>OX422211.1:485123466-485868466 GCA_949130495.1 Sambucus nigra | reverse complement strand
CATGATAGATAGTTACTATATACATACTATGTGTAGCATACTGCTCATATTATGTGTAGCATTTAGTTCTACACATTTCCTAAAGACTATCAAATAATGTAATATTCCTATCTAAAGAAAGGATCCAAAGAAGCATATTGCTCACACCAAGAGACAAAAATGATACGGTTTCTCTAGGATGTCATTCCTAGTTCATTTTAGTTTAAACCACTTCTTCAAAAAGCTAGCTATCACTTGTATTCGTTTAACATAAGTAACCACCAATCAAATTAGACAACAAACTAATTTTTCGGCAGTCCTGGAATGTAACAAAGGCCCGCTAGGAGCCACATCTAGTTGTTGGATGGCTCTCTGGAATGTAATAAATGCATTAGAAAATGATGCAACGTGTTTTTTTTTATGATTCTGCATTCATTATAGGTAACTGATCAAATCCACGTAACACAACACAAAAAATAAAAACTATAGAATCTCTCTCTTTTTCTTTAAAGTATACCTTAAAGAAATTACTCCAAATAGTAGCACCTTTGATCTTAGAATAAAGAGCAACCTAAACATGCACATATAAAACAAAAGAATCATCAAAATTTCAATGAAATCCAAAGTATGCCTCTGAAGGAAGATAAGTTCAAACAACTTAATACCCAAACAACTACCCAAAAATTCCCTACAATGTCGTCCCATGATCTCCTTGTACTTGCAATCTCAAGATAAATGAATTTAAAATTTACGTAGATATTACAAATAACCATCACTCAAGCATGTGACAGGTAGGCAACTAATATTAAATTACTACATAATCTAAACAAAAGTGGTTTTTCAATCTTTTAATATTACTGAGAGTGGTAGAAAAGAAGCTTGTAGGTTCAATTTTCACTATGTTAGTGGAACATGGAAAATTATCAAAACCCCCATGGGAACTAAAACACCATTTTCTCACCTTTCAATCTGTCGCCTTTACCTGCCATTTATCAGTGCTTCCAGCACACAAATTCCACCAAGTTAAATCAGTTAGAACAATAAAGTATGTGGTAAGATTTATTACTTCTAAATTGTTATCAATATTGATATTTATAGAAACATATCTAATTTTTTTTTTCAAGGATTTAGTAACCTTCATGAAACGGAAGATACAAACAGTCGGAACAACTTTAGCACCTCATTCTTTTCTGAATATAGAATTATACATGAAAAAAATAAAAAAATACAATTGTTGCAAACCCAAGGGTCATTTTATTCAGAGCATTCACGGGCCAAGTGACCCGGTTTACTACACAGGTGGCAGATGGGATCGTTGATGCACTCTTTAGAAACATACCCTGATTGCTTGATGTTCCAACATAACACTTTGGATGTACACTCGACTTCTATGTGCCAAGGCATTCCACAATTGTTCCACACATCATCATTTGGACTACTATGTGGCCAAGTATTACACAGTTGTTGATATTCATTCGCACAATTGTCACGAAGAAATTGCGTTAACAGCAGACACTTTGTGAAGTGAATGGGAAAAAAACTTGTGTTTTTAAATAGAATAAGAATAAATCCAAGTAAACACCACAACATGGACTTTATGAAGTGAAGAGGCATTTGTACTGTCGCATATCCATGCTAAGTTTGGGCTTGTAGGAGTGAATCATAATTGGGCCTAAAGAACCATCTAATACAGTGGCTTCTCAACTTGGACTTCTTAGGCTGATCAAGCATTAGCAAAAGAAAGATTTGTTTAGGCCAAAGCATCACTACATATTTATCATGTAAGAAAATACAGTTGCGTAAGAAAATTTGACATTTAACAGAAAAACAATGATGATTCGGTGCAAGTAAGGAGTAGAAAGTAAAACATATATGAACATTATCAAACCAACCAAATAATTAAAAAGAATATTCCAATCATCAAACCAACCAAACAATGTCTACCTCAATTGTGGGAGAGATTACCTATCGGATGCAGGTGGCCGATGAGGGCGGTGGCAAGACGGTATCTTAGAGGCAAGTGTATAATGGAGTATACCTTTCAACTAAAACAAATCAACTTCATAACAAAACAATAGATTAAATAACTTGACAAACCATACCGTATTTATTTACAAAAAAATATTTAGAAAATATAATGCATCTCAAATGATGGTCCATGATGCATCATTTAGTAAACATAAACTAATGAAAACAAATAATTAACCCACAAAACAATCATAATTAATCAAGTGAAATGCGAAGTCACATATATAAACTAAACAAATTGAAGTGAAGGAATTCTTTCTAATTTATATAATATGGAAGAAGAACAAAATATATAAATAAGGTGGTTATATTCATACTCCATATGAAAAAGGTGTAATGCCTGGAAGACAACTTCAAGAATTTCACTCCACCTCAATTTTTATAGCTGAACATACCTAGGACAAAAAGAAGAGAAACAAAAGTATGAGTTGAAAAGGAAAAGTATGCAAAAATTAAATAACTACTAAAATGACTTGGTTAACAAACACACATTCCTTCACTTACATGTGCATCTCACTCTTTTCCTTCTCCGCACCTAAACAACAAACACTAAACCATGAACTTCGTAGCTTAGTAGTGAGTACAAATGCATATATATATATATATATATATATGAGTTATTTCATCAAACACCTTCCCTGTATTTATCGATACACAGTAAACTAATGAAAACAAATAATTAACACACAAAACAATCATAATTAATCAAGCGAAATACGAAGTCACATATATAAACTAAACAAATTGAAGTGAAGGAATTCTTTCTAATTTATATAATATGGAAGAAGAACAAAATATATAAATAAGGTGGTTATATTCATACTCCATATGAAAAATGTGTAATGCCTGGAAGACAACTTAAAGAATTTCACTCCACCTCAATTTTTATAGCTGAACATACCTAGGACAAAAAGAAGAGAAACAAAAGTTTGAGTTGAAAAGGAAAAGTATGCAGAAATTAAATAACTACTAAAATGACTTGGTTAACAAACACACATTCCTTCACTTAAATGTGCATCTCACTCTTTTCCTTCTTCGCACCTAAACAACAAACACTAAACCATGAACTTCGTAGCTTAGTAGTGAGTACAAATGCATATATATATATATATATATATATATATATATATATATATGGGTTATTTCATCAAACACCTTCCCTGTATTTATCGATACACAGATTTCTGCTTCCACCTCAAATCTTGGATTAAACCTAGAAATCCAAATCCCCCTAAAATATTAGATCTGAAAATAGACCTGTTCATGAGTTTGATGGTCATCTAAGTAAACAAAACTCAAACCAACAACTAAGTTAACAAAACTCAAACTCAAATGAACAACCTAAACCAAAAAATATACGCCCTCTTCTAGCAATTTAAAATCCAAAAAAATCATTACAGCAATTAAAAATTCAGAAAACCCATTGTCATGGGTATTCAAGAAAACCATGATGCATAAATCAAATCAAGAGATGCAACATCACAATGTCGACAGGTGCCAACAAAAACCTGAAAAATAACAATCAATCCTATATATTAAACCCAAAAATCCAAAAGATGAAGACAAAGGCTTTACCCAAAAACCCAAAATCAAAGAAGTACTGAAGATCTGCAAAAAATAAAAATTATGTAAAAGGCTTTACCCAGTGTTGCTAACAGATCTGCAAAAAATAGCGTCGACATGGATTCAAAGAAAAAATAGCAAAGGCTTTACCCGATGTGCAGGAGAGGGATGAGAAATGAGTTGTGCATGAGAGGATGAGTGAGATTGGCGGACTGAACATGAGGATGAATTATGGGAAATGAGGAGAGTTGTTTTCTCGAGCTTTGTGCTCTGTCGATATTAATGAGGATCTGAGTACAAAATATGTGTACAAACTGTACCTAGTAGTGTATCAATTTTACTAATTTTTCACACAATCCTTCTCAACCGTTAGATTTTGCCCATGTGTACCATCTTTAACCCTTACCTACAATGAATCTCAGCCGTTAGTTGATAAAGACCAAACTCATCAGATTTGATCTCAACCGTGAGTTGGGAAAGATAAAAAAAGCCCTCCTCCTTTATTTTATATATATATATATATATATATATATATATATATATATATATATATATATATATACTTTACACAATTGCATAAACATATACAAAGAATTTCACACTCATGCATATATATATACATATATACTCACACGCACACGTACATATACACATATGCACACACGTATAACACATACTTGTATATATAATGAATACACTTTCTACATACGTATAACATACATGTATATATATTGAATACACTTTCTACATAAATGAAAGTTTTGAGTAACATGGGAAACATAAATTACATGTGTAGAATAGAGTAATATAGTAACATTTTAGATTGAATAATATGTTAACATGTTGTCTTCTCGTTCCATGTGCGCATGCAATTGGAGAACAATTATTGAAGCTTAACTAATTCTAGGTGCATTAATTTATTAAGGTAATTTTACCTATCTTTTCTTTTATGTAACATGGTTATATATAGTTATAACTTCTTAGTTAACTATAATGTCCGTGTTCACCCCCCTTTTTAAGTGGTTATTGTTTGGGGGAACACAAATTGGTGTAAGAGTGTGACACCCCGCTTAAAATAATAATGGGTGGCCAGCCCTATACTAAAATAAATCAGGAATCTCAAGTGGATAATTCTCCGCTTCAACTGACGATACAAGATAAACATAGCTAACTACCCAATACTATAAAAAGAGGGTGCCAATTTTTTTTAAAACATACAATGCAATAACCAACCAACAATATAATAACTAATTAACATGATAATGAACACACACATGCTAGGATAAAAGAGAATAGTTCTATAGGACACCAAAAATACACAAAAGGAAATACCCGAATATGCTATCGGGTCACAGAAAATACAACAATCTGAGAAGAGAAATATAAACAAGATGCTACAACTGATACTCTTGGGTGTAAACCCGATATACAAACCGAATCCTAATCTAGATATACAAAAGATAGGAAACGGCTATATCAAAATCCCACAACAGTTCGCAACTGCTACAGCCCCACGAATACACTCAATAGATAATATCAATGGCGTCCTTGCGGAGGAACACCTAATATAATACAATATATGCAGTAAGAGAAAAATATAAACGGTTCAGAGCCCGAGGTGTGAAAACATTTTTAGCAAGTGGATTAAAATGCATAATAATTATAAATGCAATATAACATGATTTAAGTGGAGTCACACTCTCCAGAAAATCCAACTCACCTCTCAACTAGAGCGCGCACCTAAACGTATGCACCTGATCCTCAAATAACTTCCCAAACTTTATAGGGACAATTCAATCTAACCTACGCCCAAATTCACACTCGCGTAAACCTTCATCTAAAACATAACCATCAACTACTAATTCTACCGTAACCCAAATATGCGTCTACCTTAATACCTTATATGTATACTACTAGAATTTAGCGGATTCTAGTTATTAACTACCACGAGTTATTAGCATCAAAATGCTAAGGAATTAACTTCTCCCAACTCTCAACATTGCACAAAGTTTAGTGCGTGGGATGTCTCTCAAAGCAAAATCCAAAAACGGAATCCCCCCGATACACTACTCCTTGGCACTGTTGATTGTCGACATTCATTATGCCCTCAATGAACGACGCATATAACATTAACTACTCATTTAAATATTACTCCAATTTATTCTCATAAAACCTTGTTTCACTATAACATAAAAATCTGAGTACTAAGGACTAAACTTATCCCTACTCCCAGCATTGCACTGCGTTTCGTACATGGGACATCTCAAAAAGCGAAATCCAAACAAGGACCCCCCTGATACACCACTCCTTGGCACTGTTGGTCGTTGAGGTCCATTATGCCCTCGATACCCAATACATACTACGAATACATATAAGGAGCAATAATCTCTAATCACATAAATAACATAATGCTCTTAAACATTTAGGGTCTATAACATTACTCTAGTTATAAATCATAATCATTCAATCCCAACAATTAAGTACACAGAACACACTTAGTGTACATATTAATATCCAAAATCCAATCACTTATGGATATACAAAATACTTCACAATGCTATCATCTTTCATGAATTACTCACCTTATCCTGGGTTACTATATATCGGATTATTATCACACCGCCATGGTAATAAAACAAATCACAACGTATAGGAAGCGGTCATAGCTCCGAACCGAAAGTGAGGACGATTCATACCCAAGGCTTATCACCCCGAACAAAATATCACACAATAAATAAACCACGATTATGACCTGGGGACTATACGCACTCTACTCCTCAATCCAGGGGCCTCACCCACATCGTGCAACTTCCCATGATAGCAATGGAGGGTATGCTCACACAATAAGTATACATATATCAGTCACACTAGATATATATATATATATATATACAATCACATCATAAAAATGCAAACCATCACACAAGGTATTTATATCACACTATATAGGTATACATACTCTTTTACACTCGCATGTATTAACGGAGTAAACTCATATATAAGTATATTACTCTCGATACGCTAACCGTTGCCAACTCGCATGCCTTCCCATTTTTGCATACCGAATCCTCACTTGAAACTTACTCATCCCTCACACCTATGAGAATGAAAAGTCTCCCAATTCAACAAACATTAAGGATAACCTCGGTATCCGAATACACACCAATCAACAATCATTATCCCCCAAATACAAATCTCGATGATAGGAGGATTTCCCCACTAAATTGATACGATAACTCAAACTCGTACTCTCTCGCAATAACTCAATATGACTCCAACATTAACTCTAATCATCTACTAATTCTACTCCCATTCCCTAAATGCGAGAGGCACTACACAGTCAAGTCCATTACGAAATAGACCCCAAACATCTCCACACCTTCCTAAGGTCATCAATCCCCTAATACAATCACCAACCCCTCTAGGATACAATAACTAAGAAGCTCTATAAATATAAACACAAAAGAAAGGGGATAAACTTGAAATCCCAAACTTGGACCAAAAATAGAGGATCAGTCGACCGGCCCCCTGACCGCGATCGACCGCGATTTTCAATTTTGCCTAAAAACGAAGACAATGGGATTTTCCCTTGAGGTGCGGTCGATCGGCCCCCTAGCCACGGTCGACCGGCCATAGCAGAGAGCTCGGCCAAACCCCATTTTGGAAGAACTCCAAATTTCCAAAACCTCAAAATACCTACATCAAACCCCAAATCTTCAACCCAATCATATTCATAACATTAAAACTCATCAAATGCATGATCCCAACTAATTTACAACCTCAAATCCATCATAAACACATCAAATGTAAAATTTACCCCAAAATCTAGGTTTTAACATATTTAACCCAAAATCCATAATTTTATCCACAAATCATGAAATAAAATACACACATGAATTATTTAACAAGTTTAATCACTTGCCTCAAAGTTGTAGAGTCTGAATCTTCCACGAAATTGCGCAATAGCCAGAATTCCTAAGCTTTTCTTCTCTTTATCTTCTTCCTTTCCTCTTCTCTCTTTCTCTCTAGGGCTTTCTCTTTCTCTCTAATGAGATTTTCATCTCCCGTAGGCTTTTTAAGCCTTAACTCCAAAATACCCAACTTTAAATGACAATACACACTTTAAATGACTCGGTTACTTTAATTCGAGCCAAACGAACTTAAAATATTTTGAAACCCAAATAAGACCCAAGTATAGTCATTTCGACTTTCTCGACCCATCTGGAATCAACTGCACACTCAAAATTACCATTTGAAATACTTTCTAACATTCTTAAATTTGGACCTGAATTGCCAATTGAATAATTCTCCGATGTAAATAAATATTTATTTCTCCCAAATTAATTAAATTATTAGTCCAAAAATCGCGGGGTATTACAAAGAGCTTGCACATTTGGTGGGCATATAGTAATTTTAGGATTAATTTAATTTAAATTAATTGAAATTAGATTTGTTGATACTTTGTGGATGAATATTAATGCATATATCTATTTTGTTAACTGCTGTGACCATGTCCACCCCTTTCTTAAGTGGCTATTATTTTGTTGAACACAAATTGGCGGAAGGGCTTGCACATTTGGTGGACGTTTAATAATTTTATGATTAATTTAATTAAAATGAATTTAAGTTGGACTTGTTGATATTGTGCGAATGAATATTAATTCATATATCTATTTGGTTAACTGTTTGGTCGTGTTCTCCCCTTCGTTAAGTGGTTGATTTTTGGGTAACACAAATTGGTGGAAGGTGAAAAATTAATAAAGTTGAAAATATAAGTCTTGGAATGATAAAAGTGAGATTTTAGTGGAAAAGTGTCATTTTATGAAAAAATTGGACTTATGAGTAATTTTTTCAAACTAAAGGAATCTATATTAAAAGAGTTAAGTATTATGTGGTGAAAACTTATATTTTGTAAAACAAAGGTGAAAAGAAGCATTTTTGGCAAAATATATAAAACAAAAGTTTACACGTATGTGTGAATGGTAAAAAGTGCAATAAAGTGTGTAAATGGGTATTTGAACTTAAAGGTCAAGTTTCACAAAAAATGGTAGTCAATGTGGCATTCAAAAGGATAAATACCGAGTCCATGGTAAAATGAAAAATAAACTTTTTATAAAGTTTGAAACTTAGAAATAAAGTGTGTCTAGACTTGTCTCATCCCAGGTAGTTGGCCTCATCGGCCGGTAAAAAGGAAATAAAGGAAAAAGGTTTAAAGGGGGATAAGAAAGAAAGAAGGAAAGGAAAATTGTTATAAAGATGTAACAAGTAAAAGACACTCGGAGGTAACCGGGAAATTTAAGAAGGGCCTGGAGACCCAGGGTGCAAATTATTGCTTAGAACCCAGACAACTGATCAGGAGCATATTGCGGCATGGTGGAAGTTAGTGAAATGTCATAACACTCATGGATTCATACCCCGATTAATCAAGTGAAAAGATGATTTTGAGCACGATGATCATTAATGAAAATGCAAGTTTATGAAATAACTTGAGGAAATGTTAAATTATGGTAATGGATTAATTAACGGAATATCAGTATTATTAAAGGAAAGATTAAGTATGAGTGGGATCATCGCCTAGGTTACATAGTCTAACATCAATTTCATGGTCACTATCTATTTTTCATGAGAACGATCAAATGAAGGATTATATAATAATTGCTAAAAATATATTTTATATGTATAGATATTCCTTGTATGTATTCTCTGCTAGTATTTATCCTACTAAAAGCACATTCATGCCTCACCGTTTTCCACCCCTAGGAACTTAAGGAAAAGATAAAGGCGAGGAAATCATAAGAGGCAAGGAAGGATTTAAATACTAGTAGAGATATGTTTACTATTTATTTTGAACGTGTAACTTAAAAAGAACTTTTGACTAAGTTGGTTGTAACTATTTGAAAGTTTTTAAATTCAATTTGTAATAAGACATGATGACATGGACTTTCTTAAATTGCTATTTACTCAATGAAATTAGAAAAATCTTTCATTTTAATTATTTTCACAAATTTCATATGTTGAACATCATTTCATTAATGGAATTAAAGTGATTTCATGATACAAAATATAAAAGAAAGATTTTACATTAAAAGAGGATTTTCTCAAAATAAATTAAAGTGTAAAAGGTTTTTCGGAATTGACCCCTGGAAATTGGGGCGTCACATCTATTGAAAAGATATATACATATGTATAGTCATAAGCATGATTGTTGTACATTCGTCGCTAATTTTTTTAAATTTTAGGCAATGTCGAACAGTAAGAGAGATAATCGACCAAAAAATAGAACACCTCCAATTCGATTTTCTCCTACACCCCAACCTTAATTCTCATCACGTGGGGGCTGGAAATACTCTAATTCAACAATGGTTCAGTCTATCACTCAATATTTGAGTCATCAAACTCAACAAACCCTGTTAATATAACCCCCACCTCCCGTTACCGAGGAATCTCAAGTAAATGTTAAGAAGCATGTTGGGTTATCTAATTTTGGGAATCCTACCGGTAAAAAAATGATGTCTAGATTTTTAAAGCTCGTTGTTTGTCTCTCGCAAAGATTATTATGAGTGTCAGGGACTCAGACAAATCGAATAAGTTTCATCAATCCATAAAGGATGTCGTGTGGAAACAACTTTGAATGAGTTTTACATTCCCTTCCAGTTCAAAGTCAAGGGTTCTTTTATGAGTAAATGAACATATGAGAACCTACTGGAAGAACCTTTGGAAGAAATTTTTTTCCCAAAGGGGGCATCAAGATATGATATTTTGTAGTTCAAAGACAAAGTTCCCCCAGATGTTCAAATGCCCATTGACCAATGGAACAACTTCTTAGAGGATGAGGAAAAACTGACCGAGCGGGAGAAAAATAAATAAAACATGGAAAAGAAAGTTGATGCCGACAAACTTGGGGAAAATCATATGATGATCTGAGGGGCGAATGGGTCAAACAGACCAACGGGACTCTGGAAGAAGGGAAAACCCCTAATCGGGTCAACTTGTACTTGCATGCTCGACAAGATAAAGAAACCAATAAATTCCCAAACAAATTGGCCCAACTCTGGTGAGTTTAAATTTAATTATTATAAATATACACATTGAAATAAAATAATGTTTATTTAAAAAAAATAATTTTAAAATCATAACACTAAATATATTATTATGCAACCGAAAACGACCGAAGGCACGATAATCAGTCAATCTGAGTGCAATCCATACGACATTAAATCATATTCCCTATCTAAGACATTTGGGATGAAAAAAAGGCAGAATATGAGATGTGTGGGATCACGTATGTGAACTAGAAAATTACAGCACACTACACCTTTATTGGAAGAGATCTCTTCGATATAGAGTCAAATGTCGAGCCAGGCGGGAGAACAAGCTAGGAAAAAAAGGGAAGTGTCAGAGCTTAGTCGGGACCTCAAAAATGTTATTTGCAACTTGGGAATAATGATGAATGAATTCAATGGGTTGGTCCAATTTATTTGTCAACAACATGGTTTCCCCTCCTAGATGTCTCCTGAAACTTTCCCCTATCCTACGCCTTAAGGTTTCCCCTTCCAAGTGATTCCTTCTACAATATTTCCCTCCCAAGTTCATCCTCGTTCCACATTTCATGGATCACCATCATCCATGCACGATCACTATAGAGAGGAGTATTATTTAAGGGACTTGTCTAATAGCAGGATCGTTGGCACGTGCACGCATGTTTCCATGAATGTCAGAACACTTGTCCACGATCTCCTTTTAGCGGTAGGTAAGGCTCAAATATTATTTGATAAAGTATACAACGGTTTCAAAGATGAGCGTATGCATGTTGACTCGGGTGAATGTCCTCTGCTAAAATATTATCAAATATATTATATTTCCTTGCGAGTTTATTTGTTGGTCGGGATTCTACAATGGAGAATATTTTATTACGAAACAAGTCACTACAAGAAAAAGTATCATTTATGTCAGTTTGAAAATTAAAATTATGTCAAATAAATGTAAAATAACATAAATGATATAAATTTATGTCAATTTAGCTTTGAAGGTTAATTTTTATTTGAATTTTAAAAAAATTGAGATAAAAAGATAAATAATTTATCTCATCTTTATATATAAATGACATAAATTAGTTTTAGTTATTTTAGGCTTTAGTTAAAAACTGAGATAAATAAGAAAGAAAAGCGGGATGCTTTTTTTTTCATTCCCGCGCCATAGAATTGGCTCCATATCTGAAAGTTCATTCTCCCAAAACAAAAGGGGTGGCTCACATCTCTCTCGCATGACCTCTAGCAGCGGTTATACATCTCTCTCGTTCTCTTCCCTCATTTTTGTTCCTCTCTAGGCATCGGCACCGGCGAGGCTCCATCTCCACGGCAGGTACAAAGAGCAACTCTCAAGATTTGTCCTTTAGATTAATTTCCAGGGTTTCCAAAATTTGTTCAGTGATTCATTCATCATATTCAAAATCTACATTATTTGTTCCGTGAATAGATTTTTTCGGTGAATCAAAATGTGTATTATGTGATTATCCCTTCTCTTTGGTAATTTATTTTGATTTCAGAAATCTTCGAGGGTTTTTATGTTAATGAAAAACAACCATCGTTGAAATGTTTCAAAGGTCTGTTCTTTCATACGACGTCATTTTAATTTATTGTGAATTTAAGAGATTTGGGGTTTTGAAACCCAAATGTTTAAATCACTCTCTTCACTATTTTTCCTTTTTATTTTCTTTAGTACTCTGGTGTTGTTTCTTAAGGTCTTATCATGTATGGTTCTTGACCCATTACTATCTCTCGTATTACTCTATTTGATTCAATGGTATTATGATACATATAATTACAAAAAGTTCTCAAGGTCTATACTTTTTTGTTCGGTAAATTTTATCAATTTGGGTAATATATCTATTTTCATATATGATGTTTGTTCAAATGTATGAGTTGAAACTATTGTGCTTCCATTTTTATTTTTTAGCTTCTTTTGATTTTGAAAGTTAACAATAGAAGAAACGGGGTTGCTGTTTATCAGTTGCCTTTAGTTAGATCATTTGTTTGGGATTGTTGTTGCTCTTGAGAATTGGTGGATAAAGTATAATGTCATCTTAATAGGTTTTAAAGACAAAGATAGATTGGATTTTTTAATGAGAGGTAATATCGCATAAACTTTTATTGTGGTTGGAGGGATACATAATGTATATTGTAACAGTGTAACGTAAATTTGTATTGAGTTGTTGTTAGTGTTATGTTTTTTCTTCCTTTAATTAGTGACGCCTAATTTTTTTATCTTGTTATGTTTTTTAGATGCAGCTAGATATAGTTCGTTGCTCCAGTTTAGTTAGTAAGTATTAGTAGTGGCAAATGGGCGGTTATGGACTGATCAAAAATGGATACGGATAAATTTGGGTGGGTCAGACAGAATAATTTGAACGGGTTGAGTTAGGTCAAATCCGAGTCGCATCGAGTTGACCCATTTTTTTTTTTTGAAAAAACAATTATTATACCATATACAGATAAATATGGTATAATAATTTTGAAAAAAAATATACAAGTAAGTACTTAAATAAATAAATAAACTTAAAACTCTTTAGTAATTTGATTTTATTTTTGAGAGGTTCCAAAACCATTTTGACCCGCTAATGACCCTCCAACAAACCGTCTTATTGGATCGCTAAAACCATTTTGACCCACAAACACAATTAATGGGCCTCAAACACATTATTTTGGGTGGGTTATTGATGGTTTCATCCTCAAGAGCCCATATTGTCGGGCCTAGTAAGTATGAACATGTACCCATGTATTCGCATCTAACTTTTCACTTATAGTTTCTATGATTTTTTTGGTTGTTTCTTATCTTTTATTGACTAACAATGCAATTTCATCCCTGTTATTTTTTTCTTATCATTTATTGACTAATAGAGCAATTTGCATCCCTGTTATTTTTTGGTTCTTTCTTATCTTTTATTAACTTTCCACATATGTATACACATGTATTTGCATCGAAAAAGTAATTTTTTTTAAGTGGTAGTTAGTGAAGTACCCAAAATCACCCATATTTTTCTAATTTACTTTATAAAGTTATTTGTTTCTCTGCTACGTGATTCATCTGACACAAAAACGATTCAAAATTTTGTGTATGTACAAAACATACACATATGTTTTGTACATTCAAACCAATATAATTTCTTCTTCAACAACTTAGGGTGAATGAAGAGTTGATATAATTCAACATGTAGTATATTTTTCATTGAGTTCTAAAAGGAATTAATGTTTTCCATGGTGTTAAAGTCTATTTTACATTTTTTTGAGTGAGTGTTGATTATAAATTTGGTTTATGTTTTTTTGTAATAGGAAGCTACATGTTGTATTCATATACTTCCATTCTTGATACTCCGTCGATGCCTTTGATTTGTTCGCCTTCCTTTTAGATTTGTGTAACCCGACAACTTTACCTTTACTTGCCTATGGATTCTTCATTGGCCCAATTATCTGAGTTGCTGCTGGTGCGACAGCATTAGAGGCAGGGGCACCACTAGCATTGTTTAATTTTTCAAGGTCATGTGCTTCTTTAGTTTGGGATCAATATGTGGACATATCCAAGGAAGATTATAATCATCTTAGATTATTTAGATATACATGGATTTTCAATTTGCATTGTGTATTCAAGCAAGACAAACTATTATACATCATTAAAATTGTGGAAAAATTATCATACTAGAATTACAAATATTGGTGGTAACTTTAACCAAGTGTTAAGGTTTGAATTTTAATTTGCAACATGTATTGAAGTTATGAGGTAGTAGGTGTTTTGAATTTTAATGATTATATGTTGGATAGGGCAGTAAAAAATTTCAAGTTTCATCTTGAAAATGGAACAACATAATAAACTTTTGTCATTTGTCATCAAGAAAGTTTGAGAAAATGAAAATTCATTTAAGTTATTGTTCCTATTTTGTGACTCTTTCATATGCATTAATTAGTAGTTTTGAAGTGTACACGCATATTTACCCTCCGTATGAGTAATTTTGAAACTACTTATTTGTATTTTGGCTACTGTACCTTGGATAAAAAAAAGTTACATAATTTGGAAATTTTCATTTTGTTTGAATTTTAGTTATGTTTTGAATTACAGATGACACTTGTTAAAGGTTTGTTTGGAAACCCAGCCATTTTGAGAAGCTTTATTCTCATAAAAGTTATAAATCTGGTTTAAACAAACCATGCATCTATTTTTAAGTTCATTAACTAATATTTATATACCTCAGTACCTAATATGATGAGTTTTGTTTTGTTAGTTGGCTCATTTGATGATGGGATCATCTGTACTCTATTTTCATGTTTTCATAGCCCACCCCTAACAAGGTGTGGTTGGGTAAAAAACTTTGAGAGTTAATTAGAGTTGAGTAGACATAGAAATTGTTGTGTTTTTAGAGATTTTGTCTACTTCCCTATTACTAGCTCTATGTTTAGGGCATTCAATCTTAGTGTTTGTGTCAACTGAGCCAGTGGCCGGCAATTCATCTTGAGCTGAGTCCATTTGAGATTGGGCATTGATCAATTTAGACATCTGGTGATATACCAATAAGGACTGTGACGACCTTTGTTCAGTAGCAACTTTAGATGTCCCAACTTTTTCTTGAGAATTGATTAATTCAACTTCAAGAGTACGATTTCCCAACTTTTTCTCTCATTTTGCATACTAATTTTGTGTTTTATTTTTGTGCGTGTGTTATAGCCTGTGTGTATGGACATATTATATTGAATTTTTTAAGATTTACAAATGTTTAGGTACCACAAATCTAAATGTATATTTGGTGATGCTCAACTTTTCTCTCTTGGATTGTGACTTACACAATAAGATTTTTCACTTTGGATTCATATGGTGATATATCTCTCATAAAAGTGGAGCAAAACAATGTGTGTGGTGAATGATATGCACAATATAAGTAAGTCTTTTAGATTGTTTAATAGATTTTTTGAACATCTTTTGTATACTATTTCTTTTTGACATTTTAAGTTTCTCACTGCTTTTGTTTTTTAAAGTTTCAAAAGGGTGCTGACGTGGGTCTTCCTTCTTGGATCTTATGGTTTGACTCATATGGACAATGCAATTTAAATAATCCTACCCCCATCAATTAGTACAAATATGATTTTCATTCTAGGTGACATTACTTTGAACGTTGTTGGAGCAAAACCTTTTTTTTTATTTTGAGAAGAATTAGTTTTCTGTTCTCCATTAAGTAAGTTTTCTATTATATTCGTTTCCATTTATTCTTGCAGCATTTCTTGTAACTACTTTATTTTCTCTCCTCTCTTCAAATATCTTTTCTTAATAGAGTAATTCTGATAATTTAATGACATGTGGATGGTCGGAAAAAGTTGATGTTTTAGCATTCGGTACTCTGATTCTGATCTAAATATCCAAAGGTGTGTGGAATATTGGCCTTATGATCGTGCAACCATGAAGTAGGTTGTCAAGTATCTGCCAAAATGGCATCTTATATGGCGTTATCCCGACCGTCTAGGCAGCCACCGAGTGCTTTGAATAATTGATGCTTGTTAAAGGAAGACAATTCTTTAGCTACTAATTCTTATTTGTTGGATTGATTCTCATTATTACATGGCTCTCCACTTGTGCCGCTACCACTTTAAGATTACTATGATGTGTTACAAAGTGAGTTAAATTCATTTTAAAGTCAGTTGAGATATGCAGTGTGCTCTTCTCAACGTTTTTTTAGGACCTTAATCTAAAAGTGTTCACTGGATGTCATGATGGTACAACAGTCTCCATTATAATTCCCTTTTATGATTATATTTGGAGGTATTTATAATTCATTTGCATTATACTATCACAAGAGGAAGTAATGAGTGGTTAAGAAGTAAAATCTCATGACATCCAGTTAATTATTATGACATCATTGTACCTTCCGGATATTTTTCTCTCTTGTTATACAAAAGATATAATATAAGGATGTTGTTATGTGACTAGTATTTTTCCTCCCGTTTCAGGTGTTTTATGTGGAAAAAGAGCTTGGCATAAGCTACGTTGGGTTCATGAATGATCGGGCACAATGGATCGTTGATAACACTGACATTAAACTTATTGGTAAGAAAATGACTATATCCTTCTTATTTTTCACTTTGTGATGGTCAGGTGGTGTGGACACCTAAAAATGATTATTTACTATTTTAGGTTCATAGAAATTGCTTGCCAACATACTAGTGATGGTAAAAAAAATATACAATTTCACAAGTTTAAATTCAAATCCTCCCCAATCCCCTACCCTCCTACCCCAAACACCCATGCAGTAAATGAGCACTAGATTTTCTTTTCATCTACTAGTTTTCTCAAGGATAGTGTGTAATTATTCTGGATAAACAATGATCGTTTCCTTATTTTTGATATCTGATGGCGCGTTTTTATTTTAATCTCAATCAGAAGTCTTTAATCTAAATATGAAATAAGGCACTTTTTCCTTTTTCTTTATGCTATGTAGATGACTCAATACAACGTATAATTTGAGCCTTGCTGATGTAATTGTTCTCAGGAGAACCCTAGACTTTTTTTTAACTGTGTCCATAAATAATAGACCTAGATGGATTGCCTATGGAGAGTTGTATTCAGTTTATTTATTTTTCTTAGATTGGTTTATATTACGCCGTCTACAAGCGTGAGTTTTGTTGTTACTGTATTCTTATGCTTAGTTTGGTTTATACGCGTGTTTTATTATTTTGTTGGGAGCTACTGATTAGATAATCTATCGGTGATTGATTTTACGAGTTTTAGATCAAGCCACTTTATTAGGCTCTGTTTTCCTTCCATGTTTTGGCTTTTGATTTTTTATTGTTTTGTTGGACTGGTCACATCTGTATATTAACAATCCCCCCTACACACACCACACACACATACACAACCCAACACATTTTCCTTCTCAATATATATCAAATATTAGTTGAAATTAGTGTATTATCCAAAACTATTTCTCCCCTTCGATTTCTTCAATTGTAGGATACACAGATCTTTGTATTATTCAAAATGATTTAAGTTCTATGCATTGTCATTTACTAATTATAACATGTGTGGTTATTGTATTCTTTCTTTGTTATATCTCAATTTCCTTCTGATATGTAATTACACATTATTTTTGTTCGTCTAGCAATAATTAATGTATGTATTTCAGTGAAAAATTCACTGAAGCATAGGACTTTACATATTCCTTCTTAAACCTTTATAAGTACAAGACCACTTCATTCGCGTGGAAACATCCAGTCATATTCCCAATAGCACAATAATAAAATCTCTTAAAATTAATTGAGGAAGTCTCGCTAGCCTTCAGTTAAATGGTGATGCCAGTGGCTAACCAATTTTTTATTAATTAAAGGAAATGTAAGTGGTTTTTTATTTTTGATGATACTTTTATTGTGAAGGATTTTTTATTGAGACGTTGAAGTAATTTTAAATTTGATTTACTAAATTTATACTGCAACTTCATATTTGGATATCAGTTTGTTATTCATCGACAAGAAATTCAATGCTTCAACTACCTGGTTGCTCTTATCAAGAGTGTTTTTACGGTATGGTAGTTACGAGGTGTTTTTAGTATTGAAAGCGAAGAAAAACATACAGCTTATGTGCATACAGTTATTATCCACCACATTGTTTACTATACTTTTCCACTAGACAATTGTGATTTAGATGTGGGTACTGCTTATTTTGTACACAGTACTTTGTTTTCGATATGTTTTTATAGGTTTTTCTTTCATAATTGATTTTATTTATCTTTGTTTACTTTCGATTAGTTTGAATCCTAACCTGATTATAGGAGCCCGCACTTTTTTTTGTCAGAAGTTACACGAGTTGGATTTTTACTCAACTAAATGCCTATTTTTTATCTAATGGAAGTATGTTGATTATGTAATCAATACACGAGAACTTTATTCCTACACGATTCGTATGCTTAATCTCTCCACTGCGTTCAAAACGAAAAGCAAAGGTCAAATTTTTTGTTGGCTAATAGTTTGTGCTATGATTCAGTGTTCACAGGTACGATAATGACTGTTATTTATCGACTTTTAATGTTGGTAGATTTTTTCCATTTGTTGTCTATAGGCTTCTGCTGTAGGACTTTCTCATTCAAAAAACACATGGTTAAAAATGCATTGCCTTTACGGCTCTATTTTTTATTTTGAAATTCCTTAAAGGTACTTAATTTTTAATCTATTTCCTGCCTTTTACTGAGACTAAAAACTATAGATTGAAGTTTACCTTCCAAGTTAGGATTATGAAATGGTTTATATTGGCCTAAACTTGATTTTATTTTGGTTTTTCATTTCATTACGTTTAGTTCATTCTAAGTGGATTTTGTATTTTGGCCTAAACTTGATTAACATGAGTATGCCTCCACATGGTTCTTTCATTTTTCAGTTGGTCCTTTTTATATTCAATAATTATAGCATATTTCAATATTAATTGGATGATCTCAACATGTTACAGATCACTATTGGGCTCAATTTTGGGGATCCTATAAGTGCGCTGTCAGTTTGATCAAACTGGAGTGGTTTCGGTGTTCGAGTTTGTCCTTTTCTCAAACAGTACAATCAGCCTTCACTTGGTGAGGCAGAATTTTGTTCATCTGGGGTATCAAAACCTAGTGAGGGCATCTTTGCCTTCAAGTGAACTGATTTATGAGAGCTCCAAGATGATTTAAATCAGTGAAGTGTGGAGAAAGAAGTTGTTTCACGATGAAGCTTCAATTCGACACACTTGGGACCGTGAAGATGGTGGGGCTTCAATTTTTATAAGTGTTTAGAGAAATTCCTGTGCAATTGACATTAACGTCACTCGAAAACCATTTATGCCGATCACCGTTTATACCCCTCAGCTCAGACTTTTCAACTGCAAGGTTCATCATTCATTATCTTCCTCAAAATATTTAGTATAAAAATTAACTCCTATCCACTTAATTCTAAGATTATTTCTTGGTTGCTGAGAAGATCTCAACATAACTTTTTGAAGTTTTATAAAATTTGTTAGGTTCTTCAAAAGACTAGGAACAATGCTTTTCCTGAGGGTATCAAATTCTCTCATTGTCTTATCATAGAGAGTGTTAATAAACATGTTCCAAATGTACTTACTATATCAAATTTGAAAATAGGCTAAACTGCCTTTAAGATCCTGGAGCAATAAAAAATTTAAAACATGGGTCATAGGATATGTTCATTTGCAATTTTCCAATTCTTTTTGTCGATTTGTGGGGTGTTGCACTTGAGTCATTTGGGTTTTTTTGGGTTTTTTCTATGTTTTCGGGTATGTTGATAATGTCTAGGTAGAGTTGCATTGTTCATCTTTATTACTCACCTAAATGAATTTAGTGTCATTTTGAATGTTTGGGTTGCCATTTTTATTAAGCAAAGTAATTTTGAATTAGTCGAGATTTCTTAAACTCTTGAAGTTAAAAATTTTGCGCAAAAATTTACATTGCATTTCCTTTAACTATTGAGTTTAAAATAGTAAAACAATTAAAATAGAATGCATGAGACATATGTTCACTTACACAGTAATTTATTTCCAATTCTCACTTGATCCAAACTTACCACACACATTAAAGCTTGCCACGCACATTAAAAACACCAAGTGCTTAATAGAAGACATGTGTTCTGCCATATGCATGTTGACCCTGAGATATTTGTATCTTGAATAGAAGACATGTCTCTGCTATATTTATATAGCATAAATTCTGAAACAATGGCACTTTTAATTTAAATTGATTTAAGCAGTGTCATTTTTTTTAGGGACGAAAAAGTGACTCCAGCTTCAGGTTTAACAACGGACCTTACCTCATCGGCAAGGCGACACTGTAAATCCTCTCCCGCTTAGCTAACCCACTTGAACAGAGAACGTAGTGCTCATTTGGTTTCTCTATGTTTCATGTGCTCGAGGTGATTCTACATTCAAGTTTTATGTTGAACATTGTATTCCTAATAAGATTTTAGTTTATTATTGGATTGTTTTTTTTTAAGATTAGTTAGAAAATTTGATATTTGTTTATTATCTTTTTCAATGGAACCTATTTATGTCACTCTATTTAAGGTAAAGAATATGTAGATTTTTAAATTTATTTTAATTAATACTTCTTGGAATGTATATTTTTACTGACATTTTGTGTTCATTCCTGAGGTCAGAATTCTCATATTTGTATGATAATAATACTGTCATATGAACCTATTAATTTCATTGTTTAAAGTTTTTGGTTTATGTCTACTTATTATGGGGTCATTATTTTTATTTTATAGATAGTATTATTCTCTTTATATTTGCCACCTAATTTTGAATTGTGCTATACAATTTTCTTGCTGTTGAAGAAGCAGGTTCGGGGTAGAGAGTATAAGAAACACATGTACTTTTATCTATAACCATGCGTACACATTTACCTTAGGAAGTGAGAAAAAATATATTTAGGTTTACTTTTTATATAACAGCTGGTTGTTTATTGTGGATAAATGGAAGTACTCACGGTGATTAAACATTTTTGAGAAATTTAACCATATATGTTTGTTTCAAAACTTTGGTCAGAAATTGTATGCGTGGTGCTTAATTTTTGTATTTAGTTAGTTTTTAATTTTGGCCTTGAATTGTATCAGGAATGCTACTTGCTCTTTTGTTACGTAAAATTAGGAATGAAAGTTTTCGTTTATAACATGGATTCAGTTTGAAGGACGTTAAAGAATGGAAGGTGGATGTATTAGATGTACTTCAGTCACATCATAAATTGTTTTAATTTGATACCTGTTATATATGTGGACTAATAAGTTCATTTTCATCCTTATGTTGGTTATCTAAAGGAGTTGTGGGTTTTATTTAAATGTAGTGTGATTGCGTAACTATAAGGTGACTACATTTGCGAGACTCACGCTTTAAGACACATATACAAGGACACATTCACACAGTACCACCATTGTTCTCATTTTTTTTATTGTTTGATTTCACGCTCTATGTCGCCCTCTGTTTTTAGATTATGGTCGTCTTTTTGGTTGCAAATAAAAGTTGATGTTGCTTCCCATTCACATTTTCCATTGAAGACACTGAAATAATCAGCTCGAAGGAAGCATGGAGCAACTTGAAGCAAGAAGAGTAGCTTTTAGAAACTGGAATGCCTAGAGCAAACGGGACAGCTTTTGAAGCAAGCAGAGAAGCAATCAGAGCAACTATGAGATTGTTGCAAGCAAATAAGTCATAAGTAGCAAAAGCGAGGGATACACTTAGTATACCTGTTGCGTTTTGTATGTGGTTGATTACTGAATGTGTCCTGGACGGACATTATTTCATTTTTTTTACCTTGCTTAGCTTAATTTCATTTGATATGGTCTTCAGTTGAAGTTGTGGTCCACCACAAGTAAGTTAAGCATTTAGCCTTGTAACAGTTGTGCTCCACAAAGGTGTTGGATCCGTCGAAGTGTTTGTCCACCTTCACTTGGACAAGCATAAGGCTCTGTGGTAGGATAAGGATGGTCATTTAACCAAGCGTGGTATGTATTTGTTGTCAGCTTATTTAATCATAATTGCCTCTATATGCTACCTTGCGTATTTTTTCCATAACACTTCACATTTGACATAGTATTTTGGCCTCTAACAGGTGAACTCTATGCTAACTGAATTCTATTTGAATATACTAATCAGCTCAAGAACGGGCTCCATTTTCTCTAAACTTAAGTGGGTGAGACTACACAGTTAGAAATTTTTTATACAACTGAATCTACTAAAATCTCTATTATATTCATTATTGATTTGGCATACTACACAGTTAGAAATTGTGTTTTGATTATGTTTTGAGGTTTGGTATATACAACTGGATCTGATCAATTCATTCCAACATCAAGCACGATTATTAGTTTAGATAGTATTGATATATGTTTTTTTTTATTTATGTTCTATTTTTTTATGATTGTACAATCACAATGCTCTGTTATGCATATAAATTATTGAATAAATTTTATATGTAATGGATTATGTAGTTTCGGTGCTTAATGTAATGCTGGATTGCTGCTTTAACAGACGATCGAGAAGTGAAAACGGTGAGGAAACTAAGAGATTGACTAATCAACGTGGTTAGAAGATGTAGTGTAAGTATCGTGCATATTTAAACAACCGTTTCTAAATACAATAAATCTAATGCATGAACCATCATTTCTGAATACAATAACTCTAATTTCAACTACTTTTAAACCATTGTTTCTTAATACAATAGCTCTACTGCATCCCATTTTTATTTCACTAGAGCATGAGCATTTCCATGAAAAGTCTACTAGACCAAACTACCACGGTTTTATATATGTTGAACCAAACTTTGTTGGTTGTAGAGAATTAGTTTAGAATAAGATATTTTAATGGTGTGTTTGATTTTCATTATTGATTTGCGTTGTGAAGGAAAAATATGTGTTTTGATAGAAAAGAAACTTCATTATGTACGACTCCTCCTCTTAGGTACATTTTAGAAACATTGTTTGGACATCCCATGATTTTTGTAGGGAGTATTTTAGGATATTAGGTTCCATATAGATTCCCTTTTATTTTTAACTTTATTCTTTCAAATAGGAAAAGTTACAGATTTCTCACATTTATTTCATTGTCCAATCTCAATGATCTCATTGAGTTTCATTATTTTTTCTTCTAATTTTTATTGTTTTTTTTAGATTTTAATTCAAAAGTTCGCATTTTGAGTTTCTTTATTTGAAATCAGCTGCTCGATAAAAAATTATGCATTCTAGTTTGACTGTTATTTGATACAAATAACTTTACTTGATTCATAAATTTGGCTTAGATCGGCTCGATTCAACCATAGTTTGGGATGCAAAAGGTTATATGCTTGGTACATATATTATTTATTCACATATATTTATGTTATGAGTATCAAGAGGTTAAGAGCCCAAATATTGAAAATATCAGTCATCTCTCTGTTTACGGGTGCTTAATATAATTTGAAAATGCTTAATTGAGTTGAAGAGTCACTTGCTAACTAGCTTAGAAATAGAGGGCTATGTATTTATAAGGATAGAATATTGTTCCTAAATATAGCCTAGAAATAGAGGGCTATATATTCATCTTCTGATGCTTACTTATATGTTTAATTTTTTCTCAGGTAATGATTCTGCAGTTTGTGTATTCCATTTTTACCCATTTTGTTAATTGTTCGATTGTTACCAATGCAAGATCAACCCGATAACAAATGGGGAAAATGAACTAGCAGCCCAATGACTGAAATCGGACCAGTAGCAGGAAAACCCAGCACTGCCATAATGTAGCGCTAAATTTTATTTGTGTTAAACAGTTAAATGTACTTTATGTTTATTGAGCATGTGACGTTGAGTCATTATTTTGTCGAGCTTGGTATTTGTCCCTTTCTTTCTATAAGGTCCTTACCATATCTTCCAATACTGATTCTGTTTTTAATGTCGTAAATGTAGCTATGAAGAAAGGGTGAGGCGGGCTGAAGATAAGAGTGCAAAGCATCAATGTGGAAATTTAGAAAAATAAGTCACGGGATCCGGGATTCAATGGATAGTTGATCCCACAATCACTTCAATAAGAATACGACACAAAACTTAAGTTCCAATTGGTAAGGTTTTAATTATACAGAAGTGGTTACATCACATTACATTTCATCAATCCGTATTATATTTTGAAAGTAGATTCTTTGACATGTGTTAGATGCATATTGGATTCTTTGTTTCTCTTCTATATACAATTTTGTTATAAATTTATGGAGAGAGATGGAATGGAGAGAAATGTCATGGAGAGAAAGCAATGATACGAAGTTAAAGAGGAAATGCTAGGAAATTGAAATGATACGGAGAGAGAACATATTTTTCATTTTTTTCAAAAAACGTTATATATGAATTATGAGAACACAACGATTTTTATTTTATTTTGATTGATAAATTTTGTCTCTTGGAATATTCTTGTTGGGTTATTTTTTTATTTCTTCAACAGGGTGGTTAGTCCTATAAATAGAGGAAACTTTGCCCAATTTTTTAAAATTATTTACAATTATTTATATTATATAATAAACATTTTCAACTTAAGTATTGGTGTTATTCTCATGAATTGGCTCCAATTGATGATTTTGTTTATACGATGTTTAGGACGGATTATTAGTATTATTGTTGGAGTATTTTTTTTTTCTTTCTTAAATAGGGTGGGAAGTTTATAAACAAAGAAAACTCTTCAAAAAAATTCAATTGTGTAACACTATATGTATTATATATAAAACTTTATAACTTACATTATATATGATTTAACACTTTGTTTTGTTGGGGGAACGATATTTTTTATGTTTTGTAATTGCATACTTTGAAAAAATTTATTGTTTAGCGATTACGCGCTTTCGAAATTTTCACTGTGCCTTTAGGCACGAGCATTCCGTTAGTGTGTGTGTATACACACACACACACACACACACACACACACACACACACACATATATATATATATATATATATATATATATATATATATATATATATATATATATATATATATATATATATATATAACAGAGTCTTGTTCTTATTGGGATGGATCATCACAATCATCCTTTTGTATTATTTTTATAACTTTCCCTTTTTAACAAATGGGTCCAATCCAGGAACTGAATAAAAATTGACTTCTCCATTAATTTTGATTAGAGAAGATGTGTAAATTTCAAATATAGCCACCATTTAAGATATACTCTCTACTTCAGGGAAAAGTGTTTGAGCCTTTACATCATTATTCTTTCTAGTTACAAAAAGCTTTTTAGCATTATCCTTATATTTAAGAGCCCCCTCAATTAGTTGAAGTCTGAATTTGAAGGCCACGGTGTTTGCATTATCCTTATATTTAGTGCATATTTTATTGCACCACTTTACATCTACCTAAAGATATTTGATTTCATATTTGAGGCATATATCTACCTCCATTCTAAGTAGAGGTCCATAGAGGCTTTGAATGAGGCAAACACTGTGTATCCTTCATTCTAATTGAGGCATACAATGTGTATCTATTATTCTAATCTTAATGGTTCACCAGCTAACTACACAATGTACACAATGTATGCTCTTTCCAATTACAAAGTGTATTCTATGTTAATTAAACAATGCATGTTCAAGGTTAAACTTTTAATTACACAGTTTATGGATCATGCTTTCATCAACACCATCATGTTTACTCTCGGTTACCCTCTTTTACTTTTAAATACATAGTTTATGTATTCATCTTCTAATGCTTACTTATATGTTTATTTTTTTCTCAGGTAAGGATTTTGCAGTTTGTGTATTCCATTTTTATCCATTTTTTTATTTGTTAGATTTTTACCAACTCAAGATCAACCTGATAACAAATGGGGCAGAATGGGCCAGATAACAAATGGGGAAGAATGAACCAGCAGCCCAATGACTGAAATTAGGCTAGCAGTAACAAAATCAAGCACTACCAAGTGAAACCAAACGGACCACGAACTGCTAAGTGAAAATTGACCTGGCACTGGAAAGTGAAAAGGGACCAAGCACTACAGGTGTTGATTTAAAGATGGCTGCATATAGGAGAATTCTTAAAAGGTTGCCCTGTATTTCAATTTTACATTTTGTTGGATTGGTTGTTACCCCTTGGGTGGATAGTCCAATAAACAAAGGAGACTTTGCCCATTTTTTTTAAATTTGCACTTATTTTATTTGAGGCACAATGTAATTTTCTTTGATAAATATTGTATTTTTCAAGTTATATGTGAATTTGTTTGATGAAATCTAGACTATTTGAATATTGTTAGACTATTTATTATCTATTTATAAGGGTTGATTTAACCTCAAATAATAGTTGTCTGTTGATGGAATAATGATTTTTTTTATATCAATATTTATGTCAGTTTTGATAAAACTCTCGTAAAAATTATTAAAACTGACATAAATTTGATGTTATTTATGTCAGTTTTTCGTGAAAATGTGATTAAAAACATGGTGAATACCGTAGTTTTTATGTGTGTTCTTAAAAATTGAGATAAATGTGATCTTATTTATGTCAGTTTTACGAACATTTATGTCAGGGCTTTATATGTCAGTTTTGAAAAATTCTAAAACTGACATAAATGGTCATTTATGTCAGTTTTTGACTGACATTAATGATCATTTTTCTTGTAGTGAGTTTGTAATGTTTTAATTATGTTGAACATATGCTCACATCATAAGTTATATTAATTTTAATTTTTTAGGGTTTAATGACATTTTAATTTGTTTGGTTTTATTTCATATTTATTAAATGCTCGGTTTGAATGAATTTTCTTGAATTTGCTTGGCTTGAATGAATTTTCTTAAATTATAAACTGAGAGTTCTTATATCCAACATGACCTTCATTTCAACCTATTTATATAGTTAATTTTAATTTTGAAGACCATTTAATGGTTTTTCCATGATACAAATAGTGGATAGGAGAAAGTAATAGAGTACGTGATAATCTTGTAAAGGGCGTTCGTGAATTTGTTAAATATACAGATAGAAATCTTACAGTGACACGATTTTTTGGTCGTGCAACCGTTGTATGAACGACAAATTCAAGTCTTTAAAAGATGTTGGATTACATTTACTAATGTGGAGTATATCACAACAGCATCAGAGATGGACATTCCATGGAGAAAATAATGTATCATGTGATCGAAAGAATTACCGGTACCCAACCGGGTAATGGAACCCCACCGGGTGGAATTTGTGAATGATTCATTAGAACATCATTCTTTGATCGACCTAATTGATTATGCTTATAGAGTCCACAATCATAAAAACTACTAGCCTATGGATAAGGATAATCTTCATTATGACCAAGTCAATGAACAAGTTAATGCTGAATTATCCAAATATCGAGAAAATATACTGTTGATAGCCGATGTGATAGACCTTTGTATGAAAATTGCAAAGAATATCACTCGGTGTTGTAAACAATGATCAGTTTGCATAATTTGAAGAGTTAATTTGGTTTGTCGGGCAATGACGTAATTAGAATTCTTAAGTGGGCTAAAGACATTCTCTCGAAGGAGAACACATTACCAGATTATTATTCGAGCATGAAGAATAGCTTGAAGGGTTTAGGTTTGCAGTACAAATGTATTCATTCATGGTAGTATGATTTCAAATTTTACTGCAATGAACACAAACTGAAGGATGAGTCCCATGTATGCAATGAGCCAAGATATATGGTTTGTGAGAGTGAAAAAAAAAAGCTTACAAAATTTCGTAAGTGCTTGCAAGTTCCACATTAGGTATTGAAGTATCCCCCGTTGACCATGGTTAAAAAACATTTCACTGTACTGTGTCTAACCCTTTCGATAATTTAAGTACTAATCAGAATTATTGATTAAATCTCACATCGTCTTTATGTCTCCCACCTACACTATGCATGAGAAAATACTTCACATTATTATAGTTTTCAATACTCGAGCCAAAGGCTCCCAGAGATGATATTGATATTTTCTTACCCTCATTAATTGAAGAACTTAAAGAGTTATGGGGTGAAGTCGTGAGGGAATTTAACGCTAATAAGGTTAAACATTACATAAGCCAATGGTGTTGTGGATGATCCACGACTTTCCTACCTATGGAACCTTATCTGGTTGCAATGTTCTTGGTAATTATGCATTTCCCATCTGTGGGTAGGAAACTGAATCCACTTGGCTACATCATAGTGGTAATATGATTCATGTCAGCCATTGTAGATTTTTGTCGAATATTCACACTTTTAGGAATGACAAGTCTAACTTTTTACATGTCAGTCACGAGTGTAGGATGAAATTTCCTTCACTTTTGGGTTATCAAATCGAGGAGAATGTGAAGGCTGTGACTTTAGGGAATAAATTTTTAAGCAAACACCCTCCAATTTTAGGCGAGAAGCATAAATCTAGGGAGGATAAAAAAAATCCTAGTGAAATGAAGGCATGGTCCAGGCGTTCAATCTTATTTAACTTGTATTGGAAAGAACCCCGTGTAAGGCATGTAATTTATATGATGCATACGGAGAACAATTTTGCAAAAGATCGAATATGAACATGTTTGGTTGTATCTCATTTGAAAGGTGGGGAGAGGTCGTGCCACGATCTAAAGGAGATAAAAATTTAAAAAAATATGGTTAACAAATGATCCTACAACGGAAAGAAATTTGATTTTCGTGGGTGATTTCACTTTGACTAATAGTGGAACTTTCTTCAACTTGAAGACTCCGATTGGTTATTTTGGCAATTTATGCTGGGTTATTAGCTATAAAATAAATGACCTAAAATACCGTAAGTCTCACGAATGGCACGTCATCATTCAATATTTGTTGTATATGCATTGCTTTTCTGCGCACGAAGATCTTTGTAGAGAAATTATGAAGATTATTTTGTGCTTCACCTTACTGTGTGTCAAAATGGTAAATATGAAGCACATGAAGGTTGCGAAAGCCACTTATTTTAGGCGACTTTTGTCTTAGAGAAATATTTTTATCCGTTGTTCTTTGACATCATCCTCTACCGGCTTGTGCATCTATGCGATGAGGATTTATTGTGTGGACCCATCAGGTATCGCTAATGTATCCTTTCGAGCGCTTAATGAAAAAAATTCAAATATGAAGTTAAGAATATACTGTATATTAGAGGGTCAATTGTGGAAGAAAACATAAAAGAAGAATCATCTTTATATGGTCGAAAACATATGTTGGAGCAAAGGCTTAGGAGGTGCAATCATCGAAAACATATGGTCTACGGGTTCAGTCTTACCATCGTAGGTTTTGAATCTGGGACCAATGAACTTCATCGGGAGATCTTATTCTTCAATCACCCTTGTAAAAAGGGATTTCATCTGAGGGTTAAGAGATCTTATATCTATCTCTCTAGTGGACGTAGACCCTCGATGGGTGGCTACTAGTGTATCTCTCTACGGACCAGAATCCTGATGTCTTCATCCTGACGGTCATTATCTCTATGGTGCCTCTTTAATTGGACACACTCTAACCGATCTAGCTCTGACCTGCCATTGTCGAATCAATATTGATCGCGTCTAGAGCTCATCCCTCAGCTGTGAGTCTTTCTCACTTGAGGACTAGAAGACCTATCGCGACGCTTTCTGGTATCTTTATAGAGATCTCTCTATATCCTTTCAAGTCGCCTCTATAGGCAAGCATTCTCTTCCATCTGGAGGCATGTTACCTCCTCCTACTCTTGAAGCCTAGCTTCGTAACTGTCAACCAACTCGGAGATCTTAGTAAACCTAGGTGGTTCATAACTTTCTTAAGAAGGTTTCCTCTCCTGGGGAAACTTGGAATTTGGTAGCTGGCGAATCTCAGACCTGACCTTATGTGGAGCTGGATCAACTTGCACGTCACCAATTAAAGGAAGATTGTTGTTGTGGTGAGACATCACAGGCTTTCTTTCAATGGCTGCTTTCATGGGAAAAAGAATCGATTCTCACAAACGGTGCCAATTGTGGGTGCAAGAATTATCATAATAAAAAAAATCCCAGAAAGCAAGTGTGAAAAGAGAAAATAAATAATCACACACACAACACCAAATGTACATGGTTCGGAAAATTTCCTACATCCATAAAGTGGTTACTATTTATTAGTGTATATCTCAATATTATAAAGTTTTTCATCCCCTTTGCCTGGGGTGAGGGCGTTATATTTATATTTTTCACTAAGTGGTTGAATTGTACAAGTAATTCATCCTTCTGGTAGCTAGCTCATAAGGTGTTACTGAATATCTCCCCGATATTGTTGATAACCAATTTGATCTTATCCTTATGTATTTAAGCATGTGTCGAATACACATCTAAGAATATTTGAAATTTAAATTGGGCCGGACAGTCCATTTTGTGTGTTGGGGTGGTCGACTGCATGATTGGGCTTGATCCATAAACTAGCTCCCATAATTGCACCTAAAATATTTGGGCTGAGATGAGGGCCAAAAGATTTTAAGTTTTAAGCCCACAATATATAACTGTTAAAAAATGACATGGCACTTATGTCAAACCTATTCACTGCAAAGGGTAGCCTTGTCCAATCTAATTTGAAGGTCAACTTATAATATCCTTGAAATTATAGTGTTGTGCTGGTTCGACCAAGGATTTTGGAGCATCAATATCCTCCCTAGGAACAGTTTCTCATCAATTGCATGAAGTTCAAACATAGTTCAGTTGCAAAAAACTGCCACTTTGTGTTTCTTCTCTGGGAACTTATCTCTGAGTCCTCCTTCTTGTTCTCCATACTTCTAGAGTTTCCTTGCACCATTTCTCTTTGTAAGGTCCATTACTTTATTTCCTTTATTCATCATTTCCATTCATAGTATTTACTATATAAATTTCTTTCATCAATGGCCACTATCGATGGTAGAAATATAGAAAAATTTAGAAAAAGGTATTCCGGATTGGGTGGGGATCGACTGTGCCCCCATGCTAGGAAATGTCAGAGACCTGGATGAGGGGCACTAGGTAAACACTTTGGTCGTGGTCCAAGGGGTTTTAACCTTTCCCCTAAAGCGCTTATTCCTGGAATTTTTTGATTATTTTGATGTTTTTCTAGCTCAATGTGCTCCAAACACATGGAGGATAATGAATGGAGTTCATAATATCAATGCATTGTATAGGACCAACCTAAGGGCCTATGAGATCAGATTCTGCTACATCTGGTCGCATACTTTTGATGGTCTTTTGTACCTGAAAGTGCGGATGGCTAACAGAATCTTCGTAGTGAACCTGCTTGATTCCATTAAATGGTATTGGGATTGGGGTTTTAGTGCCAAAAATTCACAACATCCTCCTCTTCTTAGGACCTTTTTGTCCTGACTAGGGGGAGGAGAACATAGGTTGCTAATTGATTTCTTTGTACAAAATGTTAAATTTTTGTTCTTGCTTTATTTGTTAATGTAGGAATGATTTATCTTTATGCATCTTGAGATAAGAATAAGGAAACACCTCTTCACCTCACACGGATTGCTAATCTTCATAAGGTTTGGGGGATAAAAGATAGATTGTCTAACGGTGAGCACCCGTGATTTGTAGCTTACTTATTGAAGTATATTAATACCACCTTTAGGTTCATCGCTCTCCATGTGGATGAAGTTCCTGAGATCATTCTTCCGAACGAGGAGACTTATAGCTTTTCTGGGCTAGTAGAAGTAGATTCATCCTCCTAAGAAGAAGAAGAAGAAGAAGAAGAAGAAGAAGAAGAAGAAGAAGAAGAAGAAGAAGAAGGAGAAGGAGAAGAAGGAGAATAAGATGAAGAAGAAGTAGAAGAAGAAGATGAATAAGAAGAAGAAGAGAATACTATTTGGCACCAATGATGATGATGATGATTAGGCCCTACTATCCAATAGGTTAAAGGCCCTAAAAAAGTCTGGGGACTCCCCCAAAACTGGTGCCTCCAACTCGGGATCCAAAGATAATAACTGAGAGAAGAAAAAAATAGAAGACGACAAAAGGACGGGAGAAGAAAGTAAGAGAGAGGAGGATAGGAGGAGAGAAGAAGAGAGGAAAAATAATAAACCCATTGAGGCCTCTGCAAAGTCTTCCCTCTCTCTCTATCTCTATTGTTGTTCAGGGGGATAGCGTGGTTGATAACCTGACCCTTGCCCCTGGTCTGCAGAAGGGGCGGTGCTCGATACTGACCATGAGTGTTCATCAAGGCTGGGTTCTTACTAGCTGGCCCTTATGTCTGCACAAGCACTCACTCTAGTAAGTGACCTTTCTTCCCTGTTTGTTATTTTAAAGTGTTTTGCTTTCCCATACTTACTACTCTTTTCTTTATTTGCACTTTGTATCAGACTTTACTACTCTTCGGGATGGTCGTGCCTACCAATCTAGGAAAAACCAAGATTTGGATGAAGATCTGTAGAAGTCCTAGGACTTATCTCGTGATCGAAAGGCCTTTGAACTAGAGAGGGAGGATTCTGTAAAGGTTTTGGTCAAGTTGAAGATGACCAACCTCCTTATGGAGGTGGAGAAGGAGATTGTATCCGAGGAGAAGGATAGGTCCTTGAGATCAAGGATAGCGACTATAATGAAGGCTGGGATACTGCCTATGATGATGCGGAGATCCAGATTACCTACGCCAAAAATCAATCTTTTAAGTAGGGCTGGGATCAAGCCTTAAAGGCTGCATAGCTCCCTCCTAAATCGAAACTATTTGAGAAACATCAATCGGTCCCTTACCCGATCGTTGTGGAGGTACCTTCCACTGGCTTGACTATCAACCGAGCAGAAGAAACTTCAGGTAAGGTTGAGATGGCTACCAATTAGACGAACAAGGCTATCGATAATGGAAAAGAGCCAGATTATTCTGAGTAGGTGAAGTAGTGAAGCCCTAGAGATTAGGCATTTTCTTCTTTATTTTGTTCAAGTGTTGTAATTTTCTTTTTTCCTTTGTAGTATTGGCTCCTACCTCCCTCTTGATTATCAATGAAAGAAGACTTTTATTTTTACTGATATTCTTTATGATTGTTGTTTGGCTTATTACTTGTAGCTTGTGGTAGTTTATTCTCCCCAAAATATAAAAAAAAAAACTTGCCTCGAGTGTGAGAGAGAAAGCTCGTACGGCCTCTATAAAAGCTTGCAAAACACTGAAGGACATAATAGGGTCATATAAGGACCAAACTTAGTTGGTTACCAAGTGGAAGGACGACCTCCATGACTTGGAGGACATTGGCTCCTTAATGGAAGACGAGATAATCGACTTGAAGTCCTAGCTTGTGGAGAGCGAGGATATTGGCAAGGTTAGCGAGATGATCCAGTTGGAGAATGACGAACTAAAGAAGAAACTCTCTAAAGTAGAGGAAGACTCCCATAGGAACAATTTTATCATATTGGGGTTGCAAAGAGACATAAAAAAGCTCAAGCTTCTCTTCATAAGGGGTCCCCCAGCTGCGTGGTCGGCAGCCTACGATGATGGCTAACATAATGCACTGATGAGGTTGCATGAGGCATAGGATGTTACGTATAAGCTTGGGTGGTTGAACGTCCTTAAAGTGCTCAAATAACCTGAAGATTCTCAGTTGTGGTATATGTACAACGTGGTGTGTCCAGCGTATCACAAACCTCCCTTTGGGAGAGACGAGCAATGAGTTCCTTTGGATGCTATTCCTCACCACCTACTATACGAATTTGATGTGGATACTACTAGCGATGATGAGTTTTCCCTTAATTCGAACGATGAATGTAGAAGGGAGATAGATAAATTTTTATCTCGTCGACCATAATGTGTTGTATATGCTCCTGTAATTACATGTTTTTTGTACTTCTGTCATGTACTTATCACAATGTGTACTTTGTTTTATCAAGTGTACTCATACTTTTTCAGGCCTTTACAAAATGAATAAAGTTTGTTTATTAGCTGCAGTCTATTTTGGGTAGTTGCCAATATAACACCCCGCTAAATTCTGGCATCGGCTGCCACCAAAATTTAGTTGGATGTTAGTAAATTAAATATCATCCTTAGCATGCGATAGATGTGAGGCATATTAATTTTAATCCACAAGATGAATATTATAAATCAATCCCAAATATTTAGAACATCCAACTGATTTCACTAAAGTGCGATATAAAGTCCATCACATGCAATCTCTGAATATCTCAATTAATATAATAAACCAAACCAAACTGAAATATTAAGACAACTTTGGAACATAAAGGCCCAATAAAAACCCAAATGTAGTCTCACAACAAATACGACTGAATAGGAGAAGAAATAAACTACTAAAACAATAATATAGCTCCAGCTGCACTTCCGAAGGGTCTCCAATAATTTCTATGCAACTACTCCAATTAAATCTCTGAAAATATTAGTCAACACATGTGTCAGAGCCAAGGACCTGAGCATGAATACCGGCTACTCCTTTCAAATAGGGTCCTTGAACCCAGACAATAGTGCTATACATATCGACCATAACAATAGAATTTTTTATTTAAAAGAAAGTCTATAATCATCAACTGTAATTTTCTAAGTACCTGCAACGTTTAAATGTGCCACACCAATATTATGTTAAATTAACCCATGTCCCACAATATTAATGTTTTTGAATTAGCCAGGATGATGTGTTCTCACTTTATTATTAGGTATAGCGTTCCTCCCGCCACGGGTGATTTACACCAAAATACATTATAATAGCGGTCCTCTCACCAAGGGTGATTTTTACACCAAAAACACTTCCCCTTGTCATACTCACCGTCTGACGCGTTTTCATCCTACGATCCTCGACATATGACAAGCTTCCACACACGACACGACATAAATCACCATCTGACCCGATTCAACTGTCGACCTTTAACACATTATGTCGCCAATAAATTTTAATACCAGTTTTTGTCTTGCAGTATTAACTTCCCAAAATTTCTCATACTAGTTATTCACATAAATTTTCCCCACCCTTAAAAGCGATGTGAAAATCCTGAAAATATTCTTTATTCCCAACTAAAGGTTCCCAAAACACAATTTTGTCTCATCATTAATAAATGATGATCGTAAAAAAAATTCACTTCACCAAGATATCAATCCTAGGTTATCGCAACAATGGTAAATATAGAGAATTCGACCCCACCCCGATTTATATAACCCGCATAGACTTATACTAATTAGTCCCATACCTAATTATCATAAATCACAACTAAGGCCCACTTACTAGTACTATACCTAACAAGTATATTATAATAAGGGGTGAAAACCAATCCTCTACAATACCAACGTTCCCGAAATATTCAATATTATAATATTTCATAAGTGACACAATCAACAATTTATGAGAATATTCTCAACAATACTAAATTCCCAAACAAATGATTTTATATCTAAATAGGGGAAAGTAAGAACACATAATTATTGTGATTTTCCTCGCAAGTTCCATATTTGCTATTATTTTTCTAGCACAAGTAATTTAATTAATTTAGGAATTTTTACATAAAATACACAAATTAAATTTCTAAGGGCTCCTCTACATTTATATGCCCACAATATAACAAACTACATAAATACAATCCAAATAACAACAAAGTTAAAATTATTTGGTATTATTAGTTAATTTCAAAAAACAGCGCCGAAATTAATTTCTTCCAAATATTATGTTCTTTAATTTAGTTTAGAATACATGGGTTTTAATGGAGGCTATAATCAAGACACATAACACTAAAGGAAAAGAATAGGATAAACATGCCTGATTTTTAAATGTAGAAATTGACGAGAGATTCGTGTTCTCCTTGAAAAATTGATCGAAAAATCTTCTTGAACCACCTTGAAATATTTATGTTTTGTGACACCCCGACTAATTAAATACCGGGTAGCTACTCCTTTATTAAATTAATTCAAAATTCCAAGTTGGTCCAGTTAATAGCATCACTGTCGAAAACATTTTAATGATTACTAACCACCTAGTATTTAAAAAGTAAGTTGCCAAATTTTAATTTAAGTCTGATTAACATGCAACAAGTGTAATGAAGAATAATAACACCATTAACCATAATGAAGTAAATAGAATAACCATCACATAACGTAAATAAAGTCTGGAGGAAAACTCCTCACTACAAAACCCACAACGGATAAGTAAACTGAATACTAAATCAATACATGCCAAAGTCTGATAACTGTAATGGAAAAGTAACTCTAATAGAAATGGGCGACATGCCCTACAACTGATAGATAATGAATCTGGAATCCAAGTGATAGAAGCGTCTACAAGCAAATCCCTGTAGCTTCCACAAACAGCTACAACTCGTCACCAGAATGAGTATCCTATACAAGGAGTCCTTGTGGCTGGGCACCTAAAATGGTTTTACAAGAAAATTAGATTTGAAAGCAAACGGGTCAGAGCCCGAATGTGGAGTTATATTTTAAAAACCTGCAAGTGCTTTAAAAACATTTAAAACATTAAATGCAAAGTACATGTTAGGAAGTGCACTCACATGATATTCTCACCTCTCGTCTAATTGTGCACTCCTAACGTAAGTACCCATCTACAATGACACAAACCACTAGCTATGTGACATCATCTCTAGCTAGACTATCATAGGTCCTACCCATATTACTCGGTTCTATTAACATTATAACGCTCGTAATTAAATAGGGGTTTAACGTAAACTCAGATGCTCAAAATGCAATATATTTCACTATCAGCTAACTCGTTATGTTTTATTGAAACAATACCGTAATTATATTCACAACATTAACATGAAGGTTCCCATTAATTAAGTGTATATTATTCACATCATAAATATAAAATACAAGCACCCCGAGAACTAAGCTGTGGTGCACACATACTCTGCTATCCATCCCAGTACATCACGTACATAAGGATTACGTATTCCGAATCTCTCAGGAATAGTTCACGAATAAAAACATCACAAATAATGGAGGCGAACACAGTCACATCACATGGGTCACGAACATACCTACGCTCCCACGATCAGCGGACTTATTAATATCCCAATAAGTCTTTCTATGACCTATGTTCATCAAGGTAACCAGTCTAAATCCGGGCAAAACAAGGATTAGAGGGCCCTAAGCGAACGCAAACCTCCCGTGATAGCAAGTATGGTAGGTATGTCATACACACAATTCATATACCAATACTAAGTAACCACGCAACTTAGTAATCCCGTAGTTTAATCATAGTACTATTCTCATTCTAGTACCAATATATAATTTACACACTTTATACGATTCCGATTTATAATCATACGCGCTATAATCTATTCTCACGTCGTAGTAGACACTCACGTCTCAACCGAAACGGTTCATTGATTTAAATCACTCGTATATAATTTACTCCTCATAATAACCCAAAAGTCCCAAATCTAACCATACATCATCAAAGGAAGGTTATCTATATCCTCGAACAAGTTTACGGGACTCCAAAAATCAAAACAGGCCAAAAAGGCCTAAACTGTCAACTCGTTAGAAGTCTCGTTCGAACGAGGCTGTTCGAACGAGATTCCACTGTCAGCTCATTAGAAGTCTCGTTCGAACGAGGCTATTCGAACGAGATCCAGTTCGTTCGAACGAACTGTACCTTCTAGCGATATCTCGTTCGAACGAGATTATCGAACGAAGTTCCCTTTCGTTAGAAGCGACTGTTCAATTCGTTAGAAGCTCGTTCGAACGAGTTCATTCGAACGACTTGGGCAGGGGCTTCTAACGACCTACCAGTTTCGTCCCAGATTTGTCTAATCTCATTTTTCACCATTTTTAACACCTCAAGTCTCAACCAAAATTCGTCCAATCAATGTTTTAAGGTCCCCAATCATCCTAAAACATACTAGGGTCATATTCTAACACCTTTTAAGGGATTAATACATCCTAAACATCATTAGATCACAAGATTCTACACTTTTCCCCAATTCTTTTCAAGAACACAAACCCAAACATTTTAAATCATGAATTAACCCAATAAAATCCGTTTTAATTTCTTCCAATCACCAATATCATGAGAATAATCATCTACCTATCATTCTACATGCAATTCTCCTCAAGATTTTCAAGTTCTAAGTTCCAAACTACATGGGTTTTCATATTTCACCAAGAACAAACATAAAATTGGAATTATCTATCATGGAAAGAACATTCTCTGAAATTAAATGGAATTAAGTCACTTGCCTCGAGTTTATCTCTGATTTAGATGTTGGTTTGATGGGGCTTTTCTGCAGAATTTCCTTTCTCTCTCTTTCCCCAAGCTTCTTCTCCAATGGTGGCTAGGGTTTGCTTTGGGAAGGTATTAGAAAACCTAATTCTAATAACCTACGTAGCTTGTTGGGTTAATATGGGTTGGTTAGTGGCTTAGTGGGTCAATTCCCAATCAGATTAAAACTCCCAATTTTCGTCACTTTTAATTCTCCAAAAATACAAAATTACTAAAATTCCCTTTATGTTGCCGGTATGGCCTAAAAATACCCCGGGACCCAAACTAAACCCCCGGCTAGTGTTTTCTGACTATCTCGACCCTTCCGGACGGGTTGGTGCACTCAAAACGACCATACGGTTTATAGAATTTAAATTCACTTTTATAATCAAAATATTACACCGTGACGCGGCGGTCACACGCGTCTCAACAAAATTTCTAAAATGTCGTATATAAATCTTACGACAAATTTTTCATAATTCAATATTCATATAAAAACATGTATGCACATAATCAAATACCAACTCACATCTCGTTAGTATTTTAACCCGGATTAATTTCAATTAATACGCATTTAATTAATATCCCAAAAATAAATCTAGCCAAAAGTACGGGGTATTACATACTTCCCCCCTAATAACTGAATTTCGTCCCGAAATTCGAAACTAGAAAGTACCTGCTAAAAACAACTCTGGATAACGTTCGCGCATCTCATCCTCGCGCTCCCATGTGGACTCCTCGACATTGTGATGTCGCCACTGAACACGCACTAACGGGACTATCTTTGACCGCAGTTTCCTCTCGCTTTGGTCCAAAATAGCAATTGGCCCCTCCTCGTAGGAGCTATCCGGCTGGAGATCGATGTCCTCCACAGTAATGTGAGAATGAGCCAAATTATCTCTAAGGTATTTCCTCAGCGAGGAAATATGGAACACATCGTGAATCCGATGCAAATGCTCTGGTAACCCAAGTCTATACGCAACCGGTCCGATCCGCTCAATAATAGGAAACAACCCCACATACCTTGGTGCCAACTTCCCCTTCTTCCCGAAATGCATAATCCGCTTCATAGGAGATACCCTGAGCAAAACCTGGTCCCCTACTTGGAACTCCCTAAAAAATCTCTTCGCATCAGCATAACTCTTCTGCCTGTCTTGAGCTACCCGAATGCGACTCCGAATCAACTCAATCCTTGCCGAAGTATCCTGAATCACTTCCGGCCCAAGCAGTTTGTTGTCCCCCACCTCTAACCAACATTCTGGGGAACGACAAGGTCTACCGTACAATGCCTCAAACGGAGCCATTCCAATAAAGAACTGATAGGAGTTGTTGTAAGCAAACTCCACCAGTGGAAGATACTGCTCCCATCCACCCCCGAAGTCAATAATGCACATGCGTAGCATGTCCTCCAACATCTGATTTGTGCGCTTGGTCTGCCCATCAGTCTGCGGATGATAAGCCGGACTCAATCGCAATTCCGTGCCCATGGCCTCCTGGAAACTCTCCCAAAACCTCGAAACAAATATCTTGTCTCTGTCAGACACGATATTTAGGGGCACACCGTGAAGTCTCACAATCTCTGAAATGAAGAGCTGGGCAGACTGTCCCGCAGTGTAGTCAGTCCTTACGGGTAAAAAGTGAGCGACTTTGGACAACCTGTCCACAATTACCCAAACAGAGTCGTGACCCCTCTGTGACGTAGGCAACCCCATGATAAAGTCCATGGATATGCTCTCCCACATCCACACCGGGACCTCCAACGGCTGTAGCAATCCTGCCGGTCTCTGATGATCCACTTTTACAAGCTGACAAGTGGCGCATTTCGAAACAAACTCAGCGATATCTCTCTTCATACCGCTCCACCAATACTGGCGTCTCATGTATTGGTACATTTTGTCCCCTCCGGGATGTACCGCGAACCGTGAGCCGTGCGACTCTGCCATCACCTCGTGTCGCAATTCATCCCCTTCCGAAACTACCAATCTCGCATTGAAGCGTAATCCCCCGTCTGAGCTAACGGTATAGGACTCGGCTCCCTCTCCTAGTAATCGAACTATCTTCTCCTGACAGAACGAGTCATTAGCCTGTGCCCGTACTACCTTCGTGACAATATGCGGTGTAACGGTCATCAAAGACATGAAAGATCGGGCCACTGCATCCTGGTGTCCCAATTCCTTCAACTTAGCCTTCCACACCTCTGCCACCTCATCTGCTGGTCTACGGCTCAACGCGTCTGCTACCATGTTAGCCTTACCTGGGTGATATTGGATGTCGAACTGGTAGTCCTTCACAAACTCAAGCCACCTACACTGCCGCATATTCAATTCCGTCTGCGTGAACAGATACTGTAGGGACTTGTGGTCCGTGAACAGTTGGAACTTCTCCCCCAAAAGATAGTGCCTCCAAATCCGTAGGGAAAATACCACTGCTGCCAACTCTAAATCATGCGTGGGGTAATTCTTCTCATGAGGCTTAAGCTTACGGGAAGCATAAGCTATGGCATGTCTCTCCTGCTGCAATACACCTCCCAGTCCTTGCAAAGACGCATCGGTGTAAACCAAATACTCAACTCCCGGTCTCGGCAATGCTAACACATGTGCTGAGGTCAATTTGTCCTTCAATTCATCGAATGCCAACTGACAGGCATCACTCCAGATGTATGGCACACCCTTACGAGTCAGATGTGTCAAAGGACCTGCTATCTCCGAGAAACCCCGAATAAACCTCCTGTAGTATCCTGCTAGACCCAAGAAACTACGAATCTCCGTTAGTGTCGTGGGATGTCCCCACTCCCTCACCGCTGATACCTTCCCCGGATCAACAAATATTCCCTGGTCGGAAATAATGTGTCCCAAAAACTGGACCTCCTTCAGCCAAAACCCGCATTTCTCATATTTTGCATACAATTCGTTCTGACGAAGTATCTGCAAAACCTGCCTCAAATGCTCGGCGTGCTCCTCCTCTGTCTGGGAGTAAACCAGAATATCATCAATGAAGACAATGACAAACTGGTCTAGGAAATCCCTGAACATTCTGTTCATCAAGTCCATAAACACTGCTGGAGCGTTGGTCAAACCGAAAGGCATAACCCGAAACTCGTAAGAACCATATCTCGACAAGAACGCGGTTTTCGAGACATCCTCCTCCCGGATACGTAACTGATGGTATCCCGATCTCAAATCAATCTTCGAGAAGAAATAAGATCCTCTCAACTGGTCGAATAAGTCATCGATTCGAGGTAACAGATACTTATTCCGTATCGTGACCTTATTCAACTCTCGGTAGTCCACACACAATCTCAGTGAACCGTCCCTCTTCTTCACAAACAAAACTGGAGCGCCCCAAGGTGAGGTACTCCTGCGAATAAAGCCCTGACCTAACAACTTCTCTATCTGATCTCGTTGCTCTCGCATCTCTGCCCGAGCCATACGGTACGGTGCGCGTGCTATAGGCCTCGTATCTGGCAATAGGTCTATAACAAAGTCTATCTCTCGACTGGGGGATAAGCCTGGTATTTCCTGAAACACATATGAATACTCCCTGATTAATGGGATATAATCTAAAGGAATCACTACCTCCTTAGAGGTATCCTCCTCAATGTTATACAGATGAGCGGTCGATCCTCCCTCTGGGCGAGGCATCGCCACTATAAACATCTCTTGCCTCGGAATGGAAAAAACAATGCTCCCGCTGAAGCAATCAATCATGGCCCTATAAGCTACGAGCCAATCCATACCGATAATCACATCGTGAACATGCATATCTAATACCAAGATGTCTGCAGGTAATACCAAACCACCAATCTCTACCCCCACTCCCCGGCATAGAAAGAAAATAAGTGACCCACTCCCCAATGGTGAGTCGACACACATCACTGTGCTCTCTGCCGTAGCTAACAATCCTAAAGCTTTCGCGAAGTGTGTAGCTATAAAACAGTGTGTAGCCCCCGTATCAAACAATACCCGACCCATAGTGCCATGGATAGGAAACGTACCCTCAATCGCGGGCGGTGCCTGTGGAACTGCAGCCTGGTGGATGTTATAGATACGTCCATACTGTAGCTGCCCCTGCTGAGCTGGGACTGCTGGAATGACTGGCAATGCTGCCATCTGTGGCAGTGCGGGAAGAGCGGCGGGAAACATAGGCCTCTGTGGCTCCAGGCGAGCACCCTGCTGCTGCTGTGGGGCCCTGCCCCTATCAGGACAATCCTATCGCTTATGGACAGTCTTGCCACAAAAAAAACACTTCCTTGGGAAGTTCCCTCCTCTCTGCCCCTGCTGTCCCCGACCCTGGTGGCCGTTACCGTTCCTCCCTTGGCCCTTCTGGCCCTAGTGAAATTGCTGCCCATTCTGCCCCTGTTGGCCCTGATGGCCGTTTGGACCCTGATGGCCCTGACGGAAACCTCTTTGTCCCTATCTATAGTTCCCTGATCGGATCCTTTTCTGATTCCCCTGCTGGGTACCCTGCTCACCCTTTCTCTGCCCCTGAACAGATTGTGCCCCACTGGCACCATGTCCTCCAGTCCTGCCCTGATGGCTAGACTCTCCCGACCTCTTGCTCTCAGCCATATGAAAGCGGTGGTCCTGGCAGTGTAACAAAGCAGCGTTAACCACATCAGAATACGTGGCCAATGAAAGGTTCCCCAACAGATGCTGACGGATCCTCCATGTCAACCCGTCCGTGAACTTATCAATCTTCTTCTTCTCTGTTAATATCTCATCTGGAACAATATTCAACAGATTCGTGAACTCGGCCTCATACTCGGCCACAGTCTTACCCTCCTGTCTCAGACTCATCAATTTACTCCTCATTTCCGTGTGAATAGCCGACAGAAAGTACTTGCGGTCAAACCGCACCCAGAAGTCCTGAATAGTGAGAGTATCCCTCTCCTCCATGGTGGTAATAGACTCCCACCACTGTAGCGCAGATCCAACTATCTTGAAAGTATCTAGCACTTGCTTCTGAACATCCTTGCACTCATACATCCTCAAGTGCCTCTGCATATCCTTACTCCACTGTCTCGAGACTACCACATCTGAGCTACCTGCAAACTCTGGCGGATGCGCTTTCTGAAAAGCATCACGTACACGTTCCGAAGCAGACGGGAATGCGTTTGCCTGTACTGGCGCGGTAACTGGCGCCTGAGGTGGTTCCTGCTGAATAACGGCAATTGCGGCATTTACCTCTTGGGCTACTATAGCTGCAACCTCAGTGGCGTTCATCATGCCCTGAACTGGAGCAGGCTGGGGTTCGGGCGTTGCATCCCTGGGAACTCGTCGTGCACGTCGTGGAGGCATCTGAAATAAGAACAAAGTTTATAAGTTCGCTGTTTATAAACTTAAGATAGCTGAAGAACGAAGCATACACAAAAAGAGTACAACAATACTAAAATATAGGGCTCTATATCAAAGAAACTTAGCGAAAACATAATAAGCCGTCAGATCTTAAAGGACACTAGAACCTAATGCTCTGATACCACATGTGACACCTGACTAATTAAATACCAGGTAGCTACTCCTTTATTAAATTAATTCAAAATGCCAAGTTGGTCTAGTTAATAGCATCACTGTCGAAAACATTTTAATGATTACTAACCACCTAGTATTTAAAAAGTAAGTTGCCAAATTTTAATTTAAGTCTGATTAACATGCAACAAGTGTAATGAAGAATAATAACACCGTTCACCATAATGAAGTAAATAGAATAACCATCACATAACATAAATAAAGTCTGGAGGAAAACTCCTCACTACAAAACCCACAACTGATAAGTAAACTGAATACTAAATCAATACATGCCAAAGTCTGATAACTGTAATGGAAAAGTAACTCTAATAGAAATGGGCGACATGCCCTACAACTGATAGATAATGAATCTGGAATCCAAGTGATTGAAGCATCTACAAGAAAATCCCTGTAGCTTCCACAAACAGCTACAGCTCGTCACCAGAACGAGTATCCTATGCATGGTGTCCTTGTGGCCGGGCACCTAAAATGGTTTTACAAGAAAAGTAGATTTGAAAGAAAACGGGTCAGAGCACGAATGTGGAGTTATATTTTAAAAACCTGCAAGTGCTTTAAAAACATTTAAAACATTAAATGCAAAGTACATGTTAGGACGTGCACTCACATGATATTCTCACCTCTCGTCTAACTGTGCACTCCTAACGTAAGTACCCATCTACAATGACACAAACCACTAGCTATGTGACATCATCTCTAGCTAGACTATCATAGGTCCTACCCATATTACTCGGTTCTATTAACATTATAACGCTCGTAATTAAATAGGGGTTTAACGTAAACTCAGATGCTCAAAATGCAATATATTTCACTATCAGCTAACTCATTATGTTTTATTGAAACAATACCATAATTATATTCACAACATTAACATGAAGGTTCCCATTAATTAAGTGTATATTATTCACATCATAAATATACAATACAAGCACCCCGAGAACTAAGCTGTGGAGCACACATACTCTGCTATCCATCCCGGTACATCACGTACATAAGGATTACGTATTCCGAATCTCTCAGGAATAGTTCACGAATAACAACATCACAAATAATGGAGGCGAACACAGTCACATCACATGGGTCACGAACATACCTACGCTCCCACGATCAGCGGACTTATTAATATCCCAATAAGTCTTTCTATGACCTATGTTCATCAAGGTAACCAGTCTAAATCCGGGCAACACAAGGATTAGAGGGCCCTAAGCGAACGCAAACCTCCCGTGATAGCAAGTATGGTAGGTATGTCATACACACAATTCATATACCAATACTAAGTAACCACGCAACTTAGTAATCCCGTAGTTTAATCATAGTACTATTCTCATTCTAGTACCAATATATAATTTACACACTTTATACGATTCCGATTTATAATCATACGCGCTATAATCTATTCTCACGTCGTAGTAGACACTCACGTCTCAACCCAAACGGTTCATTGATTTAAATCACTCGTATATAATTTACTCCTCATAATAACCCAAAACTCCCAAATCTAACCATACATCATCAAAGGAAGGTTATCTATATCCTCGAACAAGTTTACGGGACTCCAAAAATCAAAACAGGCCAAAAAGGCCTAAACTGTCAACTCGTTAGAAGTCTCCTTCGAACGAGGCTGTTCGAACGAGATTCCACTGTCAGCTCATTAGAAGTCTCGTTCGAACGAGGCTGTTCGAACGAGATCCAGTTCGTTCGAACGAACTTTACCTTCTAAAGATATCTCATTCGAACGAGATTATCGAATGAAGTTCCCTTTCGTTAGAAGCGACTGTTCAATTCGTTAGAAGCTCGTTCGAACGAGTTCATTCGAACGACCTGGGCAGGGGCTTCTAACGACCTACCAGTTTCGTCCCAAGTTTCTCTAATCTCGTTTTTCACCATTTTTAACACCTCAAGTCTCAACCAAAATTCGTCCAATCAATGTTTTAAGGTCCCCAATCATCCTAAAACATACTAGGGTCATATTCTAACACCTTTTAAGGGATTAATACATCCTAAACATCATTAGATCACAAGATTCTACACTTTTCCCCAATTCTTTTCAAGAACACAAACCCAAACATTTTAAATCATGAATTAACCCAATAAAATCCGTTTTAATTTCTTCCAATCACCAATATCATGAGAATAATCATCTACCTATCATTCTACATGCAATTCTCCTCAAGATTTTCAAGTTCTAAGTTTCAAACTACATGGGTTTTCATATTTCACCAAGAACAAATATAAAATTGGAATTATCTATCATGGAAAGAACATTCTCTGAAATTAAATGGAATTAAGTCACTTGCCTCGAGTTTATCTCTGATTTAGATGTTGGTTTGATGGGGCTTTTCTGCAGAATTTCCTTCCTCTCTCTTTCCCCAAGCTTCTTCTCCAATGGTGGCTAGGGTTTGCTTTGGGAAGGTATTAGAAAACCTAATTCTAATAACCTACGTAGCTTGTTGGGTTAATATGGGTTGGTTAGTGGCTTAATGGGTCAATTCCCAATCAGATTAAAACTCCCAATTTTCGTCACTTTTAATTCTCCAAAAATACAAAATTACTAAAATTCCCTTTATGTTGCCGGTATGGCCTAAAAATACCCCGGGACCCAAACTAAACCCCCGGCTAGTGTTTTCTGACTATCTCGACCCTTCCGGACGCGTTGGCGCACTCAAAACGACCATACGGTTTATAGAATTTAAATTCACTTTTATAATCAAAATATTACACCGTGACGCGACGGTCACACGCGTCTCAACAAAATTTCTAAAATGTCGTATATAAATCTTACGACAAATTTTTCATAATTCAATATTCATATAAAAACATGTATGCACATAATCAAATACCAACTCGCATCTCGTTAGTATTTTAACCCGGATTAATTTCAATTAATACGCATTTAATTAATATCCCAAAAATAAATATAGCCAAAAGTACGGGGTATTACATACTTCCCCCCTAATAACTGAATTTCGTCCCGAAATTCGAAACTAGAAAGTACCTGCTAAAAACAACTCTGGATAACGTTCGCGCATCTCATCCTCGCGCTCCCATGTGGACTCCTCGACATTGTGATGTCGCCACTGAACACGCACTAACGGGACTATCTTTGACCGCAGTTTCCTCTCACTTCGGTCCAAAATAGCAATTGGCCCCTCCTCGTAGGAGCTATCCGGCTGGAGATCGATGTCCTCCACAGTAATGTGAGAATGAGCCAAATTATCTCTAAGGTATTTCCTCAGCGAGGAAATATAGAACACATCGTGAATCCGATGCAAATGCTCTAGTAACCCAAGTCTATACGCAACCGGTCCGATCCGCTCAATAATAGGAAACAACCCCACATACCTTGGTGCCAACTTCCCCTTCTTCCCGAAATGCATAATCCGCTTCATAGGAGATACCCTGAGCAAAACCTGGTCCCCTACTTGGAACTCCCTGAAAAATCTCTTCGCATCAGCATAACTCTTCTGCCTGTCTTGAGCTACCCGAATGCGACTCCGAATCAACTCAATCCTTGCCGAAGTATCCTGAATCACTTCCGGCCCAAGCAGTTTGTTATCCCCCACCTCTAACCAACATGCTGGGGAACGACAAGGTCTACCGTACAATGCCTCAAACGGAGCCATTCCAATAGTGAACTAATAGGAGTTGTTGTAAGCAAACTCCACCAGTGGAAGATACTGCTCCCATCCACCCCCGAAGTCAATAATGCACATGCGTAGCATGTCCTCCAACATCTGATTTGTGCGCTTGGTCTGCCCATCAGTCTGCGGATGATAAGCCGTACTCAATCGCAATTCCGTGCCCATGGCCTCCTGGAAACTCTCCCAAAACCTCGAAACAAATATCTTGTCTCTGTCAGACACGATATTTAGTGGCACACCGTGAAGTCTCACAATCTCTGAAATGAAGAGCTGGGCATACTGTCCCGCAGTGTAGTCAGTCCTTACGGGTAAAAAGTGAGCGACTTTGGACAACCTGTCCACAATTACCCAAACAGAGTCGTGACCCCTCTGCGACGTAGGCAACCCCGTGATAAAGTCCATGGATATGCTCTCCCACATCCACACCGAGACCTCCAACGGCTGTAGCAATCCTGCCGGTCTCTGATGATCCACTTTTACAAGCTGACAAGTGGCGCATTTCGAAACAAACTCAGCGATATCTCTCTTTATACCGCTCCACCAATACTGGCGTCTCATGTCTTGGTACATTTTGTCCCCTCCGGGATGTACCGCGAACCGTGAGCCGTGCGACTCTGCCATCACCTCGTGTCATAATTCATCCCCTTCCGGAACTACCAATCTCCCATTGAAGCGTAATCCCCTGTCTGAGCTAACGGTATAGGACTCGGCTCCCTCTGCTAGTAATCGAACTATCTTCTCCTGACAGAACGAGTCATTAGCCTGTGCCCGTACTACCTTCATGACAATCTGCGGTGTAACGGTCATCACAGACATGAAAGATTGGGCCACTGCATCCTGGTGTCCCAATTCCTTCCACTTAGCCTTCCACACCTCTGCCACCTCATCTGCTGGTCTACGGCTCAACGCGTCTGCTACCACGTTAGCCTTACCTGGGTGATATTGGATGTCGAACTGGTAGTCCTTCACAAACTCAAGCCACCTACGCTGCCGCATATTCAATTCCGTCTGCGTGAACAGATACTGTAGGGACTTGTGGTCCGTGAATAGTTGGAACTTCTCCCCCAAAAGATAGTGCCTCCAAATCCGTAGGGCAAATACCACTGCCGCCAACTCTAAATCATGCGTGGGGTAATTCTTCTCATGAGGCTTAAGCTTACGGGAAGCATAAGCTATGGCCTGTCTCTCCTGCTGCAATACATCTCCCAGTCCTTGCAAAGACGCATCGGTGTAAACCAAATACTTAACTCCCGATCTCGGCAATGCTAACACATGTGCTGAGGTCAATTTGTCCTTCAATTAATCGAATGCCAACTGACAGGCATCACTCCAGATGTATGGCACACCCTTACGAGTCAGATGTGTCAAAGGACCTGCTATCTCCGAGAAACCCCGAATAAACCTCATGTAGTATCCTGCTAGACCCAAGAAACTACGAATCTCCGTTAGTGTCGTGGGATGTCCCCACTCCCTCACCGCTGATACCTTCCCCGGATCAACAGATATTCCCTGGTCGGAAATAATGTGTCCCAAAAACTGGACCTCCTTCAGCCAAAACCCGCATTTCTCATATTTTGCATACAATTCGTTCTGACGAAGTGTCTGCAAAACCTGCATCAAATGCTCGGCATGCTCCTCCTCTGTCTGGGAGTAAACCAGAATATCATCAATGAAGACAATGACAAACTGGTCTAGGAAATCCCTGAACATTATGTTCATCAAGTCCATAAACACTGCTGGAGCGTTGGTCAAACCGAAAGGCATAACCCGAAACTCGTAAGAACCATATCTCGACAAGAACGCAGTTTTCGAGAAATCCTCCTCCCGGATACGTAACTGATGGTATTCCGATCTCAAATCAATCTTCGAGAAGAAAGAAGCTCCTCTCAACTGGTCGAATAAGTCATCAATTCGAGGTAACAGATACTTATTCCGTATCGTGACCTTATTCAACTCTCGGTAGTCCACACACAATCTCAGTGAACCGTCCCTCTTCTTCACAAACAAAACTGGAGCGCCCCAAGGTGAGGTACTCCTGCGAATAAAGCCCTGACCTAATAGCTTCTCTATCTGATCTCGTTGCTCTCGCATCTCTGCCCGAGCCATACGGTACGGTGCGCATGCTATAGGCCTCGTATCTGGCAATAGGTCTATAACAAAGTCTATCTCTCGACTGGGGGATAAGCCTGGTATCTCCTGAAACACATATGAATACTCCCTGACTACTGGGATAGAATCTAAAGGAATCACTACCTCCTTAGAGGTATCCTCCTCAATGTAATACAGATGAGCGGTCGATCCTCCCTCTGGGCGAGGCATCGCCACTATAAACATCTCTTGCCCCGGAATGGTAAAAACAATGCTCCCGCTGAAGCAATCAATCATGGCCCTATAAGCTACGAGCCAATCCATACCGATAATCACATCGTGAACATGCATATCTAATACCAACATGTCTGCAGGTAATACCAAACCACCAATCTCTACCCCCACTCCCCGGCATAGAAAGAAAATAAGTGACCCACTCCCCAATGGTGAGTCGACACACATCACTGTGCTCTCTGCTGTAGCTAACAATCCTAAATCTTTCGCGAAGTGTGTAGCTATAAAACAGTGTGTAGCCCACGTATCAAACAATACCCGACCCATAGTGCCATGGATAGGAAACGTACCCTCAATCGCGGGCGGTGCCTGTGGAACTGCAGCCTGGTGGATGTTATAGATACGTCCATACTGTAGCTGCCCCTGCTGAGCTGGGACTGCTGGAATGACTGGCAATGCTGCCATCTGTGGCGGTGCGGGAAGAGCGGCGGGAAACATAGGCCTCTGTGGCTCCAGGCGAGCACCCTGCTGCTGCTGTGGGGCCCTGCCCCTATCAGGACAATCCTATCGCTTATGGACAGTCTTGCCACAAACAAAACACTTCCTTGGGAAGTTCCCTCCTCTCTGCCCCTGCTGTCCCCGACCCTGGTGGCCGTTACCGTTCCTCCCTTGGCCCTTCAGGCCCTAGTGAAACTGCTGCCCATTCTGCCCCTGTTGGCCCTGATGGCCGTTTGGACCCTGATGGCCCTAACGGAAACCTCCTTGTCCCTGTCTATAGTTCCCTGATCGGAACCTCTTCTGATCCCCCTGCTGGGTACCCTGCTCACCCTGTCTCTGCCCCTGAACATATTGTGCCCCACTGGCACCATGTCCTCCAGTCCTGCCCTGATGGCTAGACTCTCCCGACCTCTTGCTCTCAGCCATATGAAAGAGGTGGTCCTGGCAGTGTAACAAAGCAGCGTTAACCACATCAGAATACGTGGCCAACGAAAGGTTCCCCAACAGATGCTGACGGATCCTCCATGTCAACCCGTCCGTAAACTTATCAATCTTCTTCTTCTTTGTTAATATCTCATCTGGAACAATATTCAACAGATTCGTGAACTCGGCCTCATACTCGGCCACAGTCTTACCCTCCTGCCTCAGACTCATCAATTTACTCCTCATTTCCGTGTGAATAGCCGACAGAAAGTACTCGCGGTCAAACCGCACCCAGAAGTCCTGAATAGTGAGAGTATCTCTCTCCTCCATGGTGGTAATAGACTCCCACCACTGTAGCGCAGATCCAACTGGCTTGAAAGTAGCTAGCACCTGCTTCTGAACATCCTTGCACTCATACATCCTCAAGTGCCTCTGCATATCCTTACTCCACTGGCTCGAGACTACCACATCTAAGCTACCTGTAAACTCTGGCGGATGCGCTTTCTGAAAAGCATCACGTACACGTTCGGAAGCAGACGGGAATGCATTTGCCTGTACTGGCGCGGTACCCGGCGCCTGAGGTGGTGCCTGCTGAACAACGGCAATTGCGGCATTTACCGCTTGGGCTACTATAGCTGCAACCTCAAAGGCGTTCATCATGCCCTGAACTGGAGCAGGCTGGGGTTCGGGCGTTGCATCCCTGGGAACTCGTCGTGCACATCGTGGAGGCATCTGAAATAAGAACAAAGTTTATAAGTTCGCTGTTTATAAACTTAAGATAGCTGAAGAACGAAGCATACACAAAAAGAGTACAACAGTCGTAAAATATAGGGCTCTATATCAAAGAAACTTAGCGAAAACATAATAAGCCGTCAGATCTTAAAGGACACTAGAACCTGATGCTCTGATACCACATGTGACACCTGACTAATTAAATACCAGGTAGCTACTCCTTTATTAAATTAATTCAAAATGCCAAGTTGGTCTAGTTAATAGCATCACTGTCGAAAACATTTTTATGATTACTAACCACCTAGTATTTAAAAAGTAAGTTGCCAAATTTTAATTTATGTCTGATTAACATGCAACAAGTGTAATGAAGAATAATAACACCGTTCACCATAATGAAGTAAATAGAAAAACCATCACATAACATAAATAAAGTCTGGAGGAAAACTCCTCACTACAAAACCCACAACTGATAAGTAAACTGAATACTAAATCAATACATGCCAAAGTCTGATAACTGTAATGGAAAAGTAACTCTAATAGAAATGGGCGACATGCCCTACAAGTGATAGATAATTAATCTGGAATCCAAGTGATTGAAGCGTCTACAAGAAAATCCCTGTAGCTTCCACAAACAGCTACAGCTCGTCACCAGAATGAGTATCCTATGCATGGTGACCTTGTGGCAGGGCACCTAAAATGGTTTTACAAGAAAAGTAGATTTGAAAGAAAACGGGTCAGAGCCCGAATGTGGAGTTATATTTTAAAAACCTGCAAGTGCTTTAAAAACATTTAAAACATTAAATGCAAAGTACATGTTAGGACGTGCACTCACATGATATTCTCACCTCTCGTCTAACTGTGCACTCCTAACGTAAGTACCCATCTACAATGACACAAACCACTAGCTATGTGACATCATCTCTAGCTAGACTATCATAGGTCCTACCCATATTACTCGGTTCTATTAACATTATAACGCTCGTAATTAAATAGGGGTTTAACGTAAACTCAGATGCTCAAAATGCAATATATTTCACTATCAGCTAACTCGTTATGTTTTATTGAAACAATACCGTAATTATATTCACAACATTAACATGAAGGTTCCCATTAATTAAGTGTATATTATTCACTTCATAAATATACAATACAAGCACCCCGAGAACTAAGCTGTGGTGCACACATACTCTGCTATCCATCCCGGTACATCACGTACATAAGGATTACGTATTCCGAATCTCTCAGGAATAGTTCACGAATAACAACATCACAAATAATGGAGGCGAACACAGTCACATCACATGGGTCACGAACATACCTACGCTCCCACGATCAGCGGACTTATTAATATCCCCATAAGTCTTTCTATGACCTATGTTCATTAAGGTAACCAGTCTAAATCCGGGCAACACAAGGATTAGAGGGCCCTAAGCGAACGCAAACCTCCCGTGATAGCAAGTATGGTAGGTATGTCATACACACAATTCATATACCAATACTAAGTAACCACGCAACTTAGTAATCTCGTAGTTTAATCGTAGTACTATTCTCATTCTAGTACCAATATATAATTTACACACTTTATACGATTCCGATTTATAATCATACGCGCTATAATCTATTCTCACGTCGTAGTAGACACTCACGTCTCAACCCAAACGGTTCATTGATTTAAATCACTCGTATATAATTTACTCCTCATAATAACCCAAAACTCCCAAATCTAACCATACATCATCAAAGGAAGGTTATCTATATCCTCGAACAAGTTTACGGGACTCCAAAAATAAAAACAGGCCAAAAAGGCCTAAACTGTCAACTCGTTAGAAGTCTCCTTCGAACGAGGCTGTTCGAACGAGATTCCACTGTCAGCTCATTAGAAGTCTCGTTCGAACGAGGCTGTTCGAACGAGATCCAGTTCGTTCGAACGAACTGTACCTTCTAAAGATATCTCATTCGAACGAGATTATCGAACGAAGTTCCCTTTCGTTAGAAGCGACTGTTCAATTCGTTAGAAGCTCGTTCGAACGAGTTCATTCGAACGACCTGGGCAGGGGCTTCTAACGACCTACCAGTTTCGTCCCAGATTTCTCTAATCTCGTTTTTCACCATTTTTAACACCTCAAGTCTCAACCAAAATTCGTCCAATCAATGTTTTAAGGTCCCCAATCATCCTAAAACATACTAGGGTCATATTCTAACACCTTTTAAGGGATTAATACATCCTAAACATCATTAGATCACAAGATTCTACACTTTTCCCCAATTCTTTTCAAGAACACAAACCCAAACATTTTAAATCATGAATTAACCCAATAAAATCCGTTTAAATTTCTTCCAATCACCAATATCATGAGAATAATCATCTACCTATCATTCTACATGCAATTCTCCTCAAGATTTTCAAGTTCTAAGTTCCAAACTACATGGGTTTTCATATTTCACCAAGAACAAACATAAAATTGGAATTATCTATCATGGAAAGAACATTCTCTGAAATTAAATGGAATTAAGTCACTTGCCTCGAGTTTATCTCTGATTTAGATGTTGGTTTGATGGGGCTTTTCTGCAGAATTTCCTTTCTCTCTCTGTCCCCAAGCTTCTTCTCCAATGGTGGCTAGGGTTTGCTTTGGGAAGGTATTAGAAAACCTAATTCTAATAACCTACGTAGCTTGTTGGGTTAATATGGGTTGGTTAGTGGCTTTGTGGGTAAATTCCCAATCAGATTAAAACTCCCAATTTTCGTCACTTTTAATTCTCCAAAAATACAAAATTACTAAAATTCCCTTTATGTTGCCGGTATGGCCTAAAAATACCCCGGGACCCAAACTAAACCCCCGGCTAGTGTTTTCTGACTATATCGACCCTTCCGGACGCGTTGGCGCACTCAAAACGACCATACGGTTTATAGAATTTAAATTCACTTTTATAATAAAAATATTACACCGTGACGCGGCGGTCACACGCGTCTCAACAAAATTTCTAAAATGTCGTATATAAATCTTACGACAAATTTTTCATAATTCAATATTCATATAAAAACATGTATGCACATAATCAAATACCAACTCGCATCTCGTTAGTATTTTAACCCGGATTAATTTCAATTAATACGCATTTAATTAATATCCCAAAAATAAATATAGCCAAAAGTACGGGGTATTACATACTTCCCCCCTAATAACTGAATTTCTTCCCGAAATTCGAAACTAGAAAGTACCTGCTAAAAACAACTCTGGATAACGTTCGCGCATCTCATCCTCGCGCTCCCATGTGGACTCCTCGACATTGTTATGTCGCCACTGAACACGCACTAACGGGACTATCTTTGACCGCAGTTTCCTCTCGCTTCGGTCCAAAATAGCAATTGGCCCCTCCTCGTAGGAGCTATCCGGCTGGAGATCGATGTCCTCCACAGTAATGTGAGAATGAGCCAAATTATCTCTAAGGTATTTCCTCAGCGAGGAAATATGGAACACATCGTGAATCCGATGCAAATGCTCTGGTAACCCAAGTCTATACGCAACCGGTCCGATCCGCTCAATAATAGGAAACGACCCCACATACCTTTGTGCCAACTTCCCCTTCTTCCCGAAATGCATAATCCTCTTCATAGGAGATACCCTGAGCAAAACCTTGTCCCCTACTTGGAACTCCCTGAAAAATCTCTTCGCATCAGCATAACTCTTCTGCCTGTCTTGAGCTACCCGAATGTGACTCCGAATCAACTCAATCCTTGCCGAAGTATCCTGAATCACTTCCGGCCCAAGCAGTTTGTTGTCCCCCACCTCTAACCAACATGCTGGGGAACGACATGGTCTACCGTACAATGCCTTAAACGGAGCCATTCCAATAGTGAACTGATAGGAGTTGTTGTAAGCAAACTCCACCAGTGGAAGATGCTGCTCCCATCCACCCCCGAAGACAATAATGCACATGCGTAGCATGTCCTCCAACATCTGATTTGTGCTCTCGGTCTGCCCATCAGTCTGCGGATGATAAGCCGTACTCAATCGCAATTCCGTGCCCATGGCCTCCTGGAAACTCTCCCAAAACCTCGAAACAAATATCTTGTCTCTGTCAGACACGATATTTAGGGGCACACCGTGAAGTCTCACAATCTCTGAAATGAAGAGCTGGGCATACTGTCCCGCAGTGTAGTCAGTCCTTACGGGTAAAAAGTGAGCGACTTTGGACAACCTGTCCACAATTACCCAAACAGAGTCGTGACCCCTCTGCGACGTAGGCAACCCCGTGATAAAGTCCATGGATATGCTCTCCCACATCCACACCGGGACCTCCAACGGCTGTAGCAATCCTGCCGGTCTCTGATGATCCACTTTTAAAAGCTGACAAGTGGCGCATTTCGAAACAAACTCAGCGATATCTCTCTTCATACCTCTCCACCAATACTGGCGTCTCATGTCTTGGTACATTTTGTCCCCTCCGGGATGTACCGCGAACCGTGAGTCGTGCGACTCTGCCATCACCTCATGTCGCAATTCATCCCCTTCCGGAACTACCAGTCTCCCATTGAAGCGTAATCCCCCGTCTGAGCTAACGGTATAGGACTCGGCTCCCTCTACTAGTAATCGAACTATCTGCTCCTGACAGAACGAGTCATTAGCCTGTGCCTGTACTACCTTCGTGACAATCTGCGGTGTAACGGTCATCAGAGACATGAAAGATCGGGCCACTGCATCCTGGTGTCCCAATTCCTTCCACTTAGCCTTCCACACCTCTGCCACCTCCTCTGCTGGTCTACGGCTCAACGCGTCTACTACCACGTTAGCCTTACCTGGGTGATATTGGATGTCGAACTGGTAGTCCTTCACAAACTCAAGCCACCTACGCTGCCGCATATTCAATTCCTTCTGCGTGAACAGATACTGTAGGGACTTGTGGTCCGTGAACAGTTGGAACTTCTCCCCCAAAAGATAGTGCCTCCAAATCCGTAGGGCAAATACCACTGCCGCCAACTCTAAATCATGCGTGGGGTAATTCTTCTCATGAGGCTTAAGCTTACGGGAAGCATAAGCTATGGCCTGTCTCTCCTGCTGTAATACACCTCCCAGTCCTTGCAAAGACGCATCGGTGTAAACCAAATACTCAACTCCCGGTCTCGGCAATACTAACACATGTGCTGAGGTCAATTTGTCCTTCAATTCATCGAATGCCAACTGACAGGCATCACTCCAGATGTATGACACACCCTTACGAGTCAGATGTGTCAAAGGACCTGCTATCTCCGAGAAACCCCGAATAAACCTCCTGTATTATCCTACTAGACCCAAGAAACTACGAATCTCCGTTAGTGTCGTGGGCTGTCCCCACTCCCTCACCGCTGATACCTTCCCCGGATCAACAGATATTCCCTGGTCGGAAATAATGTGTCCCAAAAACTGGACCTCCTTCAGCCAAAACCCGCATTTCTCATATTTTGGATACAATTCGGTCTGACGAAGTGTCTGCAAAACCTGTCTCAAATGCTCGACGTGATCCCCCTCTGTCTGGGAGTAAACCAGAATATCATCAATGAAGACAATGACAAACTGGTCTAGGAAATCCCTTAACACTCTGTTTATCAAGTCCATAAACACTGCTGGAGCGTTGGTCAAACCGAAAGGCATAACCCGAAACTCGTAAGAACCATATCTCGATAAGAAAGCGGTTTTCGAGACATCCTCCTCCCGGATACGTAACTGATGGTATCCCGATCTCAAATCAATCTTCGAGAAGAAAGAAGCTCCTCTCAACTGGTCGAATAAGTCATCGATTCGAGGTAACAGATACTTATTCCGTATCGTGACCTTATTCAACTCTCGATAGTCCACACACAAGCTCAGTGAACCGTCCCTCTTCTTCACAAACAAAACTGGAGCGCCCCAAGGTCAGGTACTCCTGCGAATAAAGCCCTGACCTAACAGCTTCTCTATCTGATCTCGTAGCTCTCGCATCTCTGCCGGAGCCATACGGTACGGTGCGCGTGCTATAGGCCTCGTATCTGGCAATAGGTCTATAACAAAGTCTATCTCTCGACTGGGGGGTAAGCCTGGTATCTCCTGAAACACATCTGAATACTCCCTGACTACTGGGATAGAATCTAAAGGAATCACTACCTCCTTAGAGGTATCCTCCTCAATGTAATATAGATGAGCGGTCGATCCTCCCTCTGGGCGAGGCATCGCCACTATAAACATCTCTTGCCCCGGAATGGCAAAAACAATGCTCCCACTGAAGCAATCAATCATGGCCCTATAAGCTACGAGCCAATCCATACCGATAATCACATCGTGAACATGCATATCTAATACCAACATGTCTGCAGGTAATACCAAACCACCAATCTCTACCCCCACTCCTCGGCATATAAAGAAAATAAGTGACCCACTCCCCAATGGTGAGTCGACACACATCAGTGTGCTCTCTGCCGTAGCTAACAATCCTAAAGCTTTCGCGAAGTGTGTAGCTATAAAACAGTGTGTAACCCCGTATCAAACAATACCCGACCCATAGTGCCATGGATAGGAAACGTACCCACAATCGCGGGAGGTGCCTATAGAACTGCAGCCTGGTGGACGTTATAGACACGTCCATACTGTAGTTGCCCCTGCTGAGCTGGGACTGCTGGAATGACTGGCAATGCTGCCATCTGTGGCGGTGCGGGAAGAGCGGCGGGAAACATAGGTCTCTGTGGCTCCTGGCGAGCACCTTGCTGCTGCTGTGGGGCCCTGCCCCTATCAGGACAATCCTATCGCTTATGGACAGTCTTGCCACAAACAAAACACTTACTTAGGAAGTTCCCTCCTCTCTGCCCCTGCTGTCCCCGACCCTGGTGGCCATTACCGTTCCTCCCTTGGCCCTGCTGGCCCTGGTGAAACTGCTGCCCATTCAGCCCCTGTTGTCCCTGATGGCCGTTTGGACCCTGATGGCCCTGACGGAAACCTCCTTGTCCCTGTCTATAGTTCCCTGATCGGAACCTCTTCTGATCCCCCTACTGGGTACCCTGCTCACCCTGTCTCTGCCCCACTGGCACCATGTCCTCCAGTCCTGCCCTGATGGCTAGACTCTCCCGACCTCTTGCTCTCAGCCATATTAAAGCGGTGGTCCTGGCAGTGTAACAAAGCAGCGTTAACCACATCAGAATACGTTGCCAACGAAAGGTTCCCCAACAGATGCTGACGGATATTCCATGTCAACCCGTCCGTGAACTTCTCAATCTTCTTCTTCTCTGTTAATATCTCATCTGGAACGATATTCAACAGATTCGTGAACTCGGCCTCATACTCGGCCACAGTCTTACCCTCCTGCCTCAGACTCATCAATTTCCTCCTCATTTCCGTGTGAATAGCCGACAGAAAGTACTTGCGGTCAAACCGCACCCAGAAGTCCTGAATAGTGAGAGTATCCCTCTCCTCCATGGTGGTAATAGACTCCCACCACTGTAGCGCAGATCCAACTAGCTTGAAAGTAGCTAGCACCTGCTTCTGAACATCCTTGCACTCATACATCCTCAAGTGCCTCTGCATATCCTTACTCCACTGGCTCGAGACTACCACATCTGAGCCACCTGCAAACTCTGGCGGATGCGCTTGAGGTGGTGCCTGCTCAACAACGGCAATTGCGGCATTTACCGCTTGGGCTACTATAGCTGCAACCTCAGCGACGTTCATCATGCCCTGAACTGGAGCAGGATGGGGTTCGGGCGTTGCATCCCTGGGAACTCGTCGTGCACGTCGTGGAGGCATCTGAAATAAGAACAAAGTTTATAAGTTCGTTGTTTATAAACTTAAGATAGCTGAAGAACGAAGCATACACAAAAAGAGTACAACAGTCCTAAAATATAGGGCTCTATATCAAAGAAACTTAGCAAAAACATAATAAGCCGTCAGATCTTAAAGGACACTAGAACCCGATGCTCTGATACCACATGTGACACCTGACTAATTAAATACCGGGTATCTACTCCTTTATTAAATTAATTCAAAATGCCAATTTGGTCTAGTTAATAGCATCACTGTCGAAAACATTTTAATGATTACTAACCACCTAGTATTTAAAAAGTAATTTGCAAAATTTTAATCTAAGTCTGATTAACATGCAACAAGTGTAATGAAGAATAATAACACCATTCACCATAATGAAGTAAATAGAATAACCATCACATAACGTAAATAAAGTCTGGAGGAAAACTCCTCACTACAAAACCCACAACTGATAAGTAAACTGAATACTAAATCAATACATGCCAAAGTCTGATAGCTGTAATGGAAAAGTAACTCTAATAGAAATGGGCGACATGCCCTACAACTGATAGATAATGAATCTGGAATCCAAGTGATAGAAGCATCTACAAGCAAATCCCTATAGCTTCCACAAACAGCTACAGCTTGTCACCAGAATGAGTATCCTATGCATGGTGTCCTTGTGGCAGGGCACCTAAAATGGTTTTACAAGAAAAGTAGATTTGAAAGCAAACGGGTCAGAGCCCGAATGTGGAGTTATATTTTAAAAACCTGCAAGTGCTTTAAAAACATTTAAAACATTAAATGCAAAGTACATGTTAGGACGTGCACTCACATGATATTCTCACCTCTCGTCTAACTGTGCACTCCTAACGTAAGTACCCATCTACAATGACACAAACCACTAGCTATGTGACATCATCTCTAGCTAGACTATTATAGGTCCTACCCATATTACTCGGTTCTATTAACATTATAACGCTCGTAATTAAATAGGGGTTTAACGTAAACTCAGATGCTCAAAATGCAATATATGTCACTATCATCTAACTCGTTATGTTTTATTGAAACAATACCGTAATTATATTCACAACATTAACATGAAGGTTCCCATTAATTAAGTGTATATTATTCACATCATAAATATACAATACAAGCACCCCGAGAACTAAGCTGTGGTGCACACATACTCTGCTATCCATCCCGGTACATCACGTACATAAGGATTACGTATTTTGAATCTCTCAGGAATAGTTCACGAATAACAACATCACAAATAATGGAGGCGAACACAGTCACATCACATGGGTCACGCACATACCTACGCTCCCACGATTAGCGGACTTATTAATATCCCAATAAGTCTTTCTATGACCTATGTTCATCAAGGTAACCAGTCTAAATCCGGGCAACACAAGGATTAGAGGGCCCTAAGCGAACGCAAACCTCCCGTGATAGCAAGTATGGTAGGTATGTCATACACACAATTCATATACCAATACTAAGTAACCACGCAACTTAGTAATCCCGTAGTTTAATCGTAGTACTATTCTCATTCTAGTACCAATATATAATTTACACACTTTATACGATTCCGATTTATAATCATACGCGCTATAATCTATTCTCACGTCGTAGTAGACACTCACGTCTTAACCCAAACGGTTCATTGATTTAAATCACTCGTATATAATTTACTCCTCATAATAACCCAAAACTCCCAAATCTAACCATACATCATCAAAGGAAGGTTATCTATTTCCTCGAACAAGTTTACGGGACTCCAAAAATCAAAACAGGCCAAAAAGGCCTAAACTGTCAACTCGTTAGAAGTCTCCTTCGAACGAGGTTGTTCGAACGAGATTCCACTGTCAGCTCATTAGAAGTCTCGTTCGAACGAGGCTGTTCGAACGAGATCCAGTTCGTTCGAACGAACTGTACCTTCTAACGATATCTCGTTCGAACGATATTATCGAACGAAGTTCCCTTTCGTTAGAAGCGACTATTCAATTCGTTAGAAGCTCGTTCGAACGAGTTCATTCGAACGACCTGGGCAGGGGCTTCTAACGACCTACCAGTTTCGTCCCAGATTTGTCTAATCTCGTTTTTCACCATTTTTAACACCTCAAGTCTCAACCAAAATTCGTCCAATCAATGTTTTAAGGTCCCCAATCATCCTAAAACATACTAGGGTCATATTCTAACACATTTTAAGGTATTAATACATCCTAAACATCATTAGATCACAAGATTCTACACTTTTCCCCAATTCTTTTCAAGAACACAAACCCAAACATTTTAAATCATGAATTAACCCAATAAAATCCGTTTTAATTTCTTCCAATCACCAATATCATGAGAATAATCATCTACCTATCATTCTACATGCAATTCTCCTCAAGATTTTCAAGTTCTAAGTTCCAAACTACATGGGTTTTCATATTTCACCAAGAACAAACATAAAATTGGAATTATCTATCATGGAAAGAACATTCTCTGAAATTAAATGGAATTAAGTCACTTGCCTCGAGTTTATCTCTGATTTAGATGTTGGTTTGATGGGGCTTTTCTGCAGAATTTCCTTTCTCTCTCTTTCCCCAAGCTTCTTCTCCAATGGTGGCTAGGGTTTGCTTTGGGAAGGTATTAGAAAACCTAATTCTAATAACCTACGTAGCTTGTTGGGTTAATATGGGTTGGTTAGTGGCTTAGTGGGTCAATTCCCAATCAGATTAAAACTCCCAATTTTCGTCACTTTTAATTCTTCAAAAATACAAAATTACTAAAATGCCCTTTATGTTGCCGGTATGGCCTAAAAATACCCCGGGACCCAAACTAAACCCCCGGCTAGTGTTTTCTGACTATCTCGACCCTTGCGGATGCATTGGCGCACGCAAAACAACTATACGGTTTATAGAATTTAAATTCACTTTTATAATCAAAATATTACACCGTGACGCGGCGGTCACACGCGTCTCAACAAAATTTCTAAAATGCCGTATATAAATCTTACGACAAATTTTTCATAATTCAATATTCATATAAAAACATGTATGCACATAATCAAATACCAACTCGCATCTCGTTAGTATTTTAACCCGGATTAATTTCAATTAATACGCATTTAATTAATATCCCAAAAATAAATATAGCCAAAAGTACGGGGTATTACATGTTTAGACCCCCAAAATTGAGATTGAAAACCTATTTTAATGGAGGTTAAGGTTTGTAGGTGGAAGATTATGGGAAAAGTAGGGGTTTGGCTACTCGAAGTTTGGGTAGGATGGGTCTTAAAAACTTAACCCCGAAATCATGTATTTATATAACTTTAATGGTTTAAAAAAAATAGATATTTCTTCAAAATGATGAATTGTTGAGAAAATTTTTTGTGAGGATCGATCGATCTATGAAAATGATCGATCGATGGATCATGCCTAAATTCTCACAGTTTCCCTTAAAAATGCCATAAGGCAAAATGTTAAAAAATTCTACTAAAAATTTGTTTTAAATCCGATTTCAATTCCGCTTGAAGTTTATAAATTTCAAAAATTTATTTTTCACAAATATTCCAACTTTTATTTAAAAACTCATTTAAAAATCCGTGTTGTTACATACTTCCCCACTAACAAGAAATTTCGTCCTCGAAATTTGACGAAAACCCCAAACGCATAAAATATAAGGCTCACATATGCCTACCCGTAAAGTGCCACAATTGGAAGCCCATACGCCCAATCCTAGTCACACAAATCCCATAGTCAAAAATATAGTGCATATTACCTATATATATAAATAACTATGAAAATAATGGCGTACCACGTGCTCTCGCGAATCATCACCCAATTAAATCTACAAAAGTCATTTAAACACCAAGGTCCTCAAGTTTCTTCACATCATAAAAATGGATACTTACAATAACCAACAATTTTCTCTAACAATACCCAAAATAACTCTCATCTCCAAATCAGCTCTAATGATACTCGCATAGAGATTACTAATTCTAACCTCAATTACCACAATCACCACAAAACTCCAAGTTATCCAAATGCTAACGCATCCTTCTCATCGACATTCCTATTTCCACACTTTGCTAACACGTATGCTAGGACCACTATTTTTAGAAAGTACGAATCAATAAAGGGAATCAAAGATCGGTAACACGGAAGCTAAACGGACTTCTAACCTACGAGACCTAAGACCATTCTCTGATACTATTTGTAATACCCTGCTAAATTCTGGCGTCGGCCGCCACCAAAATTTAGCTGGACGTTAATAAATTAAATATCATCCTTAGCATGCGACATATGTGAGGCATATTAATTTTAATCCACAAGATGAATAATTTAAATCAATCCCAAATATTTAGAACATCCAACTTATTTCATCAAAGTGCGATATAAAGTCCGTCACATGCAATCTCCGAATACCTCAATTACTACAATAAACCAGACCAAACTTAAATCTTAAGACAACTTTGGAACCGAAAGGCCCAATAAAAACCCAAATATAGTCTCACAATAAATACAACTGAATAGGAGAAGAAATAAACTACTAAAATAATAATATAGCTCCAGCTGCACTTCCGAAGGATCTCCAATAATTTCTATGCAGCTACTCGAATTAAATCCCTAAAAATATTAGTCAACACATGTGTCAGAGCCAAGGCCCTGAGCATGAATACCGAATACTCTTTTAAAATAGGGTCCTTGAACCCAGACAATATTTCTATACATATCGACCATGACAATATAATCTTTTAATTTAAAAGAAAGTTTATAATCATCAACCGTAAATTTCTATGTACCCGCAAGGTTTAAATGTGCCACAATAATATTATTTTAAATTAACCCAAGTCCCACGATGTTAATGTGTTTGAATTAACTCGGATGACTTGTTCTCACTTTATTATTAGGTATAGCGTCCTCCCGCCACGGGTGATTTACACCAAAATACATTATAATAGTGGTCCTCCCGTCACGAATGATTTTTACACCAAAAACACTTCCCTTGTCATACTCGCCATCTGACCTATTTTTATCCTACGATCCTCAACATATGACAAGGTTCCACACACGACATGACATAAATCTCCCTCTGACCCGGTTAAACTGTTGGCCCTGGACACATTATCTCACCAATAAATTTTAATACCAGTTTTAGTCTTGCGGTATTAATTTCCCAAAATTTCTCATACTAGTTATTAACATAGATTTCCCCCACCCTTAAAAGTGATGTGAAAATCCTCAAAATATTCTTTATTCCTAACTAAAGGTTCCTAAAACACAATTTTGTCCCATCATTAATAAATGATGATTGTAAAAAATTTCACTTCACCTAGTTATCAATCCTAGGTTATCGCAACAACGGTAAATATAGAGAATTCGCCCACACCCCAATTTATATAACCCGCATAGACTTATCCTAACTAGTTTCATACCTAATTAGCATAAATCGCAACTAAGGCCCACTTACTAGTACCATACCTAACAAGTGTATTAGAACAAGGGGTGGAAACCAATGATCTACAATACCCAATGTTCCTGAAATATTCAATATTATAATATTTCATAAGTGACACAATCAATAATTTATGATAATACTCTCAACAATACTAAATTCCCAAATAAATGATTTTATATCTAAATTGGGAAATTAAGAACACATAATTATTGTGATTTTCTGAATCATTATTACTCGCTAGTTCCATATTAGCTATTATTTTTCTAGCACATCTAATTTAATTAATTTAGGAATTTTAACATAAAATAACAAAATTAAATTTCTAAGGGTTCCTCTACATGTATATGCCCACAATATAACCAACTACATAAATACAATCCAAATAACAACAAAGTTATACTTATTTGGTATTGTTAATTATTTTCACAAAACAGCCCCGAAATTAATTTCTTCGAAATATTATGTTCTTTAATTTATTTTAAAACACATGAGTTTTAATGGAGGCTATAATCAAAACACGTAACACTAAAGGAAGATAATAGGATAAACATGCCTTATTTTTAGATGTAGAAATTGACGAGGGATTCGTGTTCTCCTTGAAAAATTGATCGAAAACCCCTCTTGAACCACCTTGAAATATTTATGTTTAGACCCCCAAAATTGAGCTTGAAAACCTGTTTTAATGGAGGTTAAGGTTTGGGGGTGGAAGATGATGGGAACAGTCGGGGGTTGGCTGCTCAAAGTTTGGTAAGGATGGGTCTTAAAAACTTAACCCCGAAATCATATATTTATATAACTTTAATGGTTTTAAAAAAAAATGGAAATTTCGACAAAATGATGAACTGCTGAGCAAAATTTATGGGAGGATCGATCGATCTATGAAAATGATCGATCGATCGATCATGCTTAAAATCTGACAGTTTCCCTTAAAAATTCCATAAGGCAAAATATTAAAAATTCTATTAAAATTTCGTTTTAAATCCGATTTCAATTACGCTTGAAGTTCTATTCTTCTAAAATCATAACCGACATATTTAACAAATAAAATTTATAAAATTCAAAAATTTATTTTTCTCAAATATTCCAATATTTATTTAAAAATACTCATTTAAAAATCCAGGTTATTACAGCCAACTAAATAGAGTTAATAATTGTTTTTGTATTCTGGGCGTTTGACAACTAGGAAGAGTTGATATATATATATATATATTAATCAATTAGGCCTTTTGCCAATTAAAATAATTAATAATATTGTTCACCATTTTGGGCTTTTTGTCGACTAAATGAGTTAATAACTAATGTTAATCATTTTGGGCTTTTGCCGACTAAATGACTTAGTATTGGTTGTATAAGCGTTCTTCCAATCTAATATGCCTTAGCAATATCATTTAACCTTCCTTAAGTTGTAGGTCGTGTCGTCACACTCCCTTACACCTAGGAGAGATGATGTCAAGACCAAGTTAATGGGCCATCCACCTGATCAGGCTTTTAGTGACTAACATAATTGGCGACCAACCTCAGTTGTCTTTTTGTCTAAGGATCCCCTATAGGGCTTTTATTATTGTTGGGGCATGAGGCCCTTTGTGTTTTATATAACAAAGATCCGAGGATTCCATCAATTGAAACAAACTTAACATTTTATTGTAATTAGTATGAACCCTGCTCGGCATGAGGAGATTCCTTTATTGGAATAAGTTGAATAACCTATTGTAATATAAAGGAATTATATTTTGCATGAGGAAGTTCCTTAGTTGAAGAATGTTGAGCAACTTACTATAACCAAGTGTAATTCTGCTTAGTATCCCAAGAATGAAGTTGTCAGTTAGAAATGATGCATAATATTGAGATATATAATATAAAATTGAGACACTCAATATGTGAGATCAATATGTGATAGAATGGGATTTTATTCATTAAGTAATAATTTTAGAGAAACATAAGTCTGAAATGAAAATTTTCATAAACTAGATGTGATAAAGAAGGATAAAAATATAACTTCTTGAGGTTGGGCACATTGCATGCACTTGATATCTCCCTGCAATCAAGCATTTCCAAGGGATAATCTCCTTGAAGGTTGTCCCTAATTACTTTGAAAGGTCCTTCCTAGTTTGGTCCTAGCTTGCCATCTGATGGTCTTACCACATTATCGAGGACTTTTTTTAGGACGTAATCTCCTACCTATAATTTCCTTGGATTGACTTTCCTATTATACTACCTCTCCAGTTGCTGCTGATATGAAGCATGCTTAATCATATCTTTCTCTCTTCGCTCATTCACTAAGTCAAGTTCAGTGCACAAGGCATCATCATTTATCCCTTGGTTAACCAAGTTGGTCCTCATGGTAGGGAGACCTGCTTCAAGTGGAATGATGGATTCCATTCCATATATGAGTGCGAGTGGAGTTTCCCCGGTAGGTCTTCTAGGCTTGGTACGATAGGCCCAAATGACGTGAGTGTATTCGTCCACCCAAACACCTTTTTCTCTTTCTGGACTCTTTTTCAGATCTTTGAGCATCGTCTTGTTGGAAGTTTTTGCTTAACCGTTGCTCTGGGGGTATGCTACTGAGCTGAAGTGATGCTTAATATCATGTTCATCACAGAAGTTTTGGAATAAACCACTCATGAACTGTGTGTCGTTATCGGTGATGACAACTCTTAGTACCCCAAAGCGTTTTATGACGCTCTTCCAAATGAACCTTGTAATATTATCATCTCAGATGTTGTCTAGTTATTCTGCCTCTATCCACTTGGTGAAGTAATCTATGTCGACAATAGATACTAGTGATTCCCAGGTGCGGTAGGTAGTGGTCCCATAATATCCAACCCCTATTTTGTAAAAAGGATAAGGTCTGGTTAAGGATTTTGGGTCACTAGTTGGTTGATGAACCATATGGGAGAACTTCTGGCATTTTTTTATCCCCAAACATAAATACTTGTATCTTTTGGCATGTGCAACCATCCGTAGACCTCTTTGATTACTCAGAATGCTAATGAACTTCCTTTTGCATGACTCCCATAACTACCGTCGTGAAGCTCACTAAGAACTTTCTCAATGTCTTATGGGTGGACACATTTGAGGTAAGGACATGCAAAGGATCTCTTGTAGAGCTTCCCTCCTAGATTTAGATAGAAACGTGATGCCTTCACCCTTATTTACTGAGCCAACTTCCTATCATCTGGTAGTGTCTCATTCTACAAGTAGGCAGTGATTGGATCCATCCATCTAATATCTTTTCTACATAAAGGATCTACTCAATGACCACTATCTTATCAATGCTGGGCTGAGCGAGGAACTCCACTTAAATAGTTCTTTCGAGCTCAGAGACCACTATTGAGCTTAGGGATGCCAAGGCATCAGCATGATTAATTTTCCATTGGGGGAACTACTGAATGTAGACCTCTTCAAATCCTACCACAAGCTCTTGAACCACGATAACATAGGTTTCCATCTTGTCATATTTTGCATTGAAATCTCCGCTCACTTGATTGGAGATCAGCTTGGAGTCATCGAATAAATTGAGGCTTTTTTCCCCCAACAGTTGGTCTTTGCGTAGACCAACTATCAGTGCTTCGTATTCAAATTTTTTGGAGGATTCCAATCCTAACCTAATTCCTTGTTTGATGACAACATCCTCTGGTGTGACTTGTATAATCCTTAATCTCGCTCCCTTGGAATTTAAGGCTCCATCAATGTATAGGGTTAAGTCCTTGGATTGTGCTTCCTTTCTTATTGATTTCTCCATCATTTGTTGGTAAGTTGTCTTGTCTCCCATAAATTTGATGATGAAATTAGCTAAAACATGTCCCTTAATCGCTGTCCTTGAATGATAGTCAATATCGAGCCTTTTGAGTTTGGTCGACTATTTTAATAGTTGTTTAGAAAGGTAGGATTTTCGAAGAATAACTTTGAGGGGGAATGAAGTGTCACCGTTATTAAGTGGTCTTCAAAAAAGTGATTTAGCTTCCTATAGGCAACTAACCGACAATAGGCAAGCTTTTCCAAAGGCAAGTAGCGTTGTTCTGCATCCAGTAGCATCTTCAAAGCATAGTAAACAAGGTATTGTCTACCATCCTTTTCACATAAAAAAAAGTTGAGATAATAGCATGGTCTGATACTATGAGGTAGAGGTACATGGGATATCCATCGTTGAGGATTACCAGTAGGGGTGGCTTGCTGAGGTAGGACTTAATCTCCTCCAAAGATTTTGGGAAGTCATCATTATATACGAGTTCCTTATTGTTCTTTAGGAGCTAAAAAATGGTCGAAAGAATTTTGAGGACTTGGAGATGAAGTGATTGAGTGCTACGAGCATTCTAGTAAGCTTCTGAATATCTCGTAATGTCCTTGGTAGCTGGAACATATTGATCACATCGATCTGATCCAAATTGGCCTCAATCCCTCTCTTATTGACTAGGTATCCTAAAACCCTTCTTGAATAGACACCGAATGAGCACTTGCTTGAATTAAGTTTCATTCGGTACTTCCTAAGGATTTTTAAGGTTCTAGCCAAGTCTTTGAGGTGGTCGTCTTGTCCTTGCTATTGACCAACATGTCATCGATGTAGACTTTTTGGTGTCTCCCATCGGTTACTTGAACATATTTTTTACCAGACTATGATAAGTTTCCCCTACATTTTTTAGGCAAAATATCATGAACTTATAACAATATAATCCAATTGGAGTTATAAATGACATTTTCTCCTGGCCTAACTCGAACAATGGAATCTGATGATACCCCCTGAGTAAGCGTCTAGGAAACTTATGCATTCGTGTGTTGCCGTTGAGTTGACCAATTGGTCCATATTTGGCCGGGGAAAACTATCCTTGCGGAAAGCCTTATTGAGGTCAGTGAATTCAATACATACTACCCAACTGTCATTGATCTTATACACCACGACCGAATTTGAGAGCCACTTTGGGAGTTATATTTCCCTGATGGATTTTTCTTCCAAAAGATTTTCTACTTATTTTTCCACTAGTCTATCTTTTTATGGTGCTATTCAGTGATCCTTTTGAGTGATTGGATTGAAGCATAGATCCATGTGAAGATGATGGCAAGCTACCCAGGTATCGATCCCTGTCAGGTCGTAAGTCTCCTAAGTGAATATGTCAAAGTTACTCTTAAGGAAGGCAACGAGCTCCCTTTTCTCATCATCGACGAGAGTTATCTCGATCAAAAATTTTCTTTGCTGTAGGTTGGCATCGAATACATCTTCTTCTAGGTCCTCGACGACCATATCTATAGGGTGAATCTTCTTTTCCTTCACCCCTAGTCAGTCGTACCATAGTTGCTATCTAGAAGGAGTATCCCCATCTTGGGTTTCCTTAGGAGGAGCTTCTGTTTCTTTATTTTTCTCATTTTGGGGATAGATGGAAGTGATGAAACACTTTTTGACAGTGGCTTGATCACCCCCGAATCTCTACTACTCCCTGATTAGTGATACATTTGAGCTTCTGGTGGTATGTTAACGACATGACTCTCATTGCGTGAAGACACCCCTACCCAGAATGGCATGGTATGGCGAATATATATCCACTACAAGGAACTCAATCATCTTCGAAATATTCCCTTCCCTCACTAGCAGGACTATCTTTCCCATTGACATTATAATCTTCCCTATAAAGTTGACTAATCAAACACTCGCCTCTTTTAGATCCGCTAAGTTAAGTTTCAACTTGTGGAATAGCTATATGTACATCACCTTTGATGATCTTCCCCGGTCTATAATCAATTTATCGGCATCCTAGTCTGCGATCCTGAGAGTGATCATGAGTGCATCGTGGTGTGGGGTCCTTATTCCAACCAGATATTCCGCTGTGAAGCTGTTATGTTTGGTGTAGTCGATATCTTCTGGTTGTCGGTTCTTGCCAGCTTGGATTTTTTCTGGGTCAATCTGGAATGCCTCCATGACATCTGTGATATTATTCAGTTCCATCCGAATAATGTTTCCTTAGATATGCTTCAGGTCGGATGCTTCATTAATCACTACGAACTCTTGTCCCATGTCGTTATCAAGGACATTGTCCAGCTTTTGGTCACCAATGGTTGTGACCTTATCAGCTTTCTTTTCTACATACCCATTCAAATTCCCAGCTTGAGCCAATTCTTCTAAGTGCGACAAATTCTCTGTCCCGTAGCCGCCTTCCTTATAAAATGCACATCTCACATCGTTTTTCCTCTTTATTGCATCACCACCCATCTTCCAGGGCCACTTGAGAAATGGCTGATCCTTAATCTTGCTCAAGATCTTATAAATTGGTTCCTTGAAGACTATGTTAACAACCTGGAAAGCCTTAGTTGGATCTGCCTTGTTCCCATTCTTTGATGCATTGTTGCCTCTGTTCTTGCTCCTTTTTCTTTAGAGTATCGCTTTTGTCTCCCCCTTTGATTGCCTTTGCGTCACTGCTGTCCCCTAGAGTAGAGTGAACCACATCCTTAACCTCAGCATATTTTTTGATACGTGCCATGAGGTCTCCAATGGTGTTCACCAATTTCTTTGTCAGGGATCGGTGAAACAGAGATGTGGTCGACTGACTAATCTTGAAGGATGCTATGGTAACCTTCTCCTATCAATCCTCCACCTCGTTGAAGACCTCCTGGTACCATTTAACGTACTCACGGAGGATCTTTTATGGTTTCTTCTTCATAGTGAGCAACACATTCATCTTTTTAGGATGAGAGCTACTAGTGATGAAGCGAGCAATGAAGGCCTTTGTGGGGGACTTGAAGATCTTGACCGACCTGTGTGGCAGTCTCTTAAACTAATCTTGTTCTATGCAATATAGGCTAGAAGGGAAAATTCAACACATCAGAGCATCGTTATGGCCTCATAGGGTCATAGCCTACTTATACTACCAGACACGGTGTGCGGGGTTAGTCTTACCATCGTAGGTTTTAAAGTTAAGAACAAAGAACTTCTTGAGGGGATCCTCTTCTTCAATCGCCTCTGAAAAAGTGGATTTCATCCGAGTGTTAAGATCTCTTATGGATATCCTTGTGACACCCCATTTATTAAAATAAGAGGTGGCCAGCCCGATACTCCAATAATAACAGGAATCAACGATGGTCCATTCCTAGCACCAACGCATTACAATAAGTATATAAGATAACCACCAACTATTTTAGAAAACGGATTGTCAGAATTTTATCTACTAAGTTAAAGAAAGCATTTAAACAATCCAATTGAAAAGAAGGTGGATGGAAATATTTAAAAAAATAGATAATGAAACAGTATTGTATACAACCAAAATAACCGAATAAGCTTTCGATTAATAGACATAAACAATTTGGATACACCAAGTATTAAAGTACAATATCCCATACATAAAACAAGTACAAATCTTGGGCATCACGCCCGAATTTGTAACCGATAATAACTAGAATACAAAAGAGGGAAGCGTCTATATCAAAATATCCCGTAACATCTGCAAGGTGTTACAGCTCCAAGATAGTGGGATAGAAAAGTCAATGCGGGCATCCTTGCAGCGGAGCACCTGAGCGAATATAAGATTCATGCAAAACAGAGAAATATAAACGGGGCAGGGCCCGGTTTAATATGATCACCATGTGAATAAAGAGCATGATAGTTGTGGACAATTTAATCATCATGAATAAACTTGTTTTGTTCACCATAGTAATAATAAGAAATCTAACTTCTCAATCTACAAGCTTAACCTAATGTAATAAGAATGACAATGATCAAAATTCATTTAAGTAGAAGAATATAAGTGAAATATTACTTAAAGAGATTCCATTTCCCGATTACATAATTTTATTTCACCATCCCTTTTCTCATTAGGAAACGTATCCAAAGAAAATTATTTCATAGAGTGATTTATCATCAATAAAATGCCACTTTAATAAGAATAGTTATATTTCACAACATATAACGATTCTAAGACCATGCTTCCGGGTATCCCCACTGGATGCGCCCCTAAATAGTTATCATCTTCCAGGACCTATGACCAAGATAACCTAGGCATCCTACATCGCATGACGTTGGGAAGTGGCCATATACCTTCGACAGTGAGTCATAAACACACCCGGAATTACCTCACTTCGAACAATAATCACACAACACATAATATCCGGTCCTATGGTCGAGGACTATATTCGCACTGCATTTACTACCCAGTGGACTTCACCTCATGCGCGTAACTCCCCCTATGATAACATGTAGAGAGGTGTGTATCTGTAAATTATCATTTACGATTTATTCTCCTTTTAAAATATCATTATCTTATATCCGGATCCATATTTGTTTAATGTTATGATTATGAACTTCAATGTTTAACTAATCCCCAAATTAGTCTCTGAGAAATAATGAAGTTATTATAAGCCACCAAGTCTAGTGTACCTAAATCACGTCTCTAAAGTTCCCCTATTATATAATCCTACATCTCCTACTCTCAAACTATCTTGTTAAGAGAAGAAACAACCTTATTATCTATTTGATAATCCTCAGAATAAGCCTCATCTATTCCTTTTCTAATATAGAGCGATCACCTTCCTAATAAGAGACTCTAGTACACTTTATTTCATCCTAAGAGAAAGTTTCAAGGTCCCAACTTACCAGAAAAAGATTACAAACTAAGCTAGAAAAATAACTCAAAACAACAGAATTTTCGAATCAATTCGGATAGGCCGAATTGATTCGGTCAAGAGAACCAAAGATACTGCAAACTTATGAATCGATTCGGATAGGTCGAATCGATTCGCTCATCCCAGACCTGTATCCTATCCCTTTAGCGAATTGATTCGCTAGGGGCGAATCGATTCGCCCTGGCGAATTTGCCAAGTTGAGAGCTACCGGTTATGAACCCTAATTTGCCCAACTTCCATTCTTCTATCCTCAAATCTCATCCCAATCATCTCATGTGAATCCCAAAACATCTCTAGGCTAACAATACTCATTAAAACCACTTGGATCAAATCCAATATAAAAAATGAAGAATCTAATCACCAAATTCATCAAAACTCATAATTGGAAAAATTCTCAAGAACACAACTAAAATGCAATTTATTCATAGTAGATTATATACTTGCAAGTTAGAAACTTGACTTAAGCTTTTATTCTAGGATTTTCTCCCGGTAGATGCAAGACCACACTCAATATCTTCAACTCTCCTTCTTTCTTTTCTTTTTTTCTCCACAATTCTCTTCTTCTCTCTTTCTCCCTAGGTTTAGTAAACATACACTAAGGAAATAAGAGAGGTTGCAAGACTAAATTGGGTAATTAACATTAGTGTCCCTCTTTTAAAAGTTAATACACCAATAAAATGACTCGTAACTACATATTTAAGTCATAACTTGTTAAAAGTGCGCGGAACCCAAAATACAATATGGCACTTATTTTTACTATCTCGACTATTTCGGGACTAACCGCGCCCTCTAAATTGGCATCTGAAATAATATAAATCATTTCAAGTTCCAACTGCATTTAAACCATAAATGTCGTTTGAAGCACAACGACACCATGAATCGTAATATAATGCTATTTACATTCACATAACAGTTAATATGCCAAATATAGTAAATATTATCTTTTAATTCACTTAAAACAATATTTACCCCATTATCCAATATTTTATATAATTACTTAACACAGTAAATTAATATAAAATAATTTCTCAAAAGTAAGGGTTATTACATACTCCCCCTCTTATAAGGAAATTTTTCCCTCAAAATTTAGGCGTACCTTGCAAAAAGAGATGTGGATATTTTTCTTGCATATCTTCCTCCTACTCCCACGTTGAGTCCTCAGCATTGTGATGCCCCCATTGGACCCAAACCAAGGGCACCACTCTAGATCTTAACCTATGCTCCACGTGATCTAAAATTGTAACTAGTTGTTCCTCGTATTTAATATCGGGCTGCAATTCGATTTCATCCAAAGGAACGTGCCAGCGAGCTCCTTCACACCTCTTGTACTTTTTCAAGGAAGAAACATGAAACACATCATGAATTTGTTGTAAGTGTTACGGTAAGTCGAGTTGATACGCTACTGGTCCTACCTTCGCAATAATGGGAAAAGGTCCTATGTAGCGCGGCGCAAGCTTCCCTTTCTTCCCAAATCTCTTTATACCCTTCATCAGCGAAACTCGCACCAAAACATGATCTCCAACCTCCAAATCCACATGCCTTCTATTCGCATCAGCATAACTCTTTTGATGATCTTGAGCGATTCGGATGCGACTGCGAATAAGTTCAATCTTTTAATAAGTATCTTGGATCATCTCAGGTCCAAGAAATTTATTATCCCTTATTTCCAACCAACAAGTAGGTGATCTACACGGTCGACTATATAATGCTTCATAGGGTTCCATCCCAATAGTAAATTGGTACGAATTATTATAAGAAAATTCGACCAAGGGAAGGTATTGTTCCCAACCTCCTTTGAAATCAATCACACACATTCTGGACATATCCTCTAACATTTGGTTGACTCTTTCCGTCTGCCCATCTGTTTGAGGGTGATAGGAGGTACTCAACTTCAATTCGGTTTCCATAGCTTCATGGAAACTTCGCCAAAAACAGGGAATTTTTTTTTGTCTCGATCGGAGACTATATTAATGGGCACCCCGTGGAGTCTAACAATCTCCGCAATAAATAACTGGGCATAACGAGCAATATTATAATCTGTATGTACCGATAAGAAATGTGTCGACTTGGTTAAACGATCGACAATCACCCAAATGGAATCATGGCCGCTTTGTGATGTTGGAAATCCCATGATAAAATCCATCCAGATTCTTTCCCACTTCCAAACCGGTATTTCTAAGGGTTGTAATAATCTCGTCGGTCAATATAGATCTCCCTTCACCAGTTGATAAATAGTACATTAGGAAATAAATTCAGAAATGTCCCGTTTCATACCTACCCAACAATATTGGCGGCGTATGTCTTGGTACATTTTGTCTCCACGAGGATGTACTGCAAACTTGGACCCATGAGATTCTGTCATTACTGCCCTTCTCAAATCCTCTTATTTCGGGACAACAAGTCTCTTGTGGAAATATAATCCACCTTTAGAACTTATAGAGTAGGATTCTGTTCCCTCGGTTAATAATTGGTGCTTACAGTCCTAACAACCTTTATCCATTCCTTGAGCTTCAACAACCCTTGCCACTATCGTAGGCGTAACGGTCAACACCGACATAAACTCCCTTTTAACTGCATCCTCTTGGCTAATTTCTTTCCATTTAGCCTTCCATACAATTGCTAACTCCCCCTCGAGTTTTCGACTCAACGCATCCGCAACTACATTAGACTTACCCGGGTGATAGTGAATATCAAATTGGTAGTCTTTCACGAACTCCAGCCACCGACGTTGCCGCATATTCAAATCTTTCAGCGAAAACAAATATTGCAAAGATTTATGGTCCGTGAAAAGACAAAACTTCTCTCCCAGGAGGTAATGTTTCCAAATTTTCAAGGCGAAAACCACAGCAACAAGTTCCAAATCATGAACTAGATAATTCTTCTCATGGGGCTTTATCTTGCGAGAAGCATAAGCAATAGCCCAATGCTCTTGATGTAACACACCTCCCAACCCTTGTACATATGCGTCTATAAAGACCAAATATTCCAAAATTGGCCTCGATAAGGCAAGTACTGGAGCAGAAGTCAACCTATCTTTTAGCTCATCAAAAGTTAGATGACAAGAATCATCCCAAACAAACCTCACCCCCTTCTGAGTTAAATTTATAAAAGGGCTAGAAATCTTAGAAAAACCCTTGATAAATCTACGGTAATAGCTAGCAAATCCCAGAAAACTATGAATCTCGATAGGTGTCGTGGGCTGAACCCATTCCCTCATTGCAACAACTTTGCTCGGGTCTACCGAAATACCATGAGCTGTCACAATGTGACCTAAAAACTGTACTTCCTACAACCAAAAACCACACTTCTCAAACTTGGCATATAATTGATGATCCCTCAATGTCTGTAGGACCAACCGTAAATGCATAACATGGTCAGCTTCTGTTTGAGAATACACTAGAATGTCATCAATAAACACGATAACAAACTGGTCTAGGAAGACTCAAAACACTCTATTCATAAGGTCCATAAACACTACAGGGGCATTGGTTATCCCAAAAGGCATAACCAAAAATTCATAGGACCCATATCTAGATAGGAACGCAGTTTTGGGAACGTCTTGTTCTTGTATCTGCAGCTGGTGATACCCATTCCTCAAATATATTTTAGAGAAGTACGACGCTCCCCTAAGTTGATCGAACAAATCATCAATCCGAGGTAGTGGGTATTTGTTCCTGATGGTGACTTTATTCAACTCCTGGTAATCTACACACAATTCGATATAACCATCTCTTTTCTTCACAAACAATACAGGAGCTCCTCACGGTGATGTACTATTCCTAATAAACCCCTGTTCTAATAACTTTTGGATCTGATCTCTTAACTCCCTCATCTCAGTAGGAGCCATGCGGTACGGAGATCTAGCAATCGGTCATGTTCCCGGTGCTAAATCAATCACAAACTTAATCTCCCTACTTGGAGGTAAACCTTGTATTTCCCGAAAAACATATTTGAATTCTCCAACAACCAAAATTGAATCTAAGGAAATGACTATATCCTGAGAAGTCTCCTCCGCAATACAATACAAGTAAGTGATAGAACCTCCCTCAAAATGAGGCATAGCTACTAAAAACATATCTTGCCCCGAAAAGGAAAAAACTATACTCTTTCCATAACAATTCACTATCACACGATACTTCACTCGCCAATCCATACCCAGGATTACATCATACCCAACCATATCAAGGACGAGCAAATCGACCTCGAAACACAAATTACCAAGATTTATTTCTACTCATTTACAAACAAAGAAAATGAGTGAACCATCACTCATAGAAGATTCGATACTAGTGAAAGTACTCTCCACAGATTTAATTAGCTCCATCGTTTGAGCAAAACTTCTAGAAATAAACGAGTGTGTCGCACTCGTATCAAATAATACACGACCCATATGCCCCTGAATGGGAAACTTACCCTCAATAGCCGGTGGTGCAGGAGGGGCTGGAGGAAGCATAGCACCCTGTATGTGGTAAACACGCCCATACTGTAGTTGTCCCTGTTGTGGAGGGATGACTGGGTTAGGCACTCATGGCGGTAGTTATGCTTGATGATGCTGTGGAACTCTAGGAAACTATCCTCTAATTAACTACGGGCACGCCTTCCTATAATGACCCAACTGCCCACATTGAAAACAACGACCCATCATATTTTCCTGATTCCTGCCCTTATTATTTCTGAATTACCAAAAGCCTTGGCCTGGTTGGCCTCGACCCCCATTGTAACCCCGACCTGCCTGTTTCTATTGCTGGGCACCTTAACCATGCCTAAAATTACTGCCACCGAAATTAATTCCACCAAAACGCTATCTTTTGGATAAATCCCCTTGTTGGGTGTCCCTTTCCTTTTGCTTACCTCCCAATAATTGGGACGAGGGTAGTGCTCCCCCTCCTGCACCATTGCCTCCCGATTTACTCACTTGCCCCATAGCTAAAACTTTCTTGCTTCCCTGAACATGCAACCGATGATCTTGACAATGGAGTAATGTGGCATTCATCACATCCTCGAATGTTTGTAAAGTTAGATTTCCCGACAAGTGTTGCCGTATCCTCTAATGTGAGCCTCCAATGAACTTTGATATTCTCCTCTCCTCCGAAGTTACCTCATCCGGCACAAAACTATCCAAATGTGTGAATTCTTCCTCATATTCTTCCACCGAATGTTCACCTTGAACTACATCTTGAAGCTTTCTCCTCATTTCCCTTTGGACTGCTGGAGCAAAATATTTTCGATCAAACAAAACCCAAAAGTCAGTGATAGTCATAGTATCCCTTTGCTCTGGCGTAGTTATTGACTCCCACTAATGTAAGGGCGCTCTAACTAGCTTAAAAGTAGCAAGGATTTGCTTCCGCTCCTCATTGTAGTCTATCAAGCAAAGATGACGTTTCATATCCTTTTTACATTGGTTAGCTACTCTCACATCGAACCACCCTATAATTTCGGGGGATGACCCTTTAAGAAGGACTCTCTGATTCTTTCCCATGGAAAGGGTCCCCCGGGGACTTGTACCTCTTGGACCCTCGGCTGTTGGGCTTGGGGAAATTATTGAGCCACGGCAGTCATCACTGTATTGACCACTTGGGCAACAATGTTAGCTACATCAGCGGCATTAATAGTCCCTTGCTGGGGCGATAGAGGACCCATAACATCTTCTATAACTCTATTTGTCCTTGTAGGGCGACCTCTCTTAGGCGACAACTGAGTTGACGAAACAACTGAATTAAAATACCATGTAGAACAATTTATCTTTGCAGAAGATCGAAATTATAGGGAAACAAAATAGTCCTAACATTAAGGCTCTCTATCAGAGAATGCTACTGTAGAGTGTGACAAGTCTGCATAGATCCTAGAGACTCTAGAACCTGATGCTCTGATATCATGTGTGACACCCCGCTTTAAGAGGTGGCCATCCCGATACTCCAATAATAACAAGAATCAGCGATGGTCCATTCTTAGCATCAACGCATTACAATAAGTATACATGATAACCACCAACTATTTTAGAAAATACATTTTCAAAATTTTATCTAGTACGTTAAAGAAAGCATTAAAACAATCCAATTGAAAAGAAGGTGGATATAAATAATAAAAAAAACAGACAATTAAACAGTACTATATACAACCAAAATAACCAAATAAGTTGTCGGTTAATAGACATAAATAATTTGGTTACACCAAGTATTAAAGTACAATATTCCATACATAAAACAAGCACAAAGCTTGGGCAACACACCCGAATGTGTAACCGAGCATAACTAGAATACAAAAGAGGGAAGCGTCTATATCAAAATATCCCGTAACACCCGCAAGATGTTACAGCTCCAAGATACTGGGATAGAAAAGTCAATGCGGGCATCCTTGCGGCGGAGCACCTGAGCGAATATAAGATTCATGCAAAATAGAGAAATATAAACAGATCAGGGCCCGGTTTAATATGATCACCATATGAATAAAGAGCATGATAGTTATGGACAATTTAATCATCATGAATAAACTTGTTTTGTTCACCATTGTAATAATAAGAAATCTAACTTCTCAATCTACAAGCTTAACCTAATGTAATAAGAATGACAATGATCAAAATTCATTTAAGTAGGAGAATATAAGTGAAATATTACTTAAAGAGATTCCAGTTCCTGATTACACAATTTTATTTCACCATCCCTTTTCTCATTAGGAAAAGTATCCAAAGAAAATTATTCCATAGAGTGATTTATCATCAATAAAATGCCACTTTAATAAGAATAGTTATATTTCACAATATATAACGATTCTAAGACCATGCTTCCGGGTTTCCCCACTAGATGCGCCCCTAAATAGCTATCATCTTCCAGGACTTATCACCAAGAAAACCTAGGCATCCTACATTGTGTGACATCGGGAAGCGTCCATATACCTTCGACAGTGAGTCATAACCACACCCGAAATTACCTCACTTCGAACAATAATCACACAACACATAATATCTGGTCCTATGGCCGAGGACTATATTCGCCCTTCATTCACTAGCCAGGGGACTTCACCTCATGCACGTAACTTCCCCTATGATTGCATTTAGAGAGGTGTGTATATGTAAATTATCATTTACGATTTATTATCCTTTTAAAATATGCATTACGTTATATCTGGAGCCATATTTGTTTAATGTTATGATTATAAACTTTAACGTTTAACCAATCCCCAAATTAGTCTCCGAGAAATAATGAAGTTATTATAAGCCACCAAGTCTAGTGTACCTCAATCACGTCTCTAAAGTTCCCCGATTATATAATCCTACATCTCATACTCTCAAACTAGCTTGTTAAGAGAAGAAACAACCTTATTATCTATTTGATAATCCCCTGAATAAGCCCCATCTATTCCTTTTCTAATATAAAGCGGTCACATTACTAATATGAGACTCTAGTACACTTTATTTCATCCTAAGAGAAAGTTTCTATATCCCAACTTAACATAAAAAGATTACAAGCTAAGCTAGAAAAATAACTCAAAACAGTAGAAATTTCGAATCGATTCGCCCTGGACGAATCGATTCGGTCTTGAAAGAGAATCGATTCGGATAGGTCAAATCGATTCGGACAAGATAACCTAACATTCTACAAACTTCCGAATTAATTCGAGTAGTCTGAATCGATTCACTCATCCCAGACCTGTAGCAAACCCCTTTAGCGAATCGATTCGCTAGGGGCGAATCGATTCGCCCTGGCGAATTTTCCAAGTTGAGGGCTATGGGTTATGAACCCTAATTTTCCCAACTTCCATTCTTCTATCTTTAAATCTCATCCCAATCATCTCATGTGATTCCCAAAACATCTCTAGGTTAACAATACTCATTAAAACCATTTGGATCAAATCCAATATCAAAAATGAAGAATCTAATCACCAAATTCATCAAAACTCATAATTGGAAAAATTCTCAAGAACACAACTAAAATGCAATTTATTCATACTAGATTATATACTTGCAAGCTAGAAACTTGCCTTAAGCTTTTATTCTCGGATTTTCTCCCTATAGATGCAAGACCACACTCAATTTCTTCAATTCTCCTTCTTTCTCTTCTTTTTTTCTCCACAATTCTCTTCTTCTCTCTAGGTTTAGTAAACATACACTAAGGAAATAAGAGATGTTGCAAGACAAAATCGGGTAATTAACATTAGTGTCCCTCTTTTAAAAGTTAATACACCAATAAATTGACTCGTAACTACATATTTAAGTCATAACCCGTTAAAAGTGCCCGGAACCCAAAATACAATATGGCACTTATTTTTACTATCTCGACTATTTCGGGACTAACTGTTCCCTCTAAATTGGTATCCGAAATATTATAAATCATTTCAAGTTCCAACTTTATTTAAACCATAAATGTCGTTTAAAGCACAACGACACTATAAATTGTAATATAATGCTATTTACATTCACATAACAGTAAATATGCCAAATGTACTAAATATTATCTTTTAATTCACTCAAAACAATATTTACCCCATTATCCAATATTTTATGTAATTACTTCACACAGTAAATTGTTATAAAATAATTTCTCAAAAGTAAGGGTTATTACAATACTATGGTGGGACTAGCCCCTCGATAGACTGGATGCTGTTCCATATCTCTACGGACCATAATCCTGATGTCTTCATCCCGATGGTCATCATCTATGTGGCTCCTCTCTGATTGGCCAAGCTCTGATCGATAATGCTCTGACCTTCCAAGCTCGGATCGATCCCAGTCGCGTCTAGAGTTTCTCCCTCGACTGTGAGTCTTACTCTCCTGAGGACTAGAAGACCTATCATGACGCTTTCTGGTATCTTTATGTAGATCTCCCTCCATCCTTTCAAGATGCCTCTATAAACGAGCATTCTTTTCAATCTGGAGGAATGTTGCCTCCTCTTGCTCTTGAAGCTTGGCTTCGTAAGCATCGACTAGCTTGGAGATCTTAGTACATCTAGTTGGGCCATGACTTTCTTCAAAAGGTTGCCTCTCTTGGCGAAACCTGGGATTTGGTGGTTGGAAAATTTCATACCTGACCCTAAGTGGAACTGGATCATCTTGTACCTCACCAATTTGAGGAAGATTATTTTTATGGTGAGACATCATGGGCTTTCTTTCGATGAATGCCTTTGTAGGAAAAATAATCGATTCCCACAGATGGCGCCAATTATGAGTTCAATAATGATCAAAATAAAATAATCCCAGAAAGCAAGCAGTAAATAAATAATACACCCATAACAAAAAACATATGTGGATTGGAAAATTACCTACATCCACGGAGAGGTTACTTTTTATTAGTGCATCTCTAAAGGTTACAAAGTTTTTCATCCCCTTGGCCTGGGATGAGGGCGTTACATTTATACTTTTCACTAAGTGGTTGATTTGTTCAAGTAATTCCTCCATCTTGTAGATAGCTCATAAGGCGACCCTGAATATCTTCCCGAGATTATTGGTAACCGATTTGAGCCTATCCTCATGTATTTAAGCACGTGTCAAATACGTGTCCAAGAATATCTGATATTTAAATTGTGTCGGGAAGTCCATTTTGTGTGTTGGTATGGACGGCTGTGTGATTGGGATTGATCCATAAACTAGCTCCCACATGTACATTCACACCTATTTTCATAAACTGAAGACCCCAAAAGGGGGGATTATACCACAATTCCCAATTTAGAGTGTTCACATAATTTTCTACATTTCCAACATAGTGGACATCAATTTTCATATATCAAAAGTGACACCCTAGATTTAGATAATAGATTAGACCTAACCTTGTTCATCGTACGAACTACGTGGACTTTGATGTCATTTTTGCTACATAGGAGTCCCGAAGTCATATTGGGATTCAATTCCTTTCTTACCATTTGAAATATTTTGAAATATTTGCAGGTGTGGTTGGAGAAGGAACACTTAGAACATGTTGCATATGTTTTGTGGAAGGAACACATTGAAGATTTAAATATTTATTTATGTAAATATATACATCTTGTGTTGTATTATCATTTGTGGAAATGTATACAAGTTTTTTTGTATTACTATTTATGTTGAACAATTTGATGGCTTAATAGTTAGTTAATTTGTGTTGTATTATTATTATTATTATTATTATTATTATTATTATTATTATTATTATTATTATTATTATTATTATTATTATTATTATTATTATTATTATTATTATTATTATTATTATTATTAATATTTTCTTTATGGATTAGTTAGTGGATTAATGGTCAATTAATTTATGTTTAAAATTTGAATGAATTAATATTTGTTTTTGGAAATGTATACATGTTTGAAAACATGTACATAATTTTTCCGGGGCAGAAATAAATATTTATTTTTCAATTAAATTTAACAATGGTCACGGTTATCAGCCTTGACTAAATGTGTGACAAATTAAATTACATTAATAGTTTGAATTGAATTTCGGATCATCCAAAATGATTTCAAATCGATCTGGAGCACCTAACATAGCAGTATGCATATCCTTTTAAGTTGTTACCATGTGCAATGGTATGGAGTGTAAACGGGAGTCTGCCCTCCCGTAATTTCTGGTTATAAAACCTGGATCCCTACCACATTTAACATGGTTGTTTCATCATTGAGTTATAAGGTACAATTAGTATATGTTTTGGGACATTATAAGAGAAACGGGTGAGGAAATTTTCCTCCATATTCACCCCATCTTTGTAGAAAGTAAATCATCCCCTAAACCTAGATCTTTGAGTCTTCTTCTTCACCCATTTCAGCAACTTCAGTACTCCTAATTATTTCCATACAACAAGCCTTGAAAACCATTATTTCACCCTTCCATTATTAAGTGTCAAGGAGGGTATTGAATGTGTTAATTTGGATAAGAAAGCTTGCAAGGATCTATGAGGAAAGAACTTATTGGGAATTTTTCTACCTCCTCTTCAAAGGATTTTTTATCTTCAAGAGGTAGGGGTTTGTAACAACCAAGACTTTTGAGCGACTATTTTATATTATTTTGCCTGATGGGCTAATTTTATGAAATAGAGAAAGTTGGGGTAAATATTATTTCCAGTGATATTAAGGGATAATGTTTATCATGTTTTGCCTATTTACCGTTATGAGAAGTTAAATAGCATTATGTTAAGTTTTATTGCGTCGTTGTGCTTTAAACGACGGTTATGATTTATATTCAGAATTGAGCATAATTAATGAAATAACATGACGTAGGAACATAAAAATATCATAAGTTACTCTGGATGCCAAAATAGGGGGTGCGGTTAGTTTTGGAATAGTCGAGATAGTCAAAATAAGTGCCAAGTTGTATTTTTGAGTTCTGGGCACTTTTAACAGGTTATGACTCAATTAAGTAGTTACGAGTCATTTTAATGGTGTATCAACATTTAAAAGAGGGGAATTTATGTTTTAAACCCGATTAAGTCTCCCAAACCCTTTTATCCCTTATCTTATGTTATAAGCCGAGAGAGAGAGAGAGAGAGAGAGAGAGAGAGAGAGAGAGGAGAGAGAGAAGAGAGAGCTTGGGAGAAAATGGGAGAAAAGAGAGAAAAATGGAAGATTGGAGCTAGAAATCATTGCTACCGGAGGAGAATCTAAGACTATGAAGTTGAGGCAAGTTTCTTACTTGATTGATATTGATTTAATGTGGTAAGTTGCATGTATAGTTATATTTTTTTAGATTTAAACCATTTTTGGGATTTGTAGGTTTTTAGGGATTTAACTCTTAATTTTGTAGTTTAAGTTGATTGGAGTTGAGAAAATTGGTTAGTAGTAGTGTAGGGATGATTGGGTAGAATTAGTTATCGATGATGTTGATAAAAATTGAAGATTTGAGGTTTTGGGAAATTTAGGTTTCTTAAACCTGTAGCCAAAATTGAGTATTTCTGCCAAGCCGAATCGATTCGGTTACAGGGGAGGATACAGGTCTAGGAAGGAGAATCTATACGGGTTAAGGATGAATCGATTCGGACTGGGGTAGAAAGTTGGTTTTCCTCACCAAATTGATTCGTTTTTGGGCGAATCGTTTCGCAGTCAGGGGCAAATCGATTTGGCTACCCTATTTTTGTGATATTTTTCTAGTTTATTTTTATCCCTTTTCTTTTAGGTTCGAGGTTTCGGACCCTTTCTTTGGGAAGTAATAAAGAATTTTAGAGTTTTGTGTTGGGTAGACAAATGTCCTAGTCTAGCATGGGGATATTTGGGCTTATCCCAAGGGTTAATCTATAGGGGTTAATCTCTCGTTTGATATAGGATGGTATCCGAAAATCTATCGAACCTAGAATGATAAAGTTTGGGACTTTTGGCAGAATATTATTGAGGGAGACTCACTTTGATGATTTATGGTATTATTTTGGACTCTTGGAGACTAGTGTGAGGATATTGGCACTTCGGGTCATAGGTCATTAAATAAATACGACTTAAAGAATAAGAAATGCATATTCTAAAATTTGGTACTTAATGGCTAAGTATAAATGAATTTGAGAATGTAAAGGTGAATGTTTTCAAAATGGAAAAATGATTTTCGTAAATCGCTACCTCCTCTCTAAATATCTATCATAAGGGAAGTTTCGCGCGTGAGGTGAAGTCCCCTGGCTAATGAATGTAGGGTGAATATAGTCCTCGAAAATATGACCGGTTATTATATGTTTATTTAGCGATGTGGGGTAATTCCGGGTGTGGTTATAACTCACTCGTTGGTATATGGCCACTTCCCGACGTCTTGCGTTGTAGGTGCCCAAGTTGTCTTATTTGGTAGGCCCTGGAAGATGATAGCCATTTAGGGGCGCGCACAGTGGGGAAAACCGGACGGGCGGTCTTAGAAACATTATATGATATGAAATATAACTATTTATAATAATGTGGGACATTATTGATGTTAAACCAATTTATGATAATAAAATGGCTTTAAATACATTTCCTGGATGGAATAAGGGAAATGAGGAGTTATGATATCAAAAAGCATTTTATAATAATAAATTTTCTTTAAATACTTTTCCTGGATGGAAGAAGGGAAATAGAAAGATATGAGCTAAAACTGAATTGGTAAACATTTTGTAAAATGAATTGTCATATATGTATTCCCTAAAGAGAAAAAGGAATCGTGCATTTAAGTTGTGAATAAAGGATATGATGTCTCCTTGAGTAAATGTAGATGAGTTGTCCCATATTTATATGAATATTGAGCATTAGCATTGATATTGCGCCAGGTTGTGCTTCTAGATTGAGAGGTGAGGAACCTTTATGATAATTGCGAGAGAAAGTTGCGTACATAACTGTCATGCATTTTATTCACATGGTGATCATATCAAATCGGGCCCTGGCCCGTCTATATCTCTTTGTTTTGCATACAACTCTTTGTCCATTCAGGTGCTCCTCCGTAAGGACGCCCTTATTGACATCTCCATTCCAGTTGTCTTGGAGTTATGGCATTTTGCGGATGTTGTAGGATTTTTTGTCCTAGACGCTTCTATCTTTTGCACTCTAGTTATGTTTAGTTTATTTATTCGGGCGTGTTGCCCATGCTTTGTACTCATTTATTATAATGTGATATTTAATTGTAATACTCGGTGTAACACATTTGTATTAGTCTGTTACCCGACAACTTATTTGGTTATTACTTTGTGAATTTTTATACATTAGTAACCGTTGATTTTTTGTATCCACCATTTTTACAAATTCGATTGTCTAAGTTCTTTTCTTTTACTTATAAAATTTAATTTGACAATTCGTTTCCAAAAATAATTGGTTGTTATCTCGTACTAATATTTTAACGACAGTGATGCTGAGAATGGACCATCTATGATTCCTGTGATTATTAGAGTATCGGGATGGCCACCTCTTATTTTAGTAGGTGGGTTGTCACATATGGTATCAGAGCATCAGGTTGTAGTGTCCGTAGGAATCTGTGCGGATGTACTACACCTTCTACGTTACTCTTGACTTGATATAGAGCCTTAGGACTAAGGTCGTTGATTTCTCTGGTGAGATTTCGTTCTCCTGCTATAGAGTATGAACTCAGAAAGTCTTTTATACGCTCGTTTGAGATTCGTAGGTCAACTGATGAAGGGCGTCAGGGAAGGCCGGTATGAAGGCGTCACGAGATGGGATTACTAAGAACTGTAAGCTGTAGTCGGGGATGAGGGTCGCTTTGGAGGTCTCTCCCTTCGTAGCATTATCTTATATTGCTACCGCGACTACTAAATACAAAAGATATAGTTTTCCATGTACCGCAGCTAGTAGAGAGTGGTACTAAGTTTGTAATTCCAATCGACATTAATTTGGAGTTAAAAAGTCCTTAATAATGGCCACATGTTGAAGTTAAGTCAGATGGAGGAAGTGTAACCTCATTCGGTGGAAATATAAGGCACATGAGCTTGGTCCTAGAGAGGGGTATAGAAGTGCCCAGGTGCGAAGAATGGAGGAAAATCTTTCACCCGTAAGAGTAATGTTGAAATGGCAGAAATGGTAGTCGCCATATTTTGGTGGAGCAGGAAGTTTTTCCCATAGAGAAACTAGTTAGATATTTTCAACGGCGAGTTTCTCTGGGTTATAAGGAATGATGAGAAAGTAGATTCTCAAATATTCACATGAGGTTCGGTCAGAGGACGAAGTGAATAAAAAGTCACAGAGTTAAGGAAACCTTGCATCGAAGTAGATTGGTACAAGGAAGAAAGAGCCCTTTAGGGGACTATAGCGTTCATTAAACCCCATTGGTGGACATCCACCAGGGGAAGATTTATTAAAATAAGGCAGGGGAGGCGGGTAGCATGTTCTCTTTTGTTAAAGAAGTTAAGGGAACTACACGGGTAATCGCCAGGGCAGGTAGAGATGGAGAAACAGTTCTGACGTGGAATGTAGTACCACGCATTTTGACCTTGTTGATTAGAGAACAAGGGAAAGAATAGGGTGCCTAGTTGGGGCATTACAGAAGTAGTTTTGTTCGGATAAGACTAAAATACTGTGTCTGGGAACCATTAGTATTGGTCCGGCGTGATTGCCAAGAATGTTAGTGGGCGTTCCACCTTAGTTGAGGGTGGTGCATTCTGTGTGATAAGATGGAGTGGTGTTGTATTAACCCTAGATTCAGGTGTGTAAATTGAGATTGTGGTACTACCGATGTTAGTATAGTGATTGTATCCATATGACTTCCATGGTAGGGAGGTTCTATATTTTTCCTTCACTCGTTATAAAGCCAGTGTTGATATTTTAAAATTATATGTGTGGTATGTGCCACTCGCATTATATGTATTATACGAGTGGAAATATTCTTGGTTTGGTTGGAGCGATAGAAAGTAAATAAATTGTGAGGCTATCATATTTGTAGTTCCTGAAAGGAACGAGTTGTTCTATAATATCTCACATGGATACATGATTGGGACTTTATAAAGATGGTTTCAGGTATGCAAGAATTTTCTTTTTATTTTATTTCATTCATTTTGAATGTATGATGTTGCCTTATCTCCACGACCAACGAAGTTAAGTAGTAATGTATAGGAGGGGTTCCTTGTTTGGATTTCGCTTTGCGAGATGCTCCACGCATGAACCTTAACGACGTTGGGAGTGGAGAGATGTTGCATTTTCTTTTCTTTTCTTTCTTTCTTTTTGTTGATGGAACGCTGGGTTGGAAGGTTTAGCCGAGAATCACATGATTGAGTGATTAAAGGTCTAATAAAGTGCAATATAAAAGTACTGTTGATAGTTATATCCTGCAATCGATGCAAGGGAGACAAAGATAAGAAAGTGGGATTAAGACTTATGGTTATGCCTTGATGAGAAGGTCGTTCAAGAAAAATGTATGTATATATATGGGGATAATGTATTTATAAGACTTTAGAGAAAGTAAACACCCGATTATTTAAATTTCCAATTCTCTGAGATGGTAGGACATAGAAGTAGAAGCATATTAGTAGGGTTATGAGTTATAATTTTAGCGGTCCCGATCATGTGTCTTAGACCGTTATATCTTGATGACCGACGATGCGAGGTAGTAGTGTAATGGGAGGGTTCCTTGTTTGGATTTTGCTTTGCGAGACGTCCCACTCATGAAACCGAGAGAATGTCAAAGTTGGGAAAGATCTAGGACACTAGGGATATAATTAGGATAATATTTATACGACTTAATTAGGATATATATTGACCTTAGGATTATTAGAATGTAAGGCCCTTAGGGCATGTGACGTTATTTTAGGAAGGCGGTTGGGAGTTGACCACGAGTAGGTTTGTGGGTTAACTCTAAGAAGGATTAGGTCCCCAGAAATAGAAGTGTGGGATTTCGGGCAATTTGGGTTGTTAGGCCAAAGGATATGAGGCCTCTCTTAGATAGAGTGTTACGTTGGTAACATAGCAATGAGCTAATTTTACTCCTGCACTTGTGTTGTTAAGATCGAGAGTGGATTTAACGAAGGAGTCTCTGCCAGGAATGAGAAGTATTAATACTGGAGCATGGACCCATTGTTTATGCGTCTCACACACTTAAAACTCGTGAGAAGTATTATACCTTGATTGATTTATAGTTCGTAGAGGTAGTATTCGACTTAAAGAAATAGAGGCACTACTTCCTGGGCAAGAAATTTAGTCTTTTTACGAACAACAAGTTGTTGTAATATGTTGTCGGGGAGGCAGAGTTGGTGTTTAAAATTCATAAAGGACTATCAATTGGATATTCCCTTTCGCTAAGGAAATGCGAATGGGGTAGCTGATGCGCCTAGTAGAAAACCCGTTAGAGAGATTAGTTAAGGCATGGAAATCCAAGTAGAACGAGCTTAACCAGGAGGACGCTATACCAAGAGCATTCATGTCCGTGATTGACCATTTCACTTACTAGTGTGAAGAGAGTAGTGTGGAACGAGGAAGGGTATATCTGTGGACATTTTCATTGAATTACCAGCATCGCAAAGGTCATGATCCTATTTGAGAAAATTTTTTATCCCTTGACCAAATCGTTGCTTTTCCGGCCAATATGGGCGGACTATTTATGGAGGAGTACGCCCAGCTCTTTATGGTGGAGTATGGAACAGTATGAGGTGCCTATCAATATAGTGTTGGACCAACACTAGATTCTCGTGTCAATATTTTAGTAAAGTTTCCACGAAGAAATGGTAACCGTATGCAAATGGGGTATGTCCTACCACCCGAAAGTGGATGAATGAACGCATAAAGTTAACCTAATGCCGAAAGGGATACTTCGAATGGGCGTATCTGACTTGAAGGAAGGATGGGAGCAGTAGCTTTTATGCATTAAAAATACCGTACAATAAATCGGATCATTTTTCTATAAGGATGGCACTGTCTGTGGCATGGTGTAGTTGGTTGAGTAACTCGCCTTCTCTTTGGATGGAGTCAGCGGACAATAAGTTCCTTGGACTTGGAGTGGTCAAGGAATATTTCTTTAATGATTGAGTACATGGAGCCGCATACTTTGAAGGGCTACGCCAACGCGAATAGAAGTTAAGTAGTGTTGGGGTTAAGCGATTAAGTGTTAATGTTGATATTCCCTAAGAAGGATATAACGTTTTTTAGGAAGAAAGGCAACTTGTGCCAAGTTATGTTGGAATCTTCCTCCGTCGTAGAAAGGTAGGATCGATAGTTCTTGAAGAGCGACTAGGTGTTGTGTTAAAGAACGAAAAGTGTGGACTGAGATCGTTAGTGACGACCTTAGTCCAAGTCCAATGGGGACGCCACAATAACGAGGAGTTTGCTAAGGATGAAAGAACGATAGTTTATAATAGTACACCCTAATATGGTTATACGGTACGCTTGAATTTTGAGGGCAAAATTCCCTCTTAAGGGGGGAGTATGTAACAACCCAGACTTTTGAGCGACTAATTTATATTATTTTGACTCATGGGCTATTTTATAAAATAGAGAAAGTTGGGGTAAATATTATTTCCAGTGATATTAAGGGATAATATTTACCATGTTTTGCCTATTTACCATTATGAAAAGGTAAATAACATTATGTTGTGTTTTATTGCGTCGTTGTGCTTTAAACGACGGTTATGATTTATATTCAGAATTGAGCATAATTAATGAAATAACATGATGTAGGAACATAAAAATATCATAAGTTATTACGGATGCAAAAATAGGGGGTGCAGTTGGTTTTGGAATAGTCGAGATAGTCAAAATAAGTGCCAAGTTGTATTTTTAAGTTTCGAGCACTTTTAATAGGTTATAACTCAATTAAGTAGTTACGAGTCATTTTAATGGTGTATCAACATTTAAAAGAGGGGAATTTAAGTTTTAAGCCCGGTTAAGTCTCCCAAACCCTTTTATCCCTTATCTTATGTTATAAGCCAAGAGAGAGAAAGAGAGTGAAGAGAGAGCTTGGGAGAAAATGGGAGAAAAGAGAGAAAAATGGAAGATTGGAATAGAAATCGTTGCTACCGGAGGAGAATCCGAGACTACGAAGTTAAGGCAAGTTTCTTACATGCTAGATATTGATTTAATGTGATAAATTGCACGTAGAGTTATATTTTTGGAGATTTAAACCATTTTTGGGATTTGTAGGTTTTTTGTGATTTAACTCTTAATTTTGTAGTTTAAGTTGATTTGAGTTGAGAAAATTTGTTAGTAGTAGTGTAGGGATGAGTGGGTAGAATTAGTTGTTGATCATGTTGATAAAAATTGAAGATGTGAGGTTTTGGTAAATTTAGGGTTCTTAAACTCGTAGCCCAAATTGGGCATTTCTGCCAAGCCGAATCGATCCGGCTCCCCAGCGAATTGATTCGGTTATAGGGGAGGATACAAGTCTAGGAAGTCAAATCGATTCGGGTTAAGGCCGAATTGATTCGAACTGGGGAAGAAAGTTGGTTTTCCTCACTGAATCGATTCGTTTTTGGGTGAATCGATTCGCAGTCAGGGGCGAATCGATTCTGCTACCCCGCTTTTGTGAGATTTTTCTAGTTTTATTTTTATCCCTTTTCGTTTAGGTTCGAGGTTTTGGAACCTTCCCTTGGGAAGTAATAAAGAATTTTAGAGGTTTGTGTCGGGTAGACAAATGTCCTAGGCTAGCATGGGTATATTTAGGATTATTCCAAGGGTTAGTCTATAGGGGTTAATCTCTCGTTTGATATAGGTTGTTATCCGAAAATCTATCGAACCTAGAATGATAAAGTTTGGGACTTTTGGGAGACTATTATTGAGGGAGACTCACTTTGATGATTTATGGTATTGTTTTGGACTCTTGGAGACTAGTGTGAGGATATTAGCACTTCGGGTCATAGGTCATTAAATAAATATAACTTAAAGAAAAAGAAATGCATATTCTAAAATTTGGTACTTAATGGCTAAGTATAAATGATTTTGAGAATGTAAAAGTGAATGTTTTCAAAATGGAATAATGATTTTCATAAATGATAATTTAATTAAACACACCTCTCTAAATCTCTATCATAAGGGAAGTTGCGCGCATGAGGTGAAGTCCCCTGGCTAATGAATGTAGGGTGAATATAGTCTTCGGAAATATGACCAGTTATTATTTGTTTATTTAGCGATGTGGGGTAATTTCGGGTGTGGTTATAACTCACTCGCTGGTATATGGCCACTTCCCGACGTCTTGCGTTGTAGGTGCACAAGTTGTCTTCTTTGATAGGCCCTGGAAGATGATATCCATTTAGGGGCGCGCACACTGGGGAAACCTGGACGGACGGTCTTAGAAACGTTATATGATCTGAAATATAACTATTTATAATAATGTGGGACATTATTGATTTTAAAGCATTTTATGATAATAAAATGCCTTTAAATACATTTCCTGGATGGAAGAAGGGAAATGAGGAGTTATGATATGAAAAAGCATTTTATGATAATAAATTTTCTTTAAATAATTTTCCTGGATGGAAGAAGGGAAATAGAAAGATATGAGTTCAAATTGAATTGGTAAACATTTTGTAAAATGAATTTCCATATATGTATTCCCTAAAGAGAAAAAAGAATTGTGCATTTAAGTTGTGAATAAATGATATGATGTCTCCTTGAGTAAATGTAGATGAGTTCTCCCATATTTATATGAACATTGAGCATTAGCATTGATATTGCGCCAGGTTGTGTTTCTAGATTGAGAGGTGAGGAACCTTTATGATAATTGCGAGAGAAAGTTACGTACATAACTGTCATGCATTTTATTCACATGGTGATCATATCAAATCGGTCCCTGACCCGTCTATATCTCTTTGTTTTGCATGCAACTCTTTGTCCGTTCAGGTGTTCCTCCGTAAGGACGCCCATATTAACCTCTCCATTCTGGTTGCCTTGGAGCTATGGCATTTTGCGAAAGTTGTAGGATTTTTGTCATATACGCTTCTATCCTTTGCACTCTAGTTATGTTCAGTTTATTTATTCGGGCGTGTTGCCCATGCTTTGTACTCATTTATTATAATTTGATATTTAATTATAATACTCGGTGTAACACATTTGTATTAGTCTGTTAACCGACAGCTTATTCGGTTATTACTTTATGCATTTTGAAATATTAGTAATCGTTGATTTTTGGTATCCACCGTTTTTGCAAATTGGATTGTCTAAGTGCATTTCTTTTACTTATAAAATTTAATTTGACAGTCCGTTTACTGAAATAATTGGTTGTTGTCTCGTACTAATATTTTAACGACAGTGATGCTGAGAATGGACCATCTATGATTGCTGTGATTATTATCGTATCGAGCTAGCCACGTCTTATTTTAGTAGGCGGGTTGTTGCAGATGGTATCAGAGCATCAGGTTCTAGTGTCCGTAGGAATCTGTGCGGATGTACTACACCTTCTGCGTTGCTCTTGACTTGATATAGAGCCTTAGGACTAAGATCGTTGATTTCTCTGGTGAGATTTCATTCTACTGCTGTAGAGTAAGAACTCAGAAAGAATTTTGTACGCTCATTTGAGATTCGTAGGTTGACTGATGAAGGGCGTCAGGGAAGGCCGTTATGAAGGCTTCACGAGATGGGATTACTAAGAACTGTAAGCTGTAGTCGGGGGTGAGGGCCTCTTTGGAGGTCTCTCCCTTCGTAGCATTGTCTTATATTGCTACCGCGACTAATAAGTGTAGAAGATATAGTTTTCCACGTACCGTTGCCAGTAGAGAGTGGTACTAAGTTTGTAATTCCTAGCGACATTAATTTGAAGTTGAAAAATCCTTAATAAGGGACACATATTGAAGTTAAGTCAGATGGAGGAAGTGTAACCTCATTCGGTGGAAATATAAGGCCCAAGAGATTTGGCCTAGAGAGGGGTATAGAAGTTCCCAGGTGCGAAGAATGGAGGAAAATCTTTCACCCATAAGAGTAATGTTGAAATAGCGAAAATGGTAGTCGCTATATTTTGGTCGAGCAGGAAGTTTTTCCCATAGAGAAACCAGGTAGATATTTTCAAGGGCGAGTTTATCTGGGATATCAGGAATGATGAGAAAGTAGATTCTCAAATATTCACATGAGGTTCAGTCAGAGGACGACCGTGAATAAAGAGTCACAGAGTTAAGGAAACCTTGCATCGAAGTAGCTTGGTACAAGGAAGAAAGAGCCCTTCAGGGGAATGTAGCGTTCATTTAACCCCATTGGTGGACATCCACCCGGGGAAGATTTATTAAAATAAGGCAGGGGAGGCCAGTAGCATGTTCTCTTCTGTTAAGGAAGTTAAGGGAACTACGCGAGTAATCGCCAGGGTAGGTAGAGATGGAGAAACGGTTCTGACGTGGAATGTAGAACCACGCATTTTGACCTTGTTGATTAGAGAACAAGGGCAAGAATAGGGTGCCTAGTTGGGGCATTGCGGAAGTAGTTTGTTTCAGATAAGACTAAAATACTGTGTCTGGGAACCATTAGTATTGGCCCGGGGTGATTGGCAAGAATGTTGGCGGGAGTTCCACATTAGTTGAGGGTGGTTCATTCTGTGTGATAAGAGGGAGTGGTGTGGTATTAACCCTAGATTCGGGTGTGTAAATTGAGCTTGTGGTACTACCGATGTTATTATAGTGAGTGTATTTATATGACTTCCATGGTAGGGAGGTTCTATATTTTTCCTTCACTCGTTATAAAGAGAGTGTTGATATTTTAAAAGTATATGTGCGGTATGTGCTACTCCTATTATATGTATTATACGAGTGGAAATATTCTTGGTTTGGTTGGAGCGATAACAAGTAAATAAATTTCGAGGCTATCGTATTTGTAGTTCCAGAAAAGAACTAGTTGTTCTATAATATCTCACTTGGATACAAGATTGGGACGTTATAGAGATGGTTTAAGGTATGCAAGAATTTTCTTTTTAATTTATTTCATTCATTTTGCATTTATGATGTTGCCTTATCTCAATGACTAACAAAGTTAAGTAGTAATGTATAGGAGGGTTTCCATGTTTGGATTTTGCTTTGCGAGACGCTCCACGCATGAACCTTAACGACATTGGGAGTGGAGAGATGTTGCATGTTCTTTTCTTTTCTTTGTTTCTTTTTGTTGTTGAAACGCTGGTTGGAAGGTTTAGCCGACAATCACGTGATTAAAGGGCTATTAAAGTGCGATATAGAAGCACTATGAATAGTTCTATCCTCTGATCGATGTGAGGGAGACTAAGATAAGAAATTCGGATTGACACTTATGGTTATGCCTTGACGAGAGGGCCGTTTAAGAAAAATGTATGTATATATATGGGGATAAAGTATTTATAAGACTTTACAGAAAGTAAACACCCGATTAGTTAAATTTCCAATTATCTGAGATGGTAGGACATAGATGTAGAAGCTCATTAGTAGGGTTATGAGTTAAAATTTTAGCGGTCCCGATAATGTGTCTTAGACCGTTATATCTCGATGACCAACGATGCGAGGTAGTAGTGTAACGGGAGGGTTCCTTTTTTGGATATCGCTTTGCGAGATGTCCCACACATGAAATCGAGCGAATGTTGGAACTTGGGAAAGGTCTTGGACACTAGGGATATAATCAGGATAATACTTATACGACTTGATTAGGATATATATTGACCTGTAAGGACACAAATTTCCAATTGATTCCTCTTATAGTTTTGGCTCAATTTCGGACAAAAACATTTATTCATAGGATTTTATTTAATTGTAATATTCAAGACCTATGAAGTGTTTGTTGAAGACGTAGCGGCAAAGAGTATAAAGCATCATCAACATGCCGTAGTTTATGTGCCTCGTTTGTACGTCATCAACTTAGGTTCCATGCTCCCAAGGTATGAATGTATTTATATGTATATAGGAGCTTGGAACAATTTGTATTGGGTGTTAGGTGAATTAAAACTGCATTTTATTTTTCAGAAAGAATCAATTAGAAACTTAAAAATAAGTATATAAAAGTTTATAAAAGTTTCTGGGCCAAAATCGAATTTTTCAATCTTTCTGTTTGTCCGTTTGAAATGTCGTTCGAACGAGTTTTTTCGTTCGAACCAGATTTCATTCGAACGAGTTTTGTCGTTCGAACCATGTTCGTTCGAACGAGTTTTGCCAATGACCCTAACTGGACAGTCGTTCGATATGTCGTTCGAACGAAGGTTCGTTCTAACGAGGTATCTAACGAACCTCTAACGAGCCCAGGCTGGTCACTCGTTAGAAGTCTCGTTCGAACGAGAATCACGTTCGTTCGAAAGAACTTCCAGCGGGAACAGTTATTTGGCAGTTTTTTGCAGTTTTTCCCCACTCCTCCACTTGGTTTTCAACCAACATTTTTCATGCAATATTATGTGCGGGAAACACATTTTCCAAGATAACTTTTCCATTCCATATCCATCTCTTAGAGAGAGTTTGAGAGCAAATTTATTTAGGGAAAATGTTCAAGTTTTGAGTGTTAATTTTTAATGGAAAATTCATACACACTCTAGTTTACACCCATTGTTGTTTATTCCAAGTTCTATATATACATATCCTTACTTGGAGTTTTTGGCACCGATTTTCTCTACCGAATTCAAGAGACGTTTCGGGTTTGCTTCTACACCCCATCACAAAGAAGACCTTTGTTGAGATTCTACCCGTTTGGAGAAAGGCTCCATGTTCGGGTGACGGTGACCGTTTAAAGTCCTATCGGTGTATTCCGAGACCACGGTGGAGCTCCGTTGGTTATCCGCTAATTGGAGGTTGATACAAGAAGGAGCATCACGGCTTGAGAGGGTTCGAGTTTAGGAAGTAAGTCTTTTGTCTTGTATTTTGTAATACCGTTTTTAGTGGATTTGAGGCTAGGGCCGTCCCGAGGTTTTTTCCCGTTAGTGGGTTTTTCCTCGTATATCGCCGTGTAGTGTGACCTTGTTTATTTTATCTTGCACAATAATTTAGAACGCATGCTTAGGATAATTTCAAGATAAAATTTGGTTTTACATTCACACTAATTTAAATTGGGACTTAAATTAAATATTGGGTTAATTTGGTTTATTCAAGTCATTTGCTAATATTGGTGTCGCCTAACTTTGTTTAAATGAATAATCATGACTTAGGCAAATTCTAGGACTTGAATTATGTTGTTTTAATTTGTTTCTTATGATATTAAAACCCGACCTTGTTGTTTTGTTGAACCACCACTTGTATTTAACGCTTCCGCATTTGTTTAAAAAGGAAATTAATATTTTAATTTGAGATTATTATTTCAAACCCGGGGATCCAACTTCCGCGCCTCTTCAAATTGGTATCAGAGCCAAAAATGATAAATTATTTCGTTAAAGATCCTTTACTTTTTGGCTAAATATGGATTTTTCCCCATTTTCAAAATTTCCTATTTTTGATGGTTCTAACTACGCGTATTGGAAAGCACGAATGAAATCGGCACTTAAATCTATCGATGAACGTGTTTGGATGTCTGTTATTAACGGTTGGACCCCACCAACACATTTAATTGAAAATGTACATGTTCCCAAACCCGTTGATAGATGGACTGAAAATGAGTTTAAGCTAGCAAACTTTAATTCCCGAGGTTTAAACGCCTTATTTAGCGCTGTCACACCGGATGAATTCCGACGTATTATGACGTGTGAAATCGCTAAAGAAGCTTGGGATATTTTACAATTAACTCGTGAAGGAACGAGTGTCGTTAAAGCTTCTAAACTACAAAACCTCACCACTCAATTTGAAACTATCAAAATGGATGAAAAAGAAACATTTGATAAATTTTATGCTAGACTTTCTGATATTGTTAATTCATCCTTTAACTTGGGAGAGAAAATACCTGACGACCGTGTAGTAAAGAAAATTTTAAGGTCCCTACCCGATAGATTTATTCCAAAGGTGACCGTTTTAAATTCTTTACCCACTTTAGCCTCTAGGAAATTAGAAGAGCTTGTAGGTGATTTACAAACCTATGAACTAGATATGTTTCCCTCTAAAACTAAAAAGAAAATTGAAAAGGGCATTGCTTTAAAAGCCCGCAAAGAGGTTAAACAAGTAGTAGAGAGCGATAGTGATAGTGACTCGGAAGATATGGCTTTGTTTGCTCGTAAATTTAGAAAATTTCTTAAATTTAACAAAGATAAAGTTAAAAATGATTTTAAGAAATTTGAATCTTCTAAACATGATAAAAACGAGAAGATTTCTAAAGCCGATAAGATCCCTAAACCTAGTAATGAAAATATTGATAGGGACGAGTCTAATAAATGTTTTGGTTGTGAAGGTTATGGCCATAGGGCTTTTGAGTGCCCCACTAAACTAAGGAAAGATGGTAAACGACCCATTTCATATAATGCGACCCTTAGTGATAGTGATAAGGAAGAGAAGCCCGAATCCCCCACTAAGAAAATTTTTGTGGCTTTTATGGCACATGTGAGTGATAATGAGAACTCACCGGATGATGAAATTATAGCACATGCCACTTCCAAGGTCATTGTACATGATTCTCTTATTTTTGATGATAGTGAGAGTGAAAAAGAAGAAGAGAGTGAAAATGAAGAAGAGGTTGATATGAGTGAACTTCAAAATGCTTTTCATGAATTATATAAAGAATCTATTAAATTGAAAAGAGCTAATTTGAAGTTAGAAGCTAGTTTAAGAGAGAGTGTCAAGGTCATTGATGAAAGTGCCTTAATAGAAGACCTTAGGACACATGTGAGGACTCTTCAAGAGAAGCTTGAATATGTAGAAGGCGAGAGAGATAGCCTTAAGGGTTTAATGGAATCCTTGAAAAAGGATCTTCTTGCTTTTGAATAGCGTAATTCTTTACTAGAATCTAACATTGTTGAATTGGAAAATAAATTAAAAGATTCTAGTAATGTCAAATTTGATTTGGAGTGTCGTTCTGAAAAACTAGATAAAATGTTAGGAACGGTCCAAATTAAAAATGACACTTTTGGTTTAGGCTTCAATTCTTGTAATGATTTTAACCCTAAAGTCAAAACCAATGTTTTAGGAGAATCTTCTAGGAATGCATTTAATGATCACTCCTTAAATAAATCTTTTTGACATGTTCTTACTTGTACTCATTGTGGTCGAAAAGGTCATCTTAGGCAATTTTGTTTAGATCTTAAACGAATTCCTAGAAAATCCCATAGTAAAGTAACCACGATAGCTAACGTTCCTACACCCTAAGATAGTAATTCTTCATTTATTTGGGTTAGGAAATTCGACTTGGTTGCCTTACAAAATAGGGATTTTGATTCTCATTTACTTACACATACTTCCTCCCTTGGTAAATCTAATGGATGAATGTGTTAGTGTTTGCATACTTTAGCTTTTGTACTTCATGCCATAATCATATGCTAAATGTATGCTTGTTTAGTCATTTTCTAGTCATTGCCTATTTTCATATCTCATGCTAGAAATCATGACTTGTTTATCTTTTTGTATTATATTTTGTGTTTGATTTAACTGAAAAATATAAAAAGATTTTTGTTTGTCATTTGTGTTTTATTTATTTCATTTAAGCTTAATGAAAAATACAAATGATTTTTGTTTGTCCTTTTGAGTAAATATTTATTTTTGATTAAAAATGTTAAAAACTCAAAAAGATTTTGTTTGGTGTGTATTTTTGTTTGACACACTTTATGTGGCATATACTTGTGTTTGAATCCCATCATTTACGCTCCCACGTGGCTTGAACTTTTGGTTTAGATTTTCAATCCTTATTATGTTCTTTACCATATTTTATGGAGTTGTTGGATTTTGTATTGTTTAAATGCATTCTATTTCTATATGCCTCTATTCACACATGCAGGAGCTCTTTTGAAATCTTAATATCACATGTTATATTTGAGCTTTTTGAGGTGTTCTCCTATCAATCTAGTCATCTACATATCTATGACCTAGGAGGACTAGTGCATGTCAAAATCCGTTGCATGTGAGATTTGTGCGAAAAATAAAAACATGATCAATAAATATATGCACGGGGAAGGGCTCCGAAAGGATGAATTAAATCCTTTGCGATTGTAAGCCACCGTTGATTGGATCTAAAAGAAATACGTGATCCAAAGGCCTAAAAACAGAATATTTGGCATTCAAAGAAAGCAATTGCCAAGGCCTATGTTTGTTTGATATATTCATTCAAAAACAAAAGAATATATATGATTATTGAGGGAGAATTGGATGGTATATCAACGGTTTGCACAATGTCAATTTATCCTAGTTGTCTTTAATGTCATGACTCTATTTGGTTTGTAGAATCATCATCATGCTAGGCTTGTATGCATTGTGTATGTTTGTTCATTGAGTTCAATCTTTATAATGTCACATGAGGTTATATTTAATTGTGATGAAGTTTGCAATCAAATGAGAACTCCGTGAACGTTTCTTAAGTGTTTGGGTCTAAATTTAATTGTTGCTAGTTCACACCCCTACACTTCCGTTTCCATATGACACATTTTTGCCATACGAGTGTGCAAACTTATTGTATTTTGTGTCATGTGTGTGTTTATATCTATATATATATGCAAGTGCTCTATTGGTATATTTAAAGTATATATATATATATATATATATATGATATTTTTTTGTCTTTGCCTTGTTTTTATTGCCCATATGATGTCATGTCTTTTATTTAAGCTTTCTCATGCTGTTTATTAGTTCTTTATCCTTTGCCTATTCCCGAACAAAAAGGGGGAGAAATGGTATCTAATCTTAGGGGGAGACCTCTTTCTAAGTAGGTCATGTGTTTAAGGGAGAATTAATTTAGGGGGAGTATTTAATTCATTGCATTTAATACTTTTGATATTCCCTATGCATTTGATGAGTTTGCTTAAGTGTGCAGGAATTATTCTAAAGCGGCATCTTTCTATGGCAAAGCGTTTGATCCTTGGGTTGAGTCAAGATTGGGCGGGTTATTTTTTGAGTCTAGTAGAGCTTGACGGCCCTTTAGGATTTTTGTTTGGTTTTTTGTCCCGGAATAGCCAAAGGGGGAGATTTGTAAGGACACAAATTTCCAATTGAGTCCTCTTATAGTTTTGGCTCAATTCCGGACAAAAACATTTATTCATAGGATTTTATTTAATTGTAATATTCAAGACCTATGAAGTGTTTGTTGAAGACTTAGCGGCAAAGAGTATAAAGCATCATCAACATGCCGTAGTTTATGTGCCTCGTTTGTACGTCATCAACTTAGGTTCCATGCTCCCAAGGTATGAATGTATTTATATGTATATAGGAGCTTGGAACAATTTGTATTGGGTGTTAGGTGAATTAAAACTGCATTTTATTTTTCAGAAAGAATCAATTAGAAACTTAAAAATAAGTATATAAAATTTTATAAAAGTTTCTGGGCCAAAATCGAATTTTTCAATCTTTCTGTTTGTCCGTTTGAAATGTCGTTCGAACGAGTTTTTTCGTTCGAACCAGATTTCATTCGAACGAGTTTTGTCGTTCGAACCATGTTCGTTCCAACGAGTTTTGCCAACGACCCTAACTGGACAGTCGTTCGATATGTCGTTCGAACGAAGGTTCGTTCTAACGAGGTATCTAACGAACCTCTAATGAGCCCAGGCTGGTCACTCGTTAGAAGTCTCGTTCGAACGAGAATCACGTTCGTTCGAACGAACTTCCAGCGGGAACAGTTATTTGGCAGTTTTTTGCAGTTTTTCCCCACTCCTCCACTTGGTTTTCAACCAACATTTTTCATGCAATATTATGTGCGGGAAACACATTTTCCAAGATAACTTTTCCATTCCATATCCATCTCTTAGAGAGATTTTGAGAGCAAATTTATTTAGGGAAAATGTTCAAGTTTTGAGTGTTAATTTTTAATGGAAAATTCATACACACTCTAGTTTACACCCATTGTTGTTTATTCCAAGTTCTATATATACATATCCTTACTTGGAGTTTTTGGCACCGGTTTTCTCTACCGAATTCAAGAGACGTTTCGGGTTTGCTTCTACACCCCATCACAAAGAAGACCTTTGTTGAGATTCTACCCGTTTGGAGAAAGGCTCCATGTTCGGGTGACGGTGACCATTTAAAGTCCTATCGGTGTATTCCGAGACCACGGTGGAGCTCCGTTGGTTATCCGCTAATTGGAGGTTGATACAAGAAGGAGCATCATGGCTTGAGAGGGTTCGAGTTTAGGAAGTAAGTCTTTTGTCTTGTATTTTGCAATACCGTTTTTAGTGGATTTGAGGCTAGGGCCGTCCCGAGGTTTTTTCCCGTTAGTGGGTTTTTCCTCGTATATCGCCGTGTAGTGTGACCTTGTTTATTTTATCTTGCACAATAATTTAGAACGCATGCTTAGGATAATTTCAAGATAAAATTTGGTTTTACATTCACACTAATTTAAATTGGGACTTAAATTAAATATTGGGTTAATTTGGATTATTCAAGTCATTTGCTAATATTGGTGTCGCCTAACTTTGTTTAAATGAATAATCATGACTTAGGCAAATTCTAGGACTTGAATTATGTTGTTTTAATTTGTTTCTTATGATATTAAAACCCGGCCTTGTTGTTTTGTTGAACCACCACTTGTATTTAACGCTTCCGCATTTGTTTAAAAAGGAAATTAATATTTTAATTTGAGATTATTATTTCAAACCCGAGGATCCAACTTCCGCGCCTCTTCATGACCTTTGGATTATTAGGACGTAAGGCCCTTAGGGCATGTGACGTTGTTTTAGGAAGGCGGTAGGGAGTTGACCACGAGTAGGTTTGTGGGTTAACTCTAAGAAAGATTAGGTCTCCAGAAATAGAAGTGTGGGATCTCGGGTAATTTGGATTGTTAGGCCAAAGGAGATGAGGCCTCTCTTAGATAGAGTGTTATTTTGGTAACATAGCTTCCGGGGAGTTAAAGGATGAGTTGACTTTTACTCCTGCACTCGTGTTGTTAAGATCGAGAGTGGATTTAACGAACGAGTCTCTTGCAGGAATGAGAAGTATTAATACTGGAGTATGAACCCATTATTTATGCTTCTCACAAACTTAAACCTCGTGAGAAGTATTATCCCACGCTTGATTTAGAGTCCGTAGCGGTAGTATTCGCCTTAAAGAAATATAGGCACTACTTCCTGGGCAGGAAATTTGGTCTTTTTACGAACAACAAGTTTTTGTAATATGTTGTCGGGGCGGCAGAGTTGGTGTTTAAACTTCGTAAAGGACTATCAATTGGATATTCCATTTCACTAAGGAAATACGAATGGGGTAGCTGATGCGCCGAGTAGAAAACCCATCGGAGAGATTAGTTAAGGCATGGAAAGCCAAGTAGAACGAGCTTAACCAGGAGGACGCATAAGTAAGAGCATACATGTCCGTGATTGACAATTTCACCTACTAGTGTGAAGAGAGTAGTGTGGAATGAGGAAGGGTATATCCGTGGACATTTTCATTGAATTACCGGCATCGCAAAGGTCATGATCCTATTTGAGAAAATTATTGATCCCTTGACCAAATCGTGGCTTTTTCGGCCAATATGGGAGGACTATTTACGGAGGAGTAGGCCCAGCTCTTTACGGTGGAGTATGGAACTGTATGAGGTGCCTTTCACTATAGTGTTGGACCCAGACTAGACTCTCATGTCAAGTTTTTAGTAAAGTTTCCAGGAAGAAATGGTAACCGTATGGAAATGGGGTATGTCCTACCACCCGAAAGTGGATGAATGAACGGATAAAGTTAACCTATTTCCGAAAGGCATACTTTGAATGGGCGTATTCGACTTGAAGGAAGGATGGGAGCAGTAGCTTTTATGCATCAAAAATTCCGTACAATAAATTCAGACCTTTTTTCTATAAGGATGGCACTGTTTGTGGCCTGGTGTAGTCAACTGAGTAACTCGCCTGCTCGTTGGATGGATCCAGCAGAAAATAAGTTCCTTGGACTTGGAGTGGTCCAGGAATATTTCTTTAATGATTGAGTACATGGAGCCGCATACTTTGAAGGGCTACGCCAATCCAAATAGAAGTTAAGTAGTGTTGGGGTTAAGCGATTAAGTGTTAGTGTAGGTATTCCCTAAGAAGGATATAACGTGTTTCAGGAAGGAAGGAAACTTGTGCCGAGTTATGTAGGAATCTTCCTCCATTATAGAAAGGTAGGATCGATAGTTCTTGAAGAGTGACTAGGTGCTATGTTAGAGCACAAAAAGTGTGGACTGAGATCGTAAGTGACGAGCTTAGTCCAAGTCCATTGGGGACGCCACAATAACGAGGAGTTTGCTGAGGATTAAAGAACGATAGATTAGAATAGTACACCCTAATACGGTTATACGGTACACCTGAATTTTGAGGGCAAAACTCCCTTCTAAGGGGGGAGGAGTATGTAACAACCCAGACTTTTTAGCCACTATTTTATATTATTTTGCCTGATGGGATAATTTTATAAAATAGAGAAAGTTGGGGTAAATATTATTTCCAGTGATATTAAGGGATAATATTTACCATGTTTTGCCCATTTACCGTTATTAGAAGGTAAATAGCATTATGTTGGCTTTTATTGCGTCGTTGTGCTTTAAATGACGGTTATCATTTATATTCATAATTGAGCATAATTAATGAAATAACATGATGTGGGAACATAAAAATATCATAAGTTACTCTGGATGCCAAAATAGGGGGTGCAGTTGGTTTTGGAATAGTCGAGATAGTCAAAATAAGTGCCAAGTTATATTTTTTAGTTTCGGGCACTTTTAATAGATTTTGGCTCATTAAAGTAGTTACGAGTCATTTTAATGGTGTATCAACATTTAAAAGAGGGGAATTTATGTTTTAATCCCAATTAAGTCTCCCAAACTCTTTTATCCCTTATCTTATTTTATAAGCCAAGAGAGAGAGAGAGAGAAGAGAGAGCTTGGGAGAAAAGAGAGAAAAATGGAAGATTGGAGCTGGAAATCGTTTCTACCGGAGGAGAATCCGAGACTACGAACTTGAGGCAAGTTTCTTAGTTGCTAGATATTGATTTAATGTGATAAATTGTATGTATAGTTATATTTTTGGAGATTTAAACCATTTTTGGGATTTGTAGGTTTTTATTGATTTAACTCTTAATTTTGTAGTTTAAGTTGATTTGAGTTGAGAAAATTTGTTAGTAGTAGTGTATGATTGATTTGGTACTTAATGGCTAAGTAAAACTGATTTTGAGAATGTAAAAGTGAATGTTTTCAAAATGGAAAAATGATTTTCGTAAATGATAATTTAAGTAAACACACCTCTCTAAATCACTATCATAAGGGAAGTTGCGCGCATGAGGTGAAGTCCCCAGGCTAATGAATGTAGGGTGAATATAGTCCTTGAAAATATGACCGGTTATTATATGTTTATTTAGCGATGTGGGGAAATTCCGGGTGTGGTTATGACTCAATCGCTGGTATATGGCCACTTCCCGACGTCTTGCGTTGTAGGTGCCCAGGTTGTTTTGTTTGATAGGCCCTGGAAGATGATAGCCATTTAGGGGCGGGCAGTGTGGGGAAACCCGGACGGGCGGTCTTAGAAACATTATATGATATGAAATATAACGATTTATAATAATGTGGGACACTATTGATGTTAAAGCATTTTATGATAATAAAATGGGTTTAAATACATTTCCTGGATGGAAGAAGGGAAATGAGGAGTTATGATATGAAAAGGCATTTTGTGATAATAAATTTTCTTTAAAAACTTTTCTTCGATGGAAGAAGTGAAATAGAAAGATATGAGCTAAAATTGAATTGGTAAACATTTTGTAAAATGAATTTCCATATATGTATTATCACGACCCCGACCCAAAAATAGTAGGGAACGGGTGTCTTGACATGCCACCAAGGCATCCAATATTCTGATCTTAAAATTTTTGTTTGAAAATATATGTAGCGGAAGTATAATCACATGGTTATGAATCATAAAATACTGAAAGTGAAGGAATTACATCATCAGAGCTTTCTAAAGGGAACTTCATTTGTATTAAAATATCAACGAGTTACAACTTGACACAAAGAGCTAAACATGCTCTATCTAATTAAACAAACTTCTACTTAAGGTAACAAAAAGAGCTTTAAAAGATAAATCTTCAACATAGTCCTTTTTCGTTCCATCCACGACTTAATTATTTCCTGAAAAATGGTTATTTATACAACGTCAGCTAAAAGCCGAATGAGATTCAATCTCCAAATATTCCAAGGTTTTTAGAAAATAGATACCTATTCAATTTAGAACAGAAGGTATATACATAGAGATAGGAATTTCAAGTAATATATATAAAGTAAATGATAATATATATATTCAGAATAAATAGTTCAGAACAGAACAGATAAAATAATTGAGCATGTGTCAATTATTCAGTTTTAGTGGCCATGTACGCTCTAATACCCAGACAGATAGCGTTATCAAATGTTTCCACCTGATAACATCACAGACAGATAATCATGATTTCTCGAACAACGCCTTGTTTAGGGCACACCAGCGATAAACCAGCTGGGAAGGTACCACCCAAATATTTCCTCCCGGTAGTCAAGGCCAATATAGTAAGAGAGTTTCCATAGGCCGAATCAATAATTTCAGAATTCAAATCAGATGTTTATACGAAGAGATATAAACATATAACAAACGACGCAATCATCAGTATCAGATGCATTTTGAGAATAAAAGCATTTCACAAAAAAATACATAGTTTGCATAATATAATATAATCAAAATGCGCAATAAATTGCATAGAGTACTCACCTAAAATAGAGGTCGAAATTATAGATAATGAGTCTTCAACCGCACGTTAATCTAACAAATACGATAAAGGTTTAAGTATGTGTTCTAAACAAGGTCCAGTCTATATATTTTATTTTAATAGTAACTTGTTTCAACGGATTACTAAAAAACCATTTTCTTAACTTTTAAAACTTATTGATCGTAATTAAAAGATTCAATTCATAGTTCTTCCTAATCAGTCGGTTCCCAGTAGAAATGGAGGGTCACAGGGGCACCACTTAAATACCATCTCATCTAGACAGAACATTTCCAGATTCATTCCCAATAGAGATGGAGGATCACAGGGGCACCACTTAAATACCATCTCATCTAGCCAGAACTTCACCGGGCCTGACTTTGGAATTACTTAAATCGGATTCCATAATAACGAGCAATTTCTTTAAAAAGAATCATTTTTAAAAGCGTATAATTTCAAACAAGTTTATAAAATCAACTTGGATTTGTTCTAAATTTTAAGTTTTGATTAGTGAATTCTTTATCATATTTTACCAACATAACTACTAAGTAAAGCTATAAAACAATAAATTAAGACTATAAAGATGCATTATAACATTAAGATTACCTTAAGATGAATATCCCTAAGAACTTCTTCTTAAACTTTCTCACACTTTCTCTCACTATTTCTTTCTATAATTCTCAAGGAATTGGTGTGAGTTTCAAATGATCCCCAAAGGCCCTATTTATAGTTTTCCAAAGGTATTTAGGTGTTGACACGTGTCTGGGTGATAAGGTTTTACTTTGGTGAGTCGTCGTTCACGTGTCGTGCAACAGATCAGCCTTGCAGTCTTGGTTTACCAAACGGCAACACGTGTTTTTCCTTTTTCTAGAGGATTTACATAAGTTTTATCCTTTCCTGTAGAGGTGACACGTGTGCAGTGGATATGTTCAAAAGAAAGCACGATGTGGAAAGCACGAGGTGGAAAGTTATTAGGGGTATAAGGGTCATTTTACATCTTAAGGGTATTTTGGTAATTTCACACTATATATTTTGAATATTTCTTAGAGGTCCTTGAAAATATTTTATTTACAAAATGGCCCATTTTATATTTTTATTTTAGTCCTTAAAGTTTCATAAAATTATATTTTCTACCCCAAAACTTATTATTTACCTTAAGATATGTGATAAGACTTCGATTTGATCCAATTTACAGTTGATTCTTCGTAATTAAAAATGGGGTTTGTTATATTGATAGCCAATAATACCACATATCTAATAATACTACATTTATAAGATAATAAGTAACACAAGAGTGTAAAAACAAACTATATATAAAAGTGGGGTCATTACATCCTACCCTCCTTATAAAAAGTTTGGTCCCCAAACTTTACTTGCATTAATTTTCAAAAAGGTATGGATATCGCTCCTTTATCTCATCTTCCCGCTCCCACGTTGATTCTTCAACAGAATGATTCTACCATAATACTTTAACTAGTGGAATAACCTTGGTTCGTAATATTTGATCTTTATGATCCAAAATTTCCACTGGATGCTCAATGTATGACAAATCTTCTCTAACTTGAAGAGGCTCATGAGTTAAGATATGTTTTGGATCTGGGACATATTTCTTTATCATTGATACGTGAAACACATTATGTACACTAGAGAGTTCCGGTGGTAAGGCTATTTAATACGCAACAGCTCCTATCCTTTCAAGGATTTCAAAAGGTCCTATGTATCTTGGGATCAATTTCCCTTTCTTCCCAAATCGCATTACTCCTTTGTAGGCGATACTCGCAAGAACACATAATCTCCTCTTTGGAATTCTAACTGTCGGTGTCGATTGTCAACATAACTCTTTTGACGACTTTGAGCGGTTCGAAGTCGGTCTTGTATTAATTTCACCTTCTCTGTTGTGATCTGAATCAATTCTGGTCCCAATAATTTTCTTTCCCCAACTTCTATCCAACATGTAGGGGAACGACACCTTCTACCATAGAGTGCCTCATACGGAGCCATTTGAATACTTGCTTGATAGCTATTATTATATGCGAATTCCACTAACGGTAAATGATCATCCCAATTTCCTTTTAAATCAAGTGCACATGCCCTAAGCATATCCTCCAAGGTTTGAATAGTTCTCTCTGATTGTCCATCCGTTTGAGGATGAAAAGCAGTGCCAAAATTCAATTTTGTTCCCATGGCTTCTTGTAGGCTTTTCCATAAGCGAGACACAAATCTAGGGTCACGACCAGAAACAATTGAAATTGGGGTTCCATGAAGCCTAATAATTTCCCGCACATACAACTTAGCTAATTTCTCTAAAGAATGGGTAATCTTAATGGCAAGAAAATGAGCAGATTTAGTTAACCTATCAATAATTACCCAAATAGAGTCATTACCATTTGAACTCCTCGGTAAACCTGTCACAAAATCCATAGTAATATGTTCCCATTTCCACTCAGGGATAGGTAGGGGTTGCAGTAATCCTGATGGTTTTTGATGTTCTGCCTTTACTTGTTGACAAACCAAACACTGGGATATAAATTCTGCTATCTCCCTCATCATGTTATTCCACCAAAATACTTCTCGAAGATCCCTATACATTTTTGTACATCCGGGATGAAATGTGAATCTTGAGTAATGACTTTCCTCCAAAATTTGCCTCTTTAGTTGGGCATCACATGGCACACACACTCTATTTCCAAACCTCAATATATCATCTCGCATCGCAAATTCAGTTCTCTTACCCTCGATGACTTCTTCTCAAATCTTCTTCAGTTGTGGGTCATTTACTTGTGCAATTTTGATCCTCTCCATCAACATGGGTTGTACTTGTAAGTTTGCAATTATTCCTCCTTTTCTATAGATACGTACATCTATTTCCATACTTCTCAAATCCCTTAACAGTGCTTCCTGGCTTGTAATAAGACATGCTAAATTTGGTGTAGACTTCCTACTTAAAGCATCGGCTACTACATTAGCTTTCCCTAGGTGATAGTGAATATTTACGTCATAATCCTTCATCAATTCTAACCACCTCCTTTGTCTCATATTCAACTCTTTCTATGTAAATATATACTTCAAACTCTTATGATCGGTATAAATCTCACAAGTCTCACCATACAAATAGTGCCTCCAAATCTTAAGAGCAAAAATTACAGCTGCTAATTCTAGGTCATGGGTTGGATAATTCTGCTCATGGGTTTTCAACTGTCTCGAGGCGTAAGCTACTACTTTTCCATTTTGCATTAGCACACATCCCAAACCATTTTTAGAAGCATCACTATAAATCACAAAACCCCCTGTCCCGGAAGGAATAGTCAAAATTGGGGCAGTTACTAATCGATTCTTAAGTTATTGAAAACTTTTCTTGGCTTCCTCAGACCATTCATATTGTACCTTCTTTTGTGTTAACCTAGATAAAGGTTTGGCAATTCTAGAAAATCCTTCAACAAATCTTCGGTAATAACCTGCTAATCCAAGGAAACTACGAATCTCACACACATTAGTTGGTCTGGGCCAATATAATATAGCCTCAATATTTTGTGGGTCAACTGACACTCCCTCTTTAGATATGACATGTCCTAGAAAAGAAACACTAGGCATCCAAAACTCACACTTCTTTAATTTTGCATATAATTTCTCTTTCCTAAGGATTTGTAATACCGTCTCTAAATGCTTTTCGTGTTCTTCAATACTTTTAAAATAAATAAGGACGTCATGGATAAAAACAACAACACATTGATCCAAATATTTCCTAAAGACTCTATTCATCATATCCATAAAAGCGGCTGGTGCATTAGTTAGTCCAAATGGCATTACAAGAAATTCATAGTGACCATATCTAGTAAGAAAAGCTGATTTTGAAATATCATCATCCTTAATCTTCAATTGATGATAACCTGACCTAAGGTCAATCTTAGAGAATACTTGTGCACCATCTAAATGATCAAATAAGTCATCTATACGAGGTAAGGGGTATCTATTCTTAATGGTTACCTTATTCAGTTCACGATAATCTATACATAGTCTCATTGTCCCATCCTTCTTTTTCACAAATAACACTGGAGCACCCCAAGGCGATATACTTGGTCTGATAAAACCCTTGTTTAAAAGGTCTTCTAATTTCACTTTTAACTCCCTTAATTCTAAAGGTTCCATACGATATGGTGGTTTTGAGATTGGTATAGTTCCAGGAATAAGGAAAATGGTAAATTCTATTTCTCTATTTGGAGGTAGGCCTGGTAAATCATCTGGAAAAACATCCGTAAATTTCTTAGCGATAGGAATATCTTCTAAGCTAGGCCCTAATGTCTGCAAACTGGTAACAGTTGTAAGAAATCCTTGACATCCATGCTTAAGAAAACTATAGGCTTGCATTGCAGAAATAATACACATCGGAGATATGATGCCAGTTCCTTTAAAACTAAATTTTGGTTGGTGAGGAATTTGGAAAGTAACACTCTTCTCAAAACAGTCTACCTTAGCATGATGTGATGCTAACCAATCCATCCCCAAAATGACTTCAAAATATTTAATGTCTAAAACTATCAAATCAACAAATAGTTTATGACTATCAATATCTATGGGGCAAGCCTTGTATACTAATTTACCCATCAATAACTCACCCGAAGGAGTAGAAACATGTAAGTTATGATTCAAGGGTTCAGGAAATTTATGAAAGCGATTTAGTACATGTATAGATATGAATGAATGGGTAGAACCAGGATCTATCAAAGCTTTAAAAGGTTGTGCACATATAGAAAGTGTACCTGATACTACCGCATTAGAAGCTTGGGTATCAGAAAGTCCGAAAACTCTACCCTGTCTGTCTTGATCCTTCTTTGCACTTGAAGGTTTTATCGGAACCCTTGCTGGGTTTGGGCAGTCTTTTATCTGATGTCCTTTCTGTCCACATCTAAAACAAGCTCCTGAATCCTTATAACAAGGTCGTCCTCCATGCATCTTTCCACATTGTTGACATGTCTGGTTATTATACTGTTTATTATCACTAGATCCCCCAACATTGGATGTGTTCCTAAAGAAATTTCTATTATTCGGGTTCTTTCCTTTTCGTTACCCAAACTTCCTCTTGCCATCTCTAATTCGATTGTACTCCTCACCATCCCTCTCAGCTATTGTTGCCCTAGTCACGACATCAATATATGTTGTTAATTTCAGGATGGAAATTCGACTACGAATATTTGACCTTAACCCATGCTCAAACTTCTTTTCTCTTAAAACATCAGTTGCTACAACATGACGTGCAAAACGAGATAACTCAGTAAACTTTGCCTCATATTGACTAACCGTCATATTCCCTTGCACCAGACTCATGAAGTCAGCTGCCATTTCATCTTTCACCGTTTCTGGAAAATATTTCTCATAAAAGATTACTAAGAAATCATTCCAACCTATGTAAGTATTCCTTTCCCCGTGTATTCTCTTAGCCATTCTCCACCAATGTTCAGCCTCCCCTTCTAACATAAATGTTGCAAATGACACCCTTTCTTCATCGGTACACTTAAGAACATCGAGTATCTTTTCCATCTGCATTACCCAACTTTCTGCCTCGGTGGGGTTAGGAGTACCTTTAAAAGATGGAGGATTCAACTTCTTGAACTGTTCAATAGTACATCTACTTAGTTCAAGATTCTTTGGTACTCCATTATTCACCTGCTGCTCCACAATCTTTGCTAGACTTTCAATTGCCTTGTATGCACCTTCCAGTCCTTCTATACTCGAATCACTAGTTCCCATTGATGATCTTCTCTTGGTCATTTTCTATAGTCATGGCCAAACGTAAGATCTACTATACTATATCAATATTGAAAACTAAAAGACCAATTATAAATAATATAACACATAGGCAGGGTTATCACATAATACTATCTCCTAAGAATGGAAACATAAAATCTATAATGTTTGAAACCTATGTTCACTAGTCTACGGGTTCATAACCTATGCTCTGATACCACCTCTGTCACGACCCCGACCCAAAAATAGTAGGGAACGGGTGTCTTGACATGCCACCAAGGCTTCCAATATTCTGGCCTTAATATTTTTGTTTGAAAATATATGTAGCGGAAGTATAATCACATGGTTATGAATCGAAAAATACTGAAAGTGAAGGAATTACATCATCAGAGCTTTCTAAAGGGAACTTCATTTGTATTAAAATATCAACGAGTTACAACTTGACACAAAGAGCTAAACATGCTCTATCTAATTAAACAAACTTCTACTTAAGGTAACAAAAAGAGCTTTAAAAGCTAAATCTTCAACATAGTCCTTTTTCGTTCCATCCACGAACTTAATTATTTCCTGAAAAATGGTTATTTATACAACGTCAGCTAAAAGCCGAATGAGATTCAATCTCCAAATATTCCAAGGTTTTTAGAAAATAGATACCTATTCAATTTAGAACAGAAGGTATATACATAGAGATAGGAATTTCAAGTAATATATATAAAGTAAATGACAATATATATATTCAGAATAAACAGTTTAGAACAGAACAGATAAAACAATTGAGCATGTGTCAATTATTCAGTTTTAGTGGCCATGTACGCTCTAATACCCAGACAGATAGCGTTATCAAATGTTTCCACCTGATAACATCACAGACAGATAATCATGATTTCTGGAACAACGCCTTGTTTAGGGCACACCAGCGATAAACCAGCTGGGAAGGTACCACCCAAATATTTCCACCCGGTAGTCAAGGCCAATATAGTAAGAGAGTTTCCATAGGCCGAATCAATAATTTCAGAATTCAAATCAGATGTTTATATGGAGAGATATAAACATATAACAAACGAGGGAATCATCGGTATCAGATGCATTTTGAGAATAAAAGCATTTCACAAAAAAATACATAGTTTGCATAATATAATATAATCAAAATGCGCAAGAAATTGCATAGAGTACTCACCTAAAATAGAGGTCGAAATTATATATAATGAGTCTTCGACCGCACGTTAATCTAACAAATACGATAAAGGTTTAAGTATGTGTTCTAAACAAGGTCCAGTCTATATATTGTATTTTAATAGTAACTTGTTTCAATGGATTACTAAAAACCCATTTTCTTAACTTTTAAAACTTATTGATCGTAATTAAAAGATTCAATTCATAGTTCTTCCTAATCAGTCGGTTCCCAGTAGAGATGGAGGGTCACAGGGGCACCAGTTAAATACCATCTCTTCTAGACAGAACATTTCCGGATTCATTCCCAATAGAGATGGAGGGTCATAGGGGCACCACTTAAATACCATCTCATCTAGAAAGAACTTCACCGGGCCTGACTTTGGAATTACTTAAATCGGATTCCGTAATAACGAGCAATTTCTTTAAAAAGAATCATTTTTAAAAGCGTATAATTTCAAACAAGTTTATAAAATCAACTTGGGTTTGTTCTAAATTTTAAGTTTTGATTAGTGAATTCTTTATCATATTTTACCAACATAACTACTAAGTAAAGCTATAAAACAATAAATTAAGACTATAAAGATGCATTATAACATTAAGATTACCTTAAGATGAATATCCCTAAGAACTTCTTCTTAAACTTTCTCACACTTTCTCTCACTATTTCTTTCTATAATTCTCAAGGAATTGGTGTGAGTTTCACATGATCCCCAAAGGCCCTATTTCTAGTTTTCCAAAGGTATTTTGGTGTTGACACGTGTCTGGGTGATAAGGTTTTACTTTGGTGAGTCGTCGTTCAGGTGTTGTGCAACGGATCAGCCTTGCAGTCTTGGTTTACCAAACGGCGACACGTGTTTTTCCTTTTTCTAGAGGATTTAGATAAGTTTTATCCTTTCCTGTAGAGGTGACACATGTGGAGTGGATATGTTCAAAAGAAAGCACGATGTGGAAAGCACGAGGTGGAAAGTTATTAGGGGTATAAAGGTCATTTTACACCTTAAGGGTATTTTGGTAATTTCACACTATATATTTTGAATATTTCTTAGAGGTCCTTGAAAATATTTTATTTACAAAATGGCCCATTTTATATTTTTATTTTAGTCCTTAAAGTTTCATAAAATTATATTTTCTACCCCAAAACTTATTATTTACCTTAAGATATGTGATAAGACTTCGATTTGATCCAATTTACAGTTGATTCTTCGTAATTAAAAATGGGGTTTGTTATATTGATAGCCAATAATACCACATATCTAATAATACCACATTTATAAGATAATAAGTAACACAAGAGTGTAAAAACAAACTATATATAAAAGTGGGGTCATTACATGTATTCCCTAAAGAGAAAAAGGAATTGTGCATTTAAGTTGTGAATAAATGATATGATGTCTTCTTGAGTAAATCGAGATGATTTCTCCCATATTTATATGAACATTGAGCATTATCAATGATATTGCGACAGTTTGTGCTTCTAGATTGAGAGGTGAGGAACCTTTATGATAATTGCGAGAGAAAGTCGCGTACATAACTGTCATGCATTTTATTCACATGGTGATCATATCAAATCGGACCCTGACCCGTCTATATCTCTTTGTTGTGCATGCAACTCTTTGTCCATTCAGGTGATCCTCGGCAAGGACGCCCGTATTGACCTCTCCATTCCTGTTGTCTTGGAGCTATGGCATTTTGCGAATGTTGTAGGATTTTTGTCATAGACGCTTCTATCTTTTGCACTCTAGTTATGTTCAGTTTATTTATTCGGGCGTGTTGCCCATGCTTTGTACTCATTTATTGTAATGTGATATTTAATTGTAATACTCGGTGTAACACATTTGTATTAGTCTATTAACCGATAGCTTATTCGGTTATTACTTTATGCATTTTGATATATTAGTAACCGTTGATTTTTGGTATCCACCATTTTTGCAAATTAGATTGTCTAAGTGCTTTTCTTTTACTTATAAAATTTAATTTGGCAGTCCGTTTTCTAAAATAATTGGTGGTTATCTCGTACTAATATTTTAATGACAGTGATGCTGAGAATGGACCATCTATTATTCCTGTGATTATTAGAGTATCGGGTTGGCCACCTCTTATTTTAGTTGGCGGGATGTCACAGGGTTCTAGACTAGTTTTAAGTTTAAAATCTAAGCATGCTAGATATATGTATATATGTATGATTTATATGGCTACTTATGCTTATTATCAGTACCTATAATTATATGTTGAGCAATATGTGATTAAAATGGTTAAAAGTTGAAGTTGGAATTAAGTTGAAATCTCAAAGTGCTTAATTTAGTTATTCCTTGTGAAAATCATGTTTAAACTAGTTATTTCATATCAAATGTTAAGTTGGACTTGAAGGAGAAATGTGACAACCCGCACTCCGAAATAAGGGGTGGCCAGCCCGATACTCCGACATATACGGTAATCATGGAAGGAAATCATTCTCAGCACCACAAAAAAAAATAGTAAGAGTAACCGAGAAAACCACCCAATAGTTCAGAGAACGAGTTGCCAAAACAATTTATGCAGATTAAAAGGTAATAAAAACAATTTAAACAACCCATTTTAGAACAATAGTGGAATTCCAAGAAACATAATTAATATACGACTAAAACCACTATATACGAAAAGGAGAACCGAATATGCTGTCGGTTCACAGCTACACAAGAGTAATCACAACAGTTAAATATTATGCTTTACAATCATTATACAATTACAGGTTTGGGCCACTCGCCCGAGTGATAGACCCGATCATAACTAGATGTCAAAAGAAGGACGGCGTCTAACAAAACATCCTGTAATATCCACAATTTCATACAACTCCTTAAAAGCCAAAAGAGTAGGAATGTTAACACGGGCGTCCTTGCGGAGGAGCACCTGAGCGGATACAACAACAAGCACAGCATAGAAGAAAATGAACGGGTCAGGACCCGGTTTATATATAGTTCCCAGATGAACAAAAAGCATGCTAGATATGAACAGATAGATCATGAAAATGAAAAGAACAAGAATCTAACAACCTATCATGAAAGATACAATTACAAGTAAAAAGACGTGACTAAGTAAGCTATGCAAGAGAATGAAATGATACTAAATTAAATTAAATTAAAAGCTTCCACTCTCTAATTTCCACTTTAAACCAGATAAATTTCCATAACAGGATTTCAGTATTATATTCTTCTCATTCCATTTCAAATTCCCATTCCTTAGCAGGAATGTAATTAACATAATACTATTAGCGGAAATTATTCATCCCTCAAGTCCCACTTGAGTTTAGAAAAGTTACATTCTTATGCATATAACGATTCTAAGACCGCCCCTCCGAGTTTCCCCACTGGGCGCGCCCCTAAATGACTATCATCTTCCAGGGGGCCATCAAACAAGGCAGCCTGGGTACCTAACGCACGTCGGGAAGTGGCCATATGCCTGCGAGTGAGTCATAACCACATCCGGAATTACCTCACTAGCGTAGAAAAATATACATATAATAAACCCGCATATGGCCGAGGACTATAGTCTCCCTGCATTCACTAGTCAAGGAACATCACCTCATGCGCGAGCTTCCCTTATGATAGCATTTAGAGAGGTGTGTTTAAGTAAATTCGCATTTACTATAAAAACCATTTTTTTTTCTCTTCATTACATTAACATGTTCCATTTTTTGAAACAATAATTAGGATATACCATTCATCATCCTAGGTTATGCCTCGAATAAAACTCCAAGGGATCATATTACGCTCCCGAGCTTAAGGTCTCATATGCCTCATTTCAAGCCCCTAAAGTCTCCAAGTTTGGGCCTTCATTTCCCATCCAATCTATTTGGATGCACCTAGAGAAGTGATGCCTTAACATCACTTAGGACAACCCCTCCCCCGGACTTAACCCCAAGTGAAACCCATTCAACACTAGGGTGACAACCAACTCAACTAGGACTCTAAAAGCCAAGGTTTACTTCATTCAAGAAGAGTCCTAAGTTCCTGGGGAAAGAAAAGGATTAAAACAAAAGTGGGAAATTTTGGGAAAGAAAACAGGGGACCGGTCGACCGGTCCCAAGACCGCGGTCGACCGCGTCTCAAAATTTAGCTTTTGAAAGAAAACCGAAAGTTCATTTCGGATGGACCAGTCGACCGGTAGGAAACCGCGGTCGACCGCTCCCTTAATTTCAAGCCTAGAAAGAAAGCAGTGAGCCCTCTTCCGAAGGCCCGGTCGACCGGTCTGAGAGACGCGATCGACCGGCCGTAGCAGACCTAGACCTTTCTCTCCTATTTTCCTTCTAAACCCATAATCAACAACCAATACAAAATCCATGACTACCCCAAAACCTTCCAACTACATTTAATGATACGAAAAGATCATAAATGCTCCCAACAACATTTTCTACTTTAATCAACCAACCAATTCTTTCAAAGATGTGGATAACCAATAAATCCAACCAAAATCACAATTATAATACCACAAAACTATACATAACTACCCATACTAATTATTCATCTTAAACTATACATTAGCAAGTAGAAAACTTGCCTTGGGGCTTCAAATTCAGTCTTGATTGAAGAAGGAAGCAAGATCAAACCACCAATCTTCAAGATTTTCTCTCTATCTCTCCAATCTTCAACTCTCTCTCTCACTCTAGGGCTCAAACACTTAGGGAAAATAAGAGGAAATGAAAGAATTGGGGGAAGACTAAACGTGGCTTAGGTTAAAAGGTCTCTCACCTTAAGTGTTAATACCGCAATAGTTAATTTCTAATACGCAATATGCCAAAACCAATTAAAAGTGCCCAAAATCTCAAAATACAATATGGCACACATTCTGACTGTCTCGCACCTCCCGGAACTAACTACACCCTCCAAATTATCATTTGGAGATTTTATAAGCCATTTTAAGTTCCGGTTCCATTTTAATTAATATGACAAAATAGAACACCGCATGTTAAATAATTTCTTACCCATATCCAGCATTTATATATATACAACTGCTCAACATAGCAAATAAATATAAAATGGGCTCCCAAAGGCGAGGGTTGTTACATACTCCCCCCCTTATGAGGGAATTTTTCCCCCAAAATTCAAGCGTACCTTGGATAAAAAGATGCGGATACTTATCCCGCATATCGTCCTCACGCTCCCAAGTAGATTCCTTGATGCTATGATGACTCCATTGTACTCTAACCAAGGGCACCACACGAGATCTTAATCTACGTTCCCCATGCTCCAAAATAGCCACTGGTTGCTCTTCATAAGAAACATCGGGTTGCAACTCTATATCCTCGAAAGGAACGTGCCAAAGGGCACCATCACACCTCTTATACTTCTTCAAAGAAGAGATGTGGAAGACATCATGAATCTGTTGCAAAGGTTTCGGCAGGGCAATTTGATACGCCACTGGGCCTACCTTAGCCAACACAGGAAAAGGCCCAACGAAACGTGGTGCAAGTTTCCCTTTCTTTCCGAAATGCCTAACGCCTTTCATAGGCGATACCCGCACCAAAACTTGGTCTCCAACTTCCAATTCCACATGCCTTCTTCTCGCATTGGCATAGCTCTTTTATCTATCTTGGGCTATCCGAATACGATCTTGAATAATCTCGATCTTAGAAGAAGTATCCCGAATCAATTCAGGTCCAAGAAACTTGTTATCTCCCACTTCTAACCAACACGTGGGGGATCTACAAGGCCTACCATACAAGGCTTCATAGGGAGCCATCCCAATAGTGAACTGGTATGAATTATTATAAGCAAATTCAACCAAAGGGAGATATTGTTCCTAACTACCCTTAAAATCAAGCATACACATACGAAGCATATCCTCCAACATTTGGTTAACCCTTTCAGTTTGGCCATCTGTTTGAGGATGATAAGAAGTGCTTAATTTCAATTCGGTTCCCATGGCCTCTTGGAAACTTTGCCAAAAGTGGGAAACAAAGATCTTATCTCTGTCAGAAACAATATTCAAGGGCACCCCATGAAATCTAACAATCTCTTCAATGAACAACTGCGCGTAACGAGCGGTGTTATAATCGGTACGGACGGGAAGGAAGTGCCCCGACTTCGTCAAACAATCAACTATGACCCATATCGAATCGTGACCCTTTTGTGATGTCGGTAAACCGGTAATAAAATCCATTGAAATGCTCTCCCACTTCCAAACAGGAATCCGGTAGCTGATGGTCAATCTTAACCAACTGACAAGTAGTGCATCGAGATACAAACTCTGAGATATCTCATTTCATACCCGGCCACCAATATTGACGACGCATATCTTGATACATTTTATCATTTCCCGGATGTACCGAAAATTTAGAGTCGTGAGATTCCGCCATCACAGCCCGCCGCAATTCTCCATCCTCCGGAATAATAAGCCTTCCATGAAAGCGCAATCCACCCTCAGAACTTACCGAGTAGGACTCCGCTCCCCCAGTCAATAACTGGCGAATGTGGTCTTGACATTCTTTATCTCTGCCTTGGGCTTCCACTACCCTTGCCACAATCATCGGAGTAACGGTCATCACGAACATAAACGCCCTAGCAACCGCATCTTCATGACTGAGTTCCTTCCATTTAGCTTTCCACACATCAGCTAATTCTCCCTCGGGTCTCCTACTCAGGGCATCTGCCACTACGTTCGCCTTGCCCGGATGATAACGAATATCAAATTGGTAATCTTTCACGAACTCTAACCATCTTCGCTGCCGCATATTCAAATCTTTCTGAGAAAATAAATATTGCAACGACTTATGGTCGGTGAAAAGACAAAACTTCTCCCCAAGAAGATAATGCCTCCAAATCTTTAAGGCAAAGACAACTGCGGCTAATTCTAAGTCATGCACCGAGTAATTTCTTTCATGAGGCTTGAGCTTCCTAGAAGCATATGCAATAGCTTGTCGCTTCTGCTGAAGCACACCCCCCAAACCCTGAAGGGATGCATCGGTGAAGACTAAATATTCCAACCCCGGCTTAAGTAAAGCAAGGACTGGCGCCGACGTCAATCTATCCTTGAGCTCATCGAACGCCGCTTGGCAGGCATTAACCCAAACAAACCTAACCCCTTTCCGAGTCAAATTTATCAAAGGACTAGCAATCTTTGAAAATCCCTTGATAAATCGACGGTAATAACCCGCCAAACCCAGAAAACTGTGTACTTCGGTAGGTGTCGTGGGCTGTCCCCACTCCCTCACCGCAACAACTTTACTTAGGTCCATCGATATACCCTGCGAAGTCACAACATGACCCAAAAATTGTACTTCCCGCAACCAAAAACAACACTTCTAAAACTTAGCATACAATTGGTGGTCCCTTAACCTTTGTAGGACCAACCCCAAGTGAGTAGCATGGTCATCTTCCGTTTGAGAATACACAAGAATGTCATCAATAAATACGATAATAAATTGGTCCAGGAAGTCCCAAAACACCCTATTCATAAGATCCATGAATACCGTAGGGGCATTGGTTAGCCCAAAAGGCATAACCAAAAATTCATAAGATCCGTACCTCGTCAGAAAAGCAGTCTTGGATACATCTTGCTCCCGTATCCTCAACTGATGATACCCCGTTCTCGAATCTATCTTAGAGAAGTAGGTCGCTCCCCTGAGCTGATCAAACAAGTCGTCTATGCGAGGCAAAGGATATTTATTCCGGATGGTGACCTTATTCAACTCTCTATAGTCAACACACAACCGGAGAGAACCATCTCTTTTCTTCACAAACAACACAGGGGCACCCCACGGTGATGTGCTACGCCTGATAAACCCCTGTTCCAACAACTGGTGAATCTGATCTCTAAGCTCCCTCATCTCCACAGGAGCCATACGATAAGGAGTTCGCGCAATCAGCCGAGCTCCCGGCGCTAAGTCAATTACAAACTCAATCTCTCTACTAGGAGGCAAACCCGGTATCTCTCGGAACACGTCCTCAAAATCTCGAACAACAGGAATAGAATCTAAGGGAACAACTACATCCCGAGAATTCTCTTCCGCCACACAATATAAATAAGTACCAGAATCTCCCTCTAAACGAGGCATAACCACCAGGAACATATCTTGTCCCGGAACGGCGAAGACTATACTCTTCCCATAACAATTAACTATAGCGTGATATTTAACAAGCCAATCCATGCCCAAAATAACATCATACCCGACCATGTCTAGGACGAGTAAGTCGGCCTCAAAACACAAATTACCAAGAGTGATCCCTATATGTTTGCAAACAAAGAAAATAAGGGAACCGTCACCCATAGAGGATTCCACACTAGAAAAGGTACTTTCCGCAGATTTAATCAACTCTGTGGACTGAGCAAAACTTCTGGAAATAAAAGAATGCGTCGCACCCGTATCAAACAGAACACGACCCATGTGTCCCTGAATAAGGAACTTACCCTCTATAGCTGGCGGCGCTGGCTGAATAGGAGGAAGCATAGCATCCGGAATATGGTAGACTCTCCCATACTGTAGTTGACCCTACTGCACATAAGGCTGTTGAGGAACTCGTGGAGGTTGTCCCCCAATCACTTGAGGACAATCTCTCTTAAAATGACCAGCTTCTCCACATTGGAAACATTTCCCCACCAAATTCTCCTGACCTCGACCTCTGTTATTTCTGAACTGCCCAAAACCTTGGCCCGGATGGCCCCTACCTCCCTTGCCACCGCGACCCGCTTGCTGTGGTATGGTACCCTGACCTTGTCGATTTGCATTACTACCAACATTAAACCCGCTAGGGCGTTGCCTTTTCGACCCATCCCCTTGCTGGGGATCCCGTTCTCGTTGCCTATTGCCCGTAGGTTGGGACAAGGGAAAGGCTCCTCCTCCATTTCCACTCACCCCGGGCTTCCCAACTTGCCCCAATCCTGAAGCTTTCTTGCTATTCTGAATAAACAAGTAATGCTCCTGATAATGTAGCAATGCCGCATTCATCATCTCACCAAAAGTTTGTAAAGCCGGATTACCCAACAAATGCTGTCGGATTCTCTAGTTTAAACCTCCCATGAATTTCGAGACTTTTCTTTCCTCCGGAGTCACCTCCTCCGGCACAAAACTAGCTAGCCGGGTAAACTCCTCCTCATATTCGGCAACTGATCGTTCTCCCTGAACTAGATCTTGAAGTTTCCTCCTCATCTCCCTCTGAATCGCGGGAGGAAAGTATTTCCGGTCATACAAGACCCAGAAATCAGAAATGGACATCGTATCCCTCTGTTCTGGTGTAGTCATCGACTCCCACCAGTGTAATGCTGCCCCAACCAACTTGAAAGTAGCAAGGACTTCCTTCTTTTCCTCACTACAGTCCACCATTCGTAAATGGCGTTGTATATCCTTCTTCCATTGATTTGCTCGAACAACGTCAGAACCTCCATCAAACTCTGGGGGATGACCCTTTAAGAAGGACTCCCTTACTCTTTCCCACGGAGAGGGTCCCGTAGGTGCTTGAGCATCCTGTGCCCGTTCTTGAGCTGTTGGCATCTGTTGAGCTACTGCGGTTATGGCAGCATTTACTGCATGAGCTACAATATTGGCTACGTCCACATCATTAAAAGTTCCTTGGGGCGGTAGAGGACCAACATCCTCTTCTACAACTCTATTGCGTCTCGCAGGGCGACCTCTCTTAGGCGGCATCTGAGATAAAGGGACAAGAGTGTTAGAATACAATTCAATTCAATCTAATCCACAGAAGATCGCAATTTTTAGCAACAAAGTAGTCTTATCATTAGGCTCTATATCAAAGAACGCTATGGTAGATCGTGACAAGTCCACACCGATCCTAGTACTCTAGAACCCAGTGCTCTGATACCATCTTGAGTATGTAACAACCCTCGCCTTTGGGAGCCCATTTTATATTTATTTGCTATGTTGAGCAGTTGCATATATATAAATGGTGGATGTGGGTAAGAAATTATTTAACATGCGGTGTTCTATTTTGTCATGTTAATTAAAATGGAACCGGAACTTAAAATGGCTTATAAAATCTCCAAATGATAATTTGGAGGGTGTAGTTAGTTCCGGGAGGTGCGAGACAGTCAAAATGTGTGCCATATTATATTTTGAGATTTTGGGCACTTTTAACTGGTTTTGGCATATTGCGTATTAGAAATTAACTATTGCGGTATTAACACTTAAGGTGAGAGACCTTTTAACCTAAGCCACATTTAGTCTTCCCCCAATTATTTCATTTCCTCTTATTTGCCCTAAGTGATTGAGCCCTAGAGTGAGAGAGAGAGTGGAAGATTGGAGAGATAGAGAGAAAATCTTGAAGATTGGTGGTTTGATCTTGCTTCCTTCTTCAATCAAGACTGAATTTGAAGCCCCAAGGCAAGTTTTCTACTTGCTAATGTATAGTTTAAGATGAATAATTAGTATGGGTAGTTATCTATAGTTTTGTGGTATTATAATTGTGATTTTGGTTGGATTTATTGGTTATCCACATCTTTGAAAGAATTGGTTGGTTGATTAAAGTAGAAAATGTTGTTGGGAGCATTTATGATCTTTTTGTATCATTAAATGTAGTTGGAAGGTTTTGGGGTAGTCATGGATTTTGTATTGGTTGTTGATTATGGGTTTAGAAAGAAAATAGGAGAGAAAGGTCTAGGTCTGCTACGGCCGATCGACCGCGTCTCTCAGACCGGTCGACCGGGCCTTCGGAAGAGGGCTCACTGCTTTCTTTCCAGGCTTGAAATTAAGGGAGCGGTCGACCGCGGTTTCCTACCGGTCGACTGGTCCATCCGAAATGAACTTTCTGTTTTCTTTCAAAAGCTAAATTTTGAGACGCGGTCGACCGCGGTCTTGGGACCGGTCGACCGATCCCCTGTTTTCTTTCCCAAAATTTCCCACTTTTGTTTTAATCCTTTTCTTTCCCCAGGAACTTAGGACTCTTCTTGAATGAAGTAAACCTTGGCTTTTAGAGTCCTAGTTGAGTTGGTTGTCACCCTAGTGTTGATTGGGTTTCACTTGGGGTTAAGTCCGGGGGAGGGGTTGTCCTAAGTGATGTTAAGGCATCACTTCTCTATGTGCATCCAAATAGATTGGATGGGAAATGAAGGCCCAAACTTGGAGACTTTAGGGGCTTGAAATGAGGCATATGAGACCTTAAGCTCGGGAGCGTAATATGATCCCTTGGAGTTCTATTCGAGGCATAACCTAGGATGATGAATGGTATATCCTAATTGTAGTTTCAAAAAATGGAACATGTTAATGTAATGAAGAGAAAAAAAATGGGTTTTATAGTAAATGCTAATTTACTTAAACACACCTCTCTAAATGCTATCATAAGGGAAGCTCGCGCATGAGGTGATGTTCCTTGACTAGTGAATGCAGGGAGACTATAGTCCTCGGCCATATGCGGGTTTATTATATGTATATTTTTCTGCGCTAGTGAGGTAATTCCGGGTGTGGTTATGACTCACTCGCAGGCATATGGCTACTTCCTGACGTGCGTTAGGTACCCAGGCTGCCTTGTTTGATGGGCCCCTGGAAGATGATAGTCATTTAGGGGCGCGCCCAGTGGGGAAACTCGGAGGGGCGGTCTTAGAATCGTTATATGGATAAGAATGTAACTTTTCTAAACTCAAGTGGGACTTGAGGGATGAATAATTTCCGCTAATAGTATTATGTTAATTACATTCCTGCTAAGGAATGGGAATTTGAAATGAAATGAGAAGAATATAATACTGAAATCCTGTTAAGGAAATTTATCTGGTTTAAAGTGGAAATTAGAGAGTGGAAGCTTTTAATTTAATTTAATTTAGTATCATTTCATTCTCTTGCATAGCTTACTTAGTCACGTCTTTTTACTTGTAATTGTATCTTTCATGATAGGTTGTTAGATTCTTGTTCTTTTCATTTTCATGATCTATCTGTTCATATCTAGCATGCTTTTTGTTCATCTGTGAACTATATATAAACCGGGTCCTGACCCGTTCATTTTCTTCTATGCTGTGCTTGTTGTTGTATCCGCTCAGGTGCTCCTCCGCAAGGACGCCCGTGTTAACATTCCTACTCTTTTGGCTTTTAAGGAGCTGTATGAAATTGCGGATATTACAGGATGTTTTGTTAGACGCCGTCCTTCTTTTGACATCTAGTTATGATCGGGTCTATCACTCGGGCGAGTGGCCCAAACCTGTAATTGTATAATGATTGTAAGGCATAATATTTAACTGTTGTGATTACTCTTGTGTAGCTGTGAACCGACAACATATTCGGTTCTCCTTTTCGTATATAGTGGTTTTAGTCGTATATTAATTATGTTTCTTGGAATTCCACTATTGTTCTAAAATGGGTTGTTTAAATTGTTTTTATTACCTTTTAATCTGCATAAATTGTTTTGGCAACCCGTTCTCTGAACTATTGGGTGGTTTTCTCGGTTACTCTTACTATTTTTTTTTGTGGTGCTGAGAATGATTTCCATCCATGATTACCGTATATGTCGGAGTATCGGGCTGGCCACCCCTTATTTCGGAGTACGGGTTGTCACAAGATATTTTGGGATGCATATATGGGTTTTATTGGTGTAAATCCCTTCATTAATGAACAAAATCATGTGTGGTTATGGGTAATGGTTTTAATTTGTTGAGAATAGATTTAAAAAAGACTTTGACATGAGATAGTAACTTTGGAAAAATCACCATACTACTCTACGCACATAAAATAATGCTACTTTAATGTGAAAAAGTTTAAGAAGTTTAAATATTAAGGGACTAAAAGTGAAAATAGTAAAATTTTGAGGTTTAAACATGAAATATAAAATATTTACAAATAAAATGACATGAATATAAAGTCGAAAAAGTAAAGTTATCAAATTATAGGAATATTCTTGAAAATGATAATGTAGGGTTTTTGCCCAAATATGTCATTTTATGTAAAGTATGGACTTAAGCATAAAGTTCGTAAACTAAATTGGACACTAAATAGAAAGTTAGGGTCCGTTTGATTCAAAAGTGGGCAAAAGTCAAGGTGGCAAAATTTTCCATGGGTAAAGTTTGCCTAGGCAAATTTTACCTTGTTTTTTCACACGAAGCTATCAAACAACAATTAGGCGAAATTAAAGTCAATCCAATTAGTTTATTTAAATATTTTAGAAAAAGTTTTTAAACAATTTTTAAAACATTTCTAAACAGTTTTTTTTTTTAAATTTGATAAAACAGTTTTTTAAATTAAATTTTACAATATTCGAAACAGTTTTTTAATTATTCAAAACAAATTTTAAACCTATTAGAATAGTGTTTTTAATAGTTTTAAAACAAGTTTTTAATAAAACAGTTTTATAAAACATTTTTTTAAAACCGTTTTTAAATTGTTTTTAAAACATTTTTAAAAATATTTTTGTAACATTTTTTATAAAACAGTATATTTTTTTATAACAATTTTTAAAACAGTTTTTTTAAACATTTCTAAAACAGTTTTTATAAAACGTTATTAAAACAGTTTTTAAAATAATTTTTAAAGCAGTTTTTAACAACATTTTTATAAAAAAATGAGTACAATATTCGAAACAGTTTTCTTAATTATTCAAAACAATTTTAAACTTTTTAAAATATTGTTTTAAACAGTTTTAAAACAGATTTTAATAAAATAGTTTTAAAAAATATTTTTTAAAACAATTTTTAAATTGTTTTTAAAACAGTTTTTTAAGAGTTTTAAAACATTTTTTAAACAGTTTTTAAAATAATTTAAAAACATTTTTTATAAAACAGTTTTTTATTTAAAACAGTTTGTAAAATAATTTTTAAAATATTTTAGCATAAAAATATAAAACAAGCACTTGTAAGAAGTGGCAAATTGTTTGGCAAATAATTCTTCTCCAAATAGCAAAGCAAAATTTGCCCACTTTTCATGCATTAGAGGTGTTGTACATAGGCAAATGGGTTGTAGGAAAATTTATGAATCAAACAGACCCAAAAGTGGGCAAATGTCATATTTGCCCACTGATTTTACATTTGCCATGGAAAATGTGCGAATCAAACGGACCCTTAGTTTTAAAGATTGTGATGAAAGGTTATATTTTGGAAAGTAAGGGTGAAAAATATTATTTTGGAAAGTAAAGGTGAAAATTAGTATTTTGTAATGTAAAGGTAAAAAATAGTATCTAGGAAAGTAAATGTGAAAAGGTGTATTTTTTACAAGGTAATAGAAAACGAGGTTTACTAGTATTCATAAATAGTGAAAATGAATGTAAAAAGTGTACAAAAATGGAGTTAAAAATTAAAGTGTTAAGTTTCAGCAAGAGTTGCTAAATAAAGTTGTTTTCTAAAGTATACCATCAAGTTTGATTTAGAAATGAAAACGACTATTTTGTGTAATACCCCGTACTTTTATACTATATTTATTTGGGGATTTATTAAATTTAATGTGATGATTTATTTAATAAAAATCCGGAAATTAATTATGTTATAATTATTGACGTGACGTGAGTTAGTAATTATATGAAATTGTTGAATATTACTTATGAGCATAGTAATATATGATATTGATTATAGTAAATGTCACGAGTGAATGAAATGGCAGTTTTGGGAATTTTAGCCGGGACGCGCCCGTGTCGCGTCGGGATTAATTATTAATATATAAAACTGAATATTTTATAAGTTGTTCGTATGGTCATTTTGAGTGCGCCAACGCGTCCGGAAGGGTCGAGATAGTCAGAAAAGTGTACCCGGGGGTTTAGTTTGGGTCTCGGGATGTTTTTAGGCTTAATTAGTGATCCGGGAGGGCATTTTGGTCATTTTACAAAATAGGGTAATTAAACCCACGAATTTCAGCCATCCTTAGCAGCCATTTAAGTCAGCCTTTTAGGGTTAGAACATTCAGAACCATAGAACGGCCATTGGAGAAGAGAGGAGAGAGCTCTCAAGGTGATTCAAGGCCCAAAACACCACCGAATTCACCGCCGTCCACCACCAGCGCGTAGATCGCGAGGAGGAGAACGCAACCACACCAATATCAGCAGGAAACCAGACCTCTGAAATCCCAGGCAAGTGTTTAACTTGCGTATTTTCGTTGGTGCAATATTCATATTAGTTAGGAATGATTAGGAGTATAAACTATGGAAGAAAACCCCATTTTTCTATAGCAATTTGCATGTAGAAAAGATTAAAACCATATTCTGGAAGTATTATATGATGTAAATGATTAACCCATGAATTTTGATGATTATGCAGAAGGAAATTCTGGAGAAAAACTGATTAGAATAGAAGTTAAGAAAACTTAGGGTTCTTGATGATTAGATGAGATTTTAAGTTGTGTAATCATGTTTAATAATGGTTATACGCATGCTTAATGTTAGAAACATCTGGAAATATGTTATTATGTTTGTGGTATAAGTTTTGGGACGATCATGGTTGGAAAATATGAATTTGAATGAAGAATTTTGGTGAAACCCGCAACTGCAATTCTGCAGAAATCTTCGCAGACCTGCTTGATCGATCGATCGACCCTAGAGCGTCGATCGATCGAAGGTTCGATCGATCGAGCCCCAGCCGTCGATCGATCGACCCTTCCTGGCAGCCTCTTATTTCCCCATGTTTCATTAGTTGAATTAATTTATCGTGGAATAATCCTTGGGCATATTAAATAAAATGTTTTGGGATACAGGAGAGACCAGTAGGACATATGATTAAGTGTTGAGAAATTTATTATGAAATGATTATTGTGTTTTTGGGATAATTAATTAAGGAATGACGAACTACGTATTTCAAGTGAGGGATTACGACGAATACCTACAATAGTGAATAGATGTCTATCTACTGAATTTGTTACTTGGATGGATAGAACCCATGAGTGTTCCATAACTAGTGAGAAAACCCTTCGAGTTAAGGTTAGAGACGAAACCTTATGCGTAATACTAATAATGTGAAATTAAGGATAAATGTTGTAATTATGGGTAACGAGAGTGACCTATATTAATATGATGAAAGTAGTATATTTATATGATTGTGTGTGCATATATTATATACATGTGAAAAACGTACCCGCGCTACTTGCTATCCCTGAGGTTACCGCGCTGGGACGGTCTTATCCTGTGTTGCTACGGGGGATATTGATTCGTACCCTAGAAGATAGGAATCCTAGGTACAGGCTATCGAATCGGTAGTCACGGTCCTAAGAGACGCGAGGGTATGTGCTGACCTCTTGGACTTGGAAACTATACTTCGCCTCAATATTGTTTGTGTTTGTATTGATACAGTTCGAGAGTGATTCCGAACTTGTATTTCCCTTAGTACGATTGATACGGGGATTGGATAGCAGAGTATGCCCGCACCATAATTTTTATGTGGGGTGCCATTAGAATATATATATTACACGAGTATTTAATATATATGAAGTTCTGAAACTTGGAACTACCTACTGTGATTTGGTAAGTAAGTCATGTTTGATGAATCAGATTGGAAATACTTGTTTTATGAGAGTATAATATGACACTGGGAAACTTTATAAATTAATGAAGCTAAAACGAGAGTTGTGCTACACTTTGAAAGTACCCCTTTTTACACGTTGACATTGTTCGTTTTTTTAAAACCTATGAGTAAGTTAAGATAAACTAAATTATTGGGAAGGTTAGTATGATAATATGTGAAGTTAAACCATTTGGGGAAGGTTAGTACGATAGGCGTGCACACTAGAAGAGAGGTGATAATTTCTCAAGAGAGTGTCGAACTAATATGTTATTGCATTGGCCTGTATCAATTTAAATACTTGCTAAACTAATTTTAAATCATACACACTTTCGGGCTCTGACCCATTTTATCTCTCCCTCTCCCCCTTGTATATATGTATATGTATGTATTTCAGGTGCCCAGCCACAGGGGCGTCTTGCTTAGGATCTTTTGGAAGGAACGCGCTGCAGCTTAGGTGGGAGTTGCAGGTCCTTTGATTAGACGACTTCGTTCATTCAGATCCACTCCTAGCATTTTCATCCAGATGGGCATGTGTAGCCCTTTCCATTATTTCTTTATGTTGGGACATTGTTATTTCAGTTATTTCCTAGTTCGTTATTTTGGGATTTTTGTTCGAGACGGTGTATTACTTTATTTTCTCGCATGTTGACATTCGTTGATGAATGTTTTAATATATTGGATTCTTTCGTTCCAGTATATTGTGGTGTGAATCTTATTCATTGAGCTTTGTTAATAATTTAAATAAATCTTTTCTTTAAATAAAATTTGGTAGTTAATGTTTAAAAATTGGTTTTGACACTTAGCTTAATTATTTAGGGTGTTAATTGGAAAGTTTCTTTTTACGACAGTGATGCTAAGAATGAACCAAACTGTTCACCTTGATTTAATTTGATAAAGGAGTGATCGCCCGGTATTTAATTAGGCGGGGTGTCACAGGTGGTATCAGAGCATCAGGTTCTAATGTCCTTTAGGATCTGTGCGTCTTATTATGCTTTCAGCGTTGATTTCTTTTATATAGAGCCCTAATACTAGGAATGTTGTGTTCGTCTCTATACTTTGGGAATTCGTGCTTCTGCGATTTGTTTATTTGAATGATGAACTCATCCAAATTTACCTTTCATTTTCAGATGGATCGTCAAGGAGAACTAGCTAAGACGGTTAAGGGAGTCATCGAGCAAGATCGACTCACACCTCAGGTATTCCCAGGGAGATTATCAACCGCCGAGTTAGCAACTATCGTGGAACAAGCAGTTACCACTGCAGTTCTACAATACCAAGAACGCAGCCTACAACTTAAAGGAGGCAAAAGACCTAGAGAGGTTAACCTAGTGCATGTGACTGACGTTGAGAACTGTGCGAAGGCACCGAATCTGCGACAACAAAACAATCAAGATAGAGTCAGTTCCAGTAGTAATGAGATTTATGTACAAAGACAAAAGTGTCAGGGACAACGAAGCCAGGTTCAGAATGAAATCACCAAGAGGTGTTTCGGTTGTGGAATGGAGGACCACAAACGTAAATCTTGTCTAAATCAGACTGGGGATAAACTACAACCTGACCGACAAAAAATTTCGAGACTCTGCTATAAATGTGTACAACCGGGTCACAAGTGGATGGATTATCCTCGCCCTGACATAGTTTTTCCGCAGATTTCCCCTCAAGGCCAGCAAGACCAGGGAAAAAGAGAGGCTAGTCAATACCGTAAGGAAGGAAAGCAGTTTCGGGGGAGGTGTTTCCAATGTGGCAGGAATGGCCATAGGCGTCAAAATTGTCCAGAGAAGAATAGGGCCCCACGGCAGGAATGTGCTGACAATGTACCTCAGAAGCCAACTCCGCCACCTTTTCCAACAGCCTCAGTTCAGCAGAGAAAGCTACAGGGCGAACGTGTCTATAATTTCCCACAGGCAGCAACCCCACAGGCGCCAACTGCGGTTGAGGGTATGTTTTTCTATCCATGTTACCATGAGTCGAGATTTGTTTGTTACGAGTGCAACGCACTATTTTATAAGCTAATTTTTGCGAAAGCCTTAGGATTGTTAGCCACGGCAGTGAGCTCAGTGACGTGTGTAGACTCACCATCTTGGGAGTGGGTCTTTTATTTTTCTTTATATGCCCGGGAGTGGGGGTAGAGATTGGTAGTTTGGTACTACCTGTATATATGATAGTCTTAGATATGCATTAGCATGATGTTATACTCAGTATGGATTGGTTCGCCGCTTATAGAGCCATGATTACCTACTTCGGTGGAGCATTGTTTTTGCCATTTCGGGGCAAGAGATGTTTGTAGTGGCGAAGCCTCGCCCAGAGGGAGGTTCGACCGCTCATTCGTATTACATAGAGGAGGTTGTGATTCCCTTAGATTCGATCCCTGTTGTCAGGGAGTATTCCGATGTGTTTCAGGATATACCAGGCCTATCGCCCAGTCATGAGATAGACTTCGTTATAGATTTAGTGCCAGATACGAGACCTATAGCACGTGCACCGTACCGTATGGCTCCGGCAGAGATGCGAGAGCTACGAGATCAGATTGAGCAGCTATTAGGTCAGGGCTTCATTCGTAGGAGTACCTCACCTTGGGGCGCTCCAGTATTATTTGTAAAGAAGAAAGATGGTTCACTGAGATTGTGCGTGGACTACCGGGAGTTGAACAAGGTCACGATACGAAATAAATATCCGTTGCCTCGAATCGATGATCTGTTCGACCAGCTGAGGGGAGCAACCTTCTTTTCGAAGATAGACCTGAGGTCGGGGTGCCGTCAGCTATGTATTAGGGAGCAGGATGTTTCGAAGACTGCTTTCTTGACGAGATATGGGTCTTATGAGTTCTGGGTGATGTCGTTCGGACTCACAAATGCTCCAGCCGTTTTCATGGACTTGATGAACCGAGTATTCAGAGAATTCTTGGATCAGTTTGTCATCATTTTCATAGATGACATTTTAATATATTCACCCTCTAAGGAGGAGCATGCCGAACACTTGAGGCAGGTTCTTCAGACTCTACGAGAGCATCAGCTGTATGCTAAGTACGAAAAGTGTGGATTTTGGTTGCGAGAAGTACAGTTCTTGGGCCATGTTGTTTCTGAGCACGGGATAGTAGTGACCCGAGTAAAGTGTCAACGGTGAGGGAATGGGGATAGCCCACGACACCGACCGAAGTGCGTAGTTTCTTGGGGTTAGACGGTTACTACAGGAGGTTCATTCGGGGATTCTCCAAGATAGCGGGTCCATTGACGAATCTGACTCGCAAAGGGGTACCGTATGTCTGGGATGACGCTTGTCAGTTGGCTTTCGACGAGCTGAAGGACAAGCTTACTTCGGCACCAGTCCTTGCTTTACCGAAGCCGGGTGTAGAGTACCTGGTTTACATAGATGCGTCCTTACGCGGACTTGGAGGAGTACTCCAGCAGGAGGAGAAGGCTATAGCTTTTGCTTCCCACAAGCTTAAGCCGCATGAGAAGAATTACCCCACCCACGACCAGGAGTTAGCTGCGGTCGTCTTCGCATTGAGAATTGGGAGGCACTAATTATTGGGCGAGAAATTTCGTTTGTTCACAGACCATAAGTCACTGCAGTACCTGTTGAATATGTGTCAGCGCAGATGGTTAGAGTTTGTGAAAGATTACCAGTTCGATATACAGAATCATCCGGGGAAAGCCAACGCAGTTGCTGATGCGTTGAGTCGTAGACCAGTTGACGATGTAGCGGACATCTGGATAGCAAAGTGGAAGGAGTTGGGTCACCAGGACGCAGTAACACGTTCTTTCCTATCCGTGATGCCAGTCACACCCGAAATTATTACGAGGGTGATACAGGCACAGACCACAAACCCGTTTTGTCAGTAGCAGATTGTACGACTTCTAGCCGAGGGTGCTGAGTCCTATTCTGTTAGTTCGGATGGAGGGTTGTGGTTTAATGGGAGATTAGTGGTTCCAGAAGGAGCGGAGCTACGTCATGAAGTGATGACTCATTCTCATGGGTCCCGATTTGCAGTACATCCGGGAGGCGATAAGATGTACCAGGATATGAGGCGGCAATACTGGTGGAGTGGGATGAAGAAGGACATTGCTGAGTTTGTGTCCAAGTGTTCTACATGCCAGCTGGTTAAGGTGGACCACCAGAAACCATCAGGATTGCTTCAGCTATTGGAAGTACCCGCGTGGAAGTGGGAGAGCATTTCCATGGACTTCATTACAGGGTTGCCTACATCATAGAGGGGTCACGACTCTATCTGGGTGATTGTAGACCGTTTGACCAAGGTGGCTCATTTTCTTCCAGTGAGGACAGATTATACCACGGGTCAGTATGCCCAGTTGTTCATCGCTGAGATTGTCAGATTACATGGGGTACCCCTGAATATTGTATCAGATAGAGACAAGATTTTTGTGTCACGTTTCTGGGAAAGCTTTCAGGAGGCTATGGGTACAGAGTTGAGACTGAGTTCAGCTTACCACCCACAGACAGATGGGCAGACAGAGCGTACTAATTTGATGTTGGAAGATATGCTACGCATGTATGTTCTCAATTTCGGAGGAGGTTGGGAGCCATACCTTCCACTAGTAGAGTTTTCTTATAATAACTCCTATCAGTTTACGATTGGCATGGCTCCATTTGAGTCTTTGTACGGCAGGCCTTGTCGTTCTCCAACTTGTTAGCTCGAGGTGGGGGAAAACAAGTTATTAGGGCCAGAAGTGATTCAGGAGACCTCCGTGAGGATTGAGATAATCAGGAGTCGTATTCGGGTAGCCCAAGACAGGCGGAAGAGCTACGCCGATGCGAAACGGTTCTTCCGGGAGTTTAATGTGGGAGATCAAGTGTTGTTGTGTGTATCTCCTATGAAAGGAGTGATGAGGTTCGGGAAGAAGGGGAAGTTGGCTCCGAGGTACGTAGGACCATTTCCCATCATCGAGAGAATTGGGCCAGTAGCATACAGGTTGGGATTTCCAGAACATTTACATCGCATCCACGATGTATTCCACATCTCGTCGTTGAGACGATATCTTCGGGATGATATGGCCCATACTCACATTGCGATAGACGAGATAGACTTACAGTCTGATAGCTCTTACGAGGAGAGACCAGTGGCTATCCTAGACTATAGTGAGAAGAGATTGAAATCGAAAGTATTTCCACCTGTGCGAGTCCAGTGGGAGCATCATAATGTGGAGGAGTCCACTTGGGAGCGTTAGGCAGATATGCGTGAGAGATATCCAGAGTTGTTTTTACCAGGTATGCCTTATTTTCCGAATTTCGGGACGAAATTCCGTTATTAGGGGGGAAGTATGTAATACCCCGTACTTTTATACTATATTTATTTGGGGATTTATTAAATTTAATGTGATGATTTATTTAATAAAAATCCGGAAATTAATTATGTTATAATTATTGACGTGACGTGAGTTAGTAATTATATGAAATTGTTGAATATTACTTATGAGCATAGTAATATATGATATTGATTATAGTAAATGTCACGAGTGAATGAAATGGCAGTTTTGGGAATTTTAGCCGAGACGCGCCCGTGTCGCGTCGGGATTAATTATTAATATATAAAAGTGAATATTTTATAAGTTGTTCGTATGGTCGTTTTGAGTGCGCCAACGCGTCCGGAAGGGTCGAGATAGTCAGAAAAGTGTACCCGGGGGTTTAGTTTGGGTCTCGGGATGTTTTTAGGCTTAATTAGTGACCCGGGAGGGCATTTTGGTCATTTTACAAAATAGGGTAATTAAACCCACGAATTTCAGCCATCCTTAGCAGCCATTTAAGTCAGCCTTTTAGGGTTAGAACATTCAGAACCCTAGAACGGCCATTGGAGAAGAGAGGAGAGAGCTCTCAAGGTGATTCAAGGCCCAAAACACCACCGAATTCACCGCCGTCCACCACCAGCGCGTAGATCGCGAGGAGGAGAACGCAACCACACCAATATCAGCAGGAAACTAGACCTCTGAAATCCCAGGCAAGTGTTTAACTTGCGTATTTTCGTTGGTGCAATATTCATATTAGTTAGGAATGATTAGGTGTATAAACTATGGAAGAAAACCCCATTTTTTTTATAGCAATTTGCATGTAGAAAAGATTAAAACCATATTCTGGAAGTATTATATGATGTAAATGATTAACCCATGAATTTTGATGATTATGCAGAAAGAAATTCTGGAGAAAAACTGATTAGAATAGAAGTTAAGAAAACTTAGGGTTCTTGATGATTAGATGAGATTTTAAGTTGTGTAATCATGTTTAATAATGGTTATACGCATGCTTAACGTTAGAAACATCTGGTAATATGTTATTATGTTTGTGGTATAAGTTTTGGGACGATTATGGTTGGAAAATATGAATTTGAATGAAGAATTTTGGTGAAACCCGCAACTGCAATTCTGCAGAAATCTTCGCAGACCTGCTTGATCGATCGATCGACCCTAGAGCGTCGATCGATCGAAGGTTCGATCGATCGAGCCCCAGCCGTCGATCGATCGACCGTTCCTGGCAGCCTCTTATTTCCCCATGTTTCATTAGTTGAATTAATTTATCGTGGAATAATCCTTGGGCATATTAAATAAAATGTTTTGGGATACAGGAGAGACCAGTAGGACATATGATTAAGTGTTGAGAAATTTATTATGAAATGATTATTGTGTTTTTGGGATAATTAATTAAGGAATGACGAACTACGTATTTCAAGTGAGGGATTACGACGAATACCTACAATAGTGAATAGATGTCTATCTACTGAATTTGTTACTTGGATGGATAGAACCCATGAGTGTTCCATAACTAATGAGAAAACCCTTCGAGTTAAGGTTAGAGACGAAACCTTATGCGTAATACTAATAATGTGAAATTAAGGATAAATGTTGTAATTATGGGTAACGAGAGTGACCTATATTAATATGATGAAAGTAGTATATTTATATGATTGTGTGTGCATATATTATATACATGTGAAAAACGTACCCGCGCTACTTGCTATCCCTGAGGTTACCGCGCTGGGACGGTCTTATCCTGTGTTGCTACGGGGGATATTGATTCGTACCCTAGAAGATAGGAATCCTAGGTACAGGCTATCGAATCGGTAGTCACGGTCCTAAGAGACGCGAGGGTATGTGCTGACCTCTTGGACTTGGAAACTATACTTCGCCTCAATATTGTTTGTGTTTGTATTGATACAGTTCGAGAGTGATTCCGAACTTGTATTTCCCTTAGTACGATTGATACGGGGATTGGATAGCAGAGTATGCCCGCACCATAATTTTTATGTGGGGTGCCATTAGAATATATATATTACACGAGTATTTAATATATATGAAGTTCTGAAACTTGGAACTACCTACTGTGATTTGGTAAGTAAGTCATGTTTGATGAATCAGATTGGAAATACTTGTTTTATGAGAGCATAATATGACACTGGGAAACTTTATAAATTAATGAAGCTAAAACGAGAGTTGTGCTACACTTTGAAAGTACCCCTTTTTACACGTTGACATTGTTCGTTTTTTTAAAACCTATGAGTAAGTTAAGATAAACTAAATTATTGGGAAGGTTAGTATGATAATATGTGAAGTTAAACCATTTGGGGAAGGTTAGTACGATAGGCGTGCACACTAGAAGAGAGGTGAGAATTTCTCAAGAGAGTGTCGAACTAATATGTTATTGCATTGGCCTGTATCAATTTAAATACTTGCTAAACTAATTTTAAATCATACACACTTTCGGGCTCTGACCCGTTTTATCTCTCCCTCTCCCCCTTGTATATATGTATATGTATGTATTTCAGGTGCCCAGCCACAGGGGCGTCTTGCTTAGGATCTTTTGGAAGGAACGCGCTGCAGCTTAGGTGGGAGTTGCAGGTCCTTTGATTAGACGACTTCGTTCATTCAGATCCACTCCTAGCATTTTCATCCAGATGGGCATGTGTAGCCCTTTCCATTATTTCTTTATGTTGGGACATTGTTATTTCAGTTATTTCCTAGTTCGTTATTTTGGGATTTTTGTTCGAGACGGTGTATTACTTTATTTTCTCGCATGTTGACATTCGTTGATGAATGTTTTAATATATTGGATTCTTTCGTTCCAGTATATTGTGATGTGAATCTTATTCATTGAGCTTTGTTAATAATTTAAATAAATCTTTTCTTTAAATAAAATTTGGTAGTTAATGTTTAAAAATTGGTTTTGACACTTAGCTTAATTATTTAGGGTGTTAATTGGAAAGTTTCTTTTTACGACAGTGATGCTAAGAATGAACCAAACTGTTCACCTTGATTTAATTTGATAAAGGAGTGATCGCCCGGTATTTAATTAGGCGGGGTGTCACATTTTGATAAAATGTGAAACTTAAAAATAAAATGTGTCGGGATTAGTCTCATCCCAGATAATGTGGCCTAAATGGACGAGGTATAAAATAAAGGATAAAGGGAAAATAAATGGAAAAGGAAAAGGAACAGGAAAAGAAAAGGGTTATAATGATGTAATATATAAAAGACACTTGGAGGTAACCGAGAAATTTATTAAAGGTCAGGAGCCCTAGGACGTGGCTTAATTCTTAGACCCCATAGCACTGATCATAAGCATATTAAAGCATGATGGCAGTCGTTGAAAGGCCATATAACACTCATGCATTGGTATCCCAATTAATCAGGTGATAAGATGATTTAAAGTAAAAACAAGTTTATAAAACAACTTGAAAAATATGAAAGTATGTTAATGGTTAAACTAATGGGATACATGTAGTATCAAAATAAAGATTAAGTGTGAGTAGGGTCATCGCCCGGGTTGCAAAGTCAAAGTGTCAATTTCTTGATTATGATAGAACTTGCATGAGAACAGTTAATCAACAATTGGAGTAGACTTGATAGGGTCTTGATAAATCAAGCTTGATTAGATAAAAATTACAATTGGAGTGTAGTCCATATAAACATGAGTCTGTCTGATCATTCACCCTAATGTTTAGAGGAGAAATTCAAATAAAAACCACTAGAAGAAGCTTTAAATTTTTTAATTTTTGGATTGAAAAGAAATAGTGTGCAGATATATTGAAACAATCGTGGAAGGAAATGACTGGTTCAATCCCTGTAATGACCATATCTCTCAAACTGAAAGAAATTAAGAGGAAATTGAGTGCTTGGAGTAGGTGCACCTATGGAGATATTATTGAATTTGCTACAAATGTAGAGGATTCCTTTCTAAATGCTGAGATAGAGTATGAGCAAGACCGCAAAAATGCAGATGGTTCTTGCGTTGTTTCAAAAGATAAAATTCATGAAGAGGTAGTTAATTTCTTTTCACAACAATTCCTTTCAACTGAAGTGTTGCAGTCTACTATTAATAGTAAGTTTATGGATGCTATTACTTCTTTTATCACGGAAGAGATGAACTCAAAATTAATTGAATGGCCAACTAGGGAGGAGCTGGAGCATGAAGTTAAAGGTTTTATTTCTAAAAGCGAGCTAGGTATTGATGGCTTTAATGGCCAATTATTCAACTTCCTTTTGGAGGTAATAAAAGAAGACTTATTAAGGCACTGCAAAGTTTATTTGCTAGTTCAAGTTTCCTAAAAATATGCACCAACTCTAGAATAGACCTTATCTCGAAAATTGATCAACCTCAATATTTTAATAACTTCGGACTAATCAACATGCACAATTTTGTGAATAAAATTTTCTCTAGGATTTTAAATGATAGAGTCTTAAACTATTTTCTCCTATTTATATCTCCAATGCAATATGGTTTCACTATAGGTAGATCAATTATTGAAAATGTAATGTTAGCCCAAGAATGAATGTCTAGAATCCATTCCAAGAACATAAGAGGTAATATTATTATAAAGTTGGATATGACAAATCCATTCAATACATATTATGGGTTATTTGTTTAGAAATCATCCATAGCCATTAACCTATTATAGCCCCGATATTTCTACTTGTGTCAATATCATCATATTTTTTTGTGCTTATCTCACTTTTAACTGTTGAATCTCAATTCTTACAGTACTTCTCATCTTACTAAACTCTGATTTTATTTTACAAACTGCATAGAATGAGAATTATCTACTAGGCAATTTTTGTTTATTCTTTTAAAAATTTTAGATGGACCCAGAGAGTAAGGAAGGAAACATTCCCCCGACCCTGTGCAATTTAATGCATTATTTCCTGTTTCTCTAGCTATTATATACGTATGGAAATTCAGTGGCAGTTCAGGAAAACCTGTCATGATTTCATATGTTACCACATATAAGATGATGTAGTCATATTATGTACTTTTTTTTTCTTTTGTTGGGAATAGTACCAATACCTAGTATGCATGTAATGAATAAAGTGCCTCTTCACTATATTTAGTTTATGCGATGTAATGTAATAACCTTTACTATCTTATTTATGCATGTATTGAAATCTTTTTATTATTTTTATTTGTACAATTCTTAGTCATCCTAAAAGCTCGGGATGTGACATAAAATGAAAGCGGATAGATCAATGACAAGTATAAAGAGATACTTGTTACAATGGGTTATAATCAACAAGTTGTGACACCCCGCCTAATTAAATACTGGGCGATCACTCCTTTATTAAATTAAAATCAAGGTGAACAGTTGGTTCATTCTTAGCATCACTGTCGAAAAATAACTTTTCCAATTTAAACACCCTAAATAATTAAGCTAAGTGTCAAAACCATTTTAGACATTACTTTCCAAATTTTTTTATTTAAAGTAAACAACCATTTAAACTTTACGAAATTCATAAATAAAGAATCATACAACAACTATATTGGAACAACAATCCAATAATTAAACATCCAACTAAATGAATCCAACATTTAATACTTAAAAGAAAACATACTGAAAATAACAAATCCCAAAGAGTAAAATACTGGAAATAAATGAATCACAATGTCTCCTAAATAACTGAATAATGGAAAGGGCGACACATGCCCAACTGAATAAATAGTGCTAGAAGTGGAATCAAGAAATGAGGTCGTCTAAGCAAGAGGCCTGCAACTCCCACCTAAGTTGCAGCATGCTCCTTCAAAAGAATCCTATGCAAGATGCCCCTGTGGCTGGGCACCTGTAATATATACATATATATACAAGAGAAAAAGGAAAATAGAAACGGGTCAGAGCCCGATTGTAGAAATGATTTAAAATTTGTTTAGCAAGTATTTAAAATGTTTACAGGCCAATGCAACAACATATTAGTGCGACACTCCCTTGAGAAATTCTCACCTATCTTCTAATGTGCACACCTATCGCACTAACCTTCCCAACGGTTTAACTTATCTTATTTTAGGTTACTCGTAAGATTTAGATTGACAATTTTAACTGGTTAAGAAGTAAATTCCATTTAACACCAAAGTTCTCACTTAAGCTTTATTTACTAAATAAGTCTCTTAACAATATTATACTTTTCAAACACTTATTCCCAAATTGAAATGATTATTCATGTCTTACTTACCATAAACACAATAGGTAGTTCCCAAATTCCAGAATTTAATATATATATATTAAATACTCATAATATATATATATATATATATTCTAACAGCACCCCACATAATAATTATGGTGCAGGCATACTCTTCTATCCAGTCCCCGTATCTCTCATACTAAGGGAAATACAACTTCGGAAACACTCTCGAACTGTATTAACACAAACAAAAACAATATTGAGGTGAAGCATAGTTTCCAAGTCCCAGAGGTCAGTACATACCCTCACGTCTCTTAGGACCGTCCGACTATCGGTCCGATAGCCCGTACCTAGGATTCCTATCTTCTAGGGTATGAGTCAATATCCCCCATGAAGGCCCATTCGAGATAAGACTGTCCCAGTGCAGTAACCTCAGGGATAGCAAGTAGCGTGGGCATGATTTTTACACGTATATAGTATATGCATAATCACAGTCATATAAATATACTACTATTACCATATCAACTTTAGGTACATCTAATAACCCATAATTATGACATTTGTCCTTATTATTCGTTATTTAATTATCACTTATAACGGTTCGCCTCTTACTTTAATTTGTGGAATTATCCCAACTTATTAAGTGAAACCCGTGGATTCCTCTCCTCCCAAGTGTAATTTCAATAGGTACTCGTTTATTTTCCAACGTAACTACCTTACACGTCTTTCTCTTTAATACATAGTTCCATTGTCGCTTATATGTAAACATTCTTGAAAATGTAAATCTCGTCTTACATTAAAGGTTTCATATTTTTAATAAGTCCTACTGGTCTTTATTTTCTCCCAAAATATTTTAATAAGGATGTCCAAAGATTTTTACTCATATAAATTGAAATCAACTAATTAGAAGGGGAAATGTGAGTCTTCCAGGAGGGGTCGATCAATCGATAGAAGGGGGTCGATCGATCGAACCTTCAATCGATCGAAGCTCTTGGCTCGATCGATCGATCAAGCAGGTATGGCGAATTCTGCAGGAAACCAGTTACAGGTTCTATCATCCAACCTCATCCAAATCCAGATTTTTCATTCCCAATCTCCCAGAAATTTATACCACAAACGTCCTAAACCCAAATGGACAATATTTAACGTAAACCATGCGATTTTTTATCAAGATTCGTGGTTTAAAAGTGCCCCAAATTCATACAATATTCATGAACCCTAAAAATTTCTTCAACTTAATTCAAATCATCTTTCACCAGAAATTATACTTCTAATTCATCATAAATCCGTGGTTAAACCTCTACATATTAAGGGGGTTTCCAGATTATCATATAAATCATTACTACATGCAATTTTCCTATCTCTAACATGGATTTTCTTTCATGAAACTCATCCTAATCATTCCTATACTAATATGAATGAAGCATTAACGAAATTAAGCAAGATAAATACTTGCCTGGAAATTTTTGGTCTCTGATTTGTGCTAAAATTAGTATGGTTACAATCCTTGCGACGTGATCTATCATTTGGCGGTGCAAACGGAGGAGTTTTCGGCCTAGAACTCCTTAGCAAGCTCTCTCCTTCCTTCTCCAATGGCCATCACTTGCTAATGGTTGTGTTAACCCTGAAAGGCAAACCTAAGCATCTGATATAACCCTTGTAAATTCGTTGGTTTAATTACCCAAAATTACAAAATGTCCAAAATTCCCTCCCGGGGTACTAATTAAGCCTAAAAACGCCCCGAGACCCAAACTAAACCCCTGGGTACACTTTTTTGACTATCTCGACCCTTCCGGACACTTTGGCGCACTCGAAATGACCATACAGGTTACTTATAATTTATTCATTTTTATTAATCAACATACAGTTCGACACGACACAGGCGCATCTCGACTTAATTTCCATAATTGTCATTTTATTCACGCGTGACAATTTTTATAAAATCAATCTCATATAATACTATATCCATCCAGTAATATTTAACAAATTTCCAATAATTACTAACTCTCGTCACGCTAGTAAATATTTAAAACAACTTTTCGGATTAAAATTAAATTAATTTATCTTAATTAAATTTAATGAATCCCTAAATTTAAAAGCCATGAAAATACGGGGTATTACACAAGTATGGCTAGATAATTTTGATACCTATTGACTAGTCAGAAGAATCTATTACAATGTTAATTTCAATAGAAAGATTAAATAGACTTGATATCTATGTATGTAAAAACATAATTATTTAATTGTGAATTGAATGAGGAAATATATATGGAAAAACCCAAATGAGTCATTCCTCTTTGACAAGAAAATAAAGTTTATAGAGTATTCAAATCGCTTTATGGATTAAAATATGTTCTTAAACAATATCATGAGAAATTTGACAATTTTATAACGTCAAATAATTTTAAAATTAATTAGTGTGACATTGTATTTATGTGAAGAGCACTTTAAATGGATTTTACATTGATAATATGCCAATAATTGCTAGCGATATCAACATGATTAAAGGTACCAAACAAATGCTAAGTTGTAAGTTTGACATAAATGATATCTGTGTCACCAACATTATACTTAAATTTTCTAAAACATCTAATGGATTAGTATTATCCCAATCAAACTACATTGAGTAAATACTTGATAAGTTCAAGAAATATAATATTAATCAAAGGAAAACACCTTTTTATGCTAATGTTCACCTTGCCACTAATTTTAGTGAAAGCACATCTCAATTAGAGTACTCTTGTGTAATGTTAAGTTTAATGTATATAGCTTACTCTATTCATAGTCTTAGTCATTATATGAGCAATCCTAGTACGTAATAATGGAAAGCCCTTGTTAGGGTTTTGGGCATTTTAAACATATTAAATTTTTTAGAATGGAATATTAAAGATATCTCCAAGTAATTAAAAGGTATAGTGATGCCAACTGGAAATCTAAATATAAAGACTAAAAATCCACAAGTGGTTACACCCTTTCCCTTGGGGGTGAAATCGTTTCTTGGATATCCTCAAATCAAATGTATAATTCTAAATCCACATTTGGAATCTGAATTCATTACTTTTGACAAAATTGGGAAAAATCAAATGGTGTCCTAACTTCTTGGAGGATATTCCAAATTCGGTAAAGCTTGTTCCAGCCATATGTTTACACTTCGATAGACAATGAACAATTGGAAGGGAACAAAATGCCATATATAAGGGAAAGTCTCAGTAAATTCGTCAGACGCCGTAAGACAATTGAAATTATTTATGTTGACCATGTCATCTCCTTAAAAAAGGTTTAATAAGAGAGCAAGTAGAAAGGTCCACAAGGGAAATGGGATTAAAAACTTTAATTAACTAAGAGTCTCCATGGTGGAAAGCTGTAGAGATCCTAAGATCGAGGTTAAAATGGACAACCGCTATATAGGTTTGACATATTAAGCACTAATGAGGTGTCTTAATCCTTAAAATTTGTATGATGAGACAATGCACATCTTCCACGAGAATCGTGGTATATATCTTGATGTCTTAAGTGAGGTATTGCATGACTCTTCATAAAACTAAGGCCACTTTCGTGAGAATTTTGAAGGCTGAATTCTCTAAAACACTCATGAAAATAGGTTTTCAGGACCAAAATGAACACAATAAGAACCAATTATGCTTGAGGGTGAACTATATGACTTCTATTGTCTTGGTTTACACAAAATACTGATTTTCAAGGCATCATTCCCATTCACGAACCAAGTAAACCTAGTATATTTTCACTAGGGGAAGTTCAAAGTCTGTGACCACTTATCCCGATGTAGTTACTCTTCACTTTTCATTCATCTGGGGGTTGTTGGAAATGGTTTATTAATAAACATATTAGGGGTGACTTCGTGGCCAAATTTAAGTGGTAGAAAATTCCAAATTTAGTGGGACCAGACAAAATTATGTTCTCCTATTTGAGGAGAACAACATGATATATTCACATGTGAAAAAATAATGTGTATTGAATGAGAAAATTGTTTATAAAGATACCCACTTGAGTTAATAAAATAAAGAAGACTTTGTATAACACCTCGTGTCACGTAGAAAGAATAATGAAATATGAAGAGTTAACATACTCTTAGATAGCCACTCTTTGGTTGGACGAAAGGAACCCCACTTTTGTAGAGTGGATATAACTTAGGTTCGCGTGCATGCCGGCGCCATTCGTGTGCTGACCCGACCAACTCCACTCGGGCATGCTTGAGCCTAGCCTTGGACATCATGGATTATTTGATTTATTGGCCAAAATTCGTTCATTTATAATTTCTGGTTCTGATTAATCCCAACTCATAATACAAATATTACATTAGTTTGGCCCATTTGCAAGATGGGTCCAATTTTATTTTACAGGCTTTGGAATTTAGTTAAAAATTTTTGGTGATAAGGACAAAAGCCATATCAAATCGTGATTTTTTTCTTGAAGGTCTATTCATTGAAAAACCACACTAAATAGACAATATGAATTTTTATATAGTCATTAATAAGTCTATAAATGTCCTTAGGCCTTCCATGAATTCTCACTTAAATTATGCAAATTCTTCCTCTACTTTCGTTTCGAGTTTTTCTGTTCCTATGACGACTGTAATTTTGCTTACATAGGAATGAAACACAACGTGAATTCACAGGTTTATACTCAATTTAAACATTATATAAAATAATTTGTAGATTTTTTATTATTGTTCATACATTTTGTTTTTATTCCAGAATAACAATTGTTTCTTAAATATAAAACTTATTCAACCATAAAGAAATTGACAATACACATTTGTAAAGCCTACTTTTTAAATTTAAGTCCTAAAAAGAATACGTGATTCAAAATTATAGACGGGACATGTAATTTTTTTTAACGAATTTTGCTCCTAACAACTCTCTACCATTTCAACATTGATTGACTCTTGCAATGACCTTTTTATTTTTAAAAATGAAGATATCATATGAGGTTAATTTGCGTTCTCTTCTATAAAAATGTAATATAAAATTAGAGGTCCTTTTGTACAAAAACCTACTACATATCTATCTTCGAGCCTACAATGAACAAGGTTTATTATATATACCAGATTCACCATAGGTTGAAAACAACTACAATGAAAAATAAATGGTTATTTGCATTTTGGATGTCATTTGTTCTTGTTTATTATCGAATACACACACACACACACACACACACACACACACATACACACACACACACACACACACACACACACACTGAGTGTTGGTGATATATAGTTTGAGAAATATACATAATTTAATTTTACAGCTATACAAATTTATTTTTAGAAGAGACTAACAAACAATTGATTGGTATAAAGTTTATTTTCAAATCCAAATATAATATACTTTAGATAATTAGTTTTTTTTCAACCTTTTCATTTAAAAAATAATGTATGCTTCCGTGCTGCATCCAAGTTACATAAGGAACAATAGTTATACTATTATTACATACTCAAAGAAAATACGTGGTAAAGTTTTAATTAACAAAAATTTATTGAATAAATATAAGGGAAAGTATTAAAATTAACCTCCTATTCACTTTTTCCTTTACTTACACTTACCCAATTAACCTAAACAGAGTATGATGAGAAAAAAAAATGAAGAAGTTTCTACGATGATTTTTCAATCTTCTTATCAATCATATAAACTAATTCAATAACACCATTGTCACACCATTAGACACTATGAGCATAATATTTTCTTGTAACCGAGGTAATGGTTTACTTGCATTAAGGAAATAAAGTTGAAAATGAGTATAGATAATAATAATAATAATAATAATAATAATAATAATAATAATAATAATAATAATAATAATAATAATAATAATAATAATAATAATAAAAAAAAAATCTAACAAGGGACACATGAGATGAACCACCGCATGACGTGAATAAGTGCCTTGATTATCTCCAATGCCCAGTATCCTACCACCGTAATGCACATGCAAGGCGGCCATACAAGAATCGTCAATGCCCTGCACATACATATATATATTACACTCAAACAATTATATAAAGTAATTCTATGTTGTCATAATATATTGACATGATATTGTTGGTGGATGTGTCGAGTAAAACCGTGTCCCCGCACAATTATTGATTATAATAAAGAACAATTCACTAAGTTCATTGACAATTAGCTTCATATTTGATCAAATAAGTAGATATAGAGAGGGAGAGACCAACCATGCGACCCAGACCATGACGCTGATCACGGAAATGTGGATGGCAAAGATTGCGAAAGGTAAACCCAAGAGAAAACCCAAAGGCTTACAAACTCCGTCCTCGGTACACATGTTGACGTTCTTCGCTCTCTTTTGAAATCTTTAATGTATAACTGGTAGGTGTTAACATGCAAGAATTATCTAGCTAGTACATGAAGTAAAAATACATATAAAAATCGAAGTTGATGAAATTGAAGCACAATTAATGTTTAGTCCTTAAGAGATAATTATATTTCGCATTTAGTTCACTTTATTGTTTTATTTTGTAAAAATACCATTGTTTATTTTTTTGATAATTTTTTCTTAAAGTCTAGGATAAGAGGGAAAAAAAATTGTGAGTGTTTTATGTGGTTAGAGATTTTTTGGAACAAAATAAATTTTTTTGGACTAAAGGTTAATTAAACAATTGTCGAGGGATTTTTCTTCGAATAAAGAGAAGTAACAATTTGAACGAAAATATAAGTTTTAACATCATTAATATATGAAGGCGTGCTCCCAATTTTTATGTCCTTTTTTGTTTAGTAATAGAGTCGTAGTATTAGAGTCACGGAAGCAGCAAGCTCCATTACTTGTAAAATATCTTTGTTTTGAATAAAGATTCTCTTTTGGAAAAAAAAACTCTTTAGAAATAGAAAAATGAAAAAAAAATCGTTGTGAACCACAATAATAAACCCTTTTATTTTTTATATGGAAGATACCAATAATGATACGCTAGAGTTGAAAGTTTTAATTTTATTGACTACATGAAAATACGAATGAGTAGATGGGCAAAATTTTTTGTATCCTTGTGCACGATGATGTATTTTGCTAAACATTATTGCATGAAACAATTCTAAAATAGAAATACATATATACAAAGAAACTATAATTTACATAGAAGGATAAAATGAAAATATGCTTCTTTCCGACTTCGTAATAATAAATTCGATGGTGACAATAAAATAAGAAAATATGATGTTCTGACCCAAATAATAATTCTCAAAAAGATTATGAATAATAAAATAGGAAAATAGGTTGTAATAAACCCCCAAATTCTAATCTAAATAAGATAAGATCTTCCACAAATAGTATTTCTAAAAAAGAATATGTATCTCATTTACAATGATCATCAATTCCTAAAAGAAGATTATTTTGTTCATTCTATAGATAACAGTTATAAACATCTAATTCTATGAAGTGAGATTACCTAAAGTATTGTACTACCATTTAAATTCTATGCAAGCTACCATTAAAGTATACAAATACTACTTACAAACTCATTGGACCAAATAAAAATGTAAATACACCCATTGACGAAGCCAAGAATATATGTTAAGGGGGGGCTAGATAATTTTTTTACAATTAATTAGGTTAGAAAAATAGTTAACTCGGGTTGAGGAGTAATTAACTAAATAAATAAATGTATTATTATGAAAGTTTACAATACAAAAATAATTATATTATGAATGTTATGATTTTATTATCTATTGGGATTTACATTGTATACTAAATTGTGTTTCAAAATGCTATATTGTATTGATAAAAACTTGTTTAAAAAAAGACTCAATTGTAGATTATAAAAATTATAAAGTGCAAAACTTAAAAACTTTCAAAGTTGATGTGGTCAATGCCCCCCTTTCGAATGGATTTAAAGCCAAGTGAAAGTTCTTTACAGTGTAAAAAGGGAAAAGGGATAATGATTTTTGAACATGAATTATAAATATTGACACCTTGAACTTTACTGTAAAAAATTCACTACGAAGAAGATTTTTTACTAATCCAAATTATGAGTCCATTATTCTTTTTTGGATTGTTCCAAATTAAGGGGTCCCTTTCCTTTTTGGGCATAGTGAACGAAACAAGATCCACGATGGTGAACAAAAGTTAATTGTGGCCATTGATCGAGTGTGTCATTAATCTATACAAAATAAATACACAGACTCTTACTTTGGAAGGGACAAAGACTATAAGTTAGATGTATAAAAAAAGGTCATGTATATCTCCCAATTTGTTGTATTGTTGAAGTCAAAAGTTGTCTCGTAAGTAATAAGAATTAAAGTAGTTAATGCTTAATGGGGAATATATTTAGGATTGTGGGACTCCAGAATGCGTTACAGAGGGAGATGCAGTGATCTCGATTTCCTCTATTATCACAGAGGTTGATGTAGTGATCCAATATCAAAAGTAACCAAAAAGTATGAGAAATTATAATAAGGCAATGAAATGAGATAAATGAGAGAAAATTAAGATAAGAATTCCAATAATATAAGAAAATAAGATACTATACTAAAATATTAAGAGACAATTATGCGTTTAATTTTCTATTTTTATTCTTGTTTGTCTAAGGATTAAATATCAGACGGTTTTATCATAGTTTATAGATTCGTAAAATAAAATTGAATTCAAATAACTTATTAGGAAGTGGTAGAAAGAGTATAGTACTAATGGACTACAAAACAGAATAAGAATTAAATCCTCAAAAGTAAACACAATTTTTTACAAACATAACATTGGCAAATTGCCCTCTTCACCAAACATAAATAATGAAAAACAAGGAATAGATATAAATGTTTTTTATAATGTGTTATTGGGGGTATTTTACTTTTAGAAAAAATAAACAAATTATAGTTATGCCAAACTCTAAGGCAAAACGGGTTGTATTCAATAAACTCAAAATTGTATATTTGTGTAAGATTGGAATGCTTTTGTCTTTAATATTTGTGACTCCAATAAAAAAATCAATAAAGTAATTTTTAGCATTTTCTTTGCTTTTAAAATTTAGAATTATTAGTTAAACATCAAGAACTATATATATATATATATATATATATATATATATATATATATTATTTTAATTACCATAGATCTTAATGTTTGTTTTGTATTTTATGGCTCACAAGAATGAAAAAAAAAAGATAACATGATCAGATGTTAATAGTAGCAGTTTGACTATCGAAAATTTTGAAGGGGAATTTAAACACAAATATAATAAAAAAATGAGATTAACACAAAAACACCTCTAAAAGTGTGTGGCAAAACGACATAACCCATTTCTTTTTCAATTCTTTATGATTAGCATATTTGGGATATTACATGCTCTCAAACACAAAAGAACAAAAACCCAATATCTTGACCAATTTATCCAAACAGAATCACAAAGATACATATAATTTAACATGGATTCACGTAGAAAGAAAATTCAATTCTAACAACCCTGATTTACTATGCAATTTACTTCTCATACAAATTGTGTACCACCAATTTCCATCAGTTAGTAATTAAAATTCCTTTACCCTTTGAATTTCAAAAGTTTATGTCATAAAAAATCATTGAGTATACATCAAGAAAAAACGAACATGCACAAGGAAGAAAAAGTAAAAAATAATCATAATGAAATATAAAGATGGAGTTAGCAGGGAATAGTACCTTATTCTTGATTTTTTGATAAATTGATGTTGCTTGATTATTAGAAGTTAACGTGAGAAGAAATGTGAAGAGATATGTAATACCCCATAATTTTAATGACTTTTAACATGGGTTATATTTTAAATTAATGGATTAATTGGATCTTATTATAAATTATTTCATTTGGGTTTTATCTGAATTGTGGATATTAAAATGGATGATTCTGAATATTACTTAAAGATATTTAGGTAATATATGAATGTGATGTCATTGATATGACGGTATGATATAAATTCGATAATTTGAATTTTTAGTCAGACGCGGTATGGGACGTGTCGGGACTAATTTATTAAATTAAAAAGGAAATTTATTTTCTATCGACCTTATAGTCATTTCGACTGCGTCGTTGCGTCCGGAAGGTTCGAAATAGTCACAAAAGTCTATTTAGATGTTAATTTTGAGTCTCGGGTCATTTGGAAATGAAAAGACAACCCAAAAGGACATTTTGGTTATTTTTACAAGGGGGATGAATAGTGATTTCGGATTTTGTTTTATTATAAGTATTTGGAGATTAGTTGAATGAGGGTTCATTCGTCTCTTCTACACAAAATAGAGAAGTCATCTTCTTAGAGAGAGTGAAAGGTTGCTTGGGAAGGGAAAAGCTTGCTTGGAAGGGAGGAGAACCAAAGGTCAAAGGTCACCACCACCATCACCACCTGTGTTATTCAACTCCAAAGGACCAGATCTTCATTAGTGGCAAGTGTTTGATATTTGCAATTTAAGTTCGTATATTGTCCATGATAGGATAGTTATAAAAAGAGATGATTTTCATGCTTGGAAGATGAAAGGATATAGTTGTTAATGGCTTTTTGGAATCTAAAAATATATAGGAATTAAACTTATGTTGTAGGTAGTTAGTAATCCAATAAATATTCATGAATCTGTGGAAGAAATTATGAAAATAATTTAGTGTTCTTGAAGATAATATGTTGATAATTTTCTGGACAAAGAGGCAAAAACGAGTGGAATGAGAAGAGCCAATTTGGAATGTTTAGATCTTCTTTTTGAGTGCATTTGGATGAGATTTAAGAAAAACTCAAAACATATACCTAATTCAATTTTTCGTGTAGAATCCAAATCTGAAGTCGGATTGATGATTTGAATAATTTTTGGATCTGATTTTTTTGAGTATTTAAAATATGAGAATTCATGATGTTGTTTCTTTTTAATGTTGGTTCTTATCACAAAACATTTGTAGATCTTCGGTGATTATTAATTGGATATTATGGGACTTAGAGAAGATCAGTAAGCCCTAGTTAAGATTTGAATTAATTTGATTGGGATTTAATTGATTAGAATTAAGATAATTAGAGTTGAAAAGATTTCGGTTGCTAGATTCATGAGTTGGATTCTAATCTGTTTGTATGAGGATTAAGGATAGTTCAAGTAGGAGAGATTTAATATAACACCTGGGTAGCCTTAGGGTTACAATTTAAACATAAAGGACTGAGTTTAAGCTCATTATTGATTTCGCAAAGGCTGAGTGTAGTACAAGAGCGTAGTGGTATGGCTCCTGGATAGAGATGGGAGTTTAGAACACATTTGGTTGAAAGAGGGGATGAGGTTATTCCGATCGCATGTTTGAAGTTGGCGAACCTCCTCGATCGACAAAGTTAAGTAGTAGTGTATTGGAGGGGTTCCTTGTTTGGATTTCGCTTTGCGAGACGCTCTGCGCATGAACCTTAACGACGTCGAGAGTGGAGATATGTTATAGGATGCGAGGATAATTAAATTATAAAGTAAAGATATGACATTTTAATACGTGGGATTTAAAGAGATATAATGCTACGTAAGGGAATAATTTAAGGTTAATGTGACTACCTTGTTGTTAGTATACTATAGGTATGATAATACCTATTTGATTGATTAATGATTATGTGTATGACATACCTATCTTACTTGCTATCGGTGGGAGGTTTGCGCGTGAGGGCAGTCATATCGTGATGAATCCATGGGATCTTTGATTTGTCGCTCGAGAACATAGGTCTATGAAAGACTTATCGGGGAGTTGATAAGTCCGCTGACTATGGGCACGTAGGTATGTGAGTGACCCATGGGTATGAGAACTATGTTCGCCTCCAATGATTGTGTTGATATTTATGGTTCGAGGAATCCTTACCGAACCTTTAGTCCCCTATTCAGCGACCAGAGATATTGGGACATGATAGCAGAGTAATGCATTGCACCGCAGCTGTGACTCGGGGTGCCGTGTTATATATGAATATATATATATAATGGATTAAATGAATGATTGGATTTATTGTGGTTAAATCATCTACTGTGTGATAATTGTAGATAACGGTGAATAGAGAAAGATAATGGAATTTAGTTAATGAATGTTTATTCTTAAAGAATTGAAAAGCTTAACTCATATTAATGATAAATGATTAATGTTAATGAGAAACTAATCATATAAATGAGAAATGTAAATGAATAATAATGTGACGTATGGTATGGGACATACGGGGATTATGATATGGGAATGGAATTATAATATGGAGACTAGAAAAGAGGAACCATTAACTAGGAGGTTAATAGGAAACGTTAAGTGTGCACTCTAGTTGAGAGGTGAGAATGGCAAGTGAGAGTTGGGTCTAGCATGTACATAATAAAAGATTTATTGCACTTGTTAAATACTTGTTGTTTTAAAAATCATTTACACATTCGGGCTCTGACCCGTTTCCTTTCATATTTTCTTTTCTATTGTATATTCTATATCAGGTGTCCAGCAACAGGGACGCCAACCTTAGTTGATCTTGAAGAGCTATGGATCTATGGATTGTTTCTTAGACGCTTATCTTCTTTTGATTCACAGTGATCTTCTAGTTAGGGCATGTCGCCCAAAGGATTCAGTTATCTCTTTTCTATCGGGGTCAAATACTATTGTATTCGGGTCTTTTTAATACATTTAATATTGTTGGGATTTCTGTAATGGATTTATATTATTTGGGAATGTTTATTCCAATTGCATTTAAATTCTTTTGTGTTATATATTTGGTTATCAGTGTTGTAGAATAAAATGTGTTGTGTTGTTCTTAAACTAGAAATGGATTTTGTTGAATTAAAATTTGGAAAGTTTTTAACACCAGCTTAATTGGGTATTGGGTGAGTTGTAAATGTTTTCGACAGTGATGCTAAGAATGAACCAACTGTATATTCTGTTTTAATTTTGTATGGGACTGGCCACCCGGTATTTAATTAGGCGGGGTGTTACAGGTGGTATCAGAGCATCAGGTTCTAGTGTCCTTTAGGATATGTATGGCTTACTGTGTTTTCAGCTTAGCGTTATTTGATGTAGAGCCTTATGTTTAGGATTGTTGATCTCTTTGGTAAGATTCCGTATATATCAGTGAATCTTATTTACGTTCGGGAGTGATCGAACAAAGAAGTATGGCAGATGAGGGTCATTGAATGGATAGCGGAGATCGTACTTAGGAGGTTATAAAGTATGCTCGAGTATGATGATCGTAGTCGAGGTCACCCCTATTATGGAAAAATTGAGGAGAGTCATCAGTAGAAGTTCTTGAAATGACGGAATTGTGTGAATTACCTAACGAAGGAAATTTATTCAAAGGCTTGGACATATAGTGGAGTGAGATTAACTAGAACGGAAAATTTGGGGTAAAATTTTTCTTGACTTATCGGAGCAAAGTTATAATAGTGGGATTCAACAACCACCACCCACGAATGAGGGTATGTTCTGTATCTAAGGAATTATAAGGCGTATTGATTTTAGTAGCGGTTAATATTGTGGGGGCTAAAAGGGTTGCTAAACTTAGCCTATAGCATCGTTATTTACGTAGACTCACTGTGGGGTGTGAGACACCTATATATTACATGTTATCACGTGGGATTGATTTTTATCACGGGATTACTTACTTTGGGCATGTCCGAGCATGATGTGACTATCGGCATGCATTGACTCGTGATATACGAGAGCGTATGTACTACTATTAACCAATATCTTATCTTCTAGAGAAGAGTAGATGAGTAGACTCTATTTGAAATCATTAAAACCTATTTTTTTTTTAAATCGATAAACCTGATATGTTTTTTTTTATAAACCAAATTTTTATATAATTGACTAAGGACCTTAGGAGTTTTGATGACCGACTACTTTAGGAAGTAGTGTATCGGGGTGGTTCCCTGTTTGGATTTCGCTTGCAAGACACCCCACGCATGAAACTAATAACCGTTGGGAGTCGAAATAAGATAGGTCTTTAGGATATGAGTTTATAACCTTTGCTATTATAATGAAAGTTGTACGATAGGGTGTATGGGCGCCCTGGATGATTGGATTGTAGTAGTTTTCATAATTGTGAAAAAGGTAAGTAGTTGAGACTTCAGGATTTATTTGTTTAATACGTGAGGATCATTTTTCCCGAACTTTGTCATGAGGACGGTATAGGGAAGATTGGGTATAATTTAAATTTGATTCAGTTGGAACTATATGGTGAGACTTAGTGTAACATCGATGGGGATTTTCGTTAATGTACTGTATGGGCGGTACTACTTAGATTTCTTGCGATGTGAGATTTATACTCGGAGTTGACCTTATCAGTATGGTTCATTTTTTTGAATTTCGGGATGAAATTCTGTTATAAGGGGGAAGTATGTAATACCCCGTAATTTTAATGACTTTTAAAATGGGTTATATTTTAAATTAATGGATTAATTGGATCTTATTATAAATTAATTCATTTGGGTTTTATCCGAATTGTGGATATTAAAATGGATGATTCTAAATATTACTTAAAGATATTTAGGTAATATATGAATGTGATGTCATTGATATGACAGTATGATATAAATTCAGTAATTTGAATTTTCAGTCAAACGCGATATGGGACATGTCGGGACTAATTTATTAAATTAAAAAGGAAATTTATTTTCTATCGACCTTATAGTCATTTCGACTACGTCATTGCGTCCGGAAGGTTCGAAATAGTCAGAAAAGTCTATTTGGGTGTTAATTTTGAGTCTCGAGTCATTTGGAAATGAAAAGACAACCCAAAAGGGCATTTTGGTTATTTTTACAAGGGGGGATGAATAATGATTTTAGGTTTTGTCTTATTATAAGTATTTGGAGATTATTTGAATGTGGGTTCATTCATCTCTTCTACACAAAATAGAGAAGTCATCTTCTTAGAAAGAGTGAAAGGTTGCTTGGGAAGGAAAAAGCTTGCTTGGAAGGGAGGAGAACCAAAGGTCAAAGGTCACCACCACCATCACCACCTGTGTTATTCAACTCCAAAGGATCAGATCTTCATTAGAGGAAAGTGTTTGATATTTGCAATTTAAGTTCGTATATTGTCCATGTTAGGATAGTTATAAAAAGAGATGATTTTCATGCTTGGAAGATGAAAGGATATAGATGTTAATGGATTTTTGGAATCTAAAAATATATAGGAATTAAACTCATGTTGTAGGTAGTTAGTAATCCAATAAATATTCATCAATATGTGGAAGAAATTCTGAAAATAATTTAGTGTTCTTGAAGATAATATGTTGATAATTTTCTGGACAAAGAGGCAAAAACGAGTGGAATGAGAAGAGCCAATTTGGAATGTTTAGATCTTCTTTTTGAGTGCATTTGGATGAGATTTAAGAAAAACTCAAAACATATACCTAACTCAATTTTTCGTGTAGAATCCAAATCTGAAGTCGGATTGATGATTTGAATAATTTTTGGATCTGATTTTTCTGAGTATTTAAAATATGAGAATTCATGATGTTGTTTCTTTTTAATGTTGGTTCTTATCCCAAAACTTTTGTCGATCTTCGGTGATTATTAATTGGATATAATGGAACTTAGAGAAGATCAGTAAGCCCTAGTTAAGATTTGAATTAATTTGATTGGGATTTAATTGATTAGAATTAAGATAATTAAAGTTAAAGAGATTTCGGTTGCTAGATTCATGTGTTGGATTCTAATCTGTTTGTATGAGGATTAAGGATAGTTAAAGTAGGGGAGATTTAATATAACACCTGGGTAGCCTTAGGGTTACAATTTAAACATCAAGGACTGAGTTTAAGCTCATTATTGATTTCGCAAAGGCTGAGTGTAGTACAAGAGCGTAGTGGTATGGCTTCTGGATAGAGATGGGAGTTTAGAACACATTTGGTTGAAAGAAGGGATGAGGTTATTTCGATCGCATATTTGAAGTTAACGAACCTCCTCGATCGACAAAGTTAAGTAGTAGTGTATTGGAGGGGTTCCTTGTTTGGATTTCGCTTTGTGAGACGCTCCGCGCATGAACTTTAACGACGTCGGGAGTGGAGAGATGTTATAGGATGCGAGGATAATTAAATTATGAAGTAAAGATATGACATTTTAATACGTGGGATTTAAAGAGATATAATGCTACGTAAGGGAATAATCTAAGGTTAATGTGAGTACCTTGTTATTAGTATACTATAGGTATGATAATACCTATTTGATTGATTAATGATTATGTGTATGACATACCTAGCTTACTTGCTATCGGTGGGAGGTTTGCGCGTGAGGGCAGTCATATCGTGATGAATCCATGGGATCTTTGATTTGTCGCTCGAGAACATAGGTCTATGAAAGACTTATCGGGGAGTTGATAAGTCCGCTGACTGTGGGTACGTAGGTATGTGCGTGACCCATGGGTATGAAAACTATGTTCGCCTCCAATGATTGTGTTGATATTTACAGTTCGAGGAATCCTTACCGAACCTTTAGTCCCTTATTCAGCGACCAGAGATATTGGGACATGATAGCAGAGTAATGCATTGCACCACAGCTGTGACTCGTGGTGCCGTATTATATATGAATATATATATATAATGGATTAAATGAATGATTGGATTTATTGTGGTTAAATCATCTACTGTGTGATAATTGTAGATAACGGTGAATAGAGAAAGATAATGGAATTAAGTTAATGAATGGTTATTCTTAAAGAATTGAAAAGATTAACTCATATTAATGAGAAATGATTCATGTTAATGAGAAACTAATCATATAAATGAGAAATGTAAATGAATAATAATGTGACGTATGGTATGGGACATACGGGGATTATGATATGGAATGGAATTATAATATGGAGACTAGAAAAGAGGAACCATTAACTAGGAGGTTAATAGGAAACGTTAAGTGTGCACTCTAGTTGAGAGGTGAGAATGGCAAGTGAGAGTTAGGTCTAACATGTACATAATAAAAGATTTATTGCACTTGTTAAATACTTGTTGTTTTAAAAATCATTTACACATTCGGGCTCTGACCCGTTTCCTTGCATATTTTCTTTTCTATTGTATATTCTATATATTATATGTTCAGCAACAGGGAAGCCAACCTTAGTTGATCTTGACGAGCTATGGATCTATGGAGTGTTTCTTAGACGCTTATCTTCCTTTGATTCCCAGTGATCTTCTAGTTAGGGCATGTCACCCAAAGGATTCAGTTATCTCTTTTCTATCGGGGTCAAATACTATTGTATTCGGGTCTTTTTAATACATTTAATATTGTTGGGATTTCTGTAATGGATTTATATTATTTGGGAATTTTTATTCCAATTCCGTTTTAATTCTTTTGTGTTATCTATTTGGTTATCAGTGTTGTAGAATAAAATGTGTTGTGTTGTTCTTAAACTAGAAATGGATTTTGTTGAATTAAAAATTGGAAATTTTTTAACACCAGCTTAATTGGGTATTGGGTGAGTTGTAAATGTTTTTGACAGTGATGCTAAGAATGAGCCAACTGTATATTCTGTTTTAATTTGGTATGGGACTGGCCACCCGGTATTTAATTAGGCGGGGTGTTACAAGATACTTATAAATAGTTTCGTTTTGAGGCTATCTAGAGGAAACTGAATCAATGGGGTAGATATGAAGGGTTTCAATCTTTGTTACAACACCCATTTATGGAATGACGTTTTATTATTATATCATCTTTTATATTTATATATTCTCTCACCCTTCTATTTTCCAATCCATACACCACTTCGTGTCTTTCATGCTAGCACCAAGAATTCTCTATCACTAGTTTTAAACCCCGCACGATGTGCGGGTCTGTTATATTTTTATTTGTAAAATTTGGTTTAATAAGTTGCGTAAAATAATGAGGTCTACGGGAAAAATGTTGATATTCAAAGCATAGAAATTAATGGGTAGATTTTATTAGTATCAAAAGGTAATTGGAATAAAAAACATGGGGGAATACATAGACATATGAATTCTTATAGTTGAGAAATATAACATATGATACTCGTTTCATTTTTTTAATGTTCTTCAACTTCTTCAATGCCAAGACGCCACTAACAATACCATTTCCATGTTTTAAATGGAAAAATATAAACACAATATGGCAAAATAATTTACTAACAAAAAGATAATCATATTCAGAAAACTATTGTATACACATTACTTTCGCATGTTTGTGCAAAAAGTAGGATCAAGAAATCCTTAGCTTCTATCTATTAATATTAGAATACCAAGTACTGCATGACATCTACACACATATGACTTTCAGTTGATGGGTAAGGTTTTTTTTTAACATCTAAACATAGATTTCATAAAGGGGCAAACAACTGTCAAAAAAACATATAGGAAAAATCAAACCACAACCAAAAGCCAAACCATCCAACTACACCAGCACCACAGACAGTCCAAGAGTTCAATCGACTTAAAACCAAAAGAGAAAATGAAGAACACAGCAAGCCACAGTGGGAACATCACCCAATACCCGTTCGATGATAAATCCAAAATTTATAAAACATGTGCCAAATATCAGCAATCAAACCCATAGCGTCTAACTGTGCACATATAATGGTAGAATATAAAACATGATCAACCGAGTTTAAACCTCCATCTTTTACTAAGCAACTACATTTCTCAACCAAATGGTCTACCTAACATAACTTATTTTAGTGATTGCATTCATTTGGTGTCCCACTTTGAGAAATATAGAAAATGGACATCACAAAAACCAAAAGACAGACACGTCATTTGCAAAATTTATTTTACTATTTTACTACTATTCCTTTGATGACAGAGCATTACAAATATGAACCCAGTTTTGTATTGCAGATAATGATAATGAAATGGCATACACCTTAATTTCACTGCCGATATACTGAAAATTAGAAGAGAGATGCGGTTGATAAATAAACCTCTCATATATATAGTGTAACCATGGTATACGAAGTGGAACAACATAACTCTACAGACGGATGATTAATGGAAGCTGGATTGTACAGACGAATGATTATTGGGAGGCGGAAGATGAAGGGGATGCAATGGGAGGTGAATGGGTATCAATGTTGAGTGTTTCTATAGTAATTGAAGAATCGACTTAATATGTATATGGTTTGACGAAATGATGTGTAAAGTCAGTTGTCATACAATAAAAAAGTAGACTGTAAAAGAAATAGCAAAAAAAAATTAAGTTACAAAATACCACACAAATAAATAAAAAGGTGTCAATATACTTAAAACATTATTTTTGTCAAATGGATAATGTCAATCGTGAATATTATGATTGATTAGTGTCGTTGGCGCGATCCCACATCGTTTGTTGAATCCAGGTCCGCGCCAGCGGCACCCATCAATCGCGATATTTCTTGTTAGTGTCGTTTACTAATCAATCGCGATTGATTAGTGCCGTTTGCATTTAATCTTTAATCAATTCTCAATTGTATTCCATCATTTTTTATTAATAAAAACTGGACGAAACTTTTATTATAAGCTATATTTTTTTTAAAACTTTTTTTTGCAAACTTTTATAAAACAAAGATTTAAAAAAACTATACTTTTTTGGGTAAAAAAACTAAACTTTGACTTTAATACATTACTATTTTTTTTATTAAGTTTCTTATTCTTTTGTTTTTAATAATTAATATAAAACAGTTTTTTAGATAAAACAACATTTTTTTTATTAATATAAAAAACTTTTTTTCATAAAAAATAAATAATTTTTTTTCTTTTCATAAAAATAGATATAATATTAACAATATATAATATTATGTAAATTTTAATTAAACCAATTAAATATTAATTATGAATTGATTTAGGGGTTAAATACATTTTCGTTTAATAGATGTCTTAGATTCAAGATTGATTAGTGCCGCTGACACGGACACATATTAGACAAATAATGTGAGTCCGCATCAGCGACAATAATCAATGGGGATATTATGTCAATAAACATAGTTTTTTATTTATGAAAAATATAGAAATACTCCAAAAAAAAAATTACACGACATGAATATCATGATTTACAATTTTCACACCAGATTAGATAATATATGACACGAATAGCACGAGTAAACCTACGAATTAACTGTGTCATTCTATTAATGTTAGGTAAAAAATATGACCCATAATGACACAATGAATCTTAAGTAAAACACGACCCCTAATGACACCCGTTATAATTCATAATTTTACGCGTGCTATTTGTGTCATATAGTATTTAATGCAGTGTGAAAATTATAAATCACGTTATTTGTGTTGTGTCATGTTTTAAAGTCTAAAATGAAAAAATAGCAATGTATTATTATGTTTTATAAAAAAAATTAAAAACTAAATTTAAAAAAATATAGTTTATAATAAAAGTTTCGTCTAGTGTTTATTCAAAAAATGATTTCCAATTTTTTTGTTTAATATAATTAACATCAACTTTTTTTTAAAATAATTTTTCAGAATATTATGATTCTTTCATCAAAGTTATATGATGTACCTCATTAGTTGGCGTAGGCAAAAAAAGGTTGGAGGAGAGAAATTACAACCAAATGAAAACTCTAAACTACTCCGGACCACTTGGCTAAAACTCAGTTGGTAATAAAGGTTAGCCCACTCCTTGGACACGTGGCATAGTTTCAAGATGAGACATCGTTTTTAGTATTATACTAGACTAGGTGCAAACTCGAGCGATGCGCATGAGATACATAATGTGCAGAACATATTCGAAATTAAGAAAATATAATCGTGTTACGTTCATGTGGAAATTTTTTGGCAGAAAATTGTGTCATATCATGTGTGTGTCAAAATTATTACACGTGTTATCGTGTCATATTATTTGTATTTGTAGTAAGGTTTTTTGCTTTATCATTTTAATTTGGAGTGAATATTTATTAATCGAGTTAAACGTGTCCTACTTTATCTATCGTTTTCTTGTTAAGCAATAGAAATTATGTGTTGTGATTGTATCTAAATGTTCTTATCATATAGTGTAGCACCAAACACTACTATAAAATAATACCTATACAAAAATAAAATCATAGGAAAGCTACTATGTCTTATTTCTGCTATTTTCGACTGTTTTCTTTTCATGAAAAAACTTACTGGCCGTGGATTTCTCTATTTTAGACATTCATTTCCCAGTCGTCCATCATTTTTGAGTTTCGTGTCTAGATCTAAAAACTAAAAGGAAAAACTGTGTATATACAACGAAGAAAGAATATAACAAAAAATATTAAAAAGGAACTTATTTATAAAGATAAGTTTCTAAATTATTCAATAATGGACTATCACACCAAGTGCACATAATTTTATGATATAACAAAAAAGTATTTCTCACTTATCTCAGCAGCTAAACTAAAAATTACTCAATTATTAGAATTAAAATAATCGATTACAAAAGTATTTCTCACTTTTCCCACTGAACAAATTATTTCATTGGAGTTAGATGACGATGATAATGAGTTTTTTTTACATTTTAGTGTGGGTGATAATCGAGAGAGGTTTTTTTGACTTTAGAGCCCATTACTTTGGACCATTCTTTCATCAAACTCATATCTGACCTTTTCTTACTTAATCATCCAAAGGTTGAGGCTTTTTCAACTTTGCATCCTTCTAAGGACACTGAAGTTGCTATCTGTTAGGTCGTAGAGTTCATCGCAGACAGCGGTGATGGACTCCTCTATATAATTTCTTTGCTGATTTCCGCAGATAAATGATGAGGATGAGATTGAAGATGAAGATAAACATTCACATCAAACATATAAGAGACAAAAGGTTTTTAAATTTGTTCGGCTATGAATAAAGCCTACGTCCACGGTTATTTTATTCCTAGGGGTTTACCATAGCACAATATGGTGTAGAGAGAGAAAGAGGTGTGTATCTTGTGTATGGTCTCTTAGTTGTTAGATTGATCCCCCTCTATGATGGGATTACAATGTATTTATAGCCTTGAGGTTGTCAATATGAAAAGGAAATGTGTTGTCATCTAGTAGACATCTATTAATATAGTAGAAATGTACATTAAGGCTCATTAAATGAGTTGTTATCTTTATTAATGCACGTTAAATACATAGTTATCCTTTGATCTAGAGTTGCTCTGCACACAAGGTTACTCATTGCTCTGCACAGTTACTCGTTTCTCTGCATAGTTGCTCGTTGCTCTGCACACTTTGAGTTGCTTGGTATGCCAGGTGTTGGTTGGTATACCCATAATTTAAAGATTTAATGACTTGCCAAATTTAAAGATTTAATGACCCATAATTTCATCAAAGAAGCTGGTCTGAGGGTCAGCCCCCTGACAGAATTATGTGAGTTGCTTTTTGTTCCATTTCTTCCTAAGTGTTTCCTCATTATTACTACTTATTTCTGATGTATTGTCTCATTTTCATGTCGGCCTCCAAACGTGTCTGATTAGCTTTGGAAAATGACTGCTCCCAGCTTGATGTCTGGCCTAGGCAAAAAGAAAGGCAAGGAGCCTCAGCAGCCTCACAAAAAGACAAAGGCCATGGGGCCGACACAGGTAGAGTCTATCATTAATAATTACAAACACAAGGAGCCAGAAGTTCTGGCTGGCTCTCGGCCTCACTCTCGGACGAGGGCAAGGGTAGAGGTCCCTCAGACACACACTAAGGGGACCAACTCCTCTTCATGAATGGACACCTACTAGTTTTAGAATCTGACCTTCTTGAGGGCTGAACCCTCCTCCCTCATAGCCAACTTGAGGGCAGCCAAGGCCTCCATGTTTTTGGCACCCTCAGCCGCGGACTATGAATTCTTATCCAAGATGCCCCCGGCCAAGGTTATGACTACAGTCTTTATACCCTAGCTCAGGTATTTCATTCGTCTCTCATCTTTTTATTTACCAATATTTTATAAACTGTTCCCTCGGCTCTTTAGTATGAACTTTCTTTTGTCTTATACAGTCTGTTTGTGACTTCACCTTTGCCACCAAGTGGATGGCTACAAACCAACAGAAGTTTCACAAGGCCGAAAGAGCTATGTAGAATGACGTCGGCTTGAAGATCGAGTTGGAGACTTCCAGGGCTGAGCTGGAGAGTGAGAGGATCGAGCATTCAAGGGTCCTGGATGAGCTTATGAAGCAGCATGAGGCTGACCGAAAATCGAAGGACGACCTCAGAAAATCAAAGGAAAACGCCTTGACCAGTCAGGGGTCCAGTTCAAGAGTGAACTTGCTGAGGCAATGAAGAGGGCTGAGATCGATGCTGTGGAGGCTTACAAACTCTGCGATGAGTTCGAGGGATTCGATCTTGAGAACTTGGAGAGGGGAGCCAAGATGGCCTGTCGGTGGGTCGGTGGGTTATATTGAAATTTGTTGACGCTGTGTCATCTGTTCGCCCCTCTCTTGAAGTAGTGGAGATGGACGACCCCCTTATTGGTGAGGCTCTAGCCCATGTAGAGTCCCAACTGCATATCGAAGGTACCGACAGATCTAAGGATCGACCACCTATTTTGGTCGTCGAAAAGACTGCTCTTGTTGACGTTGAAGCCCTGCCTTCTAACGTTGCCAAATAGGGTGGCCGTCTGTGGCCCATACCCACTATTTGTAAAGTTTTTCTGTATTTGACTTTCTTTTGGACAAATATTGTAACACTTGATTTTATAGTGTAATTGCTCTCCTCGTCTTCTATATTTGCATCTTTTACGATTTGTGCCCTTGCTATGACATTTTTCAATCTTAAGTTCCCCCTCGTCTTTTTTGAGAGTGAACAGAGGGTTGACCTACCATTCACCCTCATCCTAGCCGAGGGTGGTTTCCACCAAACTAATGATGTTTTTAAAATATAAGTCCCCCTCATCTTTCTTGAGAGTGAATGGAGGGTCATCCCTACCTTTCACCCTCATCCTAACCGAGGGTAGTTTCCAACAAACTAATGATGTTTTAAGATATGAGTCCCCCCTCTTCTTTTTTTAGAGTGAATGGAGGGTCGTCCCTACCATTCACCCTCATCCTAGCTGAGGGTGGTTTCCACCAAATTAATGGTGTTTTAAGATATAAGTCCCCCCTCGTCTTTTTTGAGAGTGAGCGGAGGGTCGTCCCTACCATTCACCCTCATCCTAGCCGAGGGTGGTTTCCACCAAACTAATGATGTTTTTAAAATATAAGTCCCCCTCGTCTTTCTTGAGAGTGAATGGAGGGTCGTTCCTACCATTCACCCTCACCCTAGCCGAGGGTGGTTTCCACCAAACTAATGGGGTTTTAAAATATGAGTCCCCCCTCATCTTTTTTGAGAGTGAACAGAGGGTCTTCCTTACCATTCACCCTCATCCTAGCCGAAGGTGGTTTCCACTAAACTAATGATGTTTTTAAAATATAAGTCCCCCCCGTCTTTCTTGAGAGTGAATGGAGTGTCGTACCTACCATTCACCCTCATCCTAGCCGAGGGTAGTTTCCACCAAACTAATGATGTTTTAAAATATGAGTCCCCCTCGTCTTTCTTGAGAGTGAATGGAGGGTCGTCCCTATCATTCACCATCATCCTAGCCGCGGGTGGTTTCCACCAAACTAATGATGTTTTAAAATATGAGTCCCCCTCATTTTTTTTAGAGTGAATGGAAGGTCGTCCCTACTATTCACCTCATCCTAACCGAGGGTGGTTTCCACCAAACTAATGGTGTTTTAAGATGAATTACCCAAGAAAATGTCTAAACTGACAAACAAAGGATGAAGGGTCAATATAACATTCTCATTAACATTCCAAGTGTTCTATTGGAGCAACACATTCATTACAATTGTGGTCCGATAGGACATTACAACATTATTGATAATATTTCTTCAAATGATCTGCATTCCAAGGGTACGGAAAGGGTTCCCCTTCAAGGTTCTCTAGTCTATAGGTTCTAGGGACAACTTCATCAATGACCCTATATGGGTCATGCCAATTTGGGTGGAGCTTGTTAGGTTTCTGCCATGTCTTTTTGAGGACTAGGTCCCCCACAGGGATTGGCCTTTGATTCACCCTCTGGTTGTAAAACCTGACAGTCCTCTGCTAATAGGCTGCTTGTCTTATCTCAGCGTCTTCTCTTCTCTCCTTGATCAAGTCTACATCAGGTCTCCTTTCTTCTATATTTATCTGGGGGTCATACATTTGGACTCTATGAGTAGGAAACCCAATTTCGGTGGGGATGATGGCTTCTGATCCATACTCCAGTATGAACGGGGTTTCTTCGATAGGAATCTTTTCCATCGTTTTGTAGGCCCATAGTACAACCTATACCTCCTCGACCCATCTTCCTTTTGCCTCCTCTAGTTTTTTCTTGATCCCGTATAGGATTGTTCTATTTGTAACCTCAGTTTTCCCATTTGCCTGAGGTCAGCCTGGGGTAGAGAAGAACTATTTGACACCCACTCTTTCGCAGTATTTCTCCTAGGATGCATTCTTGAATTGAGTCCCGTTGTCTGAGATGAGGGTGTTTGGGAGATCATATCTGCATATAATGTTTTTCTAGATAACCTTGAAGGTCTTCTGCTCGGTGAACATTACCATAGGATCCGCCTCCACCCATTTGGAGAAATATTCAATTACTACGATCAAGTGTCGATAGTTATTGGTAGCCCTAGGCAAGGGTCCTACTAGATCAATTCCCCATACTACGAATGGCCATGGGGACGTGATAGAGGTAAAAGGTTGATGGGGCTGGTTAGGGATGGTGGCGAACCTTTGACATTTATCACACTTCTTTACATATGTCGTAGCATCATTCCCCAAGGTCGGCCACCAGTATCCTTGGGTGACTATCCTCTTTGCTAATAACCTGCCCCCAATATGGCTTAAACAAAACCCATCGTGCACATCTTGCAAGATGTGTGGAACTTTAGACGGGTGTACACATCTGAGCAAATGGAGTAAGAACGCTTTTTTGTACAAGGTGTCTCCGATGACAGTGAACTTCGCAGCTCTGTATCTCAACTTCTTCCTTTCTTATTTTGCTTTTGGTATCTCCCCTTCTTTAATGTATCTGCCTAGGGGGTCAATTCACGAAGCTTTCCTGTTAACATTTAAGCAAGATCCAAGTGTTCCCTTTGCCTCTTCAATCATTGGTCGAAGTAAAATTTCCACTCGGATTATCCTCTTAACATCTGTCCTAGTTGCTGAGGCTAGCCTAGAAAGCATATCGTCTTGGCCATTGTCAAGCCTAGGTATCCTCTTCAAGTTTACTTCTCTGAAGCTCTTCAATAGTGACTTCACTCTTTTAAGATATTTGGCCATTCTCACATTTTTATCATCGTATGCTCCTAGTATCTGATTCACTACTGGTCTTGAATCACTATGTACTAAGATCTAGACAACACTAAGAGACTTAGCCAAAGAGAGGCCTACTATCAGGGCCTCATAATCAGACTCATTGTTGGAGGCTTTTAAGTTGAACCTTAGGGCGTACTCAATGTCTGTGTCGTGAGGCGCTGATACTATTAATCCAGCCCCACTTCCACTCTCGCAAGAGGACCTGTTAATGAAGAGGTTCCACACCGCCTGTTCTGAGAAATTTCCCTCTATGAGGGATCCCTGTCTAAAGAAATATATTCCCTCCCCATTTTCGATAACTTTTTCTCTACCGGTGCTTGTCTCGGCCTTATCTGTGGATGGATCAATGATTCTGCCTTGTTAGGTACCTATTTTCTCTAGGTTCTCATCTTCAGCCTCATCCTCTTCCCAAGTGAATTCAACCACGAAATTTGCTAATGCTTGACCCTTAATGGCCACCCTAGGTTGATACACAATGTCGAACTCTCCCAGCTCTATAGCCCAGACCATTAGCCTTCTCGATTTTTCTGGCTTGTGTATGACCTGCCTAAGAGGAGAGTAAGTGAGGATAACCATGGTATGGGAATGGAAGTATGGCTTCATCTTTATTGATGCATGGATCAGGGCATAGTCTAACTTCTCCATCCTAGGGTATCTTTGCTCTGCCCCTTGGAATGCCTTACTGTTGAAATTCACAGGCTTCTACACTCCATCTTCTTCTCTCACAATGTCTGTGATGATGGTTGACTCAGAGACGATGAGGTAAACGTATAATCTTTCACCCTGCACCGAACGTGACAACAACAAGGGAGACCCCAGGTATAACTTCAGTTCTTGAAAAGCCTTATCACACTCTTCATTCTATTGCCTTTCTGAGAATTTTAAAGAATGGTAAGCACTTGTCTGTGGCTCTAGATAGGAACCTATTCAAGGCATCCACTCGACTAGTGAGCCTCTAAACATCTTTAAGGGTCATGGGGGTCTTCATTTCTAACATAGCCTTTATCTTCTTAGGATTGGCCTCAATGCCTCTTTGATTGATGATGAACCCCAAGAATTTCCCTGCTCCAACCCCGAAGACACATTTGGCTGGGTTAAGCTTCATTCGGTACCTATACATCGTGTTAAAGGTCCTCTCAAGGTCGGCCACATGATCCTCGGCCTTCAAACTCTTGGTCAACATGTCATCTACATAGACCTCCATGGACTTCCTAACTTGGTCTTTGAATATTTTATTCACAAGTCGCTGATACGTTGCCCCCGCATTCTTTAGGCTAAAGGGAATAACCCTATAATAGTATGTCCCCTTTTTGGTATGAAAACCATTTTTTTTAGTCCTCGGGGCTCATGAAGATCTGGTTGTAACCTGAATAGGCATCCATAAAGCTCATTAGCTCATGGTCTGCGGTAGCGTCTACCATATGATCAATGTGAGGGAGAGGGAAAGTATCTTTAGGATAATGTTTATTGAGGTCAGTGACGTCTACACACATCCTCCATTTCCCGTTGGCTTTGGGGACTATGACTGAGTTGGATAGCCATTCAGGATAGATGACCTCCCTAATAAACTCAACATCTTATAGCTTCTTAACCTTGTCCCTTATGACTTCATATTTTTCTCGAGAATAAATTCTCCTCTTCTGCTTTACCGACTTTTCTCCCTCTACCACATTGAGCTTGTGGCACATGATTTCGGGGTCGATCCCTGGCATATCTGCATGGCTCCATGCGAAGACATTTTGTCTTCTCCTTAGCAGCTTGATGAGGTCTTCTTTTATGTCTGTCTTTAGAGCTTTGCCAACTTGGAAATTTTTTTTCGGCTTATTCGCATTGAGGATGATGGATTCTACCTCTTTTGCGGCTTCTCCTTTCTTCAATTTTGTCTCATCTGTGGGGTCGAGGGTATCAATATTATAAGTAGTTGTTTCTTTCTTGTGCGCCTCTCTTTCTTCGACGCAGTTGAAGTAACATTCTTATGACGTCGTCTGGTCTCCCTAAACTTCCCCTACCCCGTAAGGGGTCGAGAATTTTATCATTTGATGAACCGTGGATGGAACGACCTCAAATTCTTTGAGGGCCACTCGCCCTAGTATAATGTTGTAGGCTGAGAAGACATGTTCATCCATCATGAAAAAGTTGACCTTCTTGGTAATCCATCTCGGCCACTCGTCCTCTATTCTAACATCGGCCTCATACACTCCTAGAGGGTGAACTTTTTCCCCACTGAAACCAATCAAGGGGTGATGGTATGGGACGAGCCTAGCATGATTGAGACCTAAGGCTTTAAAGCACGGCCATAATATCACATTTGTAGAACTACCCCCATCTATCAAGATCCTCGGCACCTCGCATCCGTGTACCCTGGTAGTGATGACAAGAGGGCCATCATGTGGGGCTAAGAGGCCTATGAAGTCCATTTTATAGAATCCCACTATCAGAGTATCCATATCAACTTTGTTTCTCTTTTCTAGCTTTACTTATATAAAGGTTGAATGCACAGCTTTCGTCACTGCCTTGGCTTTAGCTACATGTGTCTTCCTGTCTGTGACCTCTGATACTCCTCCTACTAGTCCCCTGTAGATCATCCCAACATCGAAAGAAATCATATTAAGTCTTTTCACAGGGTCGTGGTCGTCTCTCTGTGGGAGGTGAGGGTCGTTCTCATCCTTTGAAGGGCCATCTCTTTTATTTGGAGGATCTTCTCTGCATGTATCGCTTCTATTTTTCCTGGGGTCATCTCCTCGGCCCCTCTTGAAGGCACCCTTGTCCACGTACTTTCTTAACTTCCCTTCTTTTAGCATTTTTTCAATTTCATCTTTTAGAGCAAAAAACTTATCGGTTAGATGACCATGGTCTTGGTGAAACTCACACCACAGGTTTTTGTTCCTCTTGTGAGGAGGTGACCTCAACTTCTCAGGACATTTCAAGGATCAGTCACTCTTTATCTCATTCAGAATGCGTTCACAGCTGACTATCAGAGGGGTGTAATTAGTGAATTTGTGATCTGCTAGCCTCTTCTTCCCCTCTTTATTCTTTTTCTGGTACATACCCCCACTAGTACTTCCTTTTTCATCCTCGTATTTGGAGGCCATCACCTCTTCAGCATTCATCACCTTCCTTTTTATGGCCAGTAACTCCACTATTGTCTTCGGGGGGTCTTCAGCAAGCGTCCATAATAGCTTTCCCTTTTAGAGTCCTCCGATGAGGGCTGTCATGGCTATGCTTTCCTCATAGTCTTCGACCTCTAACTTCTCTTTGTTAAACCTGGATATGTAGTCTCTCAAGCTCTCGCTCTTCCCCTTCTTAACATAAAGCAGGTGTGTGGTCTTCTTTTGTGGCTTTACTCTGAAGCAAAAGTTATGAATAAACCGGTCAGCTAACATCTTAAAGCATTCAATGGAGATCTTTGGAAGAGACATATACTAGACATGTGCAGCCCCAGTCAGAGTGCCAGAAAAGGCACGACACCTCATCTCATCTGAGATAGAGTAATGTCTGACACTGATTGGTACATCTCAATATGATGGACAGGGTTGGCACTCCTGTCATACCTTGGGGTGACCACAAGTGGCTTAAACTTGGATAGCGTTGGGAAATTGACTATCTTCGCCATAAAGGGTGAGCTTATGGAGTATCCTCTTTGAAGAGGGTCCCGGCTTTTTAGGATATCACCAATTTTATCCTCCAGCCTTTGGATCGAGTCATTCCAGGGCCTCATAAGGGCGGCTTGGCTGATGTTATCCCCTACCACCTCTTTGGGGTGAACTGAGGGTTCTGCTGCGGCAGGTCTGTGTCGGCTGTTCACTTCCCCCTGATCGTCATCCCGTCCGTGGGGTTGACCCCCATTGGGTCGGCCATCTTCTGCCTCCCTTTTAGACCTCACAATGTTCCTCGATCTGGATAATCTTTCCCTCAGGTCATTTACTGGGCCGAGCCTGTTAAAGGCCGACCCTTTGCTCATACAATCAAAAGTTGAGCCTCTCGGGCTATCGTCGGGATTTTTCTCCCTACACTTCCCTTTGCTTTCCTGGATAGGCCGTACAGTATTGTTGGAGACCTCATACGGCTCCCAGCAATTTATGGGGGCCTCTTCCACCTCCACATCATCATATATGTCCTCTGGGCAAGGGTTTCCTTACCTCCCCAGGCATAAACGCCAGGGGTTAGCAATATCCCTCCGCTGTTGTGGAGGTGGAAAGTATTTACGCGGTGCTTGGGATGGTCCCGTGGCCTCATGCTGCCCTAGAGCTGCTGCTGAAGAAATCATCTCTAGTGAGACTCCAGGTGGTCTCAATATGTTTTGGCTAATAGAAGAAAATTTCTCCTGCATAATCTTCTGACTTGTTGCTAAGGACTTCAAGGCGGAAGCCACATTTGCCATATCAGACTCAGGTGGTATTTGACTGGAAGAAGGTTCAACTCCACTAGCTGGTGGTGGTGGTAACTCCGGTGCCATATGTTTGAGCTGTGATGATCAAAAGATCTTGAGAACTTTAATGGGTCTCTTTCAATGGTGAAACAGCTCCACGCAAAGGGGGAGAACTAGTTCACCACCAGAGTTTTCGATGAGGTCAAGATATATAAAGGAAGAGATAGCCTCTCGTTCCCACAGACGGCGCCAAACTGATGATGCTAAGATTTAGCTCCACCAGATAAGAGGTGATGAGCTCAAACAGTAACAATAATGGAAACAATAGAGTTATAAATGTGTATAAGTATATAGAAGGAGATGAGGATAAGAGGAATGAAGGCAATGATGTATAGTGGTTCAGCCAATCAGGCCTACATCCACTGTGAGTGTGTGATCCACTAAATATGAGCACTAATGGCCTTGGATACAATGCACATAAGCTCATTCTCTCCTTATTATGTGTACAAGTAGAGTTTTAGCTAGGGTTACAAATATCGATCCCTTTACAAGGTTGAAGATGACAAGAATATATAGGTCTTGGGGGGTAGTGTACCCCAAATCATGCATTGAGCATGTGAATGATGATCTAGCCATTTCCCTCTTGACAGCTAGTTGTGCCACCTGTGATTAATGATGACATAATATTCCATCACATGAGGGAATGATATTGTTATAACGGCCAGGTCCACATATTATATGAGTCCCACGCACGATGTGATATGCCTCTCCCAAATCACGCGCCTCGGTGATGTTACCCTCGGCCTATGATGTCAGGTCGAGGCTAGGTCCTGTTGGATGTGGGACTCATACTGTCGTCCTCTCTTAGGGTTGTCTGGCCTATGATGAAGGTCCGGCCCCTTATAGGGTTATCTGATCTATGGTTATAGTCAACTCTTTATACGATCGTCCGGCCTATGATGAAGGGTCAGCACCTTATAGGGTCGTTTGGCCTATGGTGAAGGGTCCCCCCATTTTTGGGATCTCTCAGTCTCTGATAAGACCCCCGGTGTAATAGAGTTGGACCCTCATCTTATATGAGGATACCCTCAGCTAGTCCGAGGGTGTATCTTGGTATATCAACCACTTCCACTGTGTGTGCTAGATTTATTGGTTTATGCTAAGAATATTAGGACTCGAGACTTATTTTGCAAATTGATAGAGGTGCAAGTATTCCTTTACGCATAGACAAAGCTACCTTGGATAGGTCCTATTGATATGGCTAAAGTGTACCCTCATTTCTTAGGATGAGTGGCATCACATCTCATGGTCGAGTTGTCATAAGAGCCCCACATGCCATTAGCGGGGTCGTCCCGATAAGGGTCAGCCTCCCTTCAACTAGCCTCAACCACATGTAAAGTTGAGACCGCAAGAGCATCACCTATTTATCTAAGTACCATCTTCGTACTTTGCCACAGCCGATAATAGGAGTGACCTAATTAATCCGACCTCGGCCTGATCTATTCTACAGAGGTTATACTTATGACATCATGGGACCATCCTATCAGAATTAGAAACCTCATACCCTCTCAGGCTGAGGTTGCAGCAGACGATGCCTAGCAGCACGAGCATATGCAAGCACAAAAGATATATGCTCACGTGGGAAATTTTGTTATAACAAGATCATTCCCTCACGTGAGGGAATATAACACCATTATTGTGCCCATGTGCCGAAGACAGGTGTCTACATCTTATTGGGAGTTGCCTCATGCACATGCTGATTACATGTTTGGGGGATACATTACACCACCCAAGCCCTACATATACACTTCAACTTCTCCATGAGAAATGATCCCAAAATTCATAACCGTAACATAACTTTGTCCAATTGTATACAAAAGAGAGATAAAGCTTGATTGTTGTATGCATGGCCATTAGTGCCCTTGTTTAGTGGATTTCTCACACACTCACACAGTGGATGTAGGCTTAATTGGTCGAAAAACTTTAAATCATTGAGTTCATCTTCTTATCCTCTTCTCCTTATTACATGATAACATATATCCATCTCCATTGTTGTGATTTTATTGAGTTTAAGCCATTCATAGTCTCATCTTGATTTGGTGGTGCTGATTACAACATCATCAATCTGGCGTCGTCTATGCGAACAAGGATAACCATGTCTTCCCTATTTTTAGCTTATACTCATTAGAGTCTCTGGTAGTGAACCAGTCCTCCCTCTTCGGGGAATTATTTCACCATTGAAGGAGCTCTTTTTGAGCATTTAAGATCTCCTTCTCTAGCTCATGGCTCAAGAAGCTTACAACAATGGCAATGGATCCACCTCCTCCTCATGAGAATTAACCGACACTACCACATGGAGGTGGTTCAAGTTTCAATCAAGCATCGCCCCAGTCAGAGATGGATGATGTGGAAATTGTGATTCACTCCATCATAGATAGTAAACAATAAATGCAAAACTAGTTTGCCATGTTTAGCCAGAATTTTGCGGCCAGGACTGGCGATGCTGGGGCAGAATTTGTAACCCTGGCCTCCAGGGAAGGTGAACCAGGTCAGCAAGCTAGGGAACCACCCCAGGCTCTAGAAAAGGACCTTCCACTATGTCAGAGATGGAGAGACATTACCGACCCTATGCGTTTATGCTTGAGGAGGCAAGGTTAAGAACTCCGAGATGACCTTGACGACGAAGGGGAAGATTTCAAATGTTAGGAACCTCATGAGATATCCAGAGGAACTATGCGTCCTATTAGGAAGAGCAGGGGCTAAGGATGGAGGCCCAGTCGAGACTATGAACCAAGGCAATCAACCTTAGATAGGCTAAGCAGAGGGTTGGCCTTTAATTGGCTCAACCCTCAAGAAGATCTGAGAAATCATCTATCCAGATCAAGGAGTGTTGACGGTTCAAGAAGAAATGAGAGGAGCTACGACTACAGACCTCCCCAAGATCGAGAGGAACAAAGAAAGGTCATCAGCCGACCTAGGTGTCTAGAGAAGGTACCCTCAGCCTATTCGACTAGCAGAGAATGATCAGCTTGACCAGGCGGTAGAGAGGTCACCGAGGAAAATGCTATCCCTACAAAAGTCGATGTTGCAGCAAACAAGCCCTGAAATGAGTCCATACAAAGGTTAGAAAACAAAATAGAGGATATCATAAAAATACAAGACCCCTTCCAGAGGGGATATGCTGAAGGATCTCCATTGGTGGAAAAAATACTGAACCACCCAACCTCAGCCAAGTTCAAACCGCCGATAGTTACTCGAAAGTATGACGGGGGCATGAATCCAGTGCATCACATGGAGATGTATCAATCGGCGTTAGACATCTATTCAATATCACATAATATAAGATGTTGAGCATTCTCCAGCACATTGACAGGGGCAGCCCACGTATAATTCACCTCCCTTCCTAAGAACTCTATAGGAAATAATAAGCAATTGGCTGATAGCTTTGTCAATAACTTCTACTTTGGGGTAAAACCTAGGAAACAGATGACCCACCTATTATACATCAAATAAGGTAAGGACGAGACTCTAAGGGAATATATAGCCCATTTTAACAAGGAGAAGATGGAAGTCGAAGACTACGAAGAAGGCATTGTGATGACAGCCCTTATGGGAGGCCTTCAGAAAGGAAAGCTATGATGGAAGCTGGTCAAGTACCTTTTAAAGTCCATGGAAGAACACGTGGCTACGTCTAGGAGAGTCATAAACGCAGAGGAGGCAATAGCCACCAAAGATGAAGGAAAAAAATCCCATAGTGATGGAAAGGGTCAGAAGTCCAAGGGGAAGGATATCAAGAAAAGGTCGATATATGACAAGTTTGTGGCCTATATGCCTCTAACAATCAGCTGTGAACACATTCTGAATGAGATAAAAAATGATCGACCTCTTAGGTGGTCGAAAAAGCTGAAGACAACTCCTCATAAGAGAAATAGAAACCTTTGGTACAAATTTCACCAAGACCATGGGCACATCATCGATAAATGCTTCTCCCTCAAAGATGAGATAAAAAAAATGTTGAAATCTGGTAAGTTGAGGAAATATGTTGATAAGTATGATTTAGGGCGAGGCCGAGATGACCCCCAAAAAATGAGAAATTATAGGTGCAGAGATGACGCTGCAACCAAACGGAATGACCCTTCAGATGATGACAGTGATGATCCGAATCTCCCATCAAAGGATGATAACATTCCCATAAAGAGGCTCAACGTTATCTCATTCAATGTGGGAATAATTTATAGAGGACTAGCAGGAGAAGTCTCTGAGGTGGCCTACCGTAAGGTGCACGTTGCAGAGGCTAAGGGAATAACGAAGGTCGAGGTTATAAACTCAGCCTTTATTGATGTTAAGCCTGAGAAGAGGAAGAAAATGGATATGGAAACACTCAAAGTCGTCTTCTCAAGACTAAATTTCAAGGGTATCCTAGCTCCTAATGATGACCCACTCGTTATTACCACCAGAGTACATGGGTGTGAGGTGCCGAGAATCTTGGTTGATGGAGGAAGCTATGCAGATGTCATGTTCTGGACATGCTTCAAAGGCTTAGTACTTAGTCGGGCCAGGATCGTCCTTTACCATCATCCTCTGATTGGATTCAGTGGAGAAAAAATTCACCATATGGGGATGTATGAAATGGATGTCAGAATGGACGACGAGTGGCCAAAGAGGTTGACCAAGAAGATTAACTTTTTTGTGATGGATGAGAACATTTTCTCGACTTATAACCTCATATTAGGACGAGTAGATCTCAAAGAGTTTGAGGCCGTGCCTTCAATGGTACACCAAATGATAAAATTCCCGACTCCATATGGGGAAGGGTAAGTTCAATGTGACCAAACGTTGACACGAGAATGCTACTTTCTCTCAGCAGAGGAGAGAGAAGCACACAAGAAAGAAACCACCACATACAACATTGATACCCTTGATCCCAGAAATAAGACAAAGCTTAAGAAAGGGGAGGCCTCGGAAGAGGTAGAATCCATCGTCCTCAATGAGGACGAGTAAAAAAAAACAATCCAGGTGGGAAAAGCCCTAAAACAAGAGATCAAAGGTGAGCTTATTAAATTTTTTAGAAAGAGACAAAGCATCTTCGCATGGAGTCACGATAACATGCCTGGGATTGACCCAAAAGTAATGTTTCACAAGTTTAACATTATTGATGATGATAAGCCGATAAAATAAAGAAGGAGAATCTAATCAAGGGAGAAGTACGAGGTTATTAGGGACGAGGTTAAAAAGTTGGAGAAGGCCGAGTTCATTAGAGAGGTGATATACCCTGAATGGCTTTCAAATTCCGTCATAGTACCTAAAGCCAACAAAAAATGGAGAATGTGCGTGGACTTCACTAATTTGAACAAGTCTTGTCCTAAAGACAACTTCCCTCTCCCAATAATTGATCAGATGGTAGATGCTACTGCAGGACATGAATTTATGAGCTTCATTGATGTATACTCCAACTACAACCTAATTTTTATGGACCCGTCTGACGAAGAGAAAATAGTTTTCATTATCGACAAGGGGACCTATTGTTATAAGGTTATGCCTTTGGCTTGAAGAACGTTGGGGCTATATATTAGCGATTGGTGAATAAGATGTGTGAAGACCAGATTGGAAGGTCTATGGAAGTTTACATTGATGATATGTTGACCAAGAGTCTAAAGGCCGACACTCATGTAGCCGACCTTGAATTTTTTTTAACACCATGGATGAGTACAAGATGAAGCTCAATCCAGCCAAGTGCATCTTGAGTATCGGAGCTGGAAAGTTCTTGGGATTTATTGTCAATTAGAGGGGTATAGAAGCCAACCCAGAGAAGATAAAGTCCCTGCTAGAGATGAAGACACCAAGGAACAACAAGGAGGTTCAGAGTTTGACCGGATGAGTAGCCGCACTAAACAGTTTTGTCTCAAGATCCACTAATAAATGTCTTCCATTTTTTAAGATTCTTAGAAAATATTTTTAATGGGATGAGGAGTGCGATAAAGATTTTATGGATATAAAGTCTTATCTTGGCTCTCCACTTTTACTGTCTCGTCCAGAGAAACTTTTCCTTTACTTGGCCGTGTCTGAGTCCGTTATCAACGCGGCGATAGTACGAGATGACGAGGGTATACAAAGACCAGTGTATTTCAACAGCAAGGCCCTCTAGGGGGCTGAATAGAGGTATCCTAAGATGGAAAAATTGGCCTATTCCCTTATCCACGCTTCAAGAAAGAGGAAGTCTTATTTTCAAGCTCATACAATGGTTGTCTTGACGGACTCTCCCCTTAGGCAAGTCATCCATAAACTTGAGAAATCAGGTAGATTGATGACCTGGTCCATTGAGCTAGGAGAATACGACATAGTCTATCAGCCGGGGGTTGCAATCAAGACTTCATGGGTTGAGGCCAATAGTGAAGAAACATATCTTCTTGAAAGGTCGGTCGAAACCCGTACCAAATCGAAAAAGGCCGAGACAAGCATGGTGAGACCTCTAACAGCCGATACTGATAAGTTTTTTTCTCAAAAATGGAGTTATTAAAGAAGGGCCATTTTCATAAGGGGCAGTGTGGAACTTGTTTTTTGACAGTTCATCTTGTGAAAATGGGGGTGGGGTCGGCCTGATCATGTCGGTCCCGGATGAAACATATATAGAGTATGCGGTGAGGTTCAATTTTCGGGCTTCTAATAATGAGTCAGAGTATAAGGCCCTCATAGCCAGAACCTCCCTCACAATAGCTCTCAACTTCGGCCAACTTTTAGTCCTTAGCGACTCTCAGCTTGTGGTTAATCAGGTCCTTGGGATTTATGAAGCCAAAGACGACAAAATGGCAAGATACCTAGAAAAAATGAGGAAGATGATGAAGGGCTTCGGTGAAATCAAAGTCAAAAGGGTGACTCGGTTGGATAATAGCCAAGCCGACGCTCTGGAAAGGTTAGTGATAAGCACCCAAAACTATACATTTTATACCCCGAATATACGTATTTTTTTTGCTAATTCTCGACAATTTGGGTCTTATGCGCTTAAATATTTATTTTAGGTCAAATTGCACATTGCGGTGTTCAAACGAGTATTTCAAAGCAATTATGCGAATTATGGAGCTAATTACCATTGTCCCGTACCCTAGCGTACCTAACTCGGCCCCGAGCCGTGTGTGTTTGATTTGTTCCCTTTCGTATTTTTTATGTTTTATATTTTTAGTTGAGTCATTTTTTATTTTTAGGGTTTATTTTAAATTTATTTAGAATTTTCTAGGATTCATTTCCCATTTTTATATTTTTTATTTTGAATTTGAGTTTTTAGTTTTTATTTTATCTTATTTTATCAAGATTAGTTTTTAGGAGTTTATTTTTAGTTTTATTATATTTTAGTTTTTTTTTAGATCTTTAGTTTTTATACTTTTATTAGTTTTTTAGTTTTATTTATTTTATTTTAGTTTTATTTTATAGATTAGAAGTTTTATTTTATTTTTTATAGATTTTATTTTTTTAGGATTTTAATTATTTTAATTTTCATTTTTAGTGGGATACAAATCAACACACACTTATTCTAAACACACTCACACCCACTTACCTTACACCCTAACTCACACCTAAACTAACCCCTCACCCTCACCGAACCTTCCTACACCCTACTACACCTAATCATCACCACACCCATCTTCAACCTTCAACCAAAACTCTCTCCTAAACTACCAAACCCACCATTAACATACCACCTTTCCTCCCCTCATCATCTCTAAACCCCCACATTCCTAACCACTACAACCCATCTGCCTTACAACTTCAAACCCGAGCCAACATACCCGAAAACCAACCCTCCTGCCCGGCCACCATCTCACCCCTACCCGGAACCCCAGTCGCCGGAACCAATCCCTGCCATACCCACTCCTACCACAAACCACCTCCCCCCCACCTTATCCCTCCGCGCTCGCCCCTAACCCAAGACCCGCCCTCTAACCCATGTCCGGCGACCTCCCTCGGCGTCGTCCAGCCCCTTTTGCCCCGGCGCCGGCGTGCCACCACCCGACGTCTTGACCCATTTCACACCCTCACAAATCCTCCAAACCCTTTCTCAAACCCGAAACTCGGCAACCCACGAACCTTTACCCGGTTCCCTTACCACCTTATATTCACCTTCCACCATCCACCCAAAGACCCATTTCACCTTTTCAACTAGAAAACCCATTTCTCCCAAATCGTGTCACCTGCCAAATGCAAACAATAAAACCAACAAGACCAAACATTAATACCCACATGCCTTTTCCCACATGTTAATTAAACCATTTAAACCCATTTTCCAAAACTACCCCCAACTAATTCATTTAACCCCTAATTCCAAAAATGCCCCCAAACGTCTTATCCAAAAATCAGATTTTATTCCCTCACCTAACTTTCCACATGACCTCACACAACTCATGCACATTTGTGCATTTTACTAAATTAACCCTCACCCACACCTTATACAACCTCTTACACATTAAACCTACCCAAATTACCCCCATGCTCCATACCTACTATTTAAAGAATGGAAAACTCAATTGAAAAAGAGCTTGGAGAATAGGAATTTGTAAAGAGAATTCTAAAGAGAGATAGGTTAGATTAGAAAATAAATTAGGAAATTATTTTTGTACATAGTTTTTATTTTCTTTTTTAGAGATTATTGAGTGATAAATTGTGAGTAATTCAATTGACTATTATATTGAATTTATTATTGTTGCATGCTCATATTGGATGGATTGTGCTTGATTTCAAGGAAATAAGAGTTCAATTTCACTTCAAGAGATTGGGTTTGATTGTTCTCTTCTCTTCTCATTTATTTTATGCCTTTGATTATTAATTTGTCAAATCTCATTGCATGTTAGGCTAAATCCTCTTTCAAGGGGGTGGGGGAACCCTTATTTGATGTTATTTTAGTTTAATTAATTTTATTACTTGAAAATTTCCCTTTGAATGCTAATTTTGATCCCTCACCCTTAAATTTACGCCTCGAGAGAGGGTAAATGATTTTCGAGAGAAAATCAAAATTCTATTTATAATACCCATTTTAGATTCTAACTAAAGATAGGGGTTTCTTTAGTGGGGCATTATTACTTGAATTTCAACTCTAAATTTATTTTCTAAGATTTATATATTTTAATTGATCGATCCTAGCGGGTGATTAATTAAAAGGAGTGTAGATATATTCTTCTAGAGTTGTGGGGTGTTAAACTTAATTTTCTAAAATATTACTATTAGAATTACATTTGCAACAAGAGTTGATTTGTAAGTTTGATATTAATTTGGGAGAATTAAATTAATTAGTTAGAATAGCTAAAATTTGTGGTGTAATCCCACTGCTTGATTGTTCTCACATTAATTTACCTCATTTATCTCTTATTTTAGTGTTAGACTTTATTTTTCACTTTTAGTCACTTTTTAGTTTGTAATTTGATCTTCCATATAGTTTAGTCTTATTTCACCTCACCTCACCTAATTGTTTTAATATTTGAAAAAGCTAAAAAAAATAGAAAAAGCAAAAGCCCAAAGAAGAAAATAAAAAGTGAATTACAACTGAGTTTGTCTCTAGCTTACCCCCTTGATGTGGATTAATACCCTTACTTACCTCTACACTTGAGTTTGTTATATATTTGTAGGTAATTTGAGGATTTTGATTAACTTGGCTTTTCAACAACCGACATACATGCAAAAAGCAAGTTATCAAATGGCGGTGTTGCCATTCTTGGGATCGTGAAGCTCGGAGTGGATTTCAACTTGTAGTTCATTTATTTTTTGCACTTTATTATTTTTTGTACCAGTTTTATATTTTTAGAAGGCTTGTATTAGGATTTTTATCATTGATTGTATTGCGGTGCATAGAGACACCTTTATTTTATTTTTCATGTTTTAAAATTGTAATAATCGAATACAAGCGTGATAGGGAAACCGAACAAGGTAGAGAGAGGGCGTCTAAAGGCGAGGATTTAGAAGCCTCTCTACCTTGGGTCGGTTGGACTCCCAGGGCCGACTGAGATTGGCGTAATCTCCTCCCGGTCGACTCAAATTTTTCGGCACCCCAAGGCATAAAAACTGAGGGAGGTACATTTTTTACACCCTCACGCCTCTCCTGTTAGCGAGTCACATATTTTGTGTGCTTTGTGTGCTCTTACTTGATTTTATTCTCTCATTTATTTTCCAATGGTGTGATGAATTAATTGACTAAGACCTACACCTGGTCACTCACGATAAGGGATTTCAACACCCGACTCACTCGCTTACCATTTGTGTGCTACCTGTGACACCCCACCTAATTAAATACCGGGCGATCACTTATTTATTAAATTAAAATCAAGGTGAACAGTTGGTTCATTCTTAGCATCACTGTCGTAAAAATAACTTTTCCAAATTTAACACCCTATTTAATTAAGCTAAGTGTCAAAACCAATTTTAAACATTTCTTTCCAAATTTTATTTTGAAAATAAAGATTTAATTATCTACAACAATTTAATATTTAAAGAATCACACCACAATAATCCTGGAACATATAATCCAATTAATTTAAACATTCAACAACTAAATCCCAGCTTTTAAAACTTAAAGTAAAACATGAATAAATCCCAAAGTAACAGTACTAGAAATAACTGAAATACAATTGTCCCAATTAAACAGCTAAATAGTGGAAAGGGCGACACATGCCCTAATAACTGAGAATGATAGAAGTGGAATCAAGTAAATGAAATCGTCTAATCAAGTGGCCTGCAACTCCCACCTAAGCTGCAGAACGTTCCTTCCAAGGGATCCTAAGCAAGACGGCCCTGTGACTGGGCACCTGTAATATATACATATATATACAAGAGAGAAAGAGGAATAAAAACGGGTCAGAGCCCGATAGTGTATATGATTTAAAAATTCGTTTATCAAGTATTTAAATTGATACAGGCCAATGCAACAACATATTAGTGCGACACTCTCTTGAGAAATTCTCACCTCTCTTCTAATGTGCACTCCTATCGCACTAACCTTCCCAATGGTTTATCTCATAATATATCACACTATCTTTCCCCAAGGATTTAACTTATCTTAGGTGACTCTCGAGATTTATGATTTAACAACATCATGGTTTAAAAGGATAATTTCATTTAATACAAAACGCTCATTTTAACTTTATTGATTCATAAAGTTTTTCAATATCATATTATACTTTTCAAAAGAAGTATTTCCAATTTGAGTCATTTCACATATCTTACTTACCATAACACAGTAGGCAGTTTCCTAAATTTCAGAATTTCATATATATATATTAAATACTCGTATAATATATATATATTCTAACAGCACCCCACATAAAAATTATGGTGCGGGCATACTCTGCTATCCAATCCCCGTATCAATCGTACTAAAGGGAATACAAGTTCAGAATCACTCTCGAACTGTATAAATACATACACAAACAATATTGAGGCGAAGCATAGTTTCCAAGTCCAAGAGGCCAGTACATACCCTCACGTCTCATAGGACTGTGACTACCGATTCGATAGCCTGTACCTAGGATTTCTATCTTCTAGGGTACGAGTCAATATCCCCCATAAGGCACACGAGATAAGATCGTCCCAGCGCGGAAACCTCAGGGATAGCAAGTAGCGCGGGCATGATTTTCACAAGTATATAATATATGCATACATAATCATATAAATATACCACTCTTATTATATCAATTTAGGATTATCCCATAACCCACATTCACAACATTTATCCTTATTTTCCCATTATTATATATCAAGTATAATGGTTCGTTTCTAACTTTCATTCGAAGGGTTTTTCCAACTTACTACATGATTGGACATAAATATTGTATATTTATTCCCCTAATTTCAGTGCATTTGTGAACCCGAGTGATGTAAACTATATGGATTTGACGCACATTTATGCTACTAATCTTCGTTGGCAAGTATTTCGTGTTTTGTTCTTCTCTTATTGGTTTTACAGGTTAATTATGCAAGCAGCGCAAAAGAGAAAGCGAGACAATGAAAGAAAAGCTAAGAAGGCAAGTTCAAGGGCATTTTGGTAATTCTTCAGCCAGATACCGAAGGAAGATTTAACTGGAAAGTTGAAGAGCTCGGAACAACAAGAACACTGGAAGAAATGGCACCCAAATCCGAGCTACGGTTGATGAGTTATGACCCGTTGAAGTTGAAGAAAAATCCAAGGAAGAAAGGAAAGAAAACAAGAAAAAAATTCTAAGTGTTGAATGGAAGAAAAAGCACCCCAGACCAACAAACATTCGTGAACCCAGGGGCGAACCGGTTCGGGGGGCGAACCGGTTCGGGGTACATGCGAACCGGTTCGGGGGGCCTGATGCGCGAATTTGCCTCCTTTATTCTGATTTGCTCTAAGGTTTCCTTCTTATACAACATCAAAATTTCGTGGTTTAATCCTCTACATCACAAAAGGTTTCCAGAATATCCTTTAAGTCATCACTACATGCAATTTCCTATCTCAAATTGGGTTTTTCTTCCATACAATTCATCCTAATCATTCCTAAACCAATATGAAAGATGCATCAACGAAATAAGCAAGATAAACACTTGCCTGGGATTTTCAGAAATCTGGTTTGGTGTTGAATTTGGTGTGGTTACGTTCCCCGTCTCGCGATCTACCCGTTGGCGGTGTCGGCGGTGCAAACGGTTGAGTGTTGAGCCTTGGAATGCCTTGAGAGCTCTCTCCTCTCCTCTCCAATGGCCGTTCTAGTGTTTTGAGTTATCTAACCCTAGGAGATAACCTAAACATCTGATATAACCCCTTTAATTTTCGTGGGTTTAATTACCCAAAAATCCAAAATGACTAAAATGCCCTCCCGGGGTACTAATTAGGCCTAAAAATGCCCCGAGACCCAAATCAAACCCCCGGGTATACTTTTTTGACTATCTCGACCCTTCCGGATGCGTTGGCGCACTAAAAATGACCATACGGACAACTTATAAAATATTTACTTTTATTTATCAATATTTAGTCCTGACGCGACACGGGCGCGTCCCGACTCAAATTTCTAAAATTGTCATTTTATTCACTCGTGACATTTAATATGACCACTATTATATATTACTTTGCTCATTAGTAATATTCAACTAGTTTTCCCATAATTAGAAACTCTCATCACGTTAATAATTATAACATAATTAATTTTCGGATTTTTATTAAATAATTAATTCACATTAAATTTAATAAATCCCCAAATTAATATAGCATAAAAATACGGGGTATTACATACTTCCCCCCTAATAATGGAATTTCGTCCCGAAATTCTGAAAATAAGGCATACCTGGTAAGAACAAATCTGGATATCTCTCGCGCATATCGGCCTCGCGCTCCCAAGTGGATTCCTCCACGTTATGATGCTCCCACTGGACCCGTACAAGTGGAACTATCTTCGACCTCAATCTCCTCTCACTATAGTCTTGGATAGCCAGCGGTCTCTCCTCGTAAGAGCTGTCAGGCTGTAATTCTATCTCATCTATCGCGATGTGAGTATGGTCCATATCATCCCGAAGATACCGTCTCAACGACGAGATGTGGAATACATCGTGAATGCGATGTAAATGCTCTGGTAGTCCCAATCTGTATGTTACCGGCCCAATCCTCTCGATAATGGGAAATGGTCCCACGTACCTCAGGGCCAATTTCCCTTTCTTCCCGGACCTCATTACTCCCTTCATAGGAGATACACGCAGCAACACTTGGTCCCCCACATTAAACTCCCGGAAGAACCGTTTCGCATCGGCGTAGCTCTTTTGCCTATCCTGGGCTACTCGAATGGGACTCCTAATCATCTCAATCCTCGTGTAGGTTTCCTGAATTACCTCTGGTCCTAGCAACTTGTTATCCCCCACCTCGAGCCAATAAGTTGGAGAACGATAAGGCCATACCAATCGTAAACTGATAAGAGTTATTATAAGCAAACTCTACCAGTGGAAGATGTGGTTACCAACCTCCTCCAAAATCAAGAACACACATGCGTAGCATATCCTCTAACATCTGATTAGTACGCTCTGTCTGTCCATCTGTCTGTGGGTGATAAGCTGAACTCAGCCTTAACTCAGTACCCATAGCCGCCTGAAACCTTTCCTAGAAACGTGACACGAAAATCTTGTCTCTATCTGACACAATATTCAGGGGCACCCCATGTAATCTGACAATTTCAGAAATGAACAACTGAGCATACTGACCTGTGGTATAATCTGTCCACACTGGCAGAAAATGAGCCACCTTGGTCAACCAGTCTACAATCACCCAGATAGAGTCGTGGCTCCACTGTGATGTAGGCAACCCTGTAATAAAATCCATGGAAATACTCTCCCACTTCCACGCGGGTACTTCCAATGGCTGAAGCAATCCTGACGGTTTCTGATGGTCCACCTTCACCAGCTGGCAGGTAGAACACTGGGACATGAACTCAGCAATGTCCTTCTTCATCCCACTCCACCAGTATTGCCTCCTCATATCCTGGTACATGTTATCTCCTCCAGGATGTACCGCAAATCAGGACCCGTGAGATTGGGTCATCACTGCATGACGCAATTCTGCTCCTTCTAGAACCACTAACCTCCCATTAAACCTCAAACCCCCATCAGAACTAACAGAATAGGACTCAGCACCCTCGTCTAAAAGTCGTACAATCTGCTCCTGGCAAAACGGGTCTGTGGTTTGGGCTTGTATTACCCTCGTAACAATCTCGGGTGTGACTGTCATAACAGATATGAAGGAACGGGCTACTGCGTCCTGGTGACCCAACTCCTTCCACTTCGCTTTCCAGACGTTCGCTACCTTATTTACCGGTCTACGACTCAACGCATCAGCAACTACGTTGGCCTTCCCTGGATGATACTGTATATCGAACTGATAGTCCTTCACAAACTCTAACCATCTGCGCTGACGCATATTCATCTCTCGTTGAGTGAACTGGTACTGCAGTGATTTGTGGTCTGTGAATAAACGGAACTTCCCCCCCAATAAATAGTGACTCCATATCCTCAATGCAAAGACGACCGCTGCTAACTCCAGGTCGTGGGTGGGGTAATTCTTCTCATGCGGCTTAAGCTTGCGGGAGGCAAAAGCTATAGCCTTATCTTCCTGCTGAAGTACTCCCCCAAGTCCCCGTAAAGAGGCATCGGTGTAAACCAGGTACTCCACACCCAGCTTTGGTAAAGTAAGGACTGGTGCTGAAGTAAGCTTGTCTTTCAGCTCGTCGAAAGCCAATTGACAAGCTTCATCCCAAACATATGATACCCCTTTGCGAGTCAGGTTCGTCAATGGACCCGCTATTTTGGAGAATCCCCAAATGAATCTCCTGTAGTATCCGGCTAACCCCAAGAAACTACGCACTTCCGTCGGTGTCGTGGGCTGTCCCCACTCCCTCATCGCTGACACTTTACTCGGGTCAACTGCTATCCCCCGTTCAGAAACAACATGCCCCAAGAACTGTACCTCTCGCAACCGGTGGCGGCGGTGCAAACGGTTGAGTTTTGAGCCTTGGAATGCCTTGAGAGCTCTCTCCTCTCCTCTCCAATGGACGTTCTAGTGCTTTGAGTTATCTAACCCTAGGAGATAACCTAAACATATGTTATAACCCCTTTAATTTTCGTGGGTTTAATTACCCAAAAATACAAAATGACTAAAATGCCCTCCCGGGGTACTAATTAGGCCTAAAAACACCCCGAGACCCAAATCAAACCCCCCAGGTATACTTTTTTGACTATCTCGACCCTTCCGGACGCGTTGGCGCACTCAAAACGACCATACGGACAACTTATAAAATATTTACTCGTGACATTTAATATGACCACTATTATATATTACTTTGCTCATTAGTAATATTCAACAAATTTTCCCATAATTACTAACTCTCATCACATTAATAATTATAACGTAATTAATTTTCGGATTTTTATTAAATAATTAATTCACATTAAATTTAATAAATCCCCAAATTAATATAGCATAAAAATACGGGGTATTACACCTTAGACATCACTAAATTTAAAATCAATCAACTAGGTATCCCAATAGGAGAAAATTTTGCAAAGGCGGTCACTCAGATAATTCCGTAATTTTTTTATCGCCCACAGAATTAATTAAAATTTGACTACCCTTTTACTAAATTTAAAGATACAAAATTAGCTATGTACTAGTTAGGATTTATGCTTGACTTATGTGTGTGTCCAATTCATTTTTCGGTAGTCGATTTTATCGAGTTTGTCATAATTCAAAGAGTCCATATTTTTCCCCACCTTTTCTTCCAAAAATATTTTCTTCCTTTTTGTTTAAAAAAAAATCCAAAAATAATTTCTTTCTTTCCTTTTTTAGAAAAATACAAAAATATTTTTGTTCCTTTTGAAAAAATTTAAAAATCCAAAAAATATTTCTCTCCACATGGACGAAGAACGTCCCTTACGGGACTACATTGATCAATTTCCATTGTCACGCGACACGTGTGAGAGTGATCCCGAGCCGTCTCTTTATGAGATACTTAGTGGTTTCACCTCTCTCACGAGTACCATTGATACTTTTGACCCGTCCATGCACGCACCTCATTTTCAATCACCCTCGGTGTCAAGTGTCGAAGTGTCTCATCCTTTGTTGTGCACCCACTGTTATTTTGCCGATCACATGTCCCATGAGTGACCTTCCATTCCATATCCATCTAAACCCACCATGGAACATGTGTATCCATATGACACTGTTCCGAAACCCACCTCGGCCTACTATCCCGATATACCCAATCCCGAGTTGTGTGATTACCCTAGTTATTCATGGAGGCCTGATCACCCTTTCACGCAATACGAATTCCAACCCGATGTTGTGGATCCTCACAAGTTCCAACAGTCATCATGGCAACCTTGTGCACACATTCCCGGTCAGTTACCTCACTATGCACCCTATGAGTATCAACCAATTGTCCATCACAAAAGAGATCCTTTCGTGTATGATGAACTTGGCCCCACTCCACACACTTCCTTTGAGTATTCTCCATATAGTCCTGTCCATAGTGAATTGTGTCCACCTCACCCACCGCCACCACCCATCACTCACCCACCATCATCCACATCCGCTCTCAAGGCACTCTTGCAACAATTTATCATTGAGCAAGAGCAAGACACTCATATTGAAAATGAAGCTCTCCAAAGCCTTAAACACCGCCTAAATGAATTTGAGTGTGCGAGAGAGTCGGGCATTCCTATGGCTCCACCCATCGTTGAAACCGAGTGTGATGATAATGTGTCTTCTTGTGACACAGATTTTGAGTGTGACAAACCCTACCACCCCGAGAATCTCGAAGTTGATACCATTCCATGGTTCGGGACCCAAGTCGATAATTGTGTTGACTTACCTTTTGATAGTGAGCCTGATCCAATCCCACCATGTCCACATGAACCCCACCTTGAAGTTCCTATTCCCACTCCCATCATATCGAAAAATATGCCCGAGCTTTTACCTTATGCCCCAATTGCATATGTCTCCGACATGCCCATATCTTTTAGGTTAGCTCCGTCTAAGAGTGCTCACCATTTTCCCGAGATAGAATCCGTGATAGATCCTAACTATACGGATATGGATGATGTCCCACCATGCATGGCTCCCTTTGAGCCCTATATTTCTAATGATTCTTCTATCTTCAATCTTGATGCCTGGTCCCACCCACCCACCACATTCACTGATGCTACTCTTATGGAGAAGTTGATCACTCCATCTTTCAAAACCACACTCCCTTGTGATTATTCCTTTACTCCTCCCAATGAGTGTGTTTCTCCCACTCTTGAGTTGGATCATCTTCCTCCACCATTTATCCCACCCGACCCACCCATTGTCCCTTTCACCCCACCACCTGGTTTTGATCTTGATTTTACACATTTTAAGTTTTCATCCACATTGTTAGATCCTTGCCTAAAACCATCCGCCATCATTCACGAGAGTATATATGGTGATACTCTCCACTTTCGTGACATCGAGCTTGTTCCTCCATTCCCGCCACTATCTTGTGGTGTTGACTTTTCCCATCGACAGCTCCCTAGTGTGTCACGACGCGACCATTATCATCGCCCATTCATAGAATGGTCGTGTGATTTCTCTGAGGCCCAACACATTCCACTTACCAAACCATTTTGACTTCCTCACCAACTTGAGCACCATGCTTATAGGGCCCTTGTTGCCCTCTCCTTTAAGATCAATAAGGCCCGAGATCGATGCCTCTTCACCCTTACCTTAATACCCACCCGCCCATGGTCCACCGATGCTTTGCATCGCATGATTCACTTTGCCATACAAGTGCATTGACCCATTTTAGCCTTTATCCAACAAGATTGACGCTTAAGTCTTGTTTGGAGGTGATTCTCAGCACCCCAAAATTTTTTTGCCGCCCCGCACCATCATAGATCTTATCCTTAGGGTGAGATCCATTTGGTCTGGCTGAAGACATTAAACTTATCACTACCGGGAGGCAGCCCGCATTTCTTGTATGAGTCTCATCCTATTTGGGGGTGGTGTTTCACATCACCCTATGCTTTGCCATGTTATGGACTTGTACACTTTTTTTTCTCACTTCTTATTCACGTTTATTATTGGCGATATCTGTCCACTTCATTAGCGGTTGATTCTGGTAATATCTTTCTTACCTTATGCTCTCAATTTTAAAAATCATTTTACTTAACATCAAGGACGATGTTCCAAAATCAATTTTAAATGTTTATCTTATAGGTCAAATATCCGTTTGCGATGCCAAAAGCTATATATCAAGGCAAATGCACGTTGTATGGAGCTAATTGCCTCCCCCGTAACCTTACCCGAGCCTAAACCTACCCGAAACCCTATGTGTTTTGTTTGTCCCTTTTTAATATTTTTTATATTTTTAGTTTAAGCCATTTTATTTTTAGTATTTATTTTTTATTTATTTAGTATTTTCTAGGTTTTGTTTTCTATTTTTCTATTTTATCTTTATTAGTATAATTTTATTTTATTTTTATTTTTATCAGTTTTTAGTTTTATTAGGATTAGTTTTTAGGAGTTTATTTTTTTTAGTTTATTAGATTTTATATTTTATTTAGGACTTTAGTTTTCATTTAGATTTTTAAGGTTTTATTTCTTTTGTTTTATTTTAGTGTTTATATAAGCCTAGGATTTTATTTTTTTTATTTTTTATTTTTAATATTTTATTTTTTTATTTTTTTTTAGTTTGTTTTATTGTTAGTTAGATTTTATTTTTTATTTTTAGTTTTATTAATTTTAGTTGAGTCTTTATTATTTAAGGGTCAAAACTTAAACACACACACCCTAAAACCTACACACTCACATACACCCCATTCAACCCCTCACCCACATCATAAACCCTACACCTCACCTACACTATATCATCACCACTTCATCTTCTTCCCCCAACCCCTTTCTCTCTCCTCGAGTCCATAACCCAACACAACTAACAAACCATCACTCATCACCGAAGTCACAACGAGCAACCAAACAAAACCCCGATTATGCCCCGCCGGCGACCTCAACCACCGCCACCTTCAACCGCCCTGACCCGAAGCCCCTATCACAACCCAAACCAAAAACCCAATACCCTCCACCTGCTTCCAGACCTACCCTCCTCCACTGCCCACCCCACCGTTTCCCTTAACTTGCAGTCCAGCACCGACGACCCCCTAAACAACCTCCGGCCTACTGACCTATATCCGACCAGAAATCCACCCTACCCTCCAACCCTTTGACCCCCAGCCGGCGACCCTTATCCGCCTTACACCTGCTGCCCGGATACCCACCTCCGGTGTCGACAATCGGAAACCTGGACCATCCAAGCTAAACCCTTCCAGTGACCAGCCTTCAACCCGCTAGCCTAACCAGCCAACAAGCCCTAACTCCCAACCCGAATCCATCGTGATCCAAACCGAGAGCTGACCAACTTCAAACCTCTTCAAGCTTAACCCATTTGACCCACCAAAGCCACAATTTCGTTCACCTGCCAAATACAATCTCAAAGGCCAAAAACTAAATCATTTATCCCATGTGCCTAATAAACCCACTTATCCCCATTTACCCCAAATTCCCACCAACTACCAACTTTAAACCATTTCCAAAAATAACCCTTAACTAAATCTGATATTTTTTATTCCAATCCCCTCACACACATGACCTCAAACTCCTCTCACCATTTCCATGCACACTCAAACCTATTCCCAAAGATACCCCTTTAGCTCCATAAGCCACTATAAAAAGAATACCTCACTCCATAAAAAGAGAGCTTAAGATTTGGAAGACTAGAGATTAAAGAATTCTAGAGACAGAAAGACTAGGTTAGAAAAATAGGAAATTCTAGAGAGAAAAATATTATAGAGAGGAGAATTAAATTGTACTTCAATTTTGTTAGTGTTTGTACTCAATTGAGAGAAGCTTGGATTTAATGCAAGTGCAATTTCTTTTCTCCTACATTTTGGTTTGAATTTCTTCTCTCTAAATTTTTAATTTCATTTAGTAATTTTTATTGGATTTTTATTAAGTGAATTATGACTATGGTTGGCTAATCACTCCATTCAAAGAGTGAAATGAAGCCCCATATATTCAATTGAATGTATTAATTAGTCTAGTTTACTTTGTTTCATTTAGTTAATTTTCTTTTCATTCCTACATGAGTTTATGCATTGAGAAATAGTAAACTATCCTTGAGAAAGGATTAAAATCTAATAAACTCTTAATTTTTGGATTCGAGCTAGAGATAGAATGATCAACTAATTAGAGTATATTATATTTTATTATACTCATACATTAAATTTTGTTGGATTTATCATTTATTATATGAATATACTCAAGCGAGTGATTTATATAATTTTTCTAAATCAATTATTCATTTGAGTTGTGGGGATGAAAATATGATTAACTAATTTTATATTAGTTTGTTTTGTCAAATGATGAGAATCAATTGATAAAAAAAATTAATATTTGGAAAATTAGTAAGCTAGAATAATTAACACATTTAATTGATAAAGTGGAGGTTAAGTTTCATTCCTTGAATATTTCTCAAATTTAATTTCATCTCATTCTTATTACTTAGTTCTTATTTAGCACACTATTTAGTTTGTTAATTTCATTTCTCATTTTAGTTTAGTGTTACTTCACATTTTCAACTAAAAATTGTTTTAATATTTGAAAAACATAAAAAAAAAGTTAGAAAAACCCAAAAGTAAAAAAAATAATCAAGTGAATTATATTCATTATTCTCTCATTTTTATCATGTTCACACCTTAGATTTGGATTGATACCTCACTTACCATTATACTCTAGTTTTGTCTACTTTTATAGGTTTGTGAAGATTTTTGATTGAAGATCTTTTACAACGACGACACACCAAAAAGCATTTTCATCAGTTAGCCTCGGCAACGCGGAAAAAACTAAGAGATTGGTGCCAATAGAAATCTTTTCTTGATCGAAAATAGAGGAGTATGATGCGAAGCTGAATTTTTGCTTCAATTTAAACCTCGGACCATCTTGGATGGACCCCCTTATTCAGTATATCAAAATGGGTAGCTTGCCGGAGCCTAAGGCTCGAAAAAGAAAGTTAAGATACAAAGACGTTGAGTTCTCTATCCTGGGGGATGGGTTATATAAGAAGGGGTTCCTTTTGCCTCTGCTCAGATGTGTCCACCCTATCGAGGTAGATTATATTTTAAAGGATGTTCACGAAGGATCTTGCTCAATCCATATTGGGGTAGATCATTGAAAAAGAGTATCGACACTCAAGGATATTGGTGGCCGACCCTGGCCAAGGACTCGACGGAATACGTAAAGAAGTGCGACAAGTGCCAATGGTTTTCCACCATCCCTCATCAGCCCCATCAACCTATGACATCTATCACCTCTCCATGGCCATTTACTGTATGGGGGATTCATTTGGTTGGACCTTTTCTAAGGGCAATGGTAAACTACAAATATTGAATTATGGTGACAGACTATTTTTCAAAGTGGGTAAAGGCCAAGGCTATGATTAATATCACAGAAAATAAGACCTTTCAGTTCATGTGGAAGAACATCATTTGCAGATATGGCTTGCCTAATACACTCATCTCAGACAATGGTACCCAGTTCAAAAATATTTCCCTAGAAAAGTATTATAAAAGGGTAGGCATCAAATAGTTCTTCTCGTCGCCTGGCCAACCCCAAGACAATGGTCAGACTGAGGTCACCAATAGATCTATTCTTGATAGAATCAAAAAAATATTTACAAGAGGCTAAGGGGAAATGGAGTGAAGAGTTACGTGCTGTACTATGGGCTTACCGAACAACAATGAAAATGTCGACAGGAGAGACCCACTTCATGTTGGCTTATGGATTAGAAGTTGTGGTGCCAACAGATATTGGTCTCCCCACCCACAGAGTTAAGACGTATGACCTTGAGGGATATATGTCAGAGAGAAGACTTGACCTAGATCTGATTAAAGAACGAAGAGAGGATGCTGAGGTCAATGTGGCATCCTATCAACAGAGGATGGCCAAGTTTTACAATAAGAGGATAAAATCGAGGCCAGTAGCAGTAAGAGACCTTATTTTGAAGAAGACTTGGAAGAAATCGAACAAGCTTCATGCCAACTGGAATGGTCCTTATAGGTTTACTAATGAGGTAGTCCTAGGCATCTATCGGCTAGAGAACCGAGAGGGGGAACCATTCTTTAACCCTTGGAACGCCGACCACTTAAAAAGGTACTACCAATAGATTATTGTATAAGAGCTTTTCATTATGAATCATTGTAAAAATGTCTTATTATGAAGAGAAAAATAAAAATGGTTTGGTCCCTCATATCTTATATACTTTGTCTTGCATGATTTGGTGAATATGAGATGAAACATAATTAGTTTGGTGATCTCAGACCTTAAACATCATTAATTTGGTGAGTATGAGATGAAACATCATTAGTTTGGTGATCTCATACCTTAAACACCATTAATTTGGTGAATATGAGATGGAACATTATTAGTTTGGTGATCTCAGACCTTAAACATCATTAATTTGGTGAATAAGAGATGAAACATCATTAGTCAGAACCTAAACATTATTTGGTGGTATGTGATGTGATATCGTGATATGTGAGTGATTTTAACGTGATCCCAAACTTCATTAGTTGGTGGCATCATACTTCAAAAGATAGCAAGCACAAGACAGAAAAATATTTTAAATCATATGGAAAGCAAACATTCATCCATTAATAATATCCGAGGTTACAAATAACATAATTCATAAATACAAAAGCCCTCAGGGTTAACTGCCTTAACAAGAAAAATAACCCAGGAGTCTTCAAGTCTAAACCGCACCCTTAGCTGGGGTCGACCCATCACCCGCATGAGCAGTCTTGTTAACTCCGACGTTGGTGACCTCAGCACCATTGTCATGGTCATCTAGATCCTCATTTCTTTCTATCACCTCCAGAGGGCTGGTCTCAGCAGGGGTAGTAGTAAAATTTTCAACCTCGTCCAAAGCAGTTCCAAGATGAGGATCACTAAAACCAAGGCCAACGAAGTTGTTCGGTAATAGGCTTACTATCTCAGCATGTTTAAGGGTATCCCATCATCCAACAACCCTAATGCCCCTTTCCAGATAATGAAATCCTAAGTCCATAAATTCATCAGACACTTTGTAGTCGATAATGATTTGATCTTTAGCCTCGACCAGGGAAAATTTTACAGCGGCATCAATGCTGGCCTTTATGCTCTCGTCTTTATCCTTGAGAGACTTCTCATGGTCGGCCTTCAGATTAATCATCAAGTACCCTCCTTCTTTAGGTATCCATTGACCTTCTAAAGATCAGCCTTCCAGGACTTCTCTGATTTCTCAGTGGCTTGGCCCTTTTGGATTAGGGGCAGCCTCTTCAGGGTCCAGTTATCCAGGCAGTGAAGAGAGATCGCACCCTGCAACATAAGAGGTAGAAACTTAAGTACGAGTCATAGGAAATGAAGGGATAACACATGTTAAAATTCTTGAAGTTACCTGGACAGTTCGGTAAAGGGAAAATTAGGCCAGCAAAGGGATGTCCATGGACTAGAGGAAATGCTTATCATCCTCTGAGATCATGGAGCTGAGGGTGTCAACAGCCTTCAGACTATGGTTTATAATGCTATCATCACTTATTTTCAACTGTGATAGAAGAGTAGCGAGAGCATCATCTATCAAAATGGGGATAACACGATATGAACACGATGTATTGGAAGGCAAGGTGAAGGTTGGGTTAGCCGATGAAACCTCCTCTACTTTCCATCACCATCGGTCCTGCTGGAGAAGACGCTCTTCTTCGATAGGGCAGTTGGAGGAGCGACTTTCTTACCACGTCTGTCAATGAGCTTGCTCAGGTTAGGGGTTGATATTTTCTAAAGCTTGTTCAAAATTCCTTCTAAATGCTCTGCAAAAGAAAAGTCTTAGGGTCAGTGTATCGACTATATAAAAGTATGAGGCATCACTTAGTAATAATAATAAAATAACTTATGAAGTTCAGTCAGAGGGCCACCCCCCAGACCCGTCTGAGCAAGGTAATATGGGGTCATCAGATGCTCAAACCTCACAAGACAACCTTTGTCATCTTGACTACGGATCTTGTTTATCTTCTCGTAGGCTTCAGGGCTCAAGCCCAGGTCAGTGTTGGCCGATATGGGAACCTTGGCCCACCTCAGAGGAGTCCTAGGCGCAGATGTCCCGTAGGATTGGTTGGGTTTGAACTCCCAAGAACTCGAAATTAAGAAGTATCGGGGTTTCTATTTATGGTTGGAGGTCCGAGTTACCAGTAGGATTTTCTTTTCAGACTTTGGATCTACAAAATGGTAGTAGACTAGATGAGTCTTTGAAGACGGTGGCATGTAGCAACCAAGAAAAATGTGAACTAGAAGGTCGATATGATGCACAACCTTCCAAAGAACGATTGACCCAATCATCACTCTCCACGCATTCGGAGAAAGCTGAGAAGGGGAAAGGTTTATATAGCCAAGGATGGCTCAGAGTATGGGATGAATAGGCAGACAAAAACCTAATTTGAATATCTTCTCATAGATGCAGATCTCACCATCCTGACCGTCAAAAGCTTTCTCTTTCTCAAGAGGTACCCTCATAGAAATAGCAGGATCTATATCGTAGTGGTGTCTGTAGACTAAGAGGTCATCCTCAAATACAGTACTCTCATATTCAGCAGGGACAGAGGTATCAACGTCTCTCTCCTCCTCACTACTAACTGGGACCTCGACCTGAGGATTGCCTGGGTCGCCACTAGGGAACCTATAAGCAAACTCAGCCTCAGTTACGATCGATAGTGGAATGGAATTTATTAGAGGGGGAATGAGATGTTGGGTTTTAATATTTCTATATAATCAGAGTCATGTGATGACTCGTCTCCTCTAGAAGATGAGTTGCGAGATGAAACCTCTTCAACGCCAGACCCTGCACTTTGCACATGTGAGCAATCCATAGTCTCGTGTGAATCCACACTCTCGACTTGTTGAAAGGTGGACATGGGGTTGACCACGGAGGACTCTAACATTGGTTCAAAAGTCTCAACGACTTATGGGTATATTACAACCAAGGGTGGTGGAAATATAGGTCGAACTGGAAAAGCCTCAACCTTTCGACTCTCGGCTTGGGATTCCTTTATTTGCCTAATCATATTAAATTACTTCTCCCTCTGGTTAGGGAAGTCCTCTGCTAATTTGTACAAGGGTCGTAGAATCCAAAGGATGAGGTTACACTTGTGTGAAATAAGTTGAAATAGGAAAGGGCAAACAACTTAAGATTTGACTACAGTTTGACTTAAGGATCAAACATTGGAAACTCAAAAGGTTTTCCCTAAGAACAGTAAGAACAAGCCTAACCTTAACCACTGGAAATGGTGATTGGAGGACACCTGAAAACCTAAAAGCTACTAGCCTCACCTTAAAAACTCCTCACAGTCACTCAATCACACGACAAACCACCACCAAAACCCTGCCTGAGCCTAAAAGACCCCCCAACAATGGCATGACAACCATCGAAAAACTAAAACACTAATAAAAAAATTTAAACAATGATTAGCGTTGCTAGAAATGAAGAAAGTTTATGTGAAGAGGGTTACCTGAGTAAACCCGAACTCTTGAAACAGGGGGAATGGAGGGAAGAGACCCGGGATGGAAAGGCTTACAAGCTTTGCACAGGTAGGAAACTATGGAGGTTTTTTTTGCAGGATAAGAAGAAGCATGAAGGACGATTTGGGGAAGACAGAGAAATGAAATATTTTTGGGGATTTTAAACCCCCTAATGATTATGTACACTCCCTAATAATGTCATCATTGAGGGCATATAATCCCAAGCGCGTAGCCACCAAAACCTTACTTGGGGCAAACGCCACTCAATAAATACAGTGACATGTGTGGTACCCACTCATGTACCAATACCTATGCAACCAACACGTAAGAGACATCTCATTATTCCCTCAGCAACTCGTACCCCTTAACCTCCTATTCACACAGAAGGCTAAGGGATAGTGGGTTATGGATATGGCTAAAGTGTACCCTCATCTCTTAGGATGAGTGGCATCACATCTCATGGTCGAGTTGTCATAAAATCCCCATATGTCATTAGCAGGGTCGTTCCGATAAGGGTTGGCCTCGCCTCAACTAGCCTCAGCCATATGGAAAGTCGAGACGGCAAGAGCATCACCTATTCATCTAAGCACTATCTTCGTACTCTGCCACAACTGATAACAGGAGTGACCCAGTGAATCCAACCTCGGCCTGATCTATTCAGCCGAGGTAATACTTATGATGGCATGGGACCATCCTATCGGAATTAGCAACCTCAGACGATGCCCAACAGTACGAGCATATGTAATCACAGAAGAGGTATGCGCACGTGGACAATTCTGTTATAACAAGATCATTCCCTCATGTGAGGGAATACTACACCATTATTATGCCCATGTGCCGAAGACAGGTGTCTACATATTATTAGAAGTTTCCTCATGCACATGCTGATTACATGCTTGGAGGGTACATTATACCACCCAAGCCCTACATATACACTTCATCTTCTCCATGAGAAAAGATTCCAAAATTCATAACCCTAACATAAATCAGTTCAATTATATACAGAAGAGGAGAAAACTTGAGTGTTGTATCCATGGCCATTAGTACCCTTGTTTAGTGGATTTCTAACACAATCACACAGTGGATGTAGGCTTAATTAGCCGAACCACTTTAAATTGTTGAGTTCATCTTCTTATCCTCTTCTCCTTCTTACATATATACATATATCCATCTCCATTGTTGTGTTGTGATTGAGTTTAAGCTATTCATAGTCTCATCTTGATCTGGAAGTGTTGATTACAACATCGTCATCTATGGAAATTCTGCTAGGGTTCTTGTTGAGATGGACATGTCCCAAAAACCTCTTGAAAAACTTCTTGTTGAAAGAGGAAAAAGTAGCTTCTTTTTTTAATGTTTTTATGAATCTCTATGTAGCTTTTGCAACTTCTATAGATCAGTTGGTCATAGTGTTGGTGAGTGTAGGAATCTACAAAAAAATGATTGCTAAACTCTTATTCAATCTATAAAACCACTGTGTAAAAACCATGCTACTGTGTCTTTTGTTCAAACTCCAAAATCGCATGTCCACCACATTGATTTGGTTCTCTCAATGAACGGTGTTCCCCTCCACTTTGATGGGCCAACCGATCAAGGTTGAACAATTCATTCAGTTCAGTTAAAAGATACTCAAGCTGTTGATATATCCATGAAAAAAGGAGATAACACAGGTATTCTTGGTGTTTAATTTGATCAGTACGAGTTATATGGAGATAATATCGAAGAGGAGATTAAGGTTTTAATGCAAGTTCCAAAGTCAGATATTATTTTACACTGTGAGAAAAGTGTGAGATATAAGAAGCCAAATGTCTGAAATACCTAAAAACAATTCAAACTGATATCAGTTCAGGTTTGGCTGGGTGGTTAGAGGATAAAATAGCCATAGCAAGTGATGGGTATAGTCCTAGAATATCGACTGGTATCAAATCTAATCAGGAGGTTCAAATATCCAATGAAGCACGTAATATGAGAGAAAATATATGCGACTCTTCACACGTGGTCAAGTGTAACGCCCCATAAATTCGAGGACATTTAAGTAAATAATATTTTGGGAAGAAAAGGAATTTATTTTATTTAGAAGAATTAAATTTATGATTTGAGAAATTTTTAAATTTGAGGAATTTATTAATTTGGCGAATTGAGATTAATTATTTCGGATTATTTTATGTCGTATTTTGAGGTCAAGAATTTGGAGAATGTTATAAATTAATTCGGATGGCAATTCATAGTGCATGGTTGAGTCCGAATAGCTCAAAATAGTTGGAAATTAGTGTCCATGTGTATATATTGGGTTTAGGGACTTAATTAGACACAATTGAGCTCCAAATAAAGAGTTTAGGCCCCTTTTAGGAGGCCCATAGGCCCAAAAATGGGATTTGAGTTTTTAACCCTAATGGTGAAAGGGTAAGGAAACTTAAAGTCATTTTAGAAGACTAAAATTGTAGATATCTTAAGAGGATAACCCTTAGAAGAGAATTCTGGGATCTTCGGAGATTGCTTCAATAACAAGAGTAGATCCTTGATTTCATTCTAACATCTTCATCCAAAGTCTTTGATCTATAAATTAAGGCAAGTGGTTTAATTTGGAGTTGTTAACTTGTATTTACCTATTTATATTAAAGGAGGTGAGAATCAATTAATATGTTAGGGTTTGTGTTCAGTAGAAATTGGGTATTTCTTTGATTTGAAGTTATAAATCTGTAGACATGTTAAGATTTGACTAATTTGATGCCCTAGTTTGGTGTAATTGATGGGGTTGGATTGAATATAATAAAATGATGGATCTATTATGAATCTGGGAAAGTTTTGATGTAGAAATTTGTACAGAATGAAGTTTAAAACATATCAATTACGGACTGGGTTTTAACTGGACATATTAGAGGTGATGATGATACTAGGGTCGTTCGAACGACTCGGTATCTCATTCAAATTAGAGCCACTTTCATTCAAACGATAAGGCTTGTCATTTGAACGACTTGTTATGCCTAGTCATAATTCCTTCTTCCCCTGATTCAAGCATGTTATGTGTTTTGAGATACACAGTTTTTGCATTGGGTGATTCTGCAATTTTAGTTATGATTTCGGGTTTTAATTTGTGAATGTTTTACCCTTGAGTCAGTTAGAAGATTAATTAATTTGAAGAATTAAGGTTCATGTTTGAAGTGATATTAAACCTTGTTAATTAAGTGGGTAGGCTTAATTGAATGAAATTGAACGATGGGTTGAAAATATTGAATTTCGGGTAGAGAGAAAGATAGAGAGTCCAGGTATAATTGGTAGGGTGACACCAAAATAATGAAAATTAATTAGTGTATAATTAATTGAAATGAAGTTGGACCGTAGACTTGCATGTTTCAGGTTTGTGTATGGACAGAGTACACCGGTAGCCTGTATATATATATATATATATATATATATATATATCCGGTGATGTGTAGTATATATATGATATATAAATATTTGTGTGAATAATATTTATAGTAAAGCATACCAATATTAATGCTATCTTAGGAGGTTGCACGATGTGGGTGAGTCCCCTGACTAGCGAATGCAGGGCGAGTATATTCTCCAGGTCATAGCGTCTGTTTTTAGGGGTGGGCCGTTTTGATTTGGAATGGGCACTTACGGGGGAAACTATGACCACCTTCTACGCGTTGGGTGATAACATTTATATCCGACATGCGTCTGAATTTTGAGATATAGATATACGTATATATAGTGAAGAATTATATATATATATATATATATATATATATATATATATATGGTGTAAATGTATAATTAATATAACTGGTGAAACGGTTATATAGTATTGAATGGGAATTGATTTAAATAAGCTAGTGTGAATAATAACTTATAACTCTTATAGGTAATGTGAATCGTATAAGTGGTATAACTCGTGAGAATGCTATATGGAAGTAAATGAGAAATGACTTAAATAAGTTAATGAGATTAATAACTTATAAAGTATACTAAACCCACTAGGGATAGAGTAATGGGAAATCATGGGATATATGTGATAAGACTAGTTATGGGGTGGTTAGCTAGGTGGGTCATGTATAGAACGTTAGGCGTGCATATTAGGGGAGGGGTGAGGTGTCCTCAAGAGAGTGTACGACACTAACTTAAATATGAATAGCATACTTGCATTTTAATTTCCTGCATTTAAATTCACTTGCTAAATTTTTCAAATGGTTTGGGTTTTAACCCTTGCTATAAAATATTTTCAAAACCTTTTAGGTGTCCAGCTACAGGGACACCATAATTGTTCTATTCCAGGTTACGCAACTGCGATACATGTGGATGTTGCAGGACTTTGAATAGCCGCTTCAGTCATTTAATTTCTAGAGTAGGATGCAGTCAGTGTTCTACTGGGCATGTCTACCTACTTGTTCCATTTTATTTCAGTTAGTTGATGTATTCAGTTAATACTCTGGTGATTCATTTCGTTATTTGATTTGTAGCCGATGGTTATTTCGGTAAGGTTTACATCTATTCCATTTTTAGTATTGCTTGATTCAGTGATTCCATGATGGTTAGTTATATATTCTTTTGCATGTTGTTGTCGGTATGTTGGATAAAAACATAAAAAAATTGGCACCATGTCTTTTGAATACTATGTGGTTAGTAAGTTCTAAAAAGTTCTCGATAGTGCTTCTAAGAATGAACCAGATGACATTCCGGCTTAATTTGGTATAGGACTGATCAAATGATATTCTATTAGGCGGGGTGTCATAGATGGTATCAAAGCATCAAATTATAGTGTCTTTAGGCTCTGTGCGGCTTTTCACGTTTCAGTGTAGCGTTCTTTGATATAGAGCCTTATTATAAGATTGTTGTATTCCTTCATGTATGCGACTTACAGTCTCCTACTATAATGTCTAGTTGATGTGATTCATATATGAATTCGGTTGAGCATTGCAAATCAAACATTATAGAACGACAAACGTGGGACATTAGAAGGATTTTGGGAGGGAGGATTCATCAGAATCCATAGAGCATGCTGAAAACACTAATGCGGTAAGAGTCACCATATTGTTCGAACAATTGAAGTTGGAGCAATCGCTGGGGTACAATAGTTGCCCGAAGAACCGTCGGGAAGGACGAGGGTGCAAAGTTAAAATCCCAAGTGTAGACGACAAGGGGTGAGGGTCGAAGAAAATTTTGTTTTAGAAGAACAATCCGCTAGGATCCGAGGAGGTGGGGAAGAGGAATTTACCAGTGGGTAGAGAACATCAAATTGGGATCATATATGGGGGAGTGTAATAACACTCAAGTCAAAATTTTGGGCGAGGAAGTTTTCTCTTAGAAGCAGTATGGGATAATGGAATCCAGGTACGACATCCATGGGGAGATACCATGAATAACAAATCATTTGGGGTGAAGATTACTATGAATATTCTCACTAGAGGTTAATTGAGAGAGAAGGGAAATTTAGGTACTCTTTACAAAAGGGTCGGACAGTGTCTGGATAGTATGGAAAGTTGAAAAGAATTGCAAACTTTATAACCGATAAGAGGGATAAGGAGAATCAAGTAGGGTTGCAAGTTAATAATAGACCCATAGGTAGAAAATACAAGCGCGGATAGGAGATCTGGCTAGGATGACTAGTGTACTTATAGTCAAGGTTGTACATTTACATTTGTATCAATGCTATCGAGAGAGGGGATCTAAGGGAGTTGGAGAATATATCAGAAGAGTAAGACTAGATTTTTGTGCTAGTGAGGCACCAAGGGAAGGGATACCCAGTAGAGGACCCAAATTTATGACCGAGATCAATGAAATCTCTACCAAGTGGCGGTGGGTTTAGTTAGGGCCGTCAAGGCCAGAAACAAGTCTATTGGATCAGTGGATCTAAAGGGATAATAGGGGTTGCTACTAGGGTCAGGACTATGAGGTCCATGAGAAGGACAACACCAACATGGACGGTGGGACCAAAGAAAGGAGAAAGGGGAATGACACAGAAAGGTGTCTTATGTGTAAAAGAGTAGAAACACATGGATGGCTCGTGTCCACGAAAAGTAAGGGGATGAAAGCTAGATGCCTAGTATGGGAATCTTTTGGAGAAGTTTTTGGATTGGTTTGTTTAAGACGCGAGTGTTATATCTAATAACTGTTGAGCCGAAAGTGTGATGGGAAACTGAAACTATGAGTTTTATCTCGAGATGATTGTCATTTTTTTATGTGATGCAAGCGGGTAACAGTAATGTATTAAGTACTGAATTCGCATGAGATATGGATTTAGTGGAAGTATCATTAATATCACTAGTATGTTTATTCTTACCATGGAGAAAATGGGTACTCTTCAAGTTCCACCTAAAAGGAATGGGTGGGTACATTGATACGATGTATTTATTGAGGACTAGATTCTCTGAGAGATGATACTCGAGGTGTGGTTTTATCTTGGGTACGGACAGGTTCTTAATAGTGGGCGATCATAGCAAGCCTATCGTGTTCATAGTCTCAGTGTCGTATGTATATTCTTTTTTTGATGTCTCACCTGGAAGAGGGTTGAGCCCTCGAAAATATCTTTTGGAATGGACTTCAGAGGGTATGATTGTCTAGTTATATAGGATCCCGGTGCTTAGGGACTCTTACTGATGGGATTAAAGGTATGTTGGGTTACCATGGAGCTGAGGGATTTAGCTCGTTATTAATATTTAGAGCTGAGGGCTTAGTGATTGTATGAGCGTAGTAGTATTTGACTCCTTAAGAGACACGATAGTCCATGATTAGACTTGTGAGTATAGGGGCAGGGTTTGAGAGTCTCGGGTGTATGCTTTAGGTTTTGTGGAAATCAATGACCGGTGATGCTGAGGAATGATGCATTAGGAAAAGTTGTTTTGGGCTTTACAAGGAAGTGTTATATGCATAAGCCTTAATTAAATGTCTAAAGTGTGAAGACGCCATTATATTCTAGGATTTGGATTTAATAATAATTAGTGAACGTGTGGAGAAAATACATTGAGCACAGAGCCACTAAGAGATAGGGCTAGTGGAGATGGAAAGTGTTGGGAAAGAAACACTGCAAAATTTTGCACCATAAGTTTATAGGTGGGGTAATATTGGGAAGATTTGAATACTATTGTAAGGTTATCAGGAACATTTTAAGGTTATAGCCACGCCGAGAATGCGGGGGCCGCAATTGAGACAAATATGGTTATGTAGGTGATGAGCGGAGGCTTGTGCAACTATGCACGAGATATAGTGTGTATGGGCATCCTGGGAGGAGCCAGAGTCTCTACTGTGTAGATACTTACCATATTCAGGGAGAAGATGCAAAGGCTATGATGTTGGGTATATTCCAGACCAAAGGTAATAAGATGTTCCACGAATTATGAAACGTTGAAATGTGGGGGTGTGTTTGGAAGTGATATTGAGTGTGTCAAAACTTATGATTTGTTACCATTAGGATGCACGAGTTAGACGGATATTAGTGGATGTGTTAGTTAAAATAGCTATAGTGTATAAATGTAAGTACCGTGGGATAATAGGTTATTTAGTGTTGACCACAAGAGAATAAAAGGTACACTAAGAGGAAGGTTGCATTATTCGAGAGATTTCTACTTTCGAGAATTATAGGAGTAGTGTGGATGTTTTTCCAAGTTTCATTTGTGTATCTATAGTTTGGGGCTATAGTGGATAACTATAGTGAGACAGGGTGTTTATGGTACCAGGGTATGAATTATCGTTGCTAGGTTTCACCTGAGATAGGGTCTATCGTATGTATACGGTAATGTATATTAAAATGTGTGGCATGTTAATGTACTAATATTGTTAAATTGAAATCCCGGGGAGTAGTGACGTTTATTATGTGATTTATAAGGGTTGGACTTATCGTCGAGCGGGAAGATATAGCTCAGGTTTTATTTTCGCGCAAGGAAACTAGTGATAGTAAGGGAGCGGTATTCTATGTTGTCTTTTGTAGAATAAAATTTGGATGTGTATACTTTTATGTCAATGGAAGGGTATTTGGGAGTACGTGATATCAACTAAACCTAACAGATCTCAACGACTGATAATGTTAGGTAGTAGTCTATCGGGGAGGTTCCTTGTTTGGATTTCGCTTTGCGAGACATCCCACGAATGAAACTTAGCGCAACGTTGGAAGAGGGGATATGTTTGGTCATTAGTACATGATTTGGGTGCCTCAGTTATTGTTCATGCATGTCGTTATAACTGTGAGACGGAAGTTAGATTACGATTTTAGGCAGGAATTAACTGAGTATTATTTGTGCAATTGAGCACAGGTAAATGGTGTATGGGCGCCCTGGTTAATTAATCAGATCGTTACGAATAATTTGTGATAAGAAGTGGGAGATATGGGTGTAGGGTCTTAAGGGTAGGTGACTTTGGAGCTAGTTGAGACTGGGAGTACTAGGCTTATCCGAATTTCGGGGACGAAATTCCATTGTAAGGGGGGAAGTATGTAACACCCCGTAAATTCGAGGACATTTAAGTAAATAATATTTTGGGAAGAAAATGAACTTATTTTATTTGGAAGAATTAAATTCATGATTTGGGAAATTTTTAAATTAAAAATTTTTAAATTTGGCAATTGAGATTAATTATTTTGGATTATTTTTTGTCATATTTTGAGGTCAAGAATTTGGAGAATGTTATAAATTAATTCGGATGGCAATTCGAAGTTCACGGTTGAGTCCAAATGGGTCGAAATAGTTGGAAATGAGTGACCATATGTATATATTGTGTTTCGGGACTTAATTAGACATAATTGAGCTCCAAATAAAGAGTGGGCCCTTTTTAGGAGGCCCATAGGCCCCAAAATAGGATTTGAGTTTTTAACCCTAATAGTGAAAGGGTAAGGCAACTTAAAGTCATTTTAGAAGACTAAAATTGGGGAGAGCTTGAGAGGAGAACCCTTAGAAGAGAATTTGGGGATATTGGGAGATTGCTCCAAGAACAAGAGGAGATCCTTGATTTTAATAGAAAATCTCCATCCAAAGGATTTGATCTACAAATTTAGGCAAGTGGTTTAATTTGCAGCTGTTAATTTGTATTTACCTATTCATATTAAAGGAGGTGTGAATCAATTAATAAGTCAAGGTTTGTGTTCATTAGAAATTGGGGATTTCTTTGATTTGAAGTTATAAATCTGTAGAGGTGTTAAGATTTGACTAATTTGATGCCCTAGTTTGGTATAATTAATGGGGTTAGATTGAATATAATAAAATGATGGATTTAGGGTGAATCTGGGGAAGTTTTGATGAAGAAATCTGTACAGAATGAGGTTTAAAACATATAAATGGCGGACTGGGTTTTAACTGGACAGATTAGAGGTGATGATGATACCAGGGTCATTCGAACGACCTGGTATCTTGTTCAAACGAGATCCAGTGTCCTTCAAATGACATGGCTTGTCATTTGAACGAATTTTTATGCATGGCCAGAATTCCTTCTTCCCCTGATTCAGACATGTTATGTGTTTTGAGATACACAGTTTCTGGATTGGATGATTATGCAATTTTGATTATAATTTCGTGTTTTAATTTGTGAATGTTTTACCCTTAAATCAATTAGAAGATTAACTCATTTGAATAATTAAGGTTGATTTTTGAAGTGATTTGAAACCTTGTTAATTAAATGGGTAGGCTTAATTGAATGAAATTGAATGATGGGTTAGAAATATTGAATTTCGGGCTGAGAGAGAGTCCGGGAATAATTGGTAGGGTGATACCAAAATAATGAAAATTAATTAGTCTATAATTAATTGAAATGATGTTGGACCATAGACTTGCATGTTTTAGGCTTATGTATATATATATATATATACACGGTGATATGTAATATACATATGCTATATAAATATTTGTGTGAATAATATTTATAGTAAAGGATACTAATATTAATTCTATCTTAGGAGATTGCATGATGTGGGTGAGTCCCTTAACTAGCGAATGCAGGGCGAGTATAATCCCCCAGGTCATAGCATCTGGTTTTAGGGGTGGGCCGTTATGGTATGGAATGGGCACTTATGGGGGGAACTATGATCGTTTCCTACGCATGAAGTGATAGCATTTATATTCGACATGCATGTGAATGTCGACATGTAGATATACGTATATATAGTGCAAAATTATATACGGATATATATACATGGTGTTAATGTATAATTAATATAACTTGTGAAACGGTTATACAGTATTGAAAGGGAATTGATTTAAACAAGTTAGTGTGAATAATAACTTTTAACTCATATATGTGATGTGAATCGTATAAGTGGTATAAATCGTGAGAATGTTATATGACATTAAATATGAAATGAAATAAATAAGATAATGAGATTAATAACTTATAAAGTATACTAAACCCAGTAGGGATAGAGTAGTGGTAAATCGTGGGATATATGTGACAAGACTAGTTACGAGGTGGTTAGCTAGGTGGGTCATGTATAGAACGTTAGGCGTGCACATTAGTGGAGGGGTGAGGTGTCCTCAAGAGAGTGTACGACACTAACTTAAATATAGAGAGCATACTTGCATTTTAATTTACTATTTTTAAATTCACTTGCCAAATGTTTTCAAATGTTTTTGGTTCTAACCCTTGCTATAAAATATTTTCAAAACCTTTCAGGGGTCCAGCCACAGGGACGCCAAAATTGTTCTATTTCAGGTTACGTAACTGCGACACATGTGGATGTTGCAGGACTTTGACTTAGCTGCTTCAGTCCTTTCATTTCTAGAGTAGGATGCAGTCAGTGTTCCATTTGGGCATGTCGACCTAGTTATTCCATTTTATTTTAGTTAGTTGATGTATTCAGTTATTACTCTTGTGATTCATTTCGTTATTTGATTTTTAGTCGGTGGTTGTTTCGGCAAGGTTTACATCTATTCCACTTTTAGTATTGCTTGATCTAGTTATTGCATGATGGTTAGTTATATATTCATTCACATGTTGTTGTCAGGATGTTAAATAAATAGATATAAGATTTGGCACCATGTCTTTTGAATCCTAGGTGGTTAGTAAGTTTTAAAAAGTTTTCGACAATGATGCTAAGAATGAACAAGATGAGATTCCTGTTTAATTTGGTATAGGATTGATCACCCAGTATTTTATTAGGCAGGGTGTCACATCAAGTAAAAAAACTTCTTATCTTAGAGTTGATGTGGATAGTAATAAGTTCAAAAATTTATTACAGTAAAATCTATAAGTCAAATTCCCATCCTCCAGGTATAATCCATTTTATGGCCAAAAATGAAATCAAAATTGTAAATGACATTTCAATAGAGGAAAAGTTATTCAATAAATAAGGAGAAAATAATGGTTGAACGGATAATATTTATGATTTACAATCTCATGATGAAATTCCTTTTTTTAGAGGAAATTCCCCATGAATGCCCAGAAGTCAATTTATACGTGGATATTTCAAAGTTTGATCTAGGAATGTCTTCTAATTTTGCAAAAGTCGGGGCATTTATTGTAGACTCGGTTGGGATAAACAATGGATCTCAAATGTCCTATACTCCAATTAGTAATCCGTTTGATGTTTTAGGCCGCTTGGAAGATTCGAACAATCTCAATCAAGATGTCATTGACGGAAATACAAATAAAGGAGGGATTAAAAAGGCTCATGTGGATTCTTTTCTGTACTTATCTAAAGATAAAAAACCGTCTCTTAAATGTAATTTAAGGTCGTCTTTTTCTCATTCTAGATTTTGAAAATTTTAGTTTTTTTGTTAAGTTTTTCATTAGCGCATATAAGAGCCCTGGGAGAGGCTATTTCTCCTAAAATTTTAATAAAATTATTTTCATGTAAAATATAAATCGCATGTTTAAATTAGATATTTGGATTACAATAGAATTGTGGGATGCTTCGCATATTAAATGAAAAATATGAATTTGTAATAATATTTCGACTCGAAAAATCACAATTTTTATGTGTAGATTGGATTTATTATTGTGTAATATTGTGAATATGCATATTAAAAATGGGATCTTGTGTGAATCGAAACAATATAACTTGTATGAGAATTATGAAGTTTAAAACCTTGTGTGCCTTTTGGTAAGACTTGTTTAATTATATAACTAAATGGACGTACTTTGAATTATATTTTAATCGAATAATTAATTGAGAAAATTGTAACTGTATAGTGAAAAAATATGCTCATGTGAATATCGCTTGTGTTAATATTTCGACGCCGCGGGGACATTGGGATTTTGAAGTAGTTATGCTTTTACTATTATTTCTTAGGTTGCTTTCTAGGTATTAAAGTAGTAGGTAGACCCCGTTGTTGTCAACACTTTCTAAATATGGGACTAGTGAGTGTAGGATCATACGGTGGGGTACTTCCTGGGTGGGGCTAGGTAGGTACGTCATTCCGTTGTTACGTTAGCCTAGGCGCGCGACTAGGTGGTAATTATTGGTAGGCTTTCCTCCTAAGTAACAGGTTAGGAAATACTTGTGGTTTTGGCGATCTCTAGGTATGGGCAAGGGATGATATATTCTAGGTTACCTGAATAAAGGGTGGAGCAAATAGAGAAGTATGATAACTTGATAATAAATTAATATTTAGTGCTTAAGACAATAGACATATTTTAAAATGAATTTGCATCGCGAGGATGTGCAATAATAAAAAATTGGGCAAAATGACTATAGTGACATGTCGTACGGGGAACCTCATAGTATGTGCAGTGCTGGCGAAATTGGGAGAACTGACTATAATGAGGGGAATGTGTGTAGTGTAGATGTATGGGCATATGAGGAGTATGTGCAGGGCTCGTAATAGGATGAACTAACTATACTGGTGTCCCATTAATAAAATTGATTACAATAATAATTGTGAATTTATAATGAAATGTTGTATTAACATAATTGGACTCAAATGGTGTGGTGGCTTGGTTATGTGGGTAGTTATTAATGATTTATTTTACACGCATGTTATTATATCATTTAATTTAAAATACTCTATTGTAATATTTATCATGTATAATGCTTATGTCTTGGTTCACGGACTCTAATTGGGAGAAGTGATTAGTGTCATGCGATGGGCTCTGACCCAAAGCATTGACTAACATTTCAGGTAAAGTTGCTGGAGTAGCTGCATAGGATGGATTGGAGATTTGTGGAGCGCAACTGAAGATTTACTTTTATTGCTTTAGTAATTTAGATTATTTCTATTTCGTAGTTTTATTTATGGACTATTATTTATGGATTTCGTGGGTCATTCGGTTCCACAATTGTTTATGGTTTTTCGTTAGAGATTTTTATTGTATTATTTAATTCGAGTATTCATTTATCGTTTGGAGTTTAATTTTATTCTAGAGTTAGCATGGTGATGTATATTATGGTTTGGAAAACTATATTCGTGGAATTAAATTGCATTATATCTTGTGGAAAGTAATGCTTTTATCGTCTCATATTTCTAATACATCCCGAGAATGATATTCTATTAGTGACGTTCGACATAGTTTAGTGACGACAGGTGACCACCTCGTTCACCAGAATCCGCGGGCTCTTACAGACAAGTGATCGATTTTTTAAAATTTTTAATTTTTTTTCGAAATAAAAGTTAAATTGAAGATTCTAGATAAACTTCAAGTCTTTCAAATTTACTTCACTCTCTTTGGGGCACTTTATTTTTTCCTCAACTGCAAATCAATTTATGAAACAACAATCAGTATGGAATTTTATCAAATAAAAACATGGCAAATTTACTAAAACATAAAACAACCTATCCCATTGCCAAAGAGAGGACATCTAGGTCCTTGGTATTTAACACCTCCAACTAGAGGGGCATGTTGCCAATTTTTTACAGTGACCCCGTGATCAAAATAATCCTTATTAGAATCAGGGATATTAACTACCAAAGTTTTACTAATAGCCCTACTTTTCAAATAAAATGTAGTATCACTAGTCACCCATTTATAACAAAACATAATTTCTAAAATCCTTAGATGGGTTCCATAAATTTGATTTAACTTATAAACTCCATTAATAACTCTCCATGTGTTATGAGACACTTTTGTAGGTACATTGTCAAAATATTGACAAAACTCCAAACACAAGGGATTGTGAGGAAACGTGATGCCACATTCAGCAATAAAGATGGAGTGGAACCAATGACCCTCAGCACGAGAGGAAAAATAAGAAGGAAACGTGGGATTATCTAATACAACCCAAGATGGAGTGTTAAAATCGGTTCTGAACTTATCAAGTGACTCGATAGATTAAACTAGGATGAAAAAAACAAAGAAGAAGAGAATAAAGATTCTTACAAAGATTTAAGGATTCACCAAGAACTGAAGATAAAAAATAAAACGATTGCACGAAAGCAAAGAACACAGTAGCAGAATCATAAGTAAGAGGTAAAGAATGATCGAAGTTTTTACCGCCCTTTATATAAGACGCATCGAAAATGGGGCAAAGTAATGATTAAAGTGAACGATGGTTGGATTTACGATGGCTAACAGATGAAAAGATGAAGATACCCCAAAAGTATTCGCTAAAATCTGAAATATTTACAAAATTGTCATTTGTGCTAAAAAAATGCCAATTAAGTGAGTAAATTTCGCAAGTCTCAAAGTTCTGCAGCAAAGTAAACAACCCGAGCTACTGTTAACGCATAATATTCCACACTTTCTCATCAAATCCAAGTATAAAACATTAGGGGCTTCTGTTGATACCAAGATTTACCATCCTACATGGACAAATTACAAGCCAGCACATGTCATCCTATGTGGCACAAGTCCAAGTTAGCATGATAGAAAAGCCTGACCAACAAGGAAGCCCGACCAACATAGTTATCCGACCAACTTGGAAGCCCGAACAACTTGATTGTCAGGCCAACAACCGAAAAGCCATTATGTACAACCAACCAAGCGCCATTAGTCTTACAACTTGTATCGCCTGTGAAGAGACATCGTCCATAAAATTAATTTTCATTCTGTATTGATGTAAATGACTAATAAATAAGGCATTCCATCCTTCCACAGGACAATGAACAAGAAACCCCTTAGGCTATAAATACATTGTATCACCCTCATTGCAAGGGATCGAAAAATAACTCAAGGCAGTTAATGCGTAACATTGGACGTAGGTTATTCCATTGAGCTGAACCACTTTAAAAGTTTCTTGTGTCTTGTTTTTTTTACTTAATTTATTTGTGATCAATTAATTAGACTTAGTCTAGTTTTTTGCATCAACAATTCATATACCACTTCCCAGAGTATCCCAGTCATATTACTTGTAAAAGTGACATAAACATCTGTTATGCACACTACATAGTATTGGGTGCATAATTTATTGTCTACATTCTTAGACAAATGAATTAATCTAATTTAATTTGCGTAATCATATATATATATATATATATATATATATATATATATATATATAGGCGATACTCAAAGGCATCTACCAGTAGTGTCTCATTCGTGCTCTATCAGTAAGTCCGAAGGAATCCCTTATCCAATCAAATAACACAAAACACACACAAGTGGGGTGGTCCTTACGCAGTACACCAGTTCATGGAACATACCCAGTAGTGACAAAGGATCCCGACACCTACACCTACCTCTTGTAAGTGGCGTTGCTACGTAGTACCGATAATAATGACCTATACATTGTCTAGCTCACCTGTGCCGATGTGTGCAACGATCCCGAACACGCATAAGCCCAATCGATAGGCCCGTCCACGAACATAGGTATGTCCACACAATAAATATAGGTACATATTATTCTCATATAATATGTATAGGTAACTACTCCATAATTACCCAAGATATCCCAAATGATCACCCATAAATAATCACACATTAGTAATCGACCATCTAGTTGATCATTAATTCCTTCCTTTTTATAATAATATTTAACCACGTAGTTAAATATTAATTTTTTAATAATATTTATGGCACATAAGCATTTTTAATAAAATCATCATTTATCTAAACACCGTCCCACCAACTCATGATTGTTTAAAAATCCTCTAGATCCATCCCCAGTCCAAACTCATCCTTCCCTAGGGGACGGATCAATTCACCTCTTGGTTACGAATCAATTCTCCTTAGGAGGACGAATCGATTTGGATCTGGGTAGATGCCCAAATCGGCTATGTTTTTTTAACATGCAATTCCTTAATTCATCCCCAAAGTTCCTTCTAAATGTTTATGCAATTGTAACAACATACTAGCATGTCCTCATGTCATAATACATCACCTTAGGATAGTTAATTACATATATTAACATCCAATTCATCCCCAATAACCCATGATTAATATCGATGGCTATAACTACAAATCCTTAGTTTCCATCTTAATTTCATCTAGATTGTAATCATGTGTTAACAAAACATATGGATCATAGTTCTCTAAATTTCTAGGTATTAACACGAGTTACACTCCTTTGCATGTACATCAAGATTTCCAAATTATTAAAGAGTCCTAAGGCATGAGTTCTACCATCTTAATCAAGGTAAAAATCATTCTAAATATCTGGGTTTAAGCTACTAATTTCAGATTAGTTTCTTCTACATACATGAGATCAAATCCTACGATTTAATCACTAATTTCATATTAAAACCCAAAAATTATATGGGGTTTACTACAATGAATAAATAAATACATTGGACATTTAAATTAAGCAAGAAAATTCTTGCATGGATATAGTGATTTGATGATTTATTCTTGAGTCCCTTGTCTCTTATCCTCTTTCGTCTTTGTTCCTTTCTCTCTTGAGGTTTGGCTACTAGGTTTAGATTTAGATTAAGTGTCGGGAGTTATTAATATTTCTCCTAAACTTATATTACTCCCAATTCCTCACTTAAGCCTAATTCCCTATTTTTGGACCCCCAAATGAGTCCGAACCCAAAATTAAAGTAGCCCAATAACCTCCCAACTTATATACCTATACCGCATGACCATTTCTCAAGGTCTAAAACACCTAAACGAATCCATAAAATCACGAAATAAGTCCCAATTATTTTTATTCAACAAGTATATTTGCAATTGTGTCACGCATTATAGAATATTTATGTAATACCCTGTATTTTTATGAGTATTAAATTGAAGTTATATTGATTTAATTGAAATTATGGGAATTATTACTTGGATGAAATAGTGGTATTTATCTTTAATTTGGCGTAATGATTAAATGAATATGTTTAATTATACGAGAGTATTTAATTTATATAAAATACTTAAATGTGATACAAATGTTATGATTTTATGGTATGACCGTATATTGCGAGTCGCGAATAAATTGATGACTCGCTAATTTATTTAAGACGTATTGAGGATATGCGTGTATGATAATGATGGAACAAACAAATAAGTGTATAACGTGTTTATATACTTTTTAATGTGATTAGAAGACTTAATTATGTGTTTTAAGTATTTAAAATTGGACCTATGGGTTGGGTAGAACCTTGGGTAGAGTTTCAGATCAAAATGGGCATGGATAAAGATCTTTTTAGGGGCCTTAGTCTTGGACCATTGGGAAGCTCCAAATTTAACCCAACTAAAATGATATTTAATAGAGCTTAGATCATCACTAAAGTTCCATAATAACCCCACACCACTTTTGGATGCTACGTGTAATAACCCTCACGTTTGATATCATATTTTATATTTATTTACTATGGGTAGTAATTAATTATAAAATAATGAATGTTGAGTAAATATTAATTTAATATGGGAAGGTTAATATTTACTAAAATGTTGTATGATTACCCGATGGGTAGGTAAAAGTATCCATGAGATGATTTATGGTGTCATAAGATATAAAATGACAATATGGTTTAATATGAAACCGGAAGTAAAATGAGTTATAAAATTTCCAAATGATAATTTGGATAGTGTATTTAGTCCCGGTAGATGCGAGATAGTCAAAATAAGTGCCATATTACATTTTGGCATTTCGGTCACTTTTGACTGGTTATGGCTTAAAAGTGTAATCGCGTATTATTTTTATCGCGTATTAGTCACTTAAGTGGACAATTCTAGACTTAAGGCCCGATTAAGTCTTGCTAACCTTATTATTTTTCCCTCATTTCTCTTAAAACCAAATTGAGCCCTAGAGAGAGTAGTGAGAGAGGAAGAGAACTTGGGAGAAAAAGAGAGATTGGAGCTTGGATTGTTTCTTTCATCTTCATCAAATCTGATTTTCCAACATCAAGGCAAGTAAATTTCTTGCTATTATATGATTTAAGTGGATTAATTAGCATGATTAGTTGTGGATTGTCATGATTTATTTTAGTTAGGGTTTTGTTAGATTATTTGGGTGTTAACCCTTAGAAGTTGATTTGGATGATGAATGGTGTTGAAGATGGTAGTTATATACATTTATGATGTATAAGTTGAAGTAATTGAGGTTGGTTTGGTTGGTTTTGGGTTTGGTAGAAATTTGGAGTTTAGAACTCCATAGCCAAACTTGGCTATTTCGCAGGGGCGAATCGATTCGGCCCCTAGGGCGAATCGATTCGCATAGATGCAGTACCCAGGTCTATGTACCCCAATCGATTCGGGTTAAGGCTGAATCGATTCGACTGTATGCAGAAAGTTGGTTTTGTCTTCCGAACCGATTCTCTTTAAGGGCGAATCAATTCGGCAGGGAGAATCGATTCGGCCCTTGGGGCGAATCAATTCGGTTCCTGAAATTTTGAGTCATTTTCTTTTTTAAATTTTGATCTTTTTCCTCAGGATTAGGATCTAGGAACCTTCTTGAAAGAAGTAAACTTAGAGTCCTAGAGTATTAGTTGAGTTTGGTCGTTACCCTAGACTAGAAATGGGTTCATCTGGGGTTTATCCCGGGAAGGCTTAAAGAAATGTTAAGGCATTTCTTCTTCTATTGAATTTGTAGAAGTTAGGAGTTTGGAAGCCCATGCTTGGAGACTTTAGGGGCTTATTGAGATTACATGAACCTTGGGAATTCGTAGAATCATAGCCATCATTTGGAGATTTAGTCCGGACTTGTAATTTGAGGAATATCAATGATAATATTCGATGGTGATAGGTTCGCAAAAGTGAACCAAGTTAGTAAAGGTATGAGGTTCGAATAATATGAAACAAATTATTTAATAGTTATGGGTTCCAATAAAATGAACCTAAACACATGGATAATGGAAATAGAAATTGGTAATGAAAAAGATTGAATATGAAAATGAGATTTAATAATGTAAATGTTAATTTACTGTTACACACATATCTAAATGACATCATAAGGGAAGTTCGCGCGTGAGGTGAAGCCCCCTGACAAATTAACGCAGGGTGGATATAGTCCTTGGCCATGTGAGTGTTGTTATGTATATATATTTTTCTGCGATGTGTATGAGATTTCAGGTGTGGTCTTGACTACCCAGCAGGCACATGGCCGCTTCCCGACGTATTGCGATAGGTGCCCATGTTGTCTTATGTTAGGCCCTGGAAGATGATGGTCATTTAGGGGCGCGCACAGTGGGGAAACCCGGACGGGCGGTCTTAGAATCGTTATATGCATATGAATATAACTATTTTTCATCAAGTGGGACTTGATGGTTGATAAACGCCACAAAGAGCGTATGATAAATGCCATAAAGAGCATGGTTATGTTCCATAAAGAGCACGGGATTGAAATATATATGCCATAAAGATCACTTGATGTAAATGATATTCCTATTAAGGATTGGAAAGATAAAAATGGGAAGTTTTAATTAATGAAAGGAAATTATAACTTCTTGATTAAACCGAACAAATGGTTTTATTCCTAATAAGGAATGTAAGAAGGATATGGAAATTGGATTTATAAGGAAAGGTTTTAAATTTAAATTATTTACTTTTCTTTCTTTTATGTAGATGCCATTTCATTTCATCCTTATTATTCATGCATAACTGTTCATTTCTATCATGCTTTTTATTTCTTCTGGTGATCATATAGAACCCGGCCCTGACCGGTTACTTTCCTTGTTGCATATGATTATATCCGCTCAGGTGCTCCCCCGCAAGGACGCCCGTTTTGATGTTCTCCTTCCTTTTCCTTCAACGAGCTGTAAGATCTTGCGGGTTATTATAAGATGTTGTATTAGACGCTTTCATTCTTGTTATTCTAGATATGATAAGGACTTTTCACTCGGGCGTGTGTAAAAAACATTTGTATTTGATTAATGAACGTATTACATAAGATATTAAATTATTGTACGGTGTTCTATGTAGCCGTGGACCGACAGCTTATTCGGTCCATTTGTGTACATACGTTTTAGTTGTATTATATATATTCCCATGGAATTTCACTTGCTTATCAGATTTGGGTTGTCTAAATTTAATTTTCTTAACTACATTTTTAAATTTTTACACTTTTTGGCAACCCATTTTCTGATTTATTGGGTGGTTTTCCCGTATACTCAGTTTATTTTGTTGATGCTGAGAATGATATCCATCCATGATTCCTATCATGTTTGAGTATCATGCTGGCCACCCCTTATCTCGGATTTCGGGTTGTCACTGATGGTATCAGAGCATCAGGTTCTAGAGTCTTTAGGATCTATGTGGATTCGTCACGTTCTACCGTAGCGTTCTTTGATATAGAGCCTAATGTTAGGATTGTGTAGTTGTCTATGTTTGCGATCTTCTGCAAGATATATAGTTTCAGGTAGTATTTTAACTCTATTGTTTCTTCATCTCGAATATTGCCTAGAGAGGTCGCCTAGCGAGACGTTATAGGGTTGTATAAGAGGAGGTAGATTCTCCACCATCGCCACAAGGGACCGTAACACTGTTGAGGTAACAAACATAATAGCTCAAGTGGTTAACGCTGCCATGACCGCAGTGGTCCAACAATTTACCACAGGCTCAACAATGGGCTCACGATGTTCAAGCTCCTATGGAACCTTGTCGGTGGGAAAAGGGTTTGGGAGTCCTTTCTAAAGGGTAATTCCCCGAAATTCGAGGGAGGCATGAATGATATTAAAGCCAATAAATGGAAAGAGGACAGACAATGCCGCCTTCGAATGTTTGAATGTTGTGAGGGGGAGAAATAAGTTCTTGCCACTGTTATGCTTGTCGGATCTGTGTTATACTGGTGGGAGACAATGACCACACCAAAGTAGAAAGACACAATGATGATCACTGAGTTCTGGGCTTTGTTTGATCTTAAGTATTTTCCTCCCACAGTTCAGAGGGAGATGAAGAGGAAGTTGCAAGATGTAGTGCAAGGGGAGAGATCTGTAGCGGAGTATGAAGAGGAGTTCACCCGGTTGGAAAAGTTTTGTACCGGATGAGGTGACTCCGGAAGAGAGGAAGATCTCGAAGTTTATGGGAGGTCTAAACTGGAGAATTCGAAAACACTTATTGGGTAACCCAGCTTTACAGACTTTTGGTGAGGTTATGAATACAGCCTTACTCCATTGCCAGGAGCATCGATTATATATGCAGGGTATCAAGAAAGCTACTGAAATGAGACAAGTAGGAAAGCTTGGAGGGTTTATTGCGAGTGGCAATAATAATAATAGGCACGGACAAGGTGATTTGCAACAGGAAGGTAGGGGTGGCCCTGGAGGTAAAGGTCATCCGAGCCAAGGCATTACCCAGTTTAGGAATAACAGAGGTTGAGGTCAGGATGATATGAAGGGACGGTGCTTCCGATGTTAGGAGGCAGGTCATTACATGAAGGAGTGTCCTCAGTTAATAGGGGGACAGTTTCTTAGGGCTCCGCGGCAGCCACACGTTCAGTTTCCACCTCCAATACCTATTATGGTTGTTCCTCCGCAGCAGGGACAACTACAGTATGGGCGAGTTCGTCATATTCAGGAGACTATGTTTCCTCCAGCTCGGTCGGCACTATTTTCTATTGAAGGTGAGTTTTTAATTCTAGGGTATTTGAGTTGTGTGTTATTTGATATGGGTACTATACACTCATTGATTTCTAGGAACTTTTCCCAGACTGCAGATTTGATAAAATCTGTTGAGAGTATTTTCATTAGCATGAAGTCCTATGGGTAATGGTTCGCTCATTTCTTTTATTTGTATGTATATAAGAAATTCTTGTACTAATTTGTGCTTTGAGGCCGATTTACTCGTCCTTAACATGGTCGAGTATGATGTGATATTGGTATGTGATTGTTATGCCTTATCTCCACGACCAACAAAGTTGAGTGGTAGCGTATAGGAGGGGTTCCTTGTCTGGATTCCTCTTCTTCGGGACGCTCCACGCGTGAACTTTAACGACGTTGGGAGTGGAGATATACCACCTTTCCTTTCTCTTATTTTATGTATATTACGCTCTGTCTCCTTGATCAACCAGTTAAGTAGGCATGTGTCGGAGGGGTTCCTTGTTTGGATTTCGCTTTGCGAGACACTCCGCCGCATGAACACTTAACGATGTTGTGAGTGGAGAGATGCTATTCTTTCCTTTTATTTTATTTTATTAAATTTGTTGTTGGAAGTTGGGATTGGAAAGTTTAGCCAAATCACGTAGAAGAGTGATTAGGGGCTATTAAAGTGCGACATAGAAGCACTGCATATTGTTCTCTCCTTTGATCAATGTGAGGGAGACTGAGGTACGAAGTCGAATTGATACTTCGGGTTATGCCTTGATAAGAAGGCTATTTAATAAGATGTATATATATGTTATAGGGCATATAATTATAAGGTTTTATGGAAAGTAAATGTTTGATTAATTAAATCTTCAGTTATTTAGATGGTAATTTATATAAGTAGAATCTTTTCAATCCCGAACATGTGTCTTAAACCTATATATCTTGATGACCGACAACGCGAGGTAGTAGTGTAATGGGAGGGTTCCTTGTTTGGATTTCTCTTCGGCGAGACGTCCCACGCACGAAACCGAGCAAATGTCGGGAGTTGAGAAAGGTCTTGGACACTAGGGATATACATAGTATTAGGTATACACGACTTAGTTAGGATATAGGTAGGTAGACTTTAGGATTATTTGGGATATAAGTCCCTTAAGGCATGTGATGTTAGTCTAGGATGGTTGTCGGGAGTTGACCATGAAAAGATTATGTGTTAACTCTATAAGGGGTTGGTTCCCTGATCACGAGAAGTGGGAGATTTCGAGAAGTTTGGTTGGTTAGGACCAAGGAGATGAGGCCTCTCGTAGTAGAGTGTTACGGAGGTAACGAAAAGGGTGAATTGACTCGCACCCCTGAGCCATGCAGTTAAGCTCGAGGGTGGATTCAATTAGCAAGTCTCTGCCATGATGGGGAGTAATGACACTGGAGTATCGACTTATTATTGATGCGCCTCATAAGTTTAAACTTGTGAGAAGTATTATCCCCTATTTAAATTGAAGTTCATCGTGGGGGTGATCGCTGTATAGGAAGGGAGATGCTACTTCCTGGACAGAATTTAGTCTTTCTTGCGGGCAACACTTCGTTGCACGATGTCACAGGAGAGACAGGGGTGGTTAAAACCACAAATACAAGCTGCTGACTTAGGAAACATAACTCTGCTCTTTTGACATTGAGGGTGAGGTGCGTTTCCATAAGAGAATTTTTGTCCCGAAGGAGAAAGACTTAAGAAAGGCATATATGGTGCAATCTCGTGGTTCTAAGTTTAAGGTTCTGCCGAGTGATGACAAATGTGTCGAGATGTGCATCGTCAGTTTTAGTGGCCGGGCATAGAAAGGATATGGGACTGCATGGGGTGCCCTTAACTATTGTTCTGACTGAAACAAGACTTCCGTTTCTCATTCTTGGCAAGTTTCCAAGAAGTCATGGGAATTGAATTGTGGTTAAGCACTTCTTATCTTCCTCCACAGACGGCCAGACCGAGAGGGTGAACCAAATGTTGGAGGTTGTGCTCCTTATGTGCGTGCTTGACTTCAAGAGTAGTCGGGGACTGTGTCTCCCACTAGTTGAATTCGCTTATAATGATTTGTTTCGATTCACTATTGGGATGGATCTTTATAAAGCCTCGTATGCTAGGCCTTGTGGATCTCCCGCTCGTTGGTTAGGGAGGGAGGATAATAAGTTTCTCGGACCTAAGATGATTCGGGATACTTCCTCGAAGACCAAGCTTATTCGAAATCGCATTCGGATAAACCAATATCGACAAAAGAGCTATGCCGATACGGGGATAAGGCATGTGTAAATGGAGGTCATTGGACCGAGTGTTGGTTCGAGTATCACCTATGAAGGGCATTTAGCGTTTTTGGGTAGAGGAAAAACTTGCGCCACGTTACGATGGACCTTTCCTATATATATTAAGGTGGGTCCGATAGTCTATTAACTTCCTCTACCGAAGTTCATGACGTGATCCATATCTCCTTTGTAAAGTAGTACAAGAGATGTGATGGTGCCTTTAAGAACATTTCTTTCGAAGATTTTGGGATGCAACTTTCCTTTCCTTATGAGGAGTAGTCGGTTGCTATTATAGAGCGTGGAGACCAGCGATTGAGATCGCAAGTAGTACCTTTAGTTATGTTGTAAGGTAGTCAATGCATTGTCGAGAAATCGACAGGTGATCGCGAGGATGACTTGCTGGAAAAGTATCCGCATTTCTTCTTGCAAGGTATACCTGAATTTTGGGGGCAAAATTCCCTCTTAAGGGGGGGAGTATGTAATAACCCTCACGTTTGATAGCATATTTTATATTTATTTACTATGGGTAATAATTAATTATAAAATAATTAATGTTGAGTAAATATTAATTTAATATGGGAAAGGTTAATATTTACTAAAATGTTGTATGATTACCCGATGGGTAGGTAAAAATATCCATGAGGTGATTTATGGTGTCATAAGATATAAAATGACAATTTGGTTTAATATGAAATCAGAAGTAAAATGAGTTATAAAATTTCCAAATGATAATTTGGATAGTGTAGTTAGTCCCGGTAGATGGGAGATAGAAAAAATAAGTGCCATATTACATTTTGGCATTTCGGTCACTTTGGACTGGTTATGGCTTAAAAGTGTAATCGCGTATTATTTTTATCGCGTATTAGTCACTTAAGTGGAAAATTCTAGACTTAAGGCCCGATTAAGTCTTGCTAACCTTATTATTTTTCCCTCATTTCTCTTAAAACCCAATTGAGCCCTAGAGAGAGTAGTGAGAGAGGAAGAGAACTTGGGAGAAAAAGAGAGATTGGAGCTTGGATTGTTGCTTTCATCTTCATCAAATCTGATTTTCCTACATCAAGGCAAGTAAATTTCTTGCTATTATATGATTTAAGTGGATTAATTAGCATGATTAGTTGTGGATTGTTATGATTTATTTTAGTTAGGGTTTTGTTAGATTATTTTGGAATTAACCCTTAGAAGTTGATTTGGATGATGAATGGTGTTGAAGATGGTAGTTATATACATTTATGATGTATAAGTTGAAGTAATTGAGATTGGTTTGGTTGGTTTTGGGTTTGGTAGAAATTTGGAGTTTACAACTCCATAGCCAAACTTGGCTATTCCGCAGGGGCGAATCGATTCGGCCCCTAGGGCGAATCGATTCGCATAGATGCAGTGCCCAGGTCTATGTACCCGAATCGATTCGGGTTAAGGCCGAATCAATTCGGCTGTATACAAAAAGTTGGTTTTGTCTTCCGAACCGATTCGCTTTAAGGGCGAATCGATTCGGCAGGGAGAATCGATTCGGCCCTTGGGGCGAATCGATTCGGTTCCTGAAATTTTGAGTCATTTTCTTTTTTAAATTTTGATATTTTTCCTCAGGCTTAGGATCTAGGAACCTTCTTGAAAGAAGTAAACTTAGAGTCCTAGAGTATTAGTTGAGTTTGGTCGTTACCCTAGACTAGAAATGGGTTCATCTGGGGTTTATTCCGGGAAGGCTTAAAGAAATGTTAAGGCATTTCTTCTTCTATTGAATTTGTAGAGGTTAGGAGTTTGGAAGCCCAAGCTTGGAGACTTTAGGGGCTAATTGAGATTACATGAACCTTGGGGATTCGTAGAATCATAGCCAACATTTGGAGATTTAGTTCGGACTTGTAATTTGAGGAATATCAATGATAATATTCGATGGTGATAGGTCGCAAAAGTGAACCAAGTTAGTAAAGGTATGAGGTTCGAATAATATGAAACAAATTATTTAATAGTTATGGGTTCGAATAAAATGAACCTAAAACATGGATAATGGAAATATAAATTGGTAATGAAAAAGATTGAATATGAAAATGAGATTTAATAATGTAAATGTTAATTTACTGTTACACACCTCTCTAAATGACATCATAAGGGAAGTTCGCGCGTGAGGTGAAGGCCCCTGGCAAATTAACGCAGGGTGGATATAGTCCTAGGCCATGTGAGCGCTGTTATGTATATATATTTTTCTGCGATGGGTAGGAGATTCCGAGTGTGGTCTTGACTACCCCGCAGGCACATGGCCGCTTCCCGACGTATTACGATGGGTGCCCAAGTTGTCTTATGTTAGGCCCTGAAAGATGATGGTCATTTAGGGGCGCGCACAGTGGGGAAACCCGGACGGGCGGTCTTAGAATCGTTATATGCATATGAATATAACTATTTTTCATCAAATGGGACTTGATGGTTGATAAACGCCACAAAGAGCGTATGATAAATGCCATAAAGAGCATGGTTATGTGCCATAAAGAGCACTTGATGTAAATGATATTCCTATTAAGGAATGGAAAGATAAAAATGGGAAGTTTTAATTAATGAAAGGAAATTATAACTTCTTGATTAAACCGAACAAATGGTTTTATTCCTAATAAGGAATGTAAGAAGGATATGGAAATTGGATTTATAAGGAAAGGTTTTAAATTTAAATTATTTACTTTTCTTTCTTTTATGTAGATGCCATTTCATTTCATCCTTATTATTCATGCATAACTGTTCATTTCTATCATGCTTTTTATTTCTTCTGGTGATCATATAGAACTTGGCCCTGACCGGTTTGCTTTCCTTGTTTCATATATGATTGTATCCGCTCAGGTGCTCCCCCGCCAGGACGCCCGTTTTGATGTTGCCCTTCCTTTGCCTTCGACGAGTTGTAAGATCTTGCGGGTTATTACAGGATGTTGTATTAGACGCTTTCATTCTTGTTATTCTAGATATGATAGGGACTTTTCACTCGGACGTGTGGCCTAAACATTTGTATTTGATAAATGAACATATTACATATGATATTAAATTATTGTACGGTGTTCTATGTAGCTGTGGACCGACAGCTTATTCGGTCCATTTGTGTACATACGTTTTAGTTGTATTATATATATTCCCATGGAATTTCACTTGCTTATCAGATTTGGGTTGTCTAAATTTAATTTTCTTAACTGCATTTTTAAATTTTTACACTTTTTGGCAACCCGTTTTCTGATTTATTGGGTGGTTTTCCCGTATACTCAGTTTATTTTGTTGATGCTGAGAATGATATACATCCATGATTCCTGTCACGTTTGAGTATCGAGCTGGCCACCCCTTATCTCGGATTTCGGGTTGTCATACTACGCACCTTGGCAGAGAGGAAGAACCACCTTAGGAGGAAGAAAAAAAAGGCTCCTCTACTATTTTTAGAGAAGAATTCTCTTGCAATTCTTATTCAAAATGCTCTTTCTTGTATTAATGCCCAATCCATGTATAGAATAAGATTTGAATCATGATCTATGTCTGCATATCTAGAGGTTTTTTAAATTGTGCAATAATTGATAAAAATGGATGATCTATAAGTAGATCCATAAATCCCATGTTAGATATGAATTGATGATATGTAATCTATTGATTTTATTGAAGAAAACATGTTGTAAGATTGATATCATATCCTGGAAGAAAGAAATTGTTGATATTTAAGATGAAACTTTAGAACTTACATGCTTAGAAATTCTTGAGAATGCTTGAATTTTTAATGTTGGTTTAAGAATGATTAAAATGTTGAATCATGTTTAGAATGATCCCATATTATTTTGAAGATCATATCCATTCTATATGTTAAGTTGATGAAGATTTTTGAAGATTGGAGACACATATTAAATTTGTTGAAAAAATTTCATCATGAGAAAATAATAGATCTGTGTGCACTAGATGACCGAACCTGTTCGGCTCCCATTGTTAACCAATGTGAGGGCATGGAATAGTATACATTTTCGTTATGATTACGTGGTCTTCGACCTCATATATCTTTTTTTTGAATTAGTTATGATTTTTCAACGAAAGGGTGTGCGAGACCATTTTCAAGTGAGGGATAGAAACTTATTCCAAGATATTAAGGTTATTTTTATGAATTTAAATACGTAGCTAAACCGGGATGGGTTCGTGATATGGTGATAACTTAAAGTACAAGTTAACTATTTGAACAAGATGATTTACATGGGATTATTTAATAAAGCTATATGACATAAATATATTACAAGGAAGGGATGCACCTAGATGATTGGGCAATTTTGGTAGGGGCACATAGATGATGAGACCCTAAAAGATACGATGCTAAATTTATAATTTAGATAGTGGAAGTTAAAATAAAAGAATTACTTAGTAAAGATAAGTCGAATGATTAAGAATCTAATTAATGGTTAGCTACCTTAAATTATTACCATTTAAGGACATTAAGTAGAAATGTAGGGGCTAAGTCATTATGGTTGATAGTGGGTACGATTATAGTTAGGTTGTAACTACCTATACAAATTAGTTAACTCCTTATATATGTACATCTGAACCTCATCGTAAACGTATCAAGAAGTGAATAATTATTAATAATCTAGAAGGATTAAATTCTATGCCAAGAGGGAAACATGCTGAAATCATTAATTATTTTGGGAAGGTCGGTTTAGGGATAACTATACCTCTATATTTATGGAGAAATAAACGAGGAAGTAAATTTTTATTATTGAGACTATGAGGCAATATACGGGACTTAATATTTAATTGGGGAGTTGTCGTAGGATACCAACTTAATATGGGTTATGCAATAACTTACTAAAATGTTATGTTTAAGCCGAGAATGGTATATTTATATGGATAGACATTCCTTGGGTAAAAGTAGCTATATAGTATATGCTTATACGTATTAGATAATAATAGGTATTATATTATTTTGTGTGTACATACCTTTATTCGTGGATCATCCTATCGGCTGGGGTACGCACATTTGGAACCGAAGCACATGCCGACACAACCAGTCTTAGGTCATATTTTAGGTACTACATGGAAGCTCCACTTATAGGAGTTAATTGTTGAAGATGGTTACAAGTGAGACCTCTTGGTATGTTCACTGCAATGGTAAAACTGTGTAGGTACTACCCCATTTGCTTGTGTTTTGTTGTTACCCGTTTTAGGATGAGGGACTCCTCCGAGTATTACCCAATAAAGCATGAAAAGGACACCAAAGATAGATGTCTTCGTGTGTCATACATATATATGCGGACATATATAATTATATATATGCACATTGTGGTGTGCCTTATATGAGAATGTGTTCTCATGGTTAGATGTTGACAATAAATGATAACAAAGTCGGATTAACATAGCGATGTGGATAATTGGTAACGAAAATAAGTTATAATGGTATAATGCGGTAGATAATTATTTATGAGAATAATTATTGGGTAGTCTAAGAATATAGACGGTAATTAAAGAGAATGAAACTTATAATCTAATGGTGTAGGCGATAATTGATGTAAATAAAAAATCAAATAGTCTGACGAGATAGACCGAGGTTAAAGAACATTATATGACGTAAAAATATGCACTAAATTTATATGGAATTCAGTGGGCAGCATTATGAAATTTATACAGGGCTGGGATTTTAAGTGTAAACACTCACTTTAAGTTGATGCATAGGTAGATGTCTTTATCATTACTTGTCATATTAGACAATGGAATTCACAATTGGCATTTATTTGAGGATATAAGTAGGACTACTTCTAGATGAGAGGTGAGATACTTGATACGTGTGAGTGTCGATGGAGATATGTGAAGTATGAGTTAGTTACATTTTGCATATTTATTGGTGAAGAATCCTTGCAACTTTAAGGCTCTGACCCAAAATTATAAATGTTCCCCCTAGGTTTTCTCATAAACAGGGTAGCCGGACTGACGATGGATCAGACTTTCAGTTGCATTGGACATAATGGATTCCATTCCATTGATTCCAGTATATGTTGTACTCATTCATTTTGTCATTTTATTTCATATCGAATATTTATATAGGCACAAGCCCAAGACTTTATTTATATAAGTTTACACTTAATTTACCTTATGGGCATTGTATGATGATTCAGTTGGTATTCATGTATTAAATTAGTTTGTTCAAACGTTTTTTTTAATTGTGAAATTTGGTGAACAATAAAAGAAACTTCTATTTTTCTTCAGTGTTGAGAATGGTATAAATTATTGATAAGCTCCATCTTCGGCATATCGTGTCTAATAACCTTTACGTGAGAAAATGTGGGTTGTTACAAATTATTCACTACACATGCAATTATTTTATATAGAAATTATTCAACATACAAAGTCAATCTAACATAATCATGAAATAATAATAAATTAACTTATTTACTATAGAGTGTGTCGTGCGTGATACCTATTTAAATAAATTTGCAAATTCCCAATTTAAACTTATCTAACTTGAATCAATTCAAAACCAAATAAAATTAGCCCCTAAGCATGAAACTATGTATATGTGTCAAACCATCACAAATTAAATTTCTAACTCACAGATTTGAGGAAAAAAAACCTTTCGGGTAAAACCTGTTATTTCACTATGTAAAATAAATCGCAACTTATATACACAATGAAATCTTCAATGAGTTAACTACAGAAAACCTATATAGACTGCAGCCTAGAGGCAGCAAGAACCGCAACTCCAATTTAGCCTAGGAATACATATTAGCACTCCTTATTGACACGCAGCCATCGTCAGTCTAGTACTCCCCTCAAGAGCACCTAGATCTGTAGTAGAGATCCTCTCTATAAGAGAAACTTGACACAAGATGTGTTCTTGGGTTCCAAAATAACTCACACAAACTATTAGGATGATTTGTCAATTGAAAACAAAAGGATTAAAACCCTAAAAGTGAGAAGACAAAGTATTCTACCAAAGTAATTTCGTCTATTAAAAATTCGCAGGTCTTCTTCTAAAAAACAAAGTTGGAATTCATGATACCGATTTAAATAAATTCGCAAATTCCCAATTTAAACTTATTTAACTAGAGTTAATTCTAAACCAAATAAAATCATCCCCTAAACATGCAACTACGTTTGTGTGTGTGTGTGTGTGTGTGTGTGTGTGTGTCAAACCATCACAAATAAAATTGCTAACTCACAGATTTTAGGAAAAAAACACCTTCAGGTAAAACCTTCTATTTCACTTTGTAAAATAAATCGCAACTGACATACACAATGAAATCTACAATGAGTTAACCTTAGAAAACCCACATTGACCATATCCTAGAGTCAACAATAATCGTAACTACAATTTCGCCCAGGAATACCTACGAGCACTCCCTATTGACACACAGTCATCGTCAACCCATTACTCCCCTCAAGAGCACCTATATCAGTAGTAGATATCTTCTTTACAAGAGTAACTTGACACAAGATGTATTCTTGGGTTCCAAAACAACTCATATAAACTATTGGGAATGATTTGTGAATTGAAAACAAAATGATTAAAACCCTGAAAGTGAGAAGACAAGGTATTTTGCCAAAGCAGTTTCATCTATTGAAAATTTGCAGGTCTTCATATAAAAAACGAAGTTAGAAAAACAAATTTATAGAAAATCTAATGCAACGCATCTTTCAAACGAGATATCAGTGTCGCTCGAACAATGATACGTCTCGTTCAAACGACTTCGCGCGACATAAGAATGTCGCTTGAACGAGAGCTTCTATCGCTCGATAAAATTAGATAAAAAATATTTTTTTTATTTTGTCTTTAAAAATCCGCCTCAACACTTAGAAAAATATTTTTGATGAAAAACTTAAAAACTCCACTCCAACACTTAGAAAATATTTGATAAAAATATCCCAACACTCTAAGTGAAATGTTAAGGAATTAAAACACAACCTTACCAAAAAATTTCTCGTGGAGGCTTGAATGTTGAAGAATTTTGATATTCGAATCCGTATTGATTCTTGAATGATCTTGAATTATTCTTCAATGGTTGTAGCGGAATACGATAAACTTTAAAGGTAACGGACGATGTAAAATAATTTCCTTACAAATTAGTTATGTGATAGTCGGTTTAAACGCGACGAGAGCCGGTTTAATTTGAGTTATAAAAAGGGAATGACAACATTAAATTAGTGTGCAATATCAGTTACGTGATAAATAGATCCCGAATCCTAATTATTTCCTAATTGTTTACAAATATCTTACGCTACTCTCATTTATAATAGTTTCTTTTATTTAGTTTAGTACATATTCCCTATCTCATTTTATCTAGTTGGAGAGTTGCAATTCTTTTAAAAAATAAAATTGACAAATCTCTGTGGGTTCGACCCATACTTACACTCGCTATTCTATAATAGCCCGTGCACTTGCGGTATTTCATAAAATTGACAACAAGATCATCAACGAATTTATCACTGAAGTAAAGTTTGAGTTATTTTAACTAGGATTGATTTAAATCTCTCGAAAATTTTGAATGGCACAATATCTCACCCGGTTAAAAATCTCCACATTTATTCGTTAAGCATGTTAACTTTCTCCTCAATATCCATTTTCAATCATATTATATGGCTAATGTGTAAAAATTTTCATAAGTTGAGAGATCGATGAATGAATTCTATATTAAGAAATCGTTTCAAAACTCAATTATATTGAAAATCTTTTTGAATTTTTGAATTTTTTCTCATTTTGTTTTTCTTTTAAAAAATATCACCCTTACCCCCAAACCTAAATTTTACATTGTCCTCAATGTATGCTCAAATAAAAATATGGACAAATAAAATAAAGTAAAGAAGTAAAATGAGGGTACATGTTAACTAAAAAAATAACAAAAAGAAAAAAAAGAAAATACACAAATAATGTACAAACGCATGACAATTACCATCATCACCATAAATTAATAATCGAAAAAGTTGTGGGTCATTCCAATTAATAAACTTGATAGCACTGAGTGCCAAAACATCATAAATTTTAGAGAATGACCGCACAAAACAAATTTCAACCATAAATCCATGGTCATAATGGTGTGCACCAACATTATCAATAGCAAACAAATTTGACTCGCACAAATCATATGTTGATACATAACATGGGGTTAATAAATTGCAATAAGGATCCAAATATTTACTATCCTTTTTTCGAAAATAATCACTTAAAATTGGGGATGCATACTCCACTCCTAAATGTGAGACGTTATGAAAAGCGGGGGAAGAAAAGGTATCATGGGGCGATACGCTTTCTTCATCAAAAATAGGAGGACCATCATAAATACTTGAAGTGTCACTAAAATTGGATGACGAATCCTCAAATAAATTCTCCCACATATAAAAAGAATCAACATTTTTCTCAATTAAATGAGGAGAAAAATCTCGACAAACATTAACATTCGAACCATCATAAGTATTACATGTGTCAAGATTGTCAAATTTTTGAACCTCACAAAATTGATTATCCCCATTTAATTCATGATTATTTTTAGAAATAGCATCATTATATCGTTTGTTTACCTCTTTCCAATCTATACACTTTGGTGGACAAATAGTAATTACAGGGGTTGGATTCTCATTCATACGTTCTTTAATTTTTAAGATGACTACTGACCCATCTGAGTTAAATTGAAATACGTAGTCACCTAAATTTTTAGTATTTTGTACAAACATGTCCACAGGATCAATTGAGGAATATGAGAAAGATGACGGGATAACAATATGAGGATCACCCCTTGAAATTTACAATGCAATAATTTTTTTTGAGTTTTATTTTATGAAACTTTTACTAACAAAAATGCGAAAAGTAAAAAAAACTAGTCCAAAAGTCACAACTTCTTTTTAAAACAAAATTGAACAAATCCCCGGCAACGGCGCAAAAAACTTGTTGTCAATTTTATAAAATACTGTAAGTGCACGTACTATTATAGAATAGCGAGTGTATGTACGGGTCGAACCCACAGAGATTTGTCAATTTTAATTTTTAAAAGAATTGGAAATGTCCAACTAGATAAAATGGGATAGGGAATATGTACTAAACTAAATAAAAGCAACTATGATAAATGAGAGTAACGCAAGAGATTTATAAACAATTAGGAATAATTAGGATTCGGGGTCCATTTATCACGTAACTAATATTGCACACTAATTTAATGTTGTCATTCCCTTTTTATAACTCAAATTAAACCGGCTCTCGTCGTGTTTAATTCGAAAAATATGACGATTATGTTCAAATTATTTTTAACATCTCTACCAGACGGCTAAAATCCCCATTCCCTTAGAATATACAAGTTTTAAAATTTGAAAATGTATTTAAGCATGGACTATCAAAACAATCAAAGTGCAAGCATAATCCATCAAAAATTACTATTTTTAAATCTCAAAACTTGATTGACAAAACAATTTTGAAGGTTTTAAAACATACTTTCGTGTCGTTTTAAAATGAATATCGAATCTTTAATAACAATTAAAACAAGTAGGGAATAACCAATAATCAAATTAACGTGACAATATTAGCTAACTATGATAAACTTCACCCTAATCCTAATACAATAATCAAGTTATCACAATGAAAGAGAAGTTGCAAGAAGAAGAAGAAGAGATTTTCATTAATAAATCAAACTTACAGTAAGTTCTCTCACAATAATATTCAATCCTCTAAGAAATGATAAAGACCTGGCCCTCAAATTGAATACAATCTCTCAAAAATTCCTCTCTAAGATTCTCCCTACGAAATTCTCTACTTGTTCTACACACGAAATAATGAGCCCAAGGGTCCTATTTATAGGCTTAGGGCGAGTCTCTTCAATTTCCACCCTCTTCAATTTCCTCCCACTCGAAAAGTTATCTTTTTGCTTGCTGAAAAAACAACATTTTTTTGAACGACCGTAAAATTCAGCCTTTTTACGCCTTTTTCAAGTTGATCATCAATTTGCACCAAATTCCCTCATTACCTGCAAAAATTTCACTAGACAACTTTTTTCACAAATTAGCACAAGAATATTATAAAATTATTGAAGCATCCATTTTTGACTTAAAATTGTCATTTTAACTATGAATTCAATGATTCTTGCATTTTTTCCTTTTTTAATAAAATGATCCTAAGAATTTATTAAATAAAATAAAATGGGACTAACAAGGTATAAATTTGGGTATAAAATATAAAAAATAATGCGCTCATCAGCTCCCATGAACCCAAAACTGAAAAGGTACTAAACATGTAAGTTGAAAACTTTTCTTCAAAATCTTCAACTTCAAAACTTCAAATCTTTAAGATTTTCTCATCAGGATATGCAAAAAAATAATCTTCAATTTTGAACCTACACACATGAGACAAAGCAAATACCTTCGTGACGCATCAAGTTTAAAATAATATAAGAATAAATCAATCAATAATCAAATCCCCCCCCCCCCCCATAATTCGTTCTCCCCCCTTTTATTTATTCGAAATAGACAAGGAGACGAATAAAAAAAATAAACATGGAGTTGTCATGACAAAAATGCATAGAAAATATGGATCAAACTAGCTCATGCAAAATGTAACTCAAAAGTTTACACAAACTATTTGTGATTTTTCAATTTTTTTTCAAACAAAAATGAAAAAATAATTTTACAAAAATTACACACCATGAAATTACACTAAGACATCGAAATCATGGATATGGAATGAATGGGTGTGAACATATTCGATAGGCAAATCAACACAATCAAACATAACATATGTGCATGATGAATACGTGTACTCCTAATGAATGAATCTCAAAATCGTCCTTAGGTGTCAAAAAAATGTTGAATTTAAATGACACTGACTCAATCCATCAACACATCAAAGTCAAGAATGATTCCCACACTAATAACGTTTAAAACTATATAATGCTTTTTCATGATGCTGTTAGGACATGCAAACCCATATTTTCATTTCTTTCCATACAAACTCCCTCGTAAATAATAATCATTATATTTTTCTTTTGAGGTGGCCCCTTTTGGCATATTTATCTTTTTATCCCCATTAAATTTTTTCAGGCTCTTTTAAATGGTGGCTTTCATAACGAGTTAATTTTGTACTCTCGCAGCCCTTTCCCGTGATTCACTCATCATATTTTGTTGCAATTAAAATCCTCACGGTAAATGATTTTTACATGCACTACTTCCATTATAAAGTTTTATCGCATATGGTTCGTTTTAAAGACATAATTGAGATGAAACACTCTAACCAATATGTGATAAACAAGTACAATAATCAAACAAATCCGTGCAAGTGTGCAATAAAGGAACTTATGAGTCAAACATGTAGGTAGTAACAACTAATCAAATCCCAATGACTCTAAACATTATAAAGCACAAAAATTAAATAATGACGCATATCAATACACTATCAAATCATCACGTGGATATGGAATGATTTTGTGACTCGGTCATCCTAAATTTCCATCCATATATGTTGCAAAACAAATTACAAAACTCTTTTTGGTTTTTTCAAAAAATTTATCAAAATAAAACATTTTTTGTATTTTTCAAAAGTTTTTTCAAAAATAAAAACTAATACAAAAAGTACACAAGTCATAACCCTAGAAAAAATATATCATGGAACACAACTAGCTTATGACAGACATGCGAACACAATCATCTATATTATATAGAAAGAGAAGAATCATGTGCAAGAAATCGAGAGTCAACTAGTCCAACATCTAGTCCCTCTAAAAGTGATTTCGTAACCGAAATAGGTGTGTAATGACGCATAGGGGTTTTGGGAACCAAGGGAACACTAGACTTCAACTTCCTAGAACCTTTTCGAAGATCGAAATAAAAACACCTAAGGTGACCTTTCCTACCACAATGTGAACATGTGTAAACGGGTGGAATGATACCTATGGTTTGACCTTTTCTAACGTCCTTAGGATTTATTGAACCTCTAAAACAAATAATGGTATTGTCTTCAACACTCGAAACATGAGAACACGACGAGCCACTACCATTGCTACCAACACTGCTCGAGTCTGTCAAATCATTTTTTATCTCCAAAATTTTTAACACAGGCAAAGAATCCAATTTTAGGGACTCCTTCTCTAAGTTTTCAATTATTCCTAGAAGGTTATCAAGTTCTCCTTTAAAATAAGCACACTTATCCCTAAGAGTCTCCTCACGTGCCATAAAATCATCGAGTAAAATATTTTTATCAACTTTGGCACAAACACAAATCCTAGAATTTTTAAAGTCCCCGAATTCTTTTTCTAAAACTAGGACTTTATTATCACTCTCCTTTTTCGAAAATTTTAACGCATTCAAGTCATGGTCCAAAGAAACAAATTTCTCATGATAAAAATCTCTTTGATTTTGAACTGTTTGTAAAAGATCCATAGAGGATTTAAAACGAGAATTTTCTTTTTCCAAAAAACTAATTCTTTTTGCAAACGTCAAATTCAAATTATTTAAACCATCAAAACTCTGACTCGTGTCATCAAGAGGGGGGGGGGGGGGGGGGGGATACAATTATATAAGTCTCCATAAAAAATGCGATTTTTCACAAAAATAGATTTAAAAAAATCAATATCACACAATTTTGTGGAAAATGGATCAAACGCAATAACTTAGTGCAAAAGTCTATGATACCAATTTGTAGAGTGTGCTGTGCATGATACCGAAATAAATTCACAAATTCCCAAATTAAACTTATTTAACTGGAGTCAATTCTAAATCAAATAAAATTATCCCCTAAACATGCAACTACGTGTGTGTGTGTCAAACCATCACAAATAAAATTTCTAACTCATAGATTTTCAAAAAAAAAAAAACCTTTTGGGTAAAATCTCTTATTTCACAATGTAAAATAAATCGCAACTTACATACACAATGAAATCTGCAATGAGTTAACTGCAGAAAACCCACATAGATCGTAACCAAGAGTCAGCAAGAATCGCAACTCCAATTCCTCCCAAGAATAACTATGAGCACTCCCTATTGACACACAATCATAGTCATCCCAGTACTCCCATCAAGAGCACCTAGATGAGTAGTAGAGATCTTCTCTACAAGAGAAACTTGATACAAGATGTGTTCTTGGGTTCTAATACCACTCACGTATAAACTATTGGGATGATTTGTGAATTAAAAACAAAAGGATTAAAGCCCTAAAAGTGATAAGACAAAGTATTCTGCCAAAGCAGTTTCGTCTACTGAAAATTCGCAGGTCTTCTGATAAAAAATGAAGTTGGAATGCGTGATACAGATTTAATTAAATTACTAAATTACGAATTTAAAATAATTTAACTAGAGTCAATTCTAAGCCAAATAAAATCGTCCCCTAAACATGCAATTACGCGTGTATGTGTCAAACCATCACACATAAAATTTCTAGCTCACATATTTAAGGAAAAAAACCCTTTCGGGTAAAACCTTTTATTTCTCTATGTAAAATAAATCACAACTTACATACACAATGAAATTTGCAATGAGTTAACCGCAGAAAATCCACATAGACTACAACCTAGAGTCAGCAAGCACCATATCTACAATTCAACCCAGGAATACCTACGAATACTCCCTACTGACATGCAGTCATCGTCAGGCCAATATTCTCCTCAAGAGCACCTAGATCAGTAGTAGAGATCTTCTCTACAAGAGAAACTTGATACAAGATGTGTTCTTGGGTACCAAAACAACTCACATAAATTATTGGGATGATTTGTCAATTGAAAACAAAAGGATTAAAACCCTAAAAGTGAGAAGACAAAGTATTCTGCCAAGGCAGTTTCATCTATGGAAAATTCGCAGATCTTTTGATAAAAAATGAAGTTGGAATGCGTGATACCGATTTAAATAAATTGGAGAATTCCAAATTTAAACCTATTTAACTGAAGTCAATTCTAAACAAAATAAATTCGACACCTAAACATGCAACTACGTGCGTATGTGTCAAACCATCACAAATAAAATTGCTAGCTCACATATTTCAGGAAAAAAAACCTTTCGGGTAAAACCTTTTATTTCTCTATGTAAAATAAATCACAACTTACATACACAATGAAATCTGCAATGAGTTAACTGTAGAAAACCCACGTAGACTACAACCTAGAGTCAGCAAGAACTGCAGCTCCAATTCAGCCCAGGAATACCTACGAACACTCCCTATTGACACGTAGTCGTCGTAAGGCTAGTACTCCCCTCAAGATCACCTAGATTAGCAGTAGAGATCTTCTCTACAAAAGAAACTTGACACAAGATGTGTTCTTAGGTTCCAAAACAACTCACAGGGTTGAAACGAATTCACAAAAATAATTTTTAGGATGTATGTTGTGAATTAAAAGTGTTTTATAATACTAACAAAGAAGAACTTTTGTAAAATATATTCAAAAAACGTTATGGAAAAAGTCTTCAAAAATCTAAACAGGAAACAATTATTTATAGGGAATTCAGAAATTTTGAGGAAGGGGCTCATTCGAATGAATTTGAATCTTGTTCTAACGAGATAATTCACTCGTTAGAGCGAAACCAAAGTCTCTTTTAAACGAGAAGGCTATCTCATTTGAACGAAGTTCAAATGACCTTCTGACAAGTCTAAACAATATGCTCTCGATCGATGCTCGTTATATAAAAACTACAAATGACGCTTCAAATGAAACTACATTTTCATTTGAACGAGGTGAATGTGACAACCCGCTATCCGAAATAAAGGGTGGCCAGCCCTATACCTCGATAAAATAGGAAATCATGGATAAATAGCATCCTCATCATCACAACCATATACAAAGCATAAGGAATAACCACACTACATTCCAGAAAACGGGTTATCAAAAACTTTGGTTTTGAAATAAAAAGAAAACATTTTCAACAACCCATAATAGAAATAGAGGGTGGAAACCCCCACAAGCGTACATAAGAAACCCAAAAGATACAAAAGGACCGAATGAAACGTCGGTCAAGAGTAACCATACAACATGTAAATAGTACCAAGGGTTACATAATAGATTCATTATACAATTACAACGGTTTGGGCAACATGCCTGAATAAACTGATCATAGCTAGAAAACATAAACGGAGGCGACTACACAAACATCCCGTGAAACCCGCACAATGTCACGGCTCCTCAAAAACATGTGGAAGGAAAGGTCATTACGGGCGACCGTGCGGCGGAACACCTGAACGGATTATATATATATACATATACAACAAGAAAGGAAAACCGGTCAGGGCCAGGTATATGTGATCAATAGATTAATGACAGGTACGACAAGGATGCACAGTTAAGCAAGGATGATAGTCTAGCATGGTAACATCATATAAGGAACTAAAACTGATAAAGAACTACATGGAGTGAGATTCATATTAAAACAGAATTTAAAAGTACTTATGAGCCCTTATCATCATTCATCATATTTCAATTCTAATCTTCTTTGATTTTCCTTATCAGGAATACAAGTATCATCATGTGCTCTTTATGGCACTAATCTCAATAGCATGCTCTTTATGGCATAAATTTTCTCTCTATGGCATTCATGTTCCACCGAGTCCAACTCGATAATTAGAATAGTCATAAACATAAATATAACGATTCTAAGACTGCCCGTCCGGGTTTCCCCACTGTGCGCGTCCCTAAATAACCATCATCTTCCAGGGCCTAACATAAGACAACCTGGGATCCTATCGAAATCGTCGGGAAGCGGCCATATGCCTGCGGGGTAGTCAAGACCACACCCAGAATCTCCTACCCATCGCAGAAAGAAATAAAACAAGCGCTCATATGGCCTAGGACTATATCCACCCTGCATTCATTCGCCAGGGGGCTTCACCTCTCGCACGGACTTCCCTTAAGATGGTATTTAGAGAGGTGTGTAACATCCATTTTTATTTTTTTCCATGACATGATTTAGTAATTTATCATTTACCTTATCAATTTCCCATTTTAATAAATGTATAGGCTTAAATCGGGACTATACGTATTTCATACTGTCATAACATCCCCGATAAGAAATTCAGACTCCAAAGTTATTTCCAAATCCTCCTTTAGGCTTTAACATAAACCCTCAAGTCAAAATCTAACTCAAGTTGATTCCTAAGGTCTCCAAAGTGACCTAAAGATGTTCTAGACCCTTATAGAACTATAGGGTAAAAGTAATGCCTAAACATCACTTTAAATTCCCCCTTAAACGAACCCTAGATGAACCCCTTCGAGTCTAGGATGTCGACCCAACTCAACTAATACTCTAAAACCTATGTTTACTTCATTTAAGAAGGTCCCTAATTACTAATTCTAAAGAAAAAGGGTTAAAATTTAAAAGAAAAATTTTGGAAAAGTGCAGGGCTACCGAATCGATTCGCCCCCTTGGCTGAATCGATTCGGCTAGAAAATTTGGGTTTCTGCATAACTGCCAAATCGATTCGGATCAATTTTGAATCGATTCGGTTCACAAGACCTGAGCACTGGACTTAACCGAATTGATTCGCCCAGGGGGCCGAATCGATTCGGGCCTGCGATTTTGCCAAGAATTGGCTATGGAGTCTTGGACTCCATTTTCTACCCCAACTCAAATTTCTTCAAGCCAAACTTATATACCAACATCAAGATAACATCAATGATACTATTGACCATCTTAAACCTCATAAATCATCCCAATCATCTTTGAGTGAATCAAAACCCATAAATACATAAGGAAAAATCCTAAGTTGCTAAACCAAAATCAATACATCATTATCATAGCAAATCATCTATCTCAAGACACAAATAGCAAGTAAAAACTTGCCTTGATTCAGCAACTTGCAGATTTCTTGGTGTAGTAGCAAAATCCTTCTCAATCTCCAAGTCTTTCTCTCTACTCTTCTCTTTCTCTCTTTGGTTTTGGAAGGAAATTAGGGTAATTAGAAGACTTAATACGCTTAAGTCGTGGCTTAAGGAAAATGTCCCACTTAATTAACTAATAGTGCGATAAAATAATACGCAACTGTATAATTTAGGTACAATCAGTCAAAAATGCCCAAAACTTTAAAATACAATATGGTACATTATCTGACTATTTCGCACGTTCCGGAATCAACTGTAACCTCCAAATTATCATTTGGACATTTTAAAATTCAATTCAGGTTCTGGTCTCATAATTAAGCCAAATATCATTTTGAATTCAGATGATATTAATAAGCATGACATAGCAATATTTACCCATAGATATGATATGTATGCAAACTCACAATAAATATCAACTTTCTACATTGAATTAACAGTCAAATCATAACCCAACACTTGTCTCCAATTACTATACTAAGTAATTACTATAAAATACGGTCTCATAAGCGAGGGTTATTACAGTGAATATCTCGTTTGAACGAGGTTTAAAAATAAAAAAATATTTTTCTTTTTAAAATTAAAAAAACCTTATTCATTTTTAATGAAAATAAACATCAACAAAACAAATTATATGAATTAATTTAAACACTAAATTGCTTTGTACCTTTATGGCATGCCGAGAAGTCTCGAGTGTTGATGTCGGTTTACCGTGACGGTACGTGACGATTTATAACGGGATATGCCAAACTTGCCTAAAATAATACAAGGCCGATACTATGAGCAATCTCATAAAATTTGCTCCTACTACAATGTACACTTGGACTCCCAATTTTAAAATTTTCAAATATAATTTTCTTCAAAATGCGGAATAAAGATGGTTCAATTAATAAGGAATAATCTTTCAAGATTCACAATTAAAATGTTACAATTTTAATTCTTCCAAAATTAAAATTAAACTAAACCGCATTTTAATTTTCTCAAAATTAAAATTGCACTTTAAAACAAAGTTGTGAATATTTAACTTTTATCCCAAAAGAGATTCAATCCAAGTCCTAGAAATTTTACTAACAATAAATATTCATTTTGCAAAATAGGCCTAACTAAATTTTACCAAATTGAGGTTAATGACTTGAATTAAATTAATTAAATTATACCCAAACTAATTTAGCACCAAATTAAACAAGATTGCGAATTAAACCATATTTTATCTTTTAATCCTAAGCATGCGTTCTAAGTGATTTGCAAGATAAAATAAATTCACAACCACTACGCTGCGATGTATTAGGAAAAACCCACAACGGGAAAAACCACGGACGACCCTAGCCTGAAGTCCACTAAGTGCGGAATTACAATTACAGTACAAATGACTTACTGCACTTGACTCGAATCCTTCAAGCCCCGATGCGTATTCTTATAACTACCTCTGCTTAGCTGACAATCCCAAAATCCACCGAAACATTGGAGTCCACCAATTAAGCTTTAGGGAACAACCGTCAACCACACACGGTGCCTTTCACCGTATGAGAATGCCGCAGTCAAAAAGTAAAACTTCTTATTTGAGGGATGTAGAAGTAAACCCAAACGAACTATTCAATTCGGTAGAGTATAACCCGGTGCCAAACACTCTCCAAGCAATATATATATATATATATATATATATATATATATATATATATATATACGTGGTACATGGAATAAACATAAACTGATTTTATGGGTGAAAACACATGTGTATAAGAGAATTTCTAATTAATTTTGACACATGAAAATTGGGACTTTTGTTATCAAATATTGGCCCTAAAAAATCTCTCATAAGGTTGCAAAAGTCTTGGAAAAAGTGTTTCCGAAGTTGGTTTAAAAACTGTCAAAAGATAGTGGGACAAAGTAGTGGAAAAATGGGTTAAAACTGCCAAAAAAATTTCGCCAGAAATCTCGTTCGAACGAGGTTTTTGTTCAAACGACATTCTCGCTCGAAGGAACATCTAACGATGTTCCAGAGGCAAAATGGGAAAAATCGTTGGCAAACTCGTTCGAATGACATTCTTGTTCGAACGACAAACTCGTTCGAACGATAATATCGAACGAACTTCCAAAATGGTTAAAATTCGATTTAAGCCCAAAAACTTTATTTTAAACTTCTAAAGTAACCTTATGAAAATACAGTTTATTTTTAAATAAAATTACACCCAATAACAAAATTTTCCAAGCTCCTATATATATATATATATACTAGTATATGTCCGTGCCTGAAGGCACGACAATTTTTTTTCGAGATACGTAATCGCGAAACGATAAAAAAATTCAAAGTACATAATCGCATATGTAAACAATTTATGTTCATTTACAATTAATGAAATATACAATGTTCATCAACCGAATTCACATTGTACTTAAAATAAACAAAATGACAATTTAAAAAAAAATTTGGATGTAGCCTCCTTTATTTTTTGGACTATCCACCCTGCTTGAGGGACAATAACACTTCCAACAATATTTAAAGAGCCCAAAAATAATTCACAACAATAATAGTTCAAAGGCTGAGCTCAATTAAATACCGGTTAAAAATGGTCCTTCTGAAAGTGGAGTTCTAAGTTATGTGCCTAAGTCCAAGGAAAGTCCAAGCACTGATAATATCCGCATAGTCAACATCTCGTGTTTCTACCTGGCATTGCCATGATGCGGCGATTGTGGCGTCTGCTATAACGCAAGCTTAAAATGAAATAATGTTTTAATTTAAGAAAATACTCACCCTTAAGGAAATACTATACTATTTAAGAAGCTTGCGTTAAATTACTCACCCTTAAGGAAGTTATGAAATAATGTACATAATAAATTACTCACCCTTAAGAAGCTTCAATAGTTTCATTTGTCAATCGAAGAAGCTCTACGTTATGTCCTGTTACATCCAAGTGAAAGAGAAAAAAGTGACACTGGTTACAATGAATTACCAACTTATTGGTCTATTTACATGTATTTTTACACTTGTTACCATCACATATATATTGAGATTTACAAAGATAAAAAACTGACCTTAACTCTCAAGGATGATCAAGTGAAGAATGCAACTTTTCATTTGCATCCTCTTCATCTGGAGGGGCTTGTTCTCCACTCTCACTATTTTCAGAGTAGAAGAATGTAGCTTTGGACCCTATCAATCAACACATTTTTGGGAGGATCATGTCTTAGAACCTCATCATCGTAATCATTGTTCACATAGTAGCCCACTCGGATAAACTATTTACCCAAATAAGAGCAGGTTAGAGTGACCACTGTCACACCAATTATGTCTTTTTCGAGCATCTTTGAAGGATCTGGAGGGTCTTCCTGAAGAATAAAATGGAAATACCAACTTTAACAGGACCAACAAAGAAATTTTCTAAAAGTAGCTATTGGGGTTACGTCTACCACGCACATATAATAGCTACATGTATCACAATGAGTAGAGATTGGGGTTACGTCTACCACACACCCATAACACGCATATATGTAGATAAATATGGCCTGGAAAGTTTTAAGCAATACAACAAAGTTGGATGCCAAATAGACAAATGTACCTATAGTTTATGTAAGTTCATAATCACTAGCTCATATCAATAATTCCACATTTAAACAAATAAAAAATAACACTAAATTCATTTCACCATAATGGAAGGGAACACAAAATAACACTAAATCAGTATTGATCTGGCATTATCTCAAATCTGATCTTGACCTCAAATCAGTACTGATATGGCATTAGTATTCACATACGCATGATGAGAATCTGCAGTGGCTAATTAATGCCAGATGTGTAAAATTTTATCAAGTCGGTGGGATAAAAACTCAATGTAACATACCTAAATAGTAGGTTAGGGAGAAGAAATGCGAACCGTCAGCATAAAGCCATAATATTGTTGATTCAACTTCATCAATGAATTTCAATATATCTAGCAATAACCATGGGACATGATTTTTAAGGAACTTGCAGCCTTCTGTATTCTCAACGGCCTTGAAACTTATATACACCAACTTCATGTATTTGAGGAAAAGATCCGGTACATAGCAGAGCCTTGCAAGTTAAAGTGTGTCCACTATGCTATCGATTGTCAACCGTTGAGCCAATGCGTTGGTGCATCTCTGCTTAATCTGTGGTACCAAGTACATGCGAGATATCCTTAGCAGTTGAATCACATACTCATTTATTTAGATTTGCAAACTTTTCCCATTCATGACTTTAGTAACAAAGATTGCAGCGCAAAATGTTTCCCAACAAAACAAAATGGGAATGAAAACTAAAAAAAACTCATATGCAATGATACACTATATCATAGGTTTCTAAGTAATAAAATATAACAAAATGAAAATTACCCATAAGCTCAAAACCAACACAAAACCACCACCGCCATCATTCCAATGGTTTGGCTCTCCTTGAGGATGACTTTTGTTTACAGGACTACGCCCCAAGGAAAACTGAATGCTCTGTCCACCCAACTGAGTTCCGTTTAACACTCTTAAAGCTTCTTTCCCATAGTTTATCTCAGTAAATTGATCAAAACCCCATCATTTGCCTGCAGGTATTTTCACACGAATTGAACTTCAAACAATAATGAATCAGAAATGAACTTCAAAGATGCCCAATAGATGAAACCAAAAAATGGGCACAAAATTGATGAAATACAGTAGCAGTTAGATCACAGCAGCAGCTAGAGCTTACTCCAGCATTTCTTAATCACTTCGACTCCAATTTGGCTCTTCTCAATTTGGGAAATGTAATAATAACATAATAAAACTTCCAAGAAAAAATCAAAACATTATTAATAAAAGTTTCCACTTTCAAAAATTTCAGCAATTCAGTTACACAGTTGATGTAAATTTCAGTAATTTTTCAAAGTGTATACGACGTAAATTTTTGAAAGTGTATACGACAAAAAAAATTTGAATCTGGGAATGGCATTTCCATTTCATCCTAATATTAAATAATGGAATGGTATTTCCATTTCATCCTAATAGAGGAAGGACGACAACAATATCTATTGTGTCTTACCAAATCTTGAGTATATCGGGGAATCTCCTCTGCAGCAGGTATGACAGAAGTGGCCAGGTATGACTTCATCTGGGAATGTTTTATAGCTAGGAAGTGGTTTCACCTTGACAATTGTGCCGAGCTAGCGACCTTACCCCTCATATATTATAATGCCCTACCCATTGAATGAGTATACCTGTTACATCAACGTAGGTTCACCATACTCATATATTAAATGTAGCGAAATAGCAATCAAAATTTGATAGTGATGAAATGAGAGAGTATGAGTACATACATGCAAAAGAATACATACGTGCAACATGAAAAAGAAAAGAACAGAGGTCCACCGAGGTTTAGCGCAAAAGATGTGATCACTCTACAGGAAATCAGAAAAATTAAACATTAAAACATTAAAATATGATTTCAAAAGGCAAATAATGGTAAATCGAGGAAGTAAATAGAAATGTTCAAACCCAAATTACCCTGTTCTTTATTGAGTGAATACAAAGTCAGAACACTCTTAACGACATTTTAATAGGTGCAAAGCCATTTGAAAACCGTAAGTCTAAAAAGGATGAACAATTATGGGATTGTTTTCCAAAAATAAACATACTTTATCTGTGTAGTCTGCTCCCATACTTTATTACTAAGTATTTTATCAAATTGGAGTACACTATAAGGTGGAAACTACTCTTCCCTACACCACTCTTCCATACTATTCTTGCCTATAACACGATCGCATCCCACGTATGCCGTAATTTAAAATAAAATATAAAGAGAAAGAGGGTATACCTGAAAATTAAATGTTCAACACATACTTTATCTGTGTAGTCTACTCCCATAATGTCAGCATACATACGATCAAAAACCTATGATTATGAATAAAATAAAATAATCACTTCCAAAACCAACCTCTAGTAAATAATAGACATTTTATCGGCATTTCATCAAGTATTCGGTTACACGTGTAAACTCATATAAATGAAATACGATGAATTGAGATAATCAAATTGATAAAAAAAATAACCATGAAAATAGCTAAAGAATGAACTCGGTTTGCATACCATGAACTCCTATAGCCTTCATCAACACGTTGCATTAAGGAGAGAATATACATCAATCGATTTTTTATATGATCACATATAAATTTCAACAAAATACAATATCCTCCATCTCTCAATTCCATTGATAAAATTTCCAATATTTCTTTCGATTTTCGAATAAGGAAAATGTGTAAATGTGTACACGAACACGGTGGGGGTACAAAAGTAGCTCAAAAGTATCCCAAAATCAAACTGAAGGATATTCTATTGAGCATAATTTAACCAATTAGTAAATTAAAATTCAAAAATGAATTTTATCACAACTAAATTATAGATTTAGTATCATGGAAGTTCCATTCATTCAAAGCATAAACTAAAATCAATCAAAAGGTATACAAATAAAAAAAATGTATAAATTAGCGTTGAAAATGAATTAGCAACAAAGTGAATAAGCATCAACATTATAAAAACTAAACAATCAAAAATTGAGCAACATATATATCAAATCCAAAAAAGAATTCACAATTATATAAAGAATCTTCAAATTGAGCAACATAATAACCACCAACATTTTCAAACCAAAAAATCCAATATAACAATGCGATTTTGCTAGAGAAATTAACAAATGGATAATGGAATGGAAAAGTAGTTAGTAAACACACCTGAAGCACATTAGTTAACAAAATATGTGCGCACCTACAAAACATAGAAGGCATATCAAGTCATCATCAACATAAATAAAACCCAAAGAGGCTTAGTGGAGGAATGATGATTACATTAGTGTTTCCCAGATTTTCTACCCCAATACCAAGATTAAATTCCTTTAAAATTGTATATTAAATCAAAAACACCCTTTTTGAACTTAACACCCCCCAAAAATAAATAAAGTTCATGTGTAAAATCCAGTTGTACCTACAATAAAATGATATAATTAGTTCATCATAGAAAAAATATGAACTATTGAAAACCTAAAAACCCAAATCTCAATTTAAAACTCCAAAAACCATGATTTAAACCCCAAAAAAAGGTATACAAAGGTCGAAATGATTGTTTTCACGACATGGATATCTACAAGGTTTGTGAGAGGATAGGGAGGCGCGAAGAGGAGAGGAAGTGTGAGGCTAAGAGGAGGAGGGGGTGGCGCAAAACAGAGGGGGCCAGTTTAGTGAGAGAGGGAGAATGAGGAGAGGATTAGGGTTTGGGGGAAAGATCGTATGACTTGAGTGGGGATGAATGAGGAAGCATATGGTTTGGGGTCAAGGCATGTTTACCCCCAATTTTCCACGTCATAAGGGTCTCCATGTGACACGGCACAATATGAGACCCTTAGATCTGATCAGGAGAACAACCCACACCCGTTAGATCGTGTTACTATATAAACACCCCTCTCCCATATTATATAGATTATATAGATATATACAGTTATATCCTTAAACAATATAACTAAAAACAACCAAGAGTATTGACAAAAATGCAAGTATTTATATTGCCATAATTTGGTTAATCCACAATAATAAAATAAATTCACAAAAAAAGGCAAGTATTTATATTGTGAACCTGCCTTGTGAAGTAATCTGCACAATAAAGCAACGTAATATGTCCTGCAACCTACCATCAAAAGTAATACACTATTCAGTGGAGGAAAATTTAATACGCTTACAAAGCCAAGATTTCCCAAATACATAACCCTAAAAAATCTCAAAACATACCTAAAACTAATCAAATAGAAACAAAACTGTAAAACTAAAAAATAATATCAACAAACCTAGATTGAGATTGATTACAACTCATAAAACCCACATTTGAGTTATTGTATTGAAGAAACCTTGATTACAGATCATAAAACCCTAGATCTGAATGTAAAAAATATATGTGGCGCATATTGACACTTCGAAATCCCAAAAACATTAGATCTGCAAACAAAACATTATAAATGTAAACAAATTAAGCTCCTAGATTTGTGTGTGTATGTGTATGTGTATGTGTATGTGTATGTGTATGTGTATGTGTATGTGTATATGTATGTGCATGTGTATGTGTATGCGTATGTGTATGTGTATGTGTATGTGTATGTGTACATGTATGTGTGGAGAGACTACCTGAAGTTAACAGAGCTGGAAGTGTAGGGCGGCGGTGGAAGCGTAGGACGTCAATGGAGGCGGCGACAGATAGGGTTAGGGGGACAAGGCTAGGTTTTGGGATTAAGGGGTAAGGCAGTGTGGGGAGGGGAGGGGAGGGGATAGAATGAGGGGGAAGGGTTTGGTATTAAGGTGCGACGGCGTAGGGAGAGATGTGGCGGCTGGGGATGAAGTGGGGGAGAAAGCACGGGAGAAGGTTTTGTGTGAAAGTTTTGTTTGAGTAGGTTTTGTTTGGGGTGATGATGAGGAACGAGAGAAAGGGAGAAAATGGGACGTATTTTTAGGAATGTTTCTTTATTTTCCATGTCATAATGATGAGAGGTGACATGGAAAAACCTCACACCCTTAGATCACCCCAAAAAATTTGATCCCAACCGTTAAATCGTTTTATTATTCAAATACCCCCCCCCCCCGCACACACACACACACACACACACACACACACACACACACATATATATATATATATATATATATATATATATATATATATATATATATATATATATATATATATATATATATATATAATGCATTCATACCTTAGGACAGATTGTAACTAAGTTGATGATGTGAAACGAGAAACATATAAACCGGCAATGGTGATCTCTTGATAAGTAGGTTGCAATGTCTTCAACTTTAACATGTCATAGGCTAGAAGGATACACAAGAACACTATCCTATGACTTAAATGTTTTTGTTTGAAATTAAGCCAACACTACATTAAGACTAAATCGGATACTTGTGTCCTTCCAAATCTCCCCCTTTGGCTATTCTGGGACAAAAACCAAAACAAAATCCTAAAGGACCATCAAGCTCTACTAGACTGAAAAAAAACCATCCAAAATAAAAATTACATATCTTGACTCAAAACCCAAGGATCAATATCTTTGCTGATGAAAGTTGTCAATTATGAATTAGAAGCATAGATGGAATAGAAAACAAGGCAAAGAAAAAAATTACCATATATATGTAGACATAATGAATAGCACTAACGCTCACGCACATATATATAGCTATAGACACCACACATGACACAAAATACAATAATCTTTTCACACTCATATGGAAAAAATGTGTCATATGGGAATGAAAGTGTAGGGGTGTGTACTAGTAACAGTTAAATTTTGACCCAATGACTTAAAACATGTTCACGGAGTTCTCATTTGATTGCAAACTTTATCACATTTAAATATAACCTCATGTGACAATATAAATTGAAATCAATGAACAAACATACACAATGCATACAAGCCTAGAATTTTGATGATTCTACAAACCAATAGAGTCATGACATTAAAAGAACAACTATGATAAATAAACATTGTGCAAACCGTTGATATACCATCCAAACTCCCTCAAAATAAGCATATTAATTTTTGAATGACTATATCAAACTAAACAAATAGACCTTGGAAAATATTTTCTTTGAATGCCATTATTTTTTAGGCCAGTGGACCACGAATTTCTTTTAGGTCCAAGGAAACGGTGGCTTACTAGCAAAGGATGATATTTCCTTTCGGAGCCCTTCCCCGTGCACACACACACACACACACACACACACACACACACACACACACACACACACACACACACATATATATATATATATATATATATATATATATATATATATATATATATATATATATATATATATATATATCTCACACACAAATCTCACGTGCAACGGATTTTAACATGCACTAGTCCTCCTAGGTCACATAATACGTAGATGACTAGATTGGTAGGAGAACACCTCATAAAGCTCAACTATACATGTTAGGTTACAATTTCAAATGAGTTCGTGCATGTGTGAAATGAGGCATATAAAAATAGAATCCATTATAACAACACAAAATCCAACTACTCCATGTAAGTATGGTAAAGAATATTTTAAGGATTGTCAATCTTAACCAAAAGTTCTAGCCACATGGAAGCGAAAAAGAAGGGATTCAAACACAAGTATATGCCACATAAAGTGTGTCAAACTAAAATACACACAACAAAAATCAAAGTTCTTTTTATGTTTTTGAAATTTTTTAACCAAAAATAAAAATATTTACTGAAAAGGGAGACAAAAATAATTTGTATTTTTCATTAAGCCTAAATTACAAAAAAGGTAAAACACAAATGATAAACAAAATATTTTTGTATTTCTCATATAATGCAAACAAAAATGAAAGAACTATAATACAAAAGATAAATAAAAATCATAATTCTAGCATGAGATATGTGTTTAAGCAATGACTAGAAAATGATAGACAAGCATACAATTAGCATGAAAATATAGCATGAAGCATAAAAGCTAAAGTATGCAAACAACTAACACATTCAACCTTTGGATTTAGCAAGAGAGGTATCGTGTGAAAGTAAATGAGAATAAAAAATCATATCTTGTAAAGCTACCAAGTCAGATCTCCTAACCCAAACTAATGAAGAATGACTATCTCGGGATATAGGAATCTTGGCTACCTCGGTTGCCTTATGTTGGGAATTTCTAAGCCCTCACTTAAGATCAAAGCAAAACTTCCTAAGATGACCTTTTTGACCACAATGTGAGAACCTAAAGACTCGACAAAAAGACTTTCCTAAGGAATGATCTATAACATTGTTCCTAGAGGATTATCCTAAAACATTTATTTTGACTTTATGAGTTCACTCATTACAAGTATCGAAACCTGAACCACAAGTGTCATTTTTAATTTGGATTGTTCCTAATATTTTTTTAATTTCTCCGATGTGACACCCCGACTAATTAAATACCGGGTAGCTACTCCTTTATTAAATTAATTCAAAATGCCAAGTTGGCTCAGCTAATAGCATCACTGTAGAAAGCATTTTTATTATTACTAACCACCTAGTATTTAAAAAGTAAGTTGCCAAATTTTAATTAAAGTCTGATTAACATGCAACAAGTGTAATGAAGAATAATAACACCATTCACCATACCGAAGTAAATAGAATAACCATCACATAATGTAAATAAAGTCTGGAGGAAAACTCCTCACTACAAATCCACAAACTGAAATAATTAAACTGAATACTGAATCAATACATGCCAAAGTCTGAAAACTGTAATGGAAAAGTAACTCTAATGGAACTGGGCAACATGCCCTAAAACTGAAGAATACTGAATATGGAATCCAAATGATAGAAGCGTCTAAAAGCAAATCCCTGTAGCTTCCATAAACAGCTACAAATCGTCACCTGAATGAGTATCCTATGCATGGTGTCCTTGTGGCTGGGCACCTAAAAATGGTTTTACAAGAATATAGATTTGAAAGCAAACGGGTCAGAGCCCGAATGTGGAGATATTTTAAAACATGCAAGTGCTTTAAACACATTTAAAACATTAAATGCAAAGTACATGTTAGGACGTGCACTCACATGAAATTCTCACCTCTCGTCTAACTGTGCACTCCTAACGTAAGTACCCATCTAAAATAACACAACCCACTAGCTAAGTAACAACATCTCTAGCTAGACTGTCATAGGTTCTACCCTTATTACTCGGTTCCCATTAACATTATAACGATCTCAATTAAATAGGGCTTAACGTAAATTCAGGTTCTCATACAGAAGTAATACAACTCGTTATAGATTATCCCTCTATGTTATCCCATAGTTATACACACAATACTATATGAAAGTTCCCAGTTTATTAAACGTATATATTCCACAACATGAATATACAATATAAGCACCCCGAGACTAAGCTGCAGTGTACACATACTCTGCTATCCATCCCGGTACATCACGTACATAAGGATCACATATTCCGAATCTCTCAGGAATAGTTCACAGATAACAACATCACAAATAATGGAGGCGAACACAGTCACATCACATGGGTCACGCACATACCTACGCTCCCACGATCAGCGGACTTATTAACATCCCAATAAGTCTTTCTCTGATCTATGTTCATCGAGGTAACCGGTCTAAATCCGGGAAACACAAGGATTAGAGGGCCCTAAGCGAACGCAAACCTCCCGTGATAGCAAGTATGGTAGGTATGTCATACACACAATTCATATACCAATACTAAGTAAGCACACATCTTAGTAATCCCGTAGTTTAATTGTAGTACTTATCGCATTCTCGTACTAATCTAATATATATACAACTTATATAATCCTTGTCCATATTTACATGCGCCATAATTTATTCTCACGTCGTGGTAAACACTCACGTCTCAATCCCATATTAACCATTATTTAAATCACTCGTATATAATTTACTCCTCATAATAACCCAAATGTCCCAAATCTATCAATATATCATCAAAGGAATGTTATCTTTATCCTCGAACAAGTTTACGGGACTCCCAAAATCAAAACAGGCCAAAAAGGCCTAAACTGCCAGCTCGTTAGAAGTCTCGTTCGAACGAGGCTGTTCGAACGAGATTTCAGTTCGTTCGAACGAACTGTACCTTCTAACGAGATCTAGTTTGAACGAAGTTATCGAACGAAATTCCCTTTCGTTAGAAGTGACTGGTCAACTCGTTAGAAGCTCGTTCGAACGAGCTCGTTCGAACGACCTGTAGAGGTCTTCTAACGAGGGACCAGTTTCGGCCCAGATTTTCTCCAATCTCGTTTTTCATCCATTTTAATACCTCAAACCTCTTCTAAAGTTCGTCCCAACAACGTTTTAGGGTCTCTAATTCATCCTAAACATATTAGAGTCACCTCCTAACATGTTTTAAGGAATTAATTCGTCCTAAACATCATTAAATCACAAGGCTCTACACTTTTCCCAAATTTTTCAAGAACATGGACCCTAAAATTTTTAGATCCTTAATTTATCCAATTAAATCCGTTTTTTTGTGTCCTACAAGATATATCAACATCATATTAGTCCTCTAAATATGATTCTACATGCAATTCCTTTCATCAAAATTTAGTATTCTACTTCCAAACTCATGGGTTTGTCATTATCTTCCAAGAACAAACATAAATTTGAATTATCTAACATGGAAGGAACATTCTCTGAAATTAAATGGAATTAAATCACTTGCCTCGAGTTTATCTCTGATTTTGATGTTGATATGATGGAGCTTTTCTACAGAATTCCCTTCTATCTCTCTCTCTCCAAGCTTATCTCCAATGGTGGCTAGGGTTTTTCTTTGGGAAGTTTTGGAAACCTAATTTGATAACTCCCGTAGCTTATTGGGTCATTAAGGGTTGGTTAGTGGGTTTAGTGGGTCTATTCCCAATCAGATAAAGACTCCTAATTTTCGTCATTTTTAATTCCTCAAAATACAAAATTACGAAAATACCCTTTATGTTGCCGGTATGGCCTAAAAATACCCCGGGACCCAAATTAAACCCCCGGCTAGTGTTTTCTGACTATCTCGACCCTTCCGGACGCGTTGGCGCACTCAAAATGACCATACGGTTAATAGAATTTAAATTCACTTTTATAATTAAAATAATTATATCCTGACGCGACGGTCACACGCGTCCCAATAAAATGACCAAATTGCCGTATATCAATCTCACGACAAATTTCATAATTCAATATTCATATAACATCATATATACTCAATATAGTCAAATACCAACTCACATCTCGCTAGTATTTTACCCGGATTAATTCCCAATTAATTCTCATTTAATTAATTAATCCCAAAATAAATATCGCCAAAAATACGGGGTATTACATCCGAACGACACTCCAAATCAAATTTGACTTTACTGGAGTCTTTTAATTCTAATTCTAAAATTCTAGACTCTAACAAAACATTTCTCTCTTCAAACTCGAGAATCTCCTTTTTCAAGGATTCCATCGAACCTCAAAGGCTATCTCTCTTGCCTTCTACATACGTAAGCTTATCTCAAAGAACTCTCTCACGTGTCCTAAGGTCTTCCACTAGAAAACTCTCATTAATGACCTCGACACACTCTTTCAAACTATCTTTTAACTTCAAATTTGCTCTTTTTAATTTAATAGATTCTTCATATAGTTCTTGAAATGCAAATTGAAGTTCACTCACATTAACATCTTCTTCATTTTCACTCTCTCTCTCTTCTTCACTCTCACCACGATAAAAATAAGGGAATCATAAACTATTGCCTTGGAAGTGTCATGTGTTAAAATTTTATCAATAAAGGAGTGCTCACTTTCACTCACATGACTTGCCATAAAATGCACAAAGTTGGGATTAGTGGGGGAATCAGATTCCTCTTCCTTATCACTATCACTTAGGGTTGAATTGTAGGAAATTGGTTGCTTACCCTCTCTCCTTAATGTAGTGGGGCACTCTGTCGCCCTATGGCCATAACCCTCACAACCGTAACACCTATTAGACTCGTCCCTATTAAGATCATATTTTTGAACTTTAGGGATCTTATCGGTTTTGTCATGCTTAGAGATTTTGAATTTCTTAAAATCATTTTTATATTTGTTAACTTGAGAAATTTTTGAAATTTCTTAGCAAATATAGCCATCTCCTTCGAGTCACTATCACTTTCTCTCTCTACTACTTGTTTTTCCTCCTTTTGGGCTTTCAAAGCAACGCCCTTATCTATTTTATTTTCAGTTTTAGAGGGAAACATGTCTAGTTCATAGGTTTTTAAGTCACCTACGAGCTCTTGTAATTTCATAGAGGCCAAAGTGGGTAAATAACTTAACATGGTCACCTTAGGAATAAATCTATTGGGTAGGGACCTTAAAATTTTCTGTACTACTCGGTTGTCGGGTAGTTTCTCTCCCGAATTAAAAGATGAATTAACTATATCAGAAAGTTTAGCATAAAATTCATCAAATTTTTCTTTTTCATTCATCTTGATGGTTTCAAATTGAGTGGTGAGGTTTTGGAGTTTAGAAGCTTTTACGACACTAGTTCCTTGATGAGTGAGTTGTAAAATATCCCAAGCTTCTTTAGCGGTTTCACACGTCATAATGCATCGGAATTCATCCGGTGTGACCGCGCTAAACAAGGCATTTAGACCTTTGGAATCAAAATTAGCAAGTTTACATTCATTATCACTCCATCTATTTGTGGGTTTGGTAACACGTTCATTTTCAACTAAATATGTAGGCCGGGTCCACCCGTTAACAATTGACAACCAAACCCTCTCATCTAGAGACCTAAGTGTTGATTTCATACGCGGTTTCCAATACACGTAGTTGGAACCATCAAAAACAGAAAATGGGGAAAATTACATTTTTTTAACCAAAAATATTGAAGTGACCTTAACGCAATAAATTAGCGCTCCGGCTCTGATACCACTTGTTGGACCCCCAATTTTAAAATTTTAAAATATAATTTCCTTTAAAATGTGGAATAAGGATGGTTCAATTAATAAGGAATAATCTTTCAAGATTCACAATTAAAATATTACAATTTTAATTCTTCCAAAATTAAAATTGAACTAAACCGGATTTTAATTTTCTCAAAATTAAAATTTCACTTTAAAACAAACTTGTGAATATTTAACTTTTAGCCCAAAATAGATTCAATCCAAGTCCTAGAAATTTTCCTAATAATAAATATTCATTTTGCAAATTAGGACAAACCAAATTTTACCAAATTAAGGTTAATGACTTGAATTAAATTAATTAAATTATACCCAAACAAATTTAGCACCAAATTAAACAAGATTGTGAATTAAACCATATTTTATCTTTTAATCCTAAGCATGCATTCTAGGTGATTTGCAAGATAAAATAAATTCACAACCACTACGCCGCGATGTACGAGGAAAAATCCACAATGAAAAAAATATCGGACGGCCCTAGCCTTAAGTACACGAAGTACGAATTTAAAATTACAAGACAGATGACTTACTACAATTGACTCGATTTCTTCAAGCCCCATTGCGTCTTCTTGCAACTACCTCTACTTAGCCGACAATCCCGGAATCCACCGGAACCTTGGAGTCCACCAATGAAGCTTTAGGGAACAATCTTCAACCACACACGGTGCCTTTCACCATATGAGAATGCCGCAACCAAAAACAAAACTTCTTCTTTGAGGGATGTAGAAGTAAACCTAAACGAACTCTTCAATTCGGTAGAGTAGAACCCAGTGACAAACACTCTCCAAGAAAGATATATATATATATATATATATATATATATATATATGGTACTTGGAATAAACATAAACTGATTTTATGGGTGAAAACACATGTGTATAAGAGAATTTCTAATTAATCTTGACGCATGAAAACTGGGACTTTTGTTATCAAATATTGGCTCTCAAAAATCTCTCAAGAAGGTTAGAAAAGTCTTCGAAAAGGTGTTACCCGAAGTTGGTTTAAAAACTATCAAAAGATAGTGGGACAAAGTAGTGGGAAAATGGGTTAAAACTGCCAAAATTTTATTGCCCGGAAATCTCATTCGAACGAGATTTTTGTTCAAACGACATTCTTGTTCGATTGAACATCTATCGATGTTCTAGAAGCGAAATGGGAAAAATCGTTGGCAAACTCTTCGAACGACATTCTCGTTCGAACGAACTTCCAGAATGGTTAAAATTCGATTTAATCCCAAAAACATTATTTTAAAGTTCTAAAGTAACGTTCTTAAAATACAGTTTATTTTAAAATAAAATTACACCCAATAAAAAATTGTTCCAAGCTCCTATATGTGTGTGTGTGTGTGTGTGTGTGTGTGTGTAATGCATTCATACCCTAGGAGAGATTGGAACTAAGTTGATGACGTGAAATAAGGCACATGTAAGCCGACAATGATGATCTCTTGATAAGTAGGCCGCAACGTCTTCAACTTTAACATGTCATAGGCTTGAAGGATACACAAGAACACTATCCTATGACTTAAATGTTTTTGTCCAGAATTAAGCCAACCCTACATTAAGACTCAATCGGAGATTTGTGTCCTTACACACTGCCTAGAAAACATTGATGATTCTCAAATAATAGTGTCAAACATTATATAATTAGGACTGATTGCGTAAACCCATTGATCTTCAACTTATAACACCCTCCAAATTATAGATATTCAATATTTTTTCTCCCATTTTGAAGATACAAATTTATTTGAACAATTAAGCAAATACTTTTTGGTCTCGGAAATATTTTTTTTATTTTCATTTTAATTTTTCAGGCTCTCGTCAGTGATGAACTTTCATGGAAGGAAGATTTCTCCCTTCATATCCTTTTTCACGTGCACACTCATATTTTCAATAAAGCAACAGACTCACTGACAATGGTTCTTACATGCCCAAATACCCCATAGTCAAAAGATATGTATAATGCCAAGATTAATAGGAGAACACCTAACTTAACTCATATAACATATAAAGTTAAAATCCAAAAGATCTTGTGTATATGTGTACGGAGGCATATGCAATGTAAATGCAATAAGCAAATCAAAGTCGAACTACTCCATGCAAGTATGATTACAAGTATCAAGGATCATAAGCAAATGTTCTAGCCACATGGATTCATGGAAAGATCTGAATTTAAATACACTGATATGCTACACAAAATTTGTAAAACTATATTGCATATAAACAAAAATCTTTTTGAGTTTTTCTAAAAGTTTTTAAAAAATGACACCACTTGAAAACTAATATCAAAAGGCAAACAAAATCTTTTTGTATTTTTCATTAAGACTCAAAAAGGAAAATCATAATAGAAAAGATAAACATCAGATAAGTAGCAAGCATATATAACATGAAGTTTAAAAGATAATGTATGAAAACATGAAAACACAATAAACCATTAGATTTAGAGGGACAAGTATCGTGTGGAAACATACAAGAATCAACTGGTCTAACATTCAATACCTCTAAAACTGATTCCCTAACTGGTCTAACATTGAATACTAAATGCCTCAGGTTTTGGGAACCATGATGACACGAGGTCTAGAGTTCCTAGGACCTCTTCTAAGATCATAACAAAATTCCCTAAGATGACCTTTCCTACCACATTCATCCTAGAAGGTTATCTCTCCCACCCCCCCCCCCCCAATGTAAGCAAACTTATAACTAAGAGTCTTTTCACATGGCTTCAAACGTTTTATAAATTTATCACTATCCTCTTTATTGAGAACTTTCAACCTAGTCTCCAACCTATTAGATTCCTATAATTCTCTCTCTAACACATGGACTCTATCATCACTCTCTTTTTTGGACACTTTTAAATCTTAAGAATCATATTTCATGTCCTTAAACTTCTCATGAATGATATCTCTTTGAGTTTGAAATGATCATAAAAATTCAACATCATGTTTTAAGAAAAAAAATCATGCTTCAAGAAATTTAACTTTTTTTTTGCAAACTTCAAATTCAAACGAGTTAAGCTTTCTACATGATTATGAAGCGCGTTAAACTCCTCTCGAATATCAAAATCATCGTCAACACCAAACACGTGGGTTAACTTATCACTATAATAACCCATCGAGAGAAACAAAAAATGAGAAAGAGATAAACATCCAAACAACCCTAAAGCATCACGAAGCTATGGATCAACATCATGACTCACTGCACCCGCTCTAATACCACTTGAAAGTCCTATAAGGTTATAAATGGAAAACATTTAAAAATACTTTTTTGAATCACACCAACACATTAATTGACAATTTTCAGAACTCCATAGCATAGTTAGTCACAACATAGAAATCCACTACATAAATGCATAAAAGAAGAAAGCAATAAAGGATATTAGAACACTTATCCATAGAAAATCCCAAACACAAAACAAAATCGAACACAATCTACCCCCCACCATACACTATTTCATACAAAAAAAACTCACCAAAAAGGAACTGAAAAAAGGTACTCCGCAAAAATGAGAATTAAATAAAACTTTGTAAAAGTTTAATATTAAACCAAATACCTTAACCAAACTCCCCAAATACTCTGTTTATAAGTAATAAAAAGCATAAAAACGAAACTGCCAAATACCCTGTCATGATAATTAGGTGTAGAAAAGCTTATAATAGATTCATTTACATGCTCAATGTCACTGGACATTTCTTTTCTTATTGTATATAACATTAAATTAAAATTTTCCACATTCCCCACCCTCATCTAATCATATTAAACTTCACCAGCCTACGAAAATTTTACAACATTAATAAAATAATAAAGAAAATTCGGATACCTATTGGATCGCATTAAGCCTCAGAGCATCTGCCTTATATTTCTACAGAGAAAAAGAAACATATGAGTACATAACCTATATTACGAAAAAAATTATAAATAAATACAAAGAAAAAGTTGAAAAATTTAGATAGTAAATATATAAGGAGCAGCTATAGTATTATTTCATAAATAAATAAACCTATAATAGAATGATATGAGTCCAAATTCAACCCCCAAATCACGTTGCGTTACTATAAGTCTTGCAAAATATTATTATAGAGTACAATAATCTACTTCTATGGCACATCGTTTGGTGGATGATATAGGGGTTGCCTTTGGGACTCATAACATAGAAGTTGTAATTAGTTGCAGTTTACAACCAACAAGAAAAATAGGTATCAAATACAATATTACTTAGTATTGAAATTAGTCAATACTATTATTGTTCCTAATTTTTCCTCCGTGATCGAGAGATTATCTTTTCGAGTTCTGACATACCGAATATAATTTGACTAGAGGTTTAAGTTTACGGACCTTATAATTTAATGTATGGGTTTGTTTTGGGTATTGTTCACGTTGTGGAACCGTTTTGCCTTGAGTAGTAAAATCATACACTTTACTAAAACACTAACCGTTTATGCCTTGAATACATACCATCCCCAACACAATTGAAACACTAACCTTGCATCCCTTCCAAAAAATTTAATTTCACATGTCTTCAACACTGAATATCACCACCCCATGAATTAATATCTAATCTTGGGCCTTTAACAAACATAAAAAGTTATAATAGTAATATTTTCACAGTTAACTGTACATTATTCATATTAATTTTCTCCACTATTGAACAAAATTGAGTATGACCGAGCAATCAATCAGCACTAGCATTAATCTTACAGTTTTAAAATACCAATTTAAATCTCATTGTCACGAAACTTTTATATATTACATGATAAAGGATTATGCATGGAGAAAGCAATAGGAAGCAAATAATGAACACATAAAGTCAGGGAAAACGTGGAAAACCACACATAAAAACTATATATTATCGTGTTCCAAGGGCGATTTAACATAACAAAATTACGATGTTAGGCATGATGATATGTGGAATAATATCCATTTCACCAGTTATTATTGAAGCCAACACAAATCTTAGTATCTACGAAAAATATTCTTGCAATTGAAAGTGAAATGCAGATGTGCATAGATAAAAGCGCTTATTATCTAACTAATATACATGTTGTTACATATTTTACTTGCACAATCGTCATCTACCCATAAATATAGAAAACATAAAAGACTATTGTAATCCAAAAGAGTTACTTAATCTCTTAGCAAGTATGATTCTCCTTTATAGAAATTCATAAAACAGTTAGTATGAAGCATGACAAATTCATAAGAACATTATGAATCAATTACTCTTAAAGATACAAACAACTTCAAGAATACAAATGATATCATAAAAATAAAATAATTAAAAGTCTAAAGTTGAAACGTTAATGGTATATGTAGAAGTAGGTATATAAATTACAAAACTACCACATTTATATTAATTATGCGGGAGAGGAAAACATAATAGATATGTTTGATTATGTCATTAACAATCTTGGCCTATGTTGATTCCTGGAGATGAATAACACTAACTAACCAACCCAAATAAAATTTTATTTAAACCCTAAGACAAAACAAATAGTTCTAGATGTAAAGTAGAATGCTTGTTGGTTTCCACTAAATTCTCATGCGCCCGTACTTGCTGAAAATATGTTATTTTCTGGTCAATTCGACATAGCATTATGCATATCCCAATGGCCATTTCGAAACTTGCACATATAATAATTTCAAAACCCACACATATTATAAAATTGGAAAGAAACCCCGATATAATTATAAAAATAGAGTTATGTTTGCATCAATTTGCATGTACAAACCTTGCAAAAAACTCAAGTGTACAGGGTCAAGGTGATAGCTGAAAATAAATAAAACAGAGCAATGGTTGCTTTAATTTTCATAACTAGTGCACGATGTCTAAGTCCAAATTGAAAGTCCTCAACTGATTATGTCAAGTTAATGTTTTTAATAATTTCATAGAAAATTCGATAAACTCAACAAATTAAATATATAATACAAAGTAATAACCAAGGTCCAATCATATAATGTTTTATTAAGTGCCCAATATGAGAAAAACTTCATTTACTTCATGTTTCCACTATTTCTTCCTGTAGAATAAAAAAAGAAAAAAAAGTTCGATACATAGTAACAGTTAGAGGATTAAAATTATCCGTGCAGTTAATATTAAAAAACATGGTAGCCTTTTTCTCAAACCCGATGTAATACCCCTTATTTATGAGTAATTATTTTTATAGTAATTTGCCATGCAGGTTAATTATATAAAATAAAGGAAGTTGAAGTAAATATTACTTTAACTGATTTATGAGATAATATTTACTTATTTTTGCATATTTACTGTTAAGTGAATGTAAATAGTACCGCATTATGTTTTATTGCGTCATTGTGCTTTAAAGAGACGGCTGTGATTTAAAATGATGTTGGAACACGAAATAATTTATGATATCCCAGATGCCAATTTAGAGGGCGCAGTTAGTTTGAAAATGGTTGAAATAATCAAAATAAGTACCAAGTTATATTTTTGGGTTACGGGTACTTTTGATCGGTTATGACTTAATTATGTTGTTACGAGTCATTTTAATTGTGTAGTAGCACTTAAATGTTAGACTTAATGTATTTGGGTATTTTAGTTTTTCTAGAGAATTTAATCTCATTTATGTTTAATAGCCTAGAGAGAGTAGAGAGAAGAGAGAACTTGGGAGAAAGGGAGAGAAAGAGGAGATTTATTGATTTGAGCAATGGAAATAGTTGCTATGAGTAGATAATCTGAGACTACAAACTTAAGGCAGGTATCTAACTTGCGTATGTATGATTTAGTGTGGATAATTTGTATTGATTGATGTGTTTTTGGAGAACCAAACCATTTGTGGGTTTTGAAATTTTTTGGTGTTTAAACCCTTAGATTTTAATGTATATATAATTTGAGTTGGATGTATTAACTAGTGGTGGTGTAGAAATGATTTGGTGTTAGTATCAGTTGATTTGGTTGGGATTTGAGGAAAGAAGAATAGGTTTTGGGTATTTAGGTTCATATAACCCGTAGTCCCAACTGGGCAAATCGACCAGGGCAAATCGATTCACCCGCCTAAGTGAATCGATTCGCTAAAAATGGTGGCTACAGGTCTAGGAAGTCGAATCGATTCGGGTTAAGGCTGAATCGATTCCGACTAAGATAGAAAGTTGGTGTTCTCAGCCGAATCGAATCGCTTCGTCCTAGGCAAATCGATTCGAAAATCCTGTTGTTTTAGGGTATTTTACTAACATAGTTTTTAGCCCTTTCTTTTAGGTTTAAGGCCTAGGAACCTTGTCTTATGAAGTAATAAAGAGTACTAGAGTTTTATATTAGGGATATGAATCCCCTAGATTATGAAGGGGGTTAATGGTATTTTTTTGAGGGCTATTTAACAGAAGTTAGGGTAGTCCTTTAGCTAGTAAGCTAGTCTAGGACTAAGGTAAAGTAGGGTTACACAGTTTTAGACTTTTAGAGATTTGTATGAGGTAAGTTACATTTGATGGATCATAGGGAGGTCATTAACTCTCGGAGACTAGTATGGGGATAATTAAACATTGTGGTGTATGCTGTTAAACACATATGGTTCCGAATATAATATAAGGCATGTTTTAAATTGGCAAATCTTGTAAATATTGACTTGCATATACATACCTCTCTAGATTCTATCTTAAGGGAAGTTACGGGAATGAGGTGAAGTCCTATGGAAAATGAATGAAGGGTGAATATAGTCCTCGACCATAGGATCGGTGGTTATATTATGTTGTTTTATTCTAAGTGAGGTAATTTTGGGTATGGTTATGACTTACTGTCGAAGGTATATGGCCGCTTCCCACGCGATGCGATTTAGGATGCCCAGGAGGTCTTGGTTATAGGCCCTAGAATATGATAGATATTTAGGTGTGCATCCAGTGGGGTGACTCCCGAAAGGATGGTCTTAGAATCGTTATATGTTGATTGTAACTATTCTCTCGAACGGGGCATTTCATAAATGGCGAATGCATTTATAAATCAATTGTACGGACTCGGTTTGCTAATGACGAATGCATTTGTGAAGTTGTATTTTATCAAAATGAAATTTAAGTTTATAAAAATGGACTTTAGTTGATTCTCTTGCATTAACGAATTGTTAATATTAACTGGCATTTCGTTAGGATGTGCACTTAGATGAGAGGTGAGGAATATCCTTATCATGAAGAGTGATTTAAATTTGTTTATGATATTAGCAATTCATAATTATCATGCATTTTATTCACACGTATATCATATCAAATCGGTCCATGACCCGTTTATATTTTTCTATTCTGTGTGGTTCTTATTTATGCCCAGGTGCTCTGTCGCAAGGATGCCCGTGTTAATTTCTCGTTCTCAGTGTCCGGGAGCTACAACATTTTTGCGGATGTTGTAGGATTTTTGTTATAGACACATCCATCTTTTGTATAATCTAGTTATGACCAGTCTGTACATTCGGTTGTGTTGCCCAAGTTTTGTAATTGTACTTATATTGTTTGTATTTAACTATAATACTCGGTGTAACCTGTTTGTACTAGCCTGTGAACCGACAGCTTATTCGGTTATTGTTATTGTTAATTGGTTGCTAAGTTGTTATATGTCTTTACATGCTTATCCACCACTTTTCAAATTTGGACTTATTGACATGCGTTTTCTAATATAAATGATGGTTATCTCATATTGTTATTACTACGGTTGTGATGCTAAGAATGGACCATCTATTATTCTTGTATTTATTAGAGTATCGGGCTTGCCACCTCTTATTTTAATAAGATGGGTGTCACAGATGGTATCAGAGCATCAGGTTCTAGAGTCCCTAGGATATATGCGGACTTATCACGTTCTACCATATCATTCTTTTATGTAGAGCCCTATTATTAGGACTGTTTTATTTGTGCATGCTTGTGATCTTCTACAAAGATAAATTATTTTAAATTGTACTCTGATCCAGTTATTTCTTCGTCTCAAATGCCGCCTAGAAGAGGTCACCTAGCGAAAGTAAATTGAGCTGCAGAGAATGTAGAGCCTCCACCACCGCAAGGAACCATAAATGCGGCGGAGGTGGCTAACATTGTTGCCCAGGCAGTCAATGCTGCAATGACTACCATGGCCCAACAGTTTCTCCAAGCCCAACAACCGATAGTACAGGTGGTTCAATCCCTTGCGGGACCTTCCCCGTGGGAGAGAGTCAGAGAATATTTCTTAAAAGATCACCCTCCTGAATTTCAGTGTGGCTCCGATGTAATTGTGGCAAACCATTGGAAGAAAGATATGCAACATCATCTACGAATGGTGGAGTGTAACGAGGAATGGAGACAAATTCTTGCCACTTTCAAACTGGTGGGAGCAACTTTACATTGGCGGGAGTCGGTGATAACTCTAGAGAAGAGAGATACCATATCTATATCGGACTTCTAGGTTTTGTTCGATCGAAAATATTTTCCTCCCGTAGTCTAGAATGAGATGAGGAGGAAACTACAAGATGTTGTTCAAGGGGAACGGTCAGTTGCAGAATATGAAGAGGAATTTACTCGTCTAGTAATTTTGTGCTGGATGAAGTAACTCCGGAGGAAAGGAGGATATCAAAGTTTTTTGGGGGTTTAAATTGGTGAATCAGGCATCACTCGTTGAGAAATCCATCGTTGCAAACGTTTGGTGACGTGATGAATGCGGTCTTGATCCATTGCCAAGATCACCATCTTCATGTGAAAGGGAGTAAGAAGATTTTGGATTCGGTTCAATCTAGTAAGCAGGGAGGTAATGGTGCCGATGGAGCACTATCCTCACCACAACAGTCGGGAAGTAAGAAAAAAGAGAGGGACACTCAGTAGGGGGATTCATTCAAGAGGCAACATTTTAGGGGTTTTAATTTTGGTGGAGGTGGTTTTAGGCATGCTCAGGGTGCTCAGCAGCAATAGCAGCAGGTGGGCCAATAGGGTTAGGTAGGCCGAGGAAATAATTGAGGACGAGGCTAGCAGGGCCAAGACATGGGTCAGTTTTAGAATAATAATCGGGGTAGTTATCTGGAAAATTTTGTTGGACGTTGTTTTCAGTGTGGTGAATCGGTTCACTTTAAGAAAGATTGTCCACAGTTGATCGGGGAATAGTTTCCTAGGGGTCCCCACCATCAGCAGACGCAATTACAGCCTCTAGCACATATGCCAGCCGTCCCTCTAAAATAGGGGCAACTTCAGTACGGGTGAGTGTATCATATTCAGAATGCTTTACTTCCTCTAGCCCCGCCCTACTGCCAGCTATTGAGGGTAAGTTTCCCATTCACAGGTATGTGGTTCGAGTATTATTTAATATGGGCGCAACTCATTCGTTTGTTGCTAGGCATTTTTGCTCATTCAACGGGGTTGATTAAGTCCGCTGAAAGTACTTTTACTAGTGTGGAATCTTCTATGGGCGATAGTTCGCTTATATTTTTTATTTGTAAAAAGGTAGGAATAGACCTTTGTAATTTACATTTTGAGGCCGATTTACTCGTCCTGGATATGGTCGGGTATGACGTTATTTTGGGTATGGACTGGTTAGTGAAATATCGAGCCATGGTAAACTGTTATGGGAGCAGTAAAGTCTTTGCCATTCCATGGCAAGAAATGTTTTTAGTGGCTATGCCTCGTTCGGAGGGAGTTTTGAACACGTACTTATATTATATTAAGGAGGAGACTTCACGCGATATAGTCTTTCCCTTAGACTCGATTCCCGTTGTTAGAGAATTTGAGGATGTTTTCCAGGAGATTCCTAGCTTACCTCTAAGTTGTGAGATTGAGTTTGTAATTGATTTAGCACCGGTAAATCGGTCGATTGTGAGATCTCTATATCATATGTCTCCTTTGGAAATAAGAGAGATAAGGGATCAAATTCAACAACTATTGGAGCAAGGGTTTAGTCGGTGTAGTACTTTACCATAGGGTTGTACAGTATTGTTTTTGAAGAAGAGAGATGGTTCCCTCTGGTTATACGTTGATTACCGGGAATTGAACAAGGTCACCATCAGGAAAAAAATACCTGTAACCTCGGATGGATGATTTATTTTATTAGCTAAGGGGAGCGTTGTACTTCTCTAAGATAGATTTGAGGACTGAGTATCATTAGCTATGAATTCGAGAGCAGGATGTGTCGAAGACTGCCTTCTTAACTAGATATGGGTCCTATAAGTTTTTATACATGCCTTTTGGGCTAACCAATGCCCCTGTCATATTAATAGACCTTATGAATAGATTATTGCAGGAATTCCTAGATCAGTTTGTCATAGTGTTTATGGACAACATTCTAGTCGATTATCGTACTGAAGTCGAGCATACCGAACACCTTCGATTGGTCCTACATATGAGTCTCTCAAGACAAAGCCCCATGAGAAGAAATATCTCGTGTATGATCTGTAGCTTGCCGCGGTAGTGTTCACCTTGAAGATATGGAGACATTACCTTCTGGGGGGAGAAGTTTAGTCTTTGTACAGACCATAAATCGTTGTAATATTTGTTCTCACAGAAAGATCTGAATATGCAACAACGTCCATGGTTGGAGTTTGTGAAAGACTATCAATTCGATATTAATTATCACCCAGGCAAGACCAATATTATAGTGGATGCGTTGAGTCGAAAATCCGCAGGGGAGCTAGCAAAGGTATGGTAGGCTAAATGGAAAGAACTTAGCCAGGAGTATGCTGTAGCAAGGGAATTTATGTCAGTTCTGACCATTACGCTTACTATTGTGATGAGAGTCGTGGAAGCGCAAGGAAGGGACAATGACTGCCAAGACCGGGTGTGCCAATTATTAACCAAGGGAGCATAGTCCTACTCTATAAGTTATGAGGGTGGGTTACATTTCCACGGGAGGTTTGTAGTCCTCGACGAGGGAGATTGAGACATGCCATCATGACAGAATCTCATGGGTCAAGATTTGCGGTACATCCAGGTGGAGACAAAATGTACCAAGACATGCGCCGTCAATGTTGGTGGGGGGGTATGAAAAAGGGACATCTCTAAATTTGTTTCCCAATGAACCACCTGTCAATTGGTGAAAGTAGACCACCAGCGACCAACGGGATTGTTAAAACCATTAGAAATACCGGTATGGAAGTGGGAGAGTATTTCTATGGATTTTATCACCGGATTGCCGATGTCACAAAGTGATCATGATTCCATTTGGGTTATTATCGATCGTCTGACCAAATCAGCACATTTTTTATCGGTGCGAACAAATTATAATACGACACGTTACGCTCGGCTCTTTATCACTGAGATTGTGAAACTCCGTGGGGTGCCCATTAATATAGTCTCCAATCGACACAAGATTTTTGTGTCCCATTTTTGGCGGAGTTTCCAATATCCAATGGGGACCAAATTGAAATTGAGTACCTCCTACCACCCGCATACGACGGACAAATGGAGAGAGTCAATCAAATATTGGAGGATATGCTTAGGATGTGCATACTTGACTTCAGAGGAGGATGGTATCAATACCTTCCATTGGTAGAATTTTCTTATAATAATTCATATCAATTCATAATAGATATGGCACCGTTCGAGGCATTCTATGGTCGACCGTGTAGATCACCTACTTGTTGCTTGGACGTAGGAGATAATAAGGTCATTGTACCTGATATGATCCAAGATAGCTCTTCGAAGATTGGGCTTATTCAAAATCATATCCTAATTGCGCAAGACCGTCCAAAAAGTTATGCCGATGCGAATAAAAGACATGTGGAATTGGAGGTTGGAGATCAAGTTTTAGTGCGACTATCCCCAATGAAGGGTATAATTTGATTCGGGAAGAAAGGCAAGCTTACGCCGCACTATGTAGGCCCTTTTTCCCGTTATTGAAAAAGTAGGCCCCGTAGCATATTAACTTTCCTTGCTGGAACACCTACAACAGATTCACGACATGTTCCACATTTTATCCTTGTAGAGGTACAAAAGGTGTGAGGGAGCTCACCGGCACATTCCTTGGGATGATATCGAATTACAACCCAATATTTCATATGAAGAACAACCGATTGCTATCTTAGATCACAGGGAGCGTAGGCTAAGATAGAAAGTGGTTCCCTTGGTTCGAGTCCAATGGGGATAACACAAAGTCGAGGAATCGACTTGGGAGCGTGATGACGATATTTGGGAGAAGTATCCACATCTCATTTTACAAGTTACGCTTGAATTTTGAGGGCTAAATTCCCTTGTAAGGGGGGAGTATGTAATACCCCTTATTTATGAGTAATTATTTTTATAGTAATTTTCCATGCGAGTTAATTATATAAAATAAAGGTAGTTGAAGTAAATATTACATTAAGTGATTTATGAGATAATATTTACTAAGTTTTGCATATTTACTGTTAAGTGAATGTAAATAGTATCGCATTATGTTTTATTGCGTCATTGTGACGGTTGTGATTTAAAATGATGTTGGAACACGAAATAATTTATAATATCCCGGATGCCAATTTAGAGGGCGCAGTTAGTCCGAAAATGGTTGAAATAGTCAAAATAAGTACCAAGTTGTATTTTTGGGTTACGGGTACTTTTGACCGGTTATGAATTAATTATGTTATTACGAGTCATTTTAACTGTTTAGTAGCAATTAAATGTTAGACTTAATGTATTTGGGTATTTTAGTCTTGCTAGAGCATTTAAGCTCATTTGTGTTTTAAAGCCTAGAGAGAATAGAGAGAAAAGAGAACTTGGGATAAAGGGAGAGAAAGAGGAGATTTCTTAATTTGAGCATTGGAAATCGTTGCTACGAGTAGAGAATCTGAGACTAAAAACTTAAGGCATGTTTCTAACTTGTGTATGTATGATTTAGTGTGAATAATTTGTATTGATTGATGTGTTTTTGGTGAACCAAACAATTTGTGGTTTTTGAAAATTTATGGTGTTTAAACCCTTAGATTTTAATGTATATATGATTTGAGTTAGATGTATTAATTAGTGGTGGTGTATAAATGATTTGGTGTTAGTCTGAGTTGATTTGGTTGGTATTTGTGGAAAGAAGAATAGGTTTTGGGTATTTAGGGTTCATATAACCCGTAGCCCTAACTGGGCAAATCGACGAGGGCTAATAGATTCGCCTACCTAAGCAAATCGATTCACTGAAAATGGTGGCTACAAGTCTGGGAAGACGAATCGATTCGGGTTAAGGCCGAATCGATTCCAACTAAGATAGAAAGTTGGTGTTCTCAGCCAAATCGATTCTCTTTTAGGGAGAATCGATTCACTATCAGAGGCGAAACAATTCTAAAAATCTTGTTGTTTTTGGATATTTTTCTAACTTAGTTTTTAGCCCTTTTCTTATAGGTTTAAGGCCTATAAACTTTCTCTTATGAAGTAAAAAATAGGACTAGAGTTTTATATTAGGGATATGAATACTCTAGATTAGGAAGGGGGTTATTGGGATTTTTTCGGGGGCTATTTAATAGAATTTAGGGTAGTCCTTTAGCTAGTAAGATAGTCTAGGACTAAGGGAAATTAGGGTTACAAAGTTTTGGACTTTTAGAGATTTGTATGAGGTAAGTTACATTTGATGGCTAATAGGGAGGTCATTAACTCTCGGAGAGTAGTATGAGGATAATTAAACATTGTTTTTTACGTTGTTAAACACATATGGTTCCGAATATAATGTAAGTCATGTTTTAAATTGGCAGATCTTGTGAATATTGCTTTGCATATACACACCTCTCTATATGCTATCACAAGGGAAGTTATGCGAACGAGGTGAAGTCCCCTAGCTAGTGAATGCAGGGTGAATATAGTCCTCGGCCATAGGATCGGTGGTTATATTGTGTTGTTTTATTCGAAGTGAGGTAATTTCGGGTATGGTTATGACTCACTGTCAAAGGTATATGGCCGCTTCACACGCGATATGATTTAGGATGCCCGGGTGGTGTTGGTTATAGCCTTGGAAGACGATAGCTATTTAGGGGCGCATCTAGTGGGGTGACACCCAGAACGATAGTCTTAGAATCATTATATGTTGATTGTAACTATTCCCTCGAATGGGGCATTTCATAAATGGATATTGCATTTATAAATCATTTGTATGGACTGGGTTTACTAATGGGGAATGGATTTGTGAAGTTGTATTTTATCAAACTTAAATTTAAGCTTATAAAAATGGATTTTAGTTAATTCTCTTGCATTGACGAATTATTAATATTAACTGGAATTTCATTAGGATGTGCACTTAGATGAGAGGTGAGGAATATCCTTATCATGAAGAGCGATTTAAATGTGTCTATGATATTAGAAATTCATAACTGTCATGCATTTTATTCACACGTATATCATATCAAATCGGGCCCTGACCTGTTTATATTGTTTTATTCTGTGTGGTTCTTATTTATGCCCAGGTGCACCTCCGCAAGGACGCCCATGTTAATCTATCGTTCTCAGTGTCCGGGAGCTACAACATTTTTGCGAATGTTGTAGGATTTTTGTTATAAACGCATCCATCGTTTGTATATTCTAGTTATGATCAGTATGTACATTCGGGCGTGTGCCCAAGTTTTGTAATTGTACTTATATTGTTTGTATTTAACTATAATACTTGGTGTAAGCTATTTGTACTAGTCTGTTAACCGATAGCTTATTCGGTTATTATTATTGTTGATTGGTTGCTAAGTTGTTATATGTTTTTACATGCTTATCCACCACTTTTTCAAATTTGGACTGTCTAATTTGTTTTATTTTGTGGTGACATTTAAACTCAACACAAAATAACAAACAAAAGAAATCACCAGAATAAATAAAGAACTAGAAATAATGGCAATCACACAACACAAGATATACGTGGTTGATCAAGAAGGCCTACATCCACGGTGGTGCTCTTAATATTTTATTTCTCTTTATACATGTTATTTGGGAAAGTGGAGGTGTGGGGCTCCTCCACGTTAGCTGATAATCCCTAAAGTATCTCTGAAGAGAGATTTTAGGAACTGACTGGGTCATAATAGAATTGGTTAAGGCCTGAGGCCTCTAGACTTTGGGCCTAGTGTAATTGGGGTACTCGTATGGGCCAACGTGACAAATCTAAGTACCCAAAATTGCCCCTAAAATTTTTGGGTCACAATTTGGGCTCAATAATTTTAAATGAGTTGCGTTAATGGCATTTTTATGAATCGTGCAACACTCTTGGGATTGAAGTTCCCTTTCAGAATTGATTTAGGCGACAAATTGCCATGTTGCATGTGCGTTATGATTAAAAATGTTTCAAATAGCTCTAGAGAGGTCTTTTCATGTCGTCGTTTTAAATTTATTTGCACTCTCTAGATTTCTTTGACTTCCTACTGTTACATTCTCACTCCCAGGTCTTTTTCTCCGAGTTTCTTCCTTATCTTCTCATCATCCTTGCTTGTGGCTTTCCATTGTCTCAAGCTGATTCTTACTTCGTAAGTTCTTCACACTCCTTCTTTTTTTTCTATTTCTGTTGGGATTTCTTCATTTTTGATACCAGGGTTTCTCTTTTCTAATGACGAAGATAGGCAATTGGTCGATAATCGAATTTAGGAAATTCTATAATATTCCAAACTGGGTAGCTATCGAATGTGCCCCTGTTCCTCGCAATGTCAGAGTTATTGAGGATGGTCACTGGATACATGTTCTTCTGTTATCCCAAGGGGGTCTCACTTTTCCCCAAAATCACTTGTTTTTTCACTTTTTAGTTACTTCGATATCGTTACTAAACAGTTCTCGCCAAATGTTTGGAAATTTGTCAATGGTGTTCATAGAATTAATCAGCTCTATGGCACCAATCTAGGGCTTGCTGAAATATGCTTATGTTATTCTTTCTCTGGAACAAGCTCTAGTCTTCTTTACCTCAAGTCCAGGAGTCCTGATAGGGTATTAGTAGTGAACCTACCTGATTCCCACAAGGACTACTGGCATGAGGGGTTTAATGCTTGAAATTGGCAGTTCCCTCCCTATACTAAAGGGTCGAGGTCTGGGAGATTCGTGATTCCTTTTTATGGGGAGGAATATATAGGTTGGCATAGCTCTTGTTCTACTCATTAATCCTCTGTTAATGTATGTTTTTCCTCATATCTTCCTCTTTTTCTTTTTTCAGCGAAGATAAAGAACTCAGAACTAGATCTTCGCGAGGTTCGAGCTGCCGAGCTGGTTAAGGCCTGGAAAATCAGGGAGCACTTAGCTGATGGTGAGCATCCTCGATCAGCAGCATTCCTTATGGAATATAAGAATGTTGGGTCCAATTTTATTGTGCGACCCGTGGATAGCATTCCTAAGCTAGACATCACAGAAGAGGTTGCTTCCAACCCAATCCAATTGGACGAGGAAGAAAGCAGCTCTGATGAGGAAATCAAGGGTGCTAACAGGGGCGATATTGAAGGTAATTCTAGTGATGAGAGATCTGGTAGTGAAGAATATTCAAGCTTGAAAGGAGGTTCAGAGGTTCAAGAGTCTTCAGGGGATTAAAGTAGCTCCAGTGAGGAAGTCATGGCTCCTCCCAGGAAGAATTTGATTCCAGATGAAGATGAAGACAACGTGCTTCTTTCTCGTCGATTGAAGAAATAGAAATCAGGGAGTAGGGATATTGCGACCGATTCCTAGTCTGCTACTCATGAGGAGGAGAGGAAGAAGAATGGGGAGGCACAGGTAAGAGAAAGAGAGAGGAAGAAAGAAGAAGAGAGGAAGAGGGTAGAGGAGAAAAAGAGGGTTGAGAAGGAGAAAAAGGAGAGAAAACAATAAAATAGGAGGGAAGAGGTAAGGACAAAGGAAGGGCAGTCTCTAGTGCCGGTATATACTTTTCCCGAAGGGGATTATGTTGCCCTTTCCCCTCATCTAGCTCCGGCAGTGCTCGAGAGATCAGTTTTGTCGGCTGATCGCCAGAGGGCGATGGGGGCTAACTAGTTAGCCCTGAAGGCAAGTCAAAGGCTAGACTTAGTAAGATTGATTTTACTTCTCCGTTATTGTAATATTTTTTTAATACTTCATTTGCTAATATTTCCATTTTCTCTGTAGTTTGTGACCGATTTCACTGTCCCCTATCGTAGCCGTGACGAGCTAGCGAGGAGAAATGCCGACCTGGGTAGGAAGAATGTTGAGTTAGAGGCTAGTTTAAAGGCTTCCAATACTTCTCAGAAGTCTTTCGATCTCGCCTTGAGTGAAGCCAATAAAGAGAAGGAGGCGGCGACCAAGGAGCTTTAAGAGTTAAGGCAGTCCTATGATTTGATCTACTCGAGTAAGCTGGCAATGGTGGAGGAAAACAAGGTGCTCGCATAGAAGGTGAAGAATGTGGAATCTGAGACTACCTCCCTTAAGGAGAGCTCGTACAAATCTAGATGGGTTGTTGCGTATGAGTATTCTGATGCTCAGATTGGATACATTAGCTGTCTCAACTTCAAGAAGGGTTGGAACAAGGCTCTTCTGGCGATCGAGATGGATATTGACTTTCCACTCTTTGACGAGCACGATCCTGGCCCTAAGCCTGTTGTTGATGAGGTGCCTGCTCCATCTATCAATGAAGGTGTTCCTAATGTCCAAATCTCTCCTGTTGGTATTCCCCCTAACTAGGGGACATTGACCGCTCCATCTGAGGGAAGCGTTCCTGCTATCGTGGAGAAGGGAAAACAACCAGCGATCTCGGAGCAAACCGAGGTTGCCAGCTAGCCTCCTTTATGGAACCCTTTATATTTTTCACTTTTGTTGTTCTTTCTTTTTTCCTGTTGATGTACTTGGACTCTCTTTTTTCATGAAAAGAAATTCCTTTTTCTTTCGCGTACTGATTTATTTGTCCTTCAATGCTTATCTGGTTTGTAGCTGATTGATGTTGATGAGTATATACCTACTACTTCTCAACTAGGAAAGATTCTTGGTCCTAATGCGAGCAATCAAGTTCGCCAAGACTTTATAAGAATTTTCAAGTCTCTTAGGTCGATGAATCAGAACTATAAGGACCAGTCAGAGCTTATTGCCAAACTAAAAGTAGGCTTCAGGAGATGGAAGAGGTTGGCGCTTCCGTTCAAGAGGAAGTGAATGTTCTGAGGGCTAAACTTCTGGATGCCTCCGAGATTAATTAAGTTGGAGAAGTACTTCAATAAGGGAAAAACAATCAAAGGAGAGAGGTTTCCCTACTTAGAGAACATGCGTTGATCATTTTCCCCTAAGTTTTGTCGAGCTCCTCCTCATCGACTAGGTCGCGAGCTGATACTGACTATAGTGGCTCAGCTATGGAGATTGTCGAGCTCCGGGGTGATGTTCTCAGGGCGTATGTGATAGATGTAGGCCTCCAAAGAGATGTTACCTTGCTGAGGCACCTATTCAAGAAAGGTCCTCGGCAGGTGTGGGCTGATGGTTATGATCAGGGATGGACCGATGGACCTATGAAGTTGAAGGAGGTCGAGGAGTTATTCTTCGTTAAAGGATGGTTGAGTGATCTTAAGGAGTTGCAGGTCCCTAGGAACCCGGTTCTCTGGTATCACCATGATATCTCCCTCTCAACTTTGATGCCTAACCCATTTAGGAGGGATGATCAGTGGGTCCCCATATATGCTATCCCCAGGCAGCTACTGGAGCCAGATGCAAATGAAGTTGAGGAGGAATTAGTTCCTCACCCAGACGATGGCCGAAGAGCGCAAGTGGCTGACTATCTTGCTCGACGACCTATTCCTCATTAGGATTTGTTCAATTCAATCAATGTAACTCTTTGTACATGTAGTGAAGTAATAAAATAATTATGTTTTGGACGATTTGCCGACTAAACATGTGTTGTGTATTTTTCACTTCATTGATTTCTTGTTTGATTATCTTGGACTCTTCTAAGACGACTAAATTGAATATAGGCAGAGTTATTTTATTGAGTGAGTATCCCCCAATTCAGTATGCTTAAAATATCCCATTCTGCCTTACTTTACCTTTTAGGTTGTGTCATCATATTCCTTAGGCCTAAGTGTGGAAATAGAGAGGACACACCTGGTGTTGGATGTTCTATCTGAGCAGGTTTTTTGGGCCAAACATTATTTGGCGACCAACCTGGGTTGGTCGAGCCCCTTATAGGGATTCATATATTTCCAGGGTCAATGTTATAAGGTTATTCGTGTTTGATAATGAAAACCTGAGGAGGGTAATACCCTGATTTTATATGTTAAGAGTGGAGCCTGTAACTTGGAAAAGTGCATAATTTAAAAAGTATTTGAGATAAAATCAACATTTTATAGAATGCTACTCCCAAACAATCTTTCATTAATCGGAAATGAATTGCAAATTTCAAAATTGTAATAAAAGATCAACACAGAACACTAGAAGTAGACTCTCTTTAAATTGGCTGCATTCCAAGATCGAGGTATCTCCCTTCCCTCCAATGTTTCCAAGTGATAGGCTCCTAGTACATTGTCCTTATCACCTTGAATGGTCCCTACCAGTTTGGTCATAGTTTGCCATCCGATGGTTTACTGCGTTGCTAAGAACTTTCCTTAGGACGTAGTCCCCAACTTGGAATGCTCTTAGATTGACCTTTTTGTTATAGTGTTGTGCTAGTTATCGCCGATAGCCTGCTAGTTTCACTAGATCCAGCTCTCTTCATTCCTCAGCTAGGTCAAGTTTAACGAGCAATGTTGCATCGTTCTGGCCTTGGTAGACTAGGGTGGACTTCATGGTTGGGAGGCCGACTTCCAAGGGAATAATTGCCTCTATACCATATGTTAGTGTGAATGGGGTTTCCCCGGTTGCTCATCATGGGATAGTGCGATAGGCCCATAGGATGTGTGGAAACTCTCTCACCTATGCCCCTTTGGCTCGCTCTAATCGTTTCTTCAATTCAGCAATCACTATTTTATTGGAAGCTTTAGCTTGTCCCTTGCTCTGAGGATATGCCACCGAGCTGAAATGGTGCCTGATCCCGTGGTCGTTATAGAAAGCCTAGAAGATGCCACTTTCTAACTGGGTTCTGTTGTCAGTGATGATGGTCCTGGGGATCCCAAAGCGGGTGATAATGTTCTTCCATATGAACCTCATCATATCCGCATCTCTGATGTTTGCTAGTGGCTCTGCCTCTATCCGTTTGGTGAAGTAGTCTATCACGACCAATAAATACTTACGATTATCGGCAGCGGTAGGAAGAGGGCCTATAATGTCTATCCCCCATTGGGCAAAAGGCCATGGGCTAGTAAGAGACTATAGGTTGCTGGATGGTTGATGAATGATAGGAGCGTGGAGTTGACATTTTTCGCACTTGCGAGCATATATCCTAGAATCCTTCTATATGTATGGCCACAAGTAGCCTTCCTTCATTGCTCGAAAAGCCAGCGACCTGCCCCTAATATGACTCCCATAGTTTCCCTCATGGAGCTCATGCAGAACTTGCTCAACGTCCTTCGGGTGAACACATTAGAGGTAAGGACCGGTGGAAGATCTCTTATACAGTTTGCCCTTAGGAGATAAGTGAAAGCGATCATATTTGACTCTTATCTCATGATCGGCCTTCTTATCGTCTAATAGGGCACCATCTTTTAAATAATCCCTTAGGAGGTCCATCCAACTAGGGGATGTGTGACAACCCAAATATAATTATGATAAATTATGTTTAAATCATGATTAGCTTATGTGATATGGATAATATGTTATTCGTATATATAATGTTAGGTCATTATGTTTAGTCTAATCCTACCTTCATAAAGCATGAAATATCGAATTAGTTACAAATGTGGAATTTTGAAGTTTTCGGTAGGAATGATCATGTTTAACACTAGTTTTGACCTTTATGACATAACAATTGACTTAAGGTATAAAATAGATATTTGTATATATATGAATTAGGTTTGTAACACAACAAGCGGTTCATCGAACGGACATCCGAGTGGGAAGATATTGTCTTTTTACGAGCAGGGGGTAAAGTAGTCATTTAGCCTTAAATGATATTTTGTTTTATATAATGGCACATGTTATATATTGATTGGTTGGAGGTGGAGGTTGATTTGTCCGACTTAAACCCTTGAGATATCCTATTTTCATCAGAAAATTAAGTTTGGGAGAGTTTAAGGTTGAGGAAAAACTATTGTGAGAGTTAGGAAGAAGAAAGTGAGGAGAAACATTCAGAAAAATTCATCGAAAATTACATAAACGCCCCTAAGGAAGGGAAGAAGAGCTGATTGAACAAGTACCGGATAAAGGCAAGGGAAAATCCATTTAAACTATCAAGGTGAGTGTACTTATGATTGTTTCATATATACAGATATATAAATATAGCTCTAAGAGAAGGATTTGTTTGAATACTTCGGTATTCAGGATTTGTTTGGATATTGAAATATCCAGGATTTGTTTGGATCTTATGATCCAGGATTGGAATTGGACAAAGATCCAATGATTTGATTTGTCTTATGACAAGGATTTGTTGGAACTAATGTTCCAGGATTTGTTATTGACAATGGGTAGAATTATTTGGATCTTATGATCCAGGATTTCTTATTGCCAATGGGCAGGATTATTTGGATCTTATGATCTAGGATTTGTTATTGCCAATGGACAAGATTTTTCATATTTTATATCCACATATTCGATATAGAATTGTTATTTCATTGTAGGGAAGGAGTACCTCACTAAGCTTAATGCTTACGATTTATATTTTAACAATTTCAGGTTTGTATACTGCCAGCTAGGATACCATATGACCGGTAACTTTGAGAGTTGCACCGTTGGAAAGAGTTGGGGTTTAAATATGGGGATTTAATCATTGTCACACTAAAAATTTTAATATACTCACACATTGTATATATTGCGTTAGTATGGATTGAGTTGACGATTGTGAAATTTTATCATAATTAATCATTGTATTGTATTTCCGGTTAATTATGACTCTGATATTGATTTCATTATGGTATAATAATAATAATAATATTATGTTCATTATGCACAGTGTGCAGAAAAATATTGATAAATGAAGTATATTTTCCATTGGGCTCAAGATTACGATCCAATTATTTTAATAACAAATGATTAGTATGGATATTGGGTTTAAGGTGTGACAGGATGATTCAATCTGGAGGACATGACATGTGTCTTGCAGTTTGTCGCTCTGGTTAATGCTTGGTTGGGAGAGGAAATCGACCGGAATTGTTCTCTTCAAGTCAGAATTGATCACGGAGCTCAAGGACGCTAGGGCGTCAGCATAGCTGTTTTGTCCCTAGGAAACTGTCGGACGCTAACTCATTCGAAGTTAGACATTAATTTCTCTACTCTGGTGAGGTAGGTTTCCATTCTCTAATGCCTCGCGTTGAATTCTCCATTTATCTAGTTAGAGACCAGTTGTGAGTCTCCGAACACTTGGAGTTGTCTTGCCCCCAATACGTGTGCCCTCTATAGTCCTGCTATCAATTATTCACACTCTACTTCGTTATTGGAGGCTTCAAATCCAAGCCTCATTCCTTGCTTTACGATTACACCCTCAGGGGTAACTAGAATGATGCCCACTCCTGCCCCCTTAGAGTTGAAAGCTCCGTCAATGAATAGTCACCAAACGCCTTGCACCGAGTGGTCTTCCTTTCGATCAATAGGTTGACGTTGGTTGCAAGGATGGTCTCCTGTAAATTCTATGATGAATTCGGTGAGGACATGTCCCTTAATTGCATTCCTTGGATGAAATTGGATGTCAAATCTCCCGAGCTCGACTGAACACTTTGATAGTCTGCCGAACAAATCTTCTTTTCACATGACTGCTTTAAGGGGGTGAGAGGTGAGGACGATGATAGAGTGAGCTTCGAAGTAATGTTTAAATTTACTCAAGGATACCACTAGTGCAAAGGAGAGCTTTTCCAGTGGTAGGTATCATTGTTCAGCGTCTAAGAGAGTCTTGCTCGCTTAATAGACTGGGTGCTAGGTTCTCGTTCTTTTGTATATCAGTGTAGAACTGACACTTTGGCTTGAAACTGCGAGGTATAGGTACATGGGATCATTCTCTTGAGGTATTACGAGCAAGGGTGGTTTGCTGAGGTAAGCTTTGAGTCCCTCCACTGCCTTGGAGCAATCCTTGTTCCACTCCATATTTTTGCTTTTCTTCAACAACTGAAAGAATAGCTGGCACCTTTCGGATCACTTCGAGATGAACCGATTTAGGGCGACGAGCATCCCTATGAGCTTCTGCACATCTCTTATCGAACGGGGGGCTGGACCCTATTAATGGCATCAATCGGGTCTAGGTTGGCTTCAATGCCTCTCTTTCTAACCAAGTACTCGAGAAAATTTCCTGACTGGACAACGAAGGAACACTTACTTGTGTTGAGCTTCATTCGTTATTTCCTGAGGATTTTGAAGGTCATTGATAACTCTGAGAGGTGTTTTTCTTTATGCCTGATTTTGACGAGCATATCATCGATGTAGACCTCCATGGTATCTTCCATTTCATCCTTAAACATTTTGGTGACCAACCGCTGGTAGGTTGTTCCCGCATTTTTTAGCCCAAAGGGCATAACCTTGTAATAATAAAACCCGATGGTGGCGATGAATGTTGTCTTGTCTTGATCTGATTCATGTAGAGGGATTTGGTGGTAGCCGGAGTATTCATCCAGGAAACTCATATTTTCATGAGCTGCTGTGGCGTCCACTAACTGGTCAATCTTTGGGAGAGGAAAATTATCCTTAGGGCACGCCCTGTTAAGGTCAGTGAAGTCGATACAAACTCTTCGTTTTCCATTTCTCTTTGGGACCATTACTAGGTTGGACAACCACTTAGGGAATTGAACTTCCTGTATGGATCGTGCATCCAGCAGCTTCTCCACTTCCTTCTCCACATCCTTATCCTTCTAGAGTGAAATTTGCCCTGCTTTTTGTGCGATCAGTTTGAAAGTCGGATCGACGTGCAACCGATGACAAACTACACTGGGATCAATCCCAGGTAGCTTATAGGATTCCCAAGAAAAAACGTCCAAGTTATTATGCAAAATTAATGTTATTTCCTATTCTCTCGATCTGTGAGAGAGGCTCTGATCAAGAACATCCTATCTTTCTTGCTATCGCCGGCTGCGACCTCCTCCAGGTTCTCAACAACCCGCTCAGAGGGGAGGATCCTAGTCTTCTCCACTCCAGGTCTTCCATATTTTATCTTCTATTTGGAATGTATCAAACCTTCCTGTTCTTTAACCTTCTCCTTGGCCTTCTCGACCTTCTTCTCCATCTTTGGGCAGATGGATGCAATAAAGAACTCTCTCGCCATCACCTGATCTCCATGGATCTCCATCACTCCTTGTTCAGTCACATATTTGAGTTTCTGGTGGTAGGTAGAGGAGACGACCTTCATTGCATATAGCCACCCTCTACCAAGGATGGCCTGGTAGGTCAAGTCAATGTCGACCACTAGAAACTCGATCATTTTGGAGACACTTCCTACCCTTACTGGTAGTTCAATATTTCCCAAAGGGATGGTCACTTTACCAGCGAAGCCAACTAGAGAGACAGTGGCATCCTTCAAGTTAGCGATGCTTAACTTCAACTTTCTGAATAGGTCGAGATATATTACTTCGGATGAGCTACCCTGGTTGACGAACAACTTGTCGACATTGTAGTTAGCTATTCTGAGTGTAATGATCAAGTCATCATGATGTGGGGTCCTCACTTCCACTAGTTCTTCATATGTGAACATAATGTGCTTGCTGTAGTCGACTTCATCTGCTCGCCGACACTTCCCTGCCTACGTTTTAGCTGGGTTAATTTGAAAACCTTGCATCACTTCCATAATCTTTTTAACTTCCATCCGAGCTGAGTTTACGTAAATCTACTTCGGTTCTGATGCCCCACGAATCACTGCAAACTCATGGCCATCCGAGCATGTTGTCGAGCCTTGGGTCTCTATTGGCAGCGTCCTTCTCTGCCTTCTTTTCCATAAACTCATTTAAATGTCCAGTCTCGATTAACTCCTTAAGGTGAGACTTGAGAGCTTAGCAGTTCTCGATCTTGTGCCCACCCTCTTTGTGGAAAGCATATCTCAGTGCATTGTTCCATTTTGAGGGGTCTCCTCCCATATTTCTGGGCCACTTAACGAACGACTCGTCCTTAATCTTTTCTAGAATCTTATAGATTGGTTCCTTAAAGATAGTGTTCACTCCCTGAAATGCTTTCAAGGCATCTCTCTTGTTCCCGCTCTTGGAGACACATTTTCCCCCATTTGTGTTTCCTTTCTTTTGGTTCTCAGCTTTGTTGCTGCTCTTACCGACGAACTTGGCACGACCATTCTCGCCTAGACTAAGGGGGGTCACATCCTCAACTTTGGCATATTTTTTTATACGATCCATTAGGTCATCGATGGTTGTGGACTCCTTCTTAGTGAGGGATTGGTGTAAGAGGCAGGAGCTGGGTAGGCCAATCTTAAAGGATGCCACAGCGACCTGTTCTGACCACTCCTCGACTTTATTGAACAGATCCCAATATCTTTTTGCATAATCCCTGAGGATCTCCTAAAGCATCTTCTTCATTATCAATAAGGCATCCATCCTCTTTTGATGAGAGTCGCTGGTAATGAAGCGAGATGTGAAGAGTTCTGCCAGGGACTCAAAGCTCCTGATGGATCTATGAGGGAGTCTCTCGAATCACTTATGGGCCACATCATGCAAGCTCGAGGGAAATATCCAGTACATTAATGCGTTCTTATGGTTCCAGAGGGTCATGGCCTTCCTTTACTGTCTAACTTGGTCATTATGATTGATTTTTCCGTCGTAGATCTTGAATATGGGAATCATGAAATTCTTAGGGGATTCTTCTTCCTCTATCTCCCTTGATAAAGGGGATTTCATCTGGGTCCTAAGAGCTCGCCTGGCTAGCTCTCTGGTCGATCTAGTAGCCCGATGTGATGGGTGCTGGTCCATCTCTCTTCAGACCAAATTCTGTATGTCATCATTTCCTCCAGCTAGGCTCCTGTAACGGAGAGATGGTTGCTATTTATTGAGCAAGTCATCATCGTACATGTGTTCCCCAAATCTTTAAGACCCACATCTAGGGCTCCTTCCTCGAACGGACATTCGAGTGGGAAGATTTTGTCTTTTTACGAATAGGGGGTAAAGTAGTCATTTAGCCTTAAATGATATTTTGTTTTATATAATGCCACATGTTATATTTTGATTGGTTGGAGGTGGAGGTTTATTTGGCCGACTTAAACCCTTGAGATATCCTCTTTTCTTCAGCAAATTCAGTTTGGGAGAGTTTTAGGTCGAAGAAAAACAATTGTGAGAGTTAGGAAGAAGAAAGTGAGGAGAAACATTCATAAAGTTTCATAGAAAATTACGTAAACGCCCCCAAGGAAGGGAAGAAGAGCTGATTGAACAAGTACCGGATAAAGGCAAGGGAAAATACAGTTAAACTGTCAAGGTGAGTGTACTTATGATTGTTTTATATATACAGATATATGAATATAGCTCTAAGAGCAGAATTTGTTTGAATACTTTGGTATTCAGGATTTGTTTGGATATTCAAATATCCAGGATTTGTTTGGATCTTATGATACAGGATTGGAATTGGACAAAGATCCAATGATATGATTTGTCTTATGACAAGGATTTGTTGGAACTAATGTTCCAGGATTTGTTATTGCCAATGGGTATAATTATTTGAATCTTATGATCCAGGATTTGTTATTGCCAATGGGCAGGATTATTTGGATCTTATGATCCAGAATTTGTTATTGCCAATGGGCAGGATTGTTCAGATTTTATATCCACATATTCGATATAGAATTGTTATTTTATTATAGGGAAGGAGTACCTCACTAAGCTTAATGCTTACGGTTTATATTTTAACAATTTTAGGTTTGTATGCTGCCAGCTAGGATACCATATGGCCAGTAACTTTGAGAGTTGCACAGTTGGAAAGAGCTGGGGTTTAAATATGGGGATTTTATCATTGTCACACTGAAGATTTTAATATACTCACACATTGTATATATTGCGTTAGTTATGGATTGAGTTGATGATTGTGAAATTTTATCATAATTAATCATAGTATTGTATGTCCGGTTAATTATGACTCTGATATTGATTTCATTATGGTATAATCGTAATATTGCTTTCATTATGCATAGTGTGCAGAAAAATATTGATAAATGAAGTATATTTTCCAGTGGGCTCAAGATTACGATCCAATTATTTTAATAACAAATGATTAGTATGGATATTGGGTTTGGGGTTTGACAATTAGTGGTATCAGAACGTGGTCATTAATTCTGTACGTGTGTGATGGTTAGATGGCTGTATTGAGTTGATTTGATATTTATGAATTGTTTATGTACTAACCAATAGTTTTGTATTATAAACTGTTTATATTGGTTGTTTGAAATTTTTTGTATTACAGATAATTCCAGATGGAACCTGGGAATGGACAATATAGAGAAGTGGGAGTGGCTTCTCGTACAGACAATACTGAAGTAGAGCAGAGTATTGCTCGAAGGGCTAGAGAACAAGAACAACCTACAGAGATGAAAATAATGGCACAAGCAATGATGAGGATGGCAGAGCAACAAGAAATAAATATGGCACAAATGGCACAATAACAGGCTAGATATCCAGAATCAAAGATTATGGCCAGGATTGAGAAAGAGGCAAGGAAGGAAATGAAAGATTCCATGCATGATAACTTTTAAAGTTGAATCCTCCAAAATATTCAGGGTCAGTTGAACCTACAGAAGATGAGATGTGGGTCAGAGATATAGAAACTATATTTGCAGTTATGAAGGTTCCAGATAACTAGAAAGTGAATCTAGCTGTGTTTAAGCTCAAATGAGAGTCAATATATTGGTGGGAACCCAACAACCATTTGGTGCCCAGGATGGAAGATACTGATGTTATTACTTGGGCTAAATTTATTAAAGCTTTGTATGTTAAGTATTTCCTTTAAGTTTATAGGAGGGAGAAGCTGAGGGAATTTATAAATTTGACCCAAGGGAAAATGTCTGTGAGGGAGTATGAGGCTAAATTTACTGCTTTGTCTAGATTTGCTACTAAGTATGTGGAGAATGAAGAAGTTAAATGTAGTAAGTTTCAAGATGGACTGATTTGGCCTATTCAAAATAGAGTGGCCACTTATGAGTTAGAAGATTATGCTTCTCTGGTAAACAAAGCCACGATAGCAGAAATGCAAATAAACCAAGGCGTGGCGAGTAGAGAGAGTTTTAAGAAAAGTAGATTTAACGCATTTCAGTCTAAGGGTGGTGAGGGACTAAGTGTTAAGATAGAACCTCATAAATTTCAGAGAGGTGGTGGAGATAGTGGTAGAGGTCTGGGGAGATTTGGCAGAGATACTAGGGGTGGAGAATTTTCTAGTCTGGTTAGGAGGTCAGGAAAAGGGTGAGGCACCGACGAGAGTTGTTACATGTTTCTTTTGTAAAGAGGAAGGGCATTATAAATCTGAGTGTCCTAAGCTTAAGGGATTGGAATGTTATCATTGTCATCAAGTGGGGCATATTAAGAAGAATTGTCTGCAGTTGGCAGAGACTCCAGCAGCACCTAGTGAAGCAGCAAGCAGGGTGTTATCTCCAGGAAGTGCAGTGAAAAGTATGGGCAGAGGACAAGCTAGTAGTTCCAGGCCAGGTGGACGAGTCTTTACAATGAAAGAAGCTCAGATTACTCCAGATGTGGTGACATGTACACTTTTTGTTACTGATAAAAGTTCTTATGTTTTGATTGATCCCGGTTCCACACATTCTTTTGAGTCCTATGCTTTTGCTGTATACTTGAATATATCATGTACTCGTTTAGATGTGGGGTTACATATTTATATGCCTATGAGGAATATGGTTGTAGCTGAATATGCTTTTCGTGATTGTGTTTTGACTGTGGGGTCTAGAGATACAGTTATAGATCTACTTCCATTGGATATTTCTTATTTTGATATAATTCTGGGAATGGATTGGTTATCTAAATATCATGCATCTATGGATTGTTTCGCTAAGGAAGTTGTTTTTAATATGCCTGGTGAGCCTAAATTTAAATTTGTGGGGGAAAGGAAAATTGTTCCCAATTGCATCATTTATTCTATTCAGACGAAGAAATTATTGAGTAAGGGTTGTGAGGATTTTATCGCATAAGTTCTTGATACTAGGAAGGGGGCTTTACAATTAGTCGATGTTCCTATTGTACGATATTTTCGAGAAGTGTTTCCTAGTGAGTTGACAGGGTTACCTCCAGAAAGAGAAGTTAAATTTAGTATTGAATTAGCACCGGGGACAACCCCTATTTCTATGGCACCGTATAGAATCGCACCTGCTGAGTTGAAAGAACTCAAGATTCAGTTGCAGGATTTACTTGATAGGGGGTTCATATAGCCTAGTTTATCTCTATGGGGTGCACCGGTTTTATTTGTGAAGAAGAAAGATGGTATCATGCATTTGTGTATTGATTATAGGCAACTGAATAAAGCTACAATTAAGAACAAATACCCTTTACCTCGTATAGATGATTTGTTTGATCATTTACAGGGTGCTAAAGTGTTTTCAAAAATAGACTTACGATCGTGTTATCATCAGTTAAGGGTCAACGAAAGTGATATTTCTAAAACTGCTTTTCGTACTCGGTATGGTCATTTTGAATTTCTGGTGATGCCTTTTGGGGTGACTAATGCTCCAGCTGTATTTATGGATCTTATGAACCGGGTACTTCATCCTTTTGTTGATTCATTTGTTATAGTTTTTATTGATGATATTCTGATTTATGCATGTGATATGGTTGAACATGAAAAGAATCTCATAACTATTTTGAATTTGTTGAAAGATAAGAAGTTGTATGCCAAGTTTAGCAAGTGTGAATTTTGGCTATCACAAGTTGTATTTTTAGGCCATGTTGTTTCTGGAGATGGTATATGTGTTGATCCTAAAAAGGTAGAAGCTATTTTAAAATGGGAGAGGCCCAATAACGTGACTGAGGTGAGGAGTTTTTTGGGTTTATCTAAGTATTATAGAAGGTTTATTAAGGGATTTTCTTCAATTTCCTTGCCGATGACTAAACTAACCCAAAAAGATGTTAAGTTCGAATGGAATTCTAATTGCGAAAATAGTTTTGATGAATTGAAAAAGAGGTTGGTAACTGCACATGGTCTTACTATTCCACATAGTGGAGATGGTTTCGTTATTTATACTGATGCTTCACACTATGGGTTGGGTTGTGTTTTTATGCAGCATGGTAGAGTTATTGCTTATGCTTCCAGGTAGTTGCGTACACATGAACGTAATTATCCTACACATGATTTGGAACTTGCTGCTCTTATGTTTTCTTTGAAATTGTGGCGTCTTTATCTATATGGTGAGGTATGTGAAATTTTTACTGACCATCAAAGCCTTAAATATTTATTTACTCAGAAGGAGTTGAATTTGAAGCAGAGGCGGTGGATGAAGTTAATTAAAGATAATGATTGTATAATTCACTACCACCCAGGGAAGGCAAATGTAGTTGGAGATGCTCTGAGTAGAAAGGCTTCAGGCAGGTTATCTTGTATTCGGTGTGCTAGAGTTGCCCACGTCACGGAGTTGAGATTGATGGGAGAAAATTGAAGCTAGTAGATGGGGACAGGTTCTTTGCTCATGTAAGCGCGAGACCTTTGTTAGCTACCCGTATTCGTGATTTGCAAACTCAAGATCCTTTTCTTGAGAAGAAACGACAAGATGTCCGAGATGGTAAGTCTGAAGATTTTTATATTGTTAATGATGGTACTTTATTGTATAAGCAGCGATTATGTGTGCCTAATGTGTGTGGATTGAAAGAGAAAATTTTAGATGAGGCTCATAATTCCATTTATACTATGCATCCTGGTAGTACTAAAATGTATAGGGATTTAAAGGAGCATTATTGGTGGAATAATATGAAGAAGGAAATAGCTGATTTTGTTTCTAGGTGCGTTATATGTCAGCAACTGAAAGTGGAGCATCAGAAACCTACTGGTCTGCTTCAGCCATTGCCAATACCGGAATGGAAATGGGATCATGTAACGATGGATTTTATGATTGGGCTTCCTCGATCTCAGAAGGGATCAGATTCGATTTGGGTAGTGGTGGATATATTGACCAAGTCTTCTCATTTTCTAGCAGTCAAGACTACGTATACAGTTGATAGGTATGCTAGACTGTATGTTAATGAAATTATTCGATTGCATGGAGCACCGGTATCAATTGTTTTAGATAGGGACTCTGCTTTTTCATCTAGATTTTGGGGTAGCTTGTAGTATGCTATGGGTACTAACTTGAAGTTTAGTACGGCTTTTCATCCTCAGACAGATGGGCAGTCTGAAAGGACAATACAAATTTTAGAAGATATGCTTAGAGCTTGTGTGCTTGATTTCAAAGGTAATTAGGATGAATATTTGCCTTTAATAGAATTTGCATATAATAATAGTTTTCAATCTACTATTGGTATGGCTCCATATGAAGCATTGTATGGTAGACGATGCCGTACACCGATATGTTGGGGTGAAGTTGGTGAAAGGAAGATAGAGGGTCCAGAATTGATTGAAGTCACCACTGAAAAAGTGAAGACTATTCAAGATAGAATGAGAATAGCTCAAAGCAGACAAAAAAGTTAAGCGGATAAACGACGGAAAGATTTGGAATTCCAGAAAGGGGATTATGTGTTTCTTCAGAAATCGCCATGGAAAGGAGTTATGAGGTTTGGAAAGAAAGAGAAATTAAGTCCACGCTACATTGGACCTTATGAAATTATTGCAAAAGTCGGGATGGTTGCCTACAAGTTAGCGTTACCACCAGAGTTAGCTCGGTTACATGATGTTTTTCATGTTTCTATGTTAAGAAAGTATGTAGCAGATCCTTCACACGTATTGGTGGAACAACCTATTGCGTTGAAAGAAGATTTGAGCTATGTGGAAGAACCACTTGCAATCATCGATAGGAAAGAATAAATATTGAGATCAAAAGTGATCCCACTCGTGAAAGTTCTGTGGAGAAGGCATTCCTTGGAAAAAGCTACATGGGAGAGTGAGGATAGCATGAAGATGCGTTATCCATATTTGTTTGATTCAGAAAACCAAGGTATGTCAATTTCGGGGACGAAATTTCCTAACAGGGGGAGAATTGTGACAACCCAAATATAATTATGATAAATTATGTTTCAATCATGATTAGCTTATGTGATATGGATAATATGTTATTAGTACATATAATGTTAGGTCATTATGTTTAGTCTAATCCTACCTTCATAAAGCATGAAATATCGAATTAATTACAAATGTGAAATTTTGAAGTTTTTGGTAGGAATGCTCATGTTTAACACTAGTTTTGACCTTTATGACATAACAATTGACTTGAGGTATAAACTAGATATTTGTATATATATGAATTAGGTTCGTAACACAACAAACGGTCCATCGAACGGACATCTGAGTGGGAATATGTTGTCTTTTTACGAGCAGGGGTAAAGCAGTCATTTAGCGTTAAATGATATTTTGTTTTATATAATGCCACATGTTATATTTTGATTGGTTGGAGGTGGAGGTTGATTTGTCCTACTTAAACCCTTGAGATATCCTCTTTTCATTAGAAAATTCAGTTTGGGAGAGTTTTAGGTTGAGGAAAAATAATTGTGAGAGTTAGGAAGAAGAAAGTGAGGAGAAACATTCAGAAAAATGCATAGAAAATTACATAAACGCACCTAAGGAAGGGAAGAAGAGCTTATTGAACAAGTACCGGATAAAGGCAAGGGAAAAGCCAGGTAAACTGTCAAGGTGAGTGTACTTATGATTGTTTCATATATACAGATATATGAATATAACTCTAAGAGCAGGATTTATTTGAATACTTTGGTATTCAGGATTTGTTTGGATATTCAAATATCCAGGATTTGTTTGCATCTTATGATCCAGGATTGGAATTGGACAAAGATCCAATGATTTGATTTTTCTTATGATAAGGATTTGTTGGAACTAATGTTCCAGGATTTGTTATTACCAATGGGAAGAATTATTTGGATCATATGATCCAGGATTTGTTATTGCCAATGGGCATGATTATTTGGATCTTATGATCTAGGATTTGTTATTGCCAATGGGCAGGATGGTTCGGATTTTATATCCACATATTCGATATAGAATTGTTATTTCATTGTAGGGAAGGAGTACCTCACTAAGATTAATGCTTACGATTTATATTTTAACAATTTCAGGTTTGTATGCTTCCACCTAGGATACCATATGACGGTTAACTTTGAGAGTTGTACCGTTGGAAAGAGCTGGGGTTTAAATATGGGGATTTTATCATTGTCACACTGAAGATTTTAATATACTCACACATTGTATATATTGCATTAGTATGGATTGAGTTGATGATTGTGAAATTTTATCATAATTAATCATAGTATTGTATGTCCGATTAATTTTGACTCTGATATTGATTTCATTATGGTATAATAATAATAATATTATGTTCATTATGCACAGTGTGCACAAAAATATTGATAAATGAAGTATATTTTCCATTGGGCTCAAGATTACGATCCAATTATTTTAATAACAAATGATTAGTATGGATATTTGGTTTGGGTTATGCAGGATGATTCAATCTGGAGGGCATGACATGTGTCTTGCAGTTTGTCGCTCTGGTTAATGCTTGGTTGGGCGAGGAAGTCGACCGGAATTGTTCTCTTCAACTCATAATTGATCATTGAGCTCAAGGTCGCTAGGGAGTCAGTATCGTTGTTTTGTCCCTAGGAAACTGTCGGACGCTAACTCATTCGAAGTTAAACATTAATTACTTTACTCTGGTGAGGTAGGTCTCCATTCTCTCACCCCTCGCGTTGAAGTCTCCATTTATTTGGATGGAGACCAGCTGTCAGTCTTCGAACACTTGGAGTTGTCTTTCCCCCAGTACCTGTGCCTTCTATAGTCCTGCTATCAATGATTCATACTCTACTTAGTTATTGGAGGCTTTAAATCCAAGCCTCATTCCTTGCTTGATGATTACACCCTCAGTGGTAACTAGCATGATGCCCACTCCTTCCCCCTTAGAGTTGGAGGCTCCGTCAACGAATAGTCACCAAATGCCTTGCACCGAGTGGTCTTCCCTTTGATCAATAGGTTGACGTTATTTTGCAAGGATGGTCTCTTGTAAATTCGACGATGAATTCGGTGAGTATATGTCCCTTGATTGCATTCCTTGGCTGAAACTGGATGTCAAATCGCCCGAGCCCGACTAAACACTTTGATAGTTTGTCGAACAAATCTTCTTTTCACATGACTGCTTTAAGGGGTGAGAGGTGAGGACGATGATAGAGTGAGCTTCGAAGTAATGTTTAAATTTCCTCGAGGCTACCACTAGTGCAAAGGAGAGCTTTTCCAGTGGTAGGTATCGTTGTTCAGCGTCCAAGAGAGTCTTGCTCGCTTAATAGACTGGGTGCTAGATTCTCGTTCTTTCATATACCAGTGTAGAACTGACAACGTGGCTGGAAACTGGAAGGTATAGGTACATGAGATCGTTCTCTTGAGGTATTACGAGCAAGGGTGGTATTACGAGATCAACCGATTTAGGGCGACGAGCATCCCTATGAGCTTCAGCACATCTCTTATCGAACGGGGGGCTACACCCTATTTATGTCGTCAATCTGGTCTAGGTTGGCTTCAATGCCTCTCTTGCTAACCAAGTACCCGAGAAAATTTCATGACTGGACATCGAAGGAACACTTACTTGTGTTGAGCTTTATTCGGTATTTCCTAAGGATTTCGAAGGTCAGTGATAACTCTAAGAGGTGTTTTTCTTTATGCCTGCTCTTGACGAGCATATCATCGATGTAGACCTCCATGGTATCTTCCGTTTAATCCTTAAACATTTTGGTGACCAACCGCTAGTAGGTTGTTCCTGCATTTTTTAGCCCAAAGGGCATAACCTTGTAATAATACAACCCGACGGAGGTGATGAATGTTGTCTTGTCTTGATCTGGCTCATGTAGATGGATTTGGTGGTACCTGGAGTATTCATCCAGGAAACTCATTCTTTAATGAGCTGCTGCGGCATCCATTAACTGGTCGATCTTTGGGAGATGAAAATTATCCTTAAGGCACGCCCTGTTAAGGTCAGTGAAGTCAATGCAAACTCTTTATTTTCCATTTCTCTTTGGGATCATTACTAGGTTGGACAACCACTTAGAGAATTGAACTTCCTGTATGGATCATGCATCCAGCAGTTTCTCCACTTCCTTCTCCACAACCTTATCCTTCTGGAGTGTAATTTGTCGTACTTTTTGTGCGATCGGTTTGCAAGCTGGATCGACGTGTAACGATGACAAACCACACTGGGATCAATCCCAGGTAGCTTGTAGGATTCCCAAGAAAAAATGTCCAAGTTATTATGAAAAATTAATGTTAGTTCCTATTCTCTCGATCTGTGAGAGGTGCTCCGATCAAGAACATCCAATCTTTCTTGTGATACGGCGTAAATATTTCGTATTTCACCCGTTAACATACGCGTTATTAGCCCCCTCGGGTACCTTAATTCTTATATTTATGCTCGATAATCAGACAACCTCCATTTTATATGATAACATGCTATATGAGGTATATTTGGGCTTTTTTAGGGATTACAGGTGCTAAGTATGAAGTTGGATGCATTCCGGCGAAGTTTCGTACACAATCGCACGCGCAAGGGCAATTTAGTTATTTCAAAATTTAGGTAACTAGCCCAATGTCTTCATGAAAGTTGATGCCCTCTGAACAAGCTTCGATTCGGCTCTACTGATATTTGTTTTTCTCCCCTTTAATTTACAAGTTTTCCATGGGATTTGTTTTGTATAAATACTCTTTCTCTTCATTTTGAAGAGATATCTTACATTTCACATTAGTTTAGGGTTTGTATGGAGCTTTGCCCTACTCCACCACTTTGGGTGTTTTTCCTACTTTGATGTATGTAAGACTATTAATTTAAGTTTTATTTCATTATTTCCTTGCTTCCATTAATTTACATGCTTTCATTTACTTGCTTTCTTTACTTTCTTGCCTAGATTAAATTATTTCTTGCTTAATTAGTTTATTGCTTTGTTAATTAGTTTCATTTATGTCTTGCCCTTAGATAAATAGGGTCGGGGTTGTGTTCTGCCATTTACGGGTTTGGACCTCGAAAGTTAGGGTTTCGTGTAAAATTGCATTTAATTGAAACCTCGCGTATTAAAGTCGGATTATTATGCGTTTAACTTTCTTTATCATGGAACGTTAGTGTTTATAGCGATATTCCGAATTTAATCCGCGTGTGACCATTTTCTGTTAAATGTTTAATCTCGCAACTTTGGATTGAATTCCTTATTGTGTGATGTTTATGCTTAATTGAAAATTCTCGATTTAATGCTTTCGAGCCTTAACTCTAATTAGTAGTTGTTTCGATCCGTTTGGTAGGATCGATCCCGATCCTCGCTTTACTTTTGTGTAGCGCAACTTATTCTTTTCTTTTTCCACCATTCCCAATCATCACCTTTTCTTTTATTTATTTTACACCTTTATTCTTGAAGTTTTAAAGCAATTAAAATCTAAAATTTAATCACTTACTGTGGATTTCTTACGATACCCGACTTACCGCTGTGCTTGCCTCGCAAGTTCAGTCATAGTTTAGATTTTTGTATTGAGTAGGCAAAACGAAAACAACGATTAGCGTTTTGACGAGACGCTACTTTTACCGCTTGATCAACCGACTGCGACCTCCTCCAGGTTCTCAACAACCCGCTCAGAGGGGAGGATCCTAGTCTCCTCCACTCCAGGTCTTCCATATTTTATCTTCTATTTGGAATGTATCAAGCCTTCCTGTTCTTCAACATTCTCCTTAGCCTTCTTGACCTTCTTCTCCATCTTTGGGTGGATGGATGCAATAAAGAACTCTCTCGCCATCACCTGATCTCCATGGATCTCCATCACTCCTCGCTCAGTCACATATTTGAGTTTCTGGTGGTAGGTAGAGGAGACGACCTTCATCGCATATAGCCACCCTCTACCAAGGATGGCCTGGTAGGTCAATGACGACCACCAAAAACCCGATCATTTTGGAGACACTTCCTGCCCTTACTGGTAGTTCAATCTTTCCCAAAGGGATGGTCACTTTTCCAGCGAAGACAACTAGAGAGACAGTGGCATCCTTCAAGTCGGCGATGCTTAAGTTTAACTTTCTAAATAGGTCGAGATACATTACTTCGGATGAGCTACCTTGGTTGACGAACAACTTGTCGACATTGTAGTTAGCTATTATGAGTGTAATGATCAAGGCATCATGATGTGGGGTCCTCACTTCCACTAGGTTATCATCTGTGAACATAATGTGCTTACTGTAGTCGAATTCATCTGCTCACCGACGCTTCCCTGCCTGTGTTTTAGCTGGATTAATTTGAAAACCTTGCATCACTTCCATGATCTTTTAACTTCCATTCGAGCTGAGTTTCCCTAAATCTGCTTCGGTTCTGATGCCCCATGAATCACTCCAAACTCATGGCCAACATTCTCCTCGAGCACGTTGTCGGGCCTTGGGTCTTTATTGGTAGCGTCCTTCTCTTCCTTCTTTTCCATAAACTCATTCAAATGTTCCGTCTTGGTTAACTCCTCAAGGTGAGACTTGAGAGCTTAGCAGTGCTCGATCTTGTGCCCACCCTCTTTGTGGAAAGCATATCTCAAAGCATTGTTCCATTTTGAGGGGTCTCCTCCCATCTTTCTGGGCCACTTAACGAACGACTTGTCCTTAATCTTTTCTAGAATCTTGTATATTGGTTCCTTAAAGATAGTGTTCACTCCCTGAAATGCTTTCGAGGCATCGCTCTTGTTCCCGCTCTTAGAGACACATTTTCCCCCATTTGTGTTTCCTGTCTTTTGGTTCTCAGCTTTGTTACTTCTCTTACCAACGAACTTGGCACGACCATTCTCACCTAGACTAAGGTAGGTCACATCCTCAACTTTGGCGTATTTTTTTATACGAGCCATTAGGTCATCGATGGTTGTGGCCTCCTTCTTAGTGAGGGATTGGTGTAAGAGGCAGAAGCTGGGTAGGCCAATCTTAAAGGATGCCACAGCGACCTGTTCTGACCAGTCCTCGACTTCATTGAACAGATCCCAATATCTTTTTGCATAATCCCTGAGGATCTCCTGAGGCATCTTCTTCATTATCAATAAGGCATCCATCCTCTTTTGATGGGAGTTGCTGGTAATGAAGCGAGATGTGAAGAGTTCTGCCAGGGACTCAAAGCTCCTGATGGATATGTGAGGGAGTCTCTCGAATCACTTATGGGCCACATCATGCAAGCTCGAGGGAAAGATCCAGTACATTAATGCATCCTTATGGTTCCAGAGGGTCATGGCCTTCATTTACTCTCTAACTTGGTCTATATGATCGGTTTTTCCATCGTAGATCTTGAATATGGGAATCAAGAACTTCTTAGGGGATTCTTCTTCATCTATCTCCCTTGATAAAGGGGATTTCATCTGGGTCCTGAGAAATCACCTAGCTAGCTCTCTAGTCGATCTATTACCCCGATGTGCTAGGTACTGGTCCATCTCTCTTCGGACCAAATTCTGTATGTCATCATTTCCTCGATCTAGGCTCCTGTAACGGAGAGATGGTTACTATTTCTTGAGCAAGTCATCATCGTACCTGTGTGCCCCAAATCTTTACTACCCACGTCTAGGGGTCCTTCCTCGGCTGCGAGACTTCCTCGCCTGAGGGCTAGGAGTGCGATATTGACTTTGCCTGGTGCTACGATGGAGTTCTCTCTCCATTTTCTCCAATCTTCTTTTGAGACAAGCATTATCAGTTTCTGGCTTGCGAGTGGCCTCCTCTTGATCTTGGAGCCTGACCTTATAGGCATCGATTAGTCTGGAGACCTGTGTGGACCTGGCCGATCCTTGGCTTTCCTCCCAAGCTTGCCGTTCTGGGAGTGACCTAGGGTTTGAACGTCGAACTTCAGATCTGATCCTATGAGGAGCAGGCTCTTGAATACTCCCTACTTGAGGGGCATTGCTGCTGTGACCAGACATTCCAAATTCTTTTTGGTGAAGGCTTTATTAAAGAAAAACAAATGCTTCCCACAGACGGCACCAATTGTGGTGACAATTAAACTCAACACAAAATAACAAACAAAAGAAATCACCAGAATAAATAAAGAACTAGTAAGAATGGAAATCACACAACACAATATATACGTGGTTCGACAAGAAAGCCTACGTCCATGGGGGTGCTCTATGTATTTTATTTCTCTTTACTCCGGGGAGTGTTTACAAATTGCATGCACTTTGCCCCGGGCTAGGGGTTTGATATATACATGTTATTTCGGAGAGTGGAGGTGTGGGGATCATCCACGTTAGCTCATAATCCCTAAAGTATCTCTGAAGAGAGATTTTAGGAACTGACTGGGTCATAACAGAATTGGTTAAGGCGTGAGGCCTCCACACTTTAGACCGTGTGTCATTGGGCTACTCGTCTGGGCCAAATTGACAAATTGACGTACCCACATATTTAAAATTACAAAATTTTATTGACATCCATTTTCTAAAATAATTTGTGGTTATCTCGTATTATTATTACTATGGTTGTGATGCTAAGAATGGACCATCTATGATTCTTGTATTTATTGGAGTATCGGGCTGGCCACCTTTTATTTTAATAAGTGGGGTGTCACACCCGACCATTTAACTGGAATCATTAAATAATATTACCAAGTAGTTCATCAAATTGAAGTACACTATAAGGTATAAACTACTCTTCCCTTTAGTGTAACAGATTTAGCCCAAACTACTCTTGCATATGACACCATCACATCCCATGTAAGCTAAACTAAATCTACATGAAATAACTTACTGTTAGAAAATGCCCATTAAACTAACAATTTAAACATCCGAGAGAAAAACAACAAAATATTAATAACCTCTTGTTTTATTGAGCATCCTGGTGAAATTAAAAGGCATTAAGAGCACTCAACGTTGATATAGTATTGAGATTATATAGAATTTTTAAGAAAAATAGAGTTTCTTTAAGATAAGCAAATTTGTTAGGATGAAATTGTGAATTGAATTTCCATTTTATCCTAATATAAAACTTAAACACGTCATATTATTTTTTTCAATTTGATTCAACTGAGTTAAATTGAAAAATAACCTAACAATATCACTACCATACTAAAGTGTACCATTATAGTGTTTGGCAAGCTAAAATATTATTTCATTAGTAATATAAAAGTTATTCCATTACCAAAAGGAACACATATGTGACACCAATGTTTAGTTCGATGAAGCATGCATTAAAAACCCAAATAATTTATATAACCAAAAACAGTTTCACAAATTTCAAAAGTCCTTTCTTTATTTAGAGGAACTGTCAAAATACATTACAACTCACAACATTTTTTTATTCTTCTGAAAATCTTATCTCCCTAGAAACTAGAAAAACTTCATTACAATTGTTAATCAAATAAGTTACAATATAAAAAATCATTAGGATAGCAGATAATTAACACGAGCAAGATAAATATATTAGTACATAATGCATATTGCAGATAATGTTGATTTTTTCACCTAATTCCAAACTAACTGTAACAACCCTCGCCTTTGGGAGCCCATTTTATATTTATTTGCTATGTTGATCAGTTGCATATATAAATGCTGGATGTGGGTAAGTAATTATTTAACATGTGGTGTTCTATTTTGTCATGATAATTAAAATGGAACCGGAACTTAAAATGGCTTATAAAATCTCCAAATGATAATTTGGAGGGTGTACTTAGTTTTGGGAGGTGCGAGACAGTCAAAATGTGTGCCATATTGTATTTTGAGATTTTGGGCACTTTTGACTGGTTTTGGCATATTGCGTATTAGAAATTAACTATTGCGGTATTAACACTTAAGGTGAGAGACTTTTTAACCTAAGCCACGTTTAGTCTTCCCACAATTCTTTCATTTCCTCTTATTTGCCCTAAGTGTTCTAGCCCTAGAGTGAGAGAGAGAGTGGAAGATTGGAGAGAAAGAGAGAAATCTTGAAGATTGGTGGTTTGATCTTGCTTTCTTCTTCAACCAAGACTGAATTTAAAGCCCCAAGGCAAGTTTTCTACATGCTAATGTATAGTTTAAGATGAATAATTAGTATGGGTAGTTATGTATAGTTTTGTGGTATTATAATTGTGGTTTTGGTTGGATTTATTGGTTATCCACATCTTTGATAGAGTTTGTTTGTTGATTAAAGTAGAAAATGTTGTTGGGAGCATTTATGATCTTTTTGTATCATTAAAGGTAGTTGGAAGATTTTGGGTTAGTCATGGATTTTGTGTTGGTTGTTGATTTTGGGTTTAGAAGGAAAATAGGAGAGCAAGGTCTAGGTCTGCTACGGCCGGTCGACCGTGTCTCTCAGACCGGTAGACCGGGCCTTCGGAAGAGGGCTCACTGCTTTCTTTCCAGGCATGAAATTATGGGAGCGGTCGACCGCGGTTTCCCATCGGTCGACTGGTCCATCCGAAATGAACTTTCCGCTTTCTTTTAAAAGCTAAAATTTGAGACGCGGTCGACCGCGGTCTTGGGACCGGTCGACCGGTCCCCTGTTTTCTTCCCCAAAATTCCCACTTTTGTTTTTAATCCTCTTCTTTCCCCAGGAACTTAGGACTCTTCTTGAATGAAGTAAACCTTGGCTTTTAGAGTCCTAGTTGAGTTGGTTGTCGCCCTAGTGTTGAACGGGTTTCACTTGGGGTTAAGTTCGGGGGAGGGGTTGTTCTAAGTGATGTTAAGGCATCACTTCTCTAGGTGCATCCAAATAATTTGGATGGGAATTGAAGGCCCATACTTGGAGACTTTAGGGGCTTGAAACGAGGCATATGAGACCTTAAGCTCGGGAGCCTAATATGATCCCTTGGAGATTTATTCGAGGCATAACCTAGGATGATGAGATGGTATATCCTATAATTATAGTTTCAAACAAATGAAACATGTAAATGTAATGAAAAGGAAAAATGGTTTTTATAGTAAATGCTAATTTACTTAAACACACCTCTCTAAATGCTATCATAAGGGAAGCTCGCGCATGAGGTGATGTTCCTTGACTAGTGAATGCAGGGAGACTATAGTCCTCGGCCATATGCGGGTTTATTATATGTATTTTTCTGCGCTAGTGAAGTAATTCCGGGTGTGGTTATGACTCACTCGCAGGCATATGGCCACTTCCCGACGTGCGTTAGGTACCCAGGCTGCCTTGTCTGATGGGACCCTGGAAGATGATAGTCATTTAGGGGCGCGCCCAGTGGGGAAACTCGGAGGGGCGGTCTTAGAATCATTATATGCATAAGAATGTAACTTTTCTAAATTCAAGTGGGACGTGAGGGATGTATAATTTCCACTGATAGTATTGTGATAATTACATTCCGGTTAAGGAATGGGAATTGGAATGAAATGAGAAGAAAATGATACTGTATTCCTGTTAAGGAAATTTATCTGGTTTAAAGTGGAAATTAGAAGAGTTGAAGCTTTTAATTTAATTTAATTTAGCATCATTTCATTCTCTTGCATAGCTTACTTAGTCATGTCTTTTCACTCGTATTCGTATCAGTCATGCTAGGTTGTTAGATTCTTGTTTTTCATTTCCATGATTTAACTGTTCATATCTAGAATGCTTTTTGTTCATCTGGGAACTATATATAAACCGGGTCCTGACCCGTTCATTTTCTTCTATGATGTGCTTGTTATTGTATCCGCTCACTTGCTCCTCCGCAAGGACGCCCGTGTTGATATTCCTACTCTTTTGGCTTTTAAGGAGTTGTATGAAATTGCGAATATTACAGGATGTTTTGTTAGACGCCGTCCTTCTTTTGACATCTAGTTATGATCGGGTCTATCACTCGGGCGAGTGGCCCAAACTTGGAATTGTATAATGATTGTAAAGCATAATATCTAACTGTTGTGATTACTTTTGTGTAGCTATGAACCGACATCATATTCAGTTCTCCTCTTTGTATATAGTGGTTTTAGATGTATATTAATTATGTTTTTTTTTTGAATTCCACTATTATTCTAGAAATGGTTGTTTAAATTGTTTTTCTTAACTTTTAAATTGCATAAATTATTTTGACAACCCGCTTTCTGAATTATTGGGTGGTTTTCTCGGTTACTCTTACTATATATGTGGTGCTGAGAATGATTTCCGTCCATGATTATCGTATATGTCGGAGTATCGGGCTGGCCACCTCTTATTTCGGAGTGCGGGTTGTCACAGATGGTATCAGAGCACTGGGTTCTAGAGTACTAGGATCTATGTGTACTTGTCACGATCTACCGTAGTGTTCTTTGATATAGAGCCTAATGATAAGACTACTTTGTTGCTAATAATTGCGATCTTCTGTGGATTAGATTTTTATGAATTGTATTCTAACACTCTTATTCCTTCATCTCAGATGCTGCCTAAGAGAGGTCGCCCTGCGAGACGCAATAGGGTTGGAGAAGAGGATGTTGGTCCTCCACCGCCCCAAGGAACTTTTAATGCTGCGAACGTAGCCAATATTGTAGCTCATGCAGTTAATGCTTCCATGACCGCAGTAGCTCAACATATGCCAACAGCTCAACAACGGGCACCGGATGCTCAAGCACCTATGGGACCTTCTCCGTGGGAAAGAGTAAGGGAGTCCTTTTTAAAGGGCCATCCCCCAGAGTTTGATGGAAGCTCTGATGTTGTCCGAGCAAATCAGTGGAAAAAGGATATGCAACGCCATTTGAGAATGGTGGATTGTAGTGAGGAAAAGAAGCAAGTCCTTGCTACTTTCAAGTTGGTTGGGGCAGCGTTACATTGGTGGGAGTCGATGACTACGCCAGAACAGAGGGATACTATGTCCATTACTAATTTCTGGGTCTTGTATGATCAGAAATATTTTTCTCCCTCGATTCAGAGGGAGATGAGGAGGAAACTTCAAGATCTAGTTCAGGGAGAACGATCAGTTGCCGAATATGAGGAGGAGTTTACTCGGCTAGCTAGTTTTGTGCCGGAAGAGGTGACTCCGGAGGAAAGAAAAGTCTCGAAATTCATGGGAGGTTTAAACTGGAGAATCCGACAGCATTTGTTGGGTAATCCGGATTTACAAACTTTTGGTGAAGTGATGAATGCGGCATTGCTTCATTGTCAGGAGCATCACTTGTTTATTCAGAATAGCAAGAAAGCTTCAGGAATGGGGCAAGTGGGGAAGCCCGGGGTGAGTGGAAATGGAGGAGGAGCCTTTCCCTCGTCCCAACCTACGGGCAATAAGCAACGAGAATGGGATCCCCAGCAAGGGGATGGGTTGAAAAGGCAACGCCCTGGTGGGTTTAATGTTGGTGGTAATGCTAACAGGCAAGGTCAGGGTACCGTACCACAGCAAGCGGGTCGGAGTGGCCAGGGAGGTAGGGGCCATCTGGGCCAAGGTTTTGGGCAGTTCAGAAATAACAGAGGTCGAGGTCAGGAGAATTTGGTGGGGAAATGTTCCCAATGTGGAGAAGCTGGTCATTTTAAGAGAGATTGTCCTCAAGTGATCGGGGGACAACCTCCACGAGTTCCTCAGCAGCCTTATGTGCAGTTCCCTCCATAAGCACCGAATTCGGCTGTCCCTCTGCAGCAGGGTCAACTACAGTATGGGAGAGTCTACCACATTCAGGATGCTATGCTTCCTCCTATTCAGCCAGCGCCGCCAACTATAGAGGGTAAGTTCCTTATTCAGGGACACATGGGTCGCGTTCTGTTTGATACGGGTGCGACGCATTCTTTTATTTCCAGAAGTTTTGCTCAGTCCACAGAGTTGATAAAATCTGCGGAAAGTACCTTTACTAGTGTGGAATCCTCTATGGGTGACGGTTCCCTTATTTTCTTTATTTGCAAACGTATAGGGATCACTCTTGGTAATTTGTGTTTTGAGGCCGACTTACTCGTCCTAGACATGGTCGGGTATGATGTTATTTTGGGCATGGATTGGCTTGTTAAATATCACGCTATAGTTAATTGTTACGGAAAGAGTATAGTCTTCGCCATTCCGGGACAAGATATGTTCCTGGTGGTTATGCCTCGTTTAGAGGGAGATTCTGGTACTTATTTATATTGTGTTGCGGAAGAGAATTCTCGGGATGTAGTTGTTCCCTTAGATTCTATTCCTATTGTTTGAGATTTTGAGGACGTGTTCCAGGAGATACCGGGTTTGCCTCCTAGTAGAGAGATTGAGTTTGTAATTGACTTAGCGCCGGGAGCTCGACCGATTGCGCGAACTCCTTATCGTATGGCTCCTGTGGAGATGAGGGAGCTTAGAGATCAGATTCAGCAGTTGTTGGAACAGGGGTTTATCAGGCGTAGCGCATCATCGTGGGGTGCCCCTGTGTTATTTGTGAAGAAAAGAGATGGTTCTCTCCGATTGTGTGTTGACTATAGAGAGTTGAATAGGTCACCATCCGGAATAAATATCCTTTGCCTCGCATAGATGACTTGTTTGATCAGCTCAGGGGAGCGACCTACTTCTCTAAGATAGATTTGAGAACGGGGTATCATCAGTTGAGGATACGGGAGCAAGATGTATCCAAGACTATTTTTCTGACGAGGTACGGGTCTTATGAATTTTTGGTTATGCCTTTTGGGCTAACCAATGCCCCTGCGGTATTCATGGATCTTATGAATAGGGTGTTTCGGGACTTCCTGGACCAATTTGTTATCGTATTTATTGATGACATTCTTGTGTATTCTCAAACGGAAGATGACCATGCTACTCACTTGGGGTTGGTCCTACAAAGGTTTAGGGATCACCAATTGTACGCTAAGTTTGAGAAGTGTGGTTTTTGGTTGCGGGAAGTGTAATTTTTGGGTCATGTCGTGACTTCGCAAGGTATATCGGTGGACCCAGGTAATGTTGTTGCGGTGAGGGAGTGGGGTCAGCCCACGACACCTACCGAGGTACACAGTTTTCTGGGTTTGGCGGGTTATTATCGTAGATTTATCAAGGGATTTTCTAAGATTGCTAGTCCTTTGATAAATTTGACCCGGAAAGGGGTTAGATTTATTTGGGATAATGCCTGCCAAGCGGCGTTCGATGAGCTCAAGGATAGATTGACTTCAGCTCCAGTCCTTGCTTTACCTAAGCCGGGGTTGGAATATTTAGTCTTCACCGATGCATCCCTTCAGGGTTTGGGAGGTGTGCTTCAGCAGGAGCGACAAGCTATTGCATATGCTTCTAGGAAGCTCAAGCCTCATGAAAGAAATTACCCGGTGCATGACTTAGAATTAGCCGTAGTTGTCTTTGCTTTAAAGATTTGGAGGCACTATCTTCTTAGGGAGAAGTTTAGTCTTTTCACGGACCATAAGTCGTTGCAATATTTATTTTCTCAGAAAGATTTGAATATACGGCAGCGAAGATGGTTGGAGTTCGTGAAAGATTATCAATTTGATATTCATTATCATCCGGGCAAGGCGAACGTGGTGGCGGATGCCTTGAGTAGGAAACCCGAGGGAGAACTAGCTGATGTGTGGAGAGCTAAATGGAAGGAACTCAGTCATGAGGATGTGGTTGCTAGGGCATTTATGTCCGTGATGACCGTTACTCCGACGATTACGGCAAGGGTTATGGAAGCCTAAGGCAGAGATAAAGAATGTCAAGACCATATCCGCCGATTATTGACTGGGGGAGCGGAGTCCTACTCGGTAAGTTCTGAGGGTGGATTACGTTTTCACGGAAGGCTTATTGTTCCGGAGGATGGGGATTTGCGACGGGCTGTGATGGCGGAATCTCACGGCTCTAAATTTTCGGTACATCCGGGAAATGATAAAATGAATCAAGATATGCGCCGTCAATATTGGTGACCGGGTATGAAACGAGATATTTCAGAGTTTGTATCTCGATGCACTACTTGTCAGTTGGTTAAGATTGACCATCAGCTACCGACAGGTTTGTTGCAACCGTTGGAAATTCCTGTTTGGAAATGGGAGAGAATTTTAATGGATTTTATCACTGGTTTGCCGACGTCACAAAAGGGTCACGATTCTATATGGGTCATAGTTGATCGCTTGACGAAGGCGGCGCACTTCCTTCCCGTCCGTACCGATTATAATACCGCTCGTTACGCGCGGTTGTTCATTGAAGAGATTGTTAGATTGCATGGGGTGCCCTTGAATATTGTTTCCGACAGAGATAAGATCTTTGTTTCCCACTTTTGGCAAAGTTTCCAAGAGGCCATGGGAACCTAATTGAAATTAAGCACTTCTTATCATCCTCAAACAGATGGCCAGACTGAAAGGGTTAACCAAATGTTGGAGGATATGCTTCGTATGTGTATGCTTGATTTTAAGGGTAGTTGGGAACAATATCTCCCTTTGGTTGAATTTTCTTATAATAACTCATACCAGTTCACTATTGGGATGGCGCGCTATGAAGCCTTGTATGGTAGGCCTTGTAGATCCCCCACGTGTTGGTTAGAAGTGGGAGATAACAAGTTTCTCGGACCTGAAATGATTCGGGATACTTCTTCTAAGATTGAACTTATTCGAGATCGTATTCGGATAGCCCAAGATAGACAAAAGAGCTATGCCAATGCGGGAAGAAGGCATGTGGAATTGCAAGTTGGAGACCAAGTGTTGGTTCGGGTGTCGCCTCTGAAAGGCGTTAGGCGTTTCAAAAAGAAAAGGAAACTTGCACCACGTTTCTTTGGAACTTTTCCTGTGTTGGCTAAGGTAGGCCCAGTGGCGTATCAAATTGCCCTGTCGGAACCTTTACAACAGATTCATGATGTCTTCCACATCTCCTCTTTGAAAAAGGATAAGAGGTGTGATGGTGCCCTTTGGCACATTCCTTTCGAGGATATAGAGTTGCAATCCGATGTTTCTTATGAAGAGCAAACAGTGGCTATATTGGAGCATGGGGAATGTAGATTAAGATCTCGTGTGGTGCCCTTGGTTAGAGTACAATGGAGTTATCATAGCGTCGAGGAATCCACTTGGGAGCGTGAGGACGATATGCGGGATAAGTATCCGCATCTTTTTATCCAAGGTACGCTTGAATTTTGGGGGCAAAATTCCCTCATAAGGGGGGGAGTATGTAACAACCCTCGCCTTTGGGAGCCCATTTTATATTTATTTGCTATGTTGAGCAGTTGCATATATAAATGCTGGATGTGGGTAAGTAATTATTTAACATGTGGTGTTCTATTTTGTCATGATAATTAAAATGGAAATTTGAATTAAAATGGAACCGGAAATTAAAATGTCTTATAAAATCTCCAAATGATAATTTGGAGGGTGTAGTTAGTTCCGGGAGGTGCGAGACAGTCAAAATGTGTGCCATATTGTATTTTGAGATTTTGGGCACTTTTGACTGGTTTTGGCATATTGCGTATTAGAAATTAACTATTGCTGTATTAACACTTAAGGTGAGAGACTTTTTAACCTAAGCCACGTTTAGTCTTCCCACAATTCTTTCATTTCCTCTTATTTGCCCTAAGTGTTCTAGCCCTAGAGTGAGAGAGAGAGTGGAAGATTGGAGAGAAAGAGAGAAATCTTGAAGATTGGTGGTTTGATCTTGCTTTCTTCTTCAACCAAGACTGAATTTGAAGCCCCAAGGCAAGTTTTCTACTTGCTAATGTATAGTTTAAGATGAATAATTAGTATGGGTAGTTATGTATAGTTTTGTGGTATTATAATTGTGGTTTTGGTTGGATTTATTGGTTATCCACATCTTTGATAGAGTTTGTTTGTTGATTAAAGTAGAAAATGTTGTTGGGAGCATTTATGATCTTTTTGTATCATTAAATGTAGTTGGAAGATTTTGGGTTAGTCATGGATTTTGTGTTGGTTGTTGATTTTGGGTTTAGAAGGAAAATAGGAGAGAAAGGTCTAGGTCTGCTACGGCCGGTCGACCGTGTCTCTCAGACCGGTAGACCGGGCCTTCGGAAGAGGGCTCACTGCTTTCTTTCCAGGCATGAAATTATGGGAGCGGTCGACCGCGGTTTCCCATCGGTCGACTGGTCCATCCGAAATGAACTTTCCGCTTTCTTTTAAAAGCTAAAATTTGAGACGCGGTCGACCGCGGTCTTGGGACCGGTCGACCGGTCCCCTGTTTTCTTCCCCAAAATTCCCACTTTTGTTTTTAATCCTCTTCTTTCCCCAGGAACTTAGGACTCTTCTTGAATGAAGTAAACCTTGGCTTTTAGAGTCCTAGTTGAGTTGGTTGTCGCCCTAGTGTTGAACGGGTTTCACTTGGGGTTAAGTTCGGGGGAGGGGTTGTTCTAAGTGATGTTAAGGCATCACTTCTCTAGGTGCATCCAAATAATTTGGATGGGAATTGAAGGCCCATACTTGGAGACTTTAGGGGCTTGAAACGAGGCATATGAGACCTTAAGCTCGGGAGCCTAATATGATCCCTTGGAGATTTATTCGAGGCATAACCTAGGATGATGAGATGGTATATCCTATAATTATAGTTTCAAACAAATGAAACATGTAAATGTAATGAAAAGGAAAAATGGTTTTTATAGTAAATGCTAATTTACTTAAACACACCTCTCTAAATGCTATCATAAGGGAAGCTCGCGCATGAGGTGATGTTCCTTGACTAGTGAATGCAGGGAGACTATAGTCCTCGGCCATATGCGGGTTTATTATATGTATTTTTCTGCGCTAGTGAAGTAATTCCGGGTGTGGTTATGACTCACTCGCAGGCATATGGCCACTTCCCGACGTGCGTTAGGTACCCAGGCTGCCTTGTCTGATGGGACCCTGGAAGATGATAGTCATTTAGGGGCGCGCCCAGTGGGGAAACTCGGAGGGGCGGTCTTAGAATCATTATATGCATAAGAATGTAACTTTTCTAAATTCAAGTGGGACGTGAGGGATGTATAATTTCCACTGATAGTATTGTGATAATTACATTCCGGTTAAGGAATGGGAATTGGAATGAAATGAGAAGAAAATGATACTGTATTCCTGTTAAGGAAATTTATCTGGTTTAAAGTGGAAATTAGAAGAGTTGAAGCTTTTAATTTAATTTAATTTAGCATCATTTCATTCTCTTGCATAGCTTACTTAGTCATGTCTTTTCACTCGTATTCGTATCAGTCATGCTAGGTTGTTAGATTCTTGTTTTTCATTTCCATGATTTAACTGTTCATATCTAGAATGCTTTTTGTTCATCTGGGAACTATATATAAACCGGGTCCTGACCCGTTCATTTTCTTCTATGATGTGCTTGTTATTGTATCCGCTCACTTGCTCCTCCGCAAGGACGCCCGTGTTGATATTCCTACTCTTTTGGCTTTTAAGGAGTTGTATGAAATTGCGAATATTACAGGATGTTTTGTTAGACGCCGTCCTTCTTTTGACATCTAGTTATGATCGGGTCTATCACTCGGGCGAGTGGCCCAAACTTGGAATTGTATAATGATTGTAAAGCATAATATCTAACTGTTGTGATTACTTTTGTGTAGCTGTGAACCGACAGCATATTCGGTTCTCCTCTTTGTATATAGTGGTTTTAGATGTATATTAATTATGTTTTTTTTTAATTCCACTATTATTCTAGAAATGGTTGTTTAAATTGTTTTTCTTAACTTTTAAATTGCATAAATTTTTTTGACAACCCGCTTTCTGAATTATTGGGTGGTTTTCTCGGTTACTCTTACTATATATGTGGTGCTGAGAATGATTTTCGTCCATGATTACCGTATATGTCGGAGTATCGGGCTGGCCACCCCTTATTTCGGAGTGCGGGTTGTCACACTAACCAATTTTCAGACCTACAACACATAGAAGTTTCCAAAAACGAAACCAAATCACGAGCCATCAAATATAAACAAAACAAAACAAAATTGTGTCCATCACATAAACATAATTAAACTAAAAGAAAGGTAAGGACCTAGTCTAGTGATTATGAGACACAATCAAAATTTAAGTCTGTGAGTTTATCACAAGATGATACTGAAAAATAAGCTCAATATACTCGGCCTCTAAACTTAATATAATCAAAATGTTCATTTCCAATATGCAAAATATTAAAATTTGTAAAGGAAAAAATGTTTGTATATATGTGCATATCCGAGATTATGGTGCAATTGATTACAGAAAACATAGCCCAATGAAATCAACACACGATAAAATTTACCATAAGAAATATTAATAGAGAAATTATAAAAAATAAAACGACAATAACATAAAGGTTCGACTTACATTATAGTGGAGGAAGAACATAAAGACAACTCGACGTTCACTGTTGTCTTTAACTTGTAGCTTTGTTTTTTAGCTATTAAGTTTCTAAAATGAACAAAGATGGAATGTTTTTTAATCATCATATACATTAATAGCTAATCGAATCGCTATTTTCTCTATCACAATGAAATTTTATGGAGGTCATAATGAATTTTTTTTACACAAAATAAAAAAAAATGCAAAAATTATCTTTTCAGTACAAACAACATAGACGTATGAAAGAAAATAATATTAAGTTACAATAACAATTAAACCACAATAGTCAAAGCAAGTTGCGTGCATTATAGGTTATAGTCGAAATAAAAAGAATAAAAAAATTTATCACAACCCAATGGCAATCTCTAAAAACTATGACAACTTAATTACAAAAAGTGGAGATTAGGACCCAAACTAAAAGATGACCCCATATACCCATGTTATGAACCCGAATAAAGAGACTCAGATAATACCGTATAAGAAAAAAAATAGGAACAAAGATATAATACACTCATAAAATGTGCCTCTCATGGGTTGCCACACCAAAATAAACCCTACCAAATGAAACAAAGACAAAGTTAGACAAATAATAAAGTCCTGACAAGTAACTAACAACCTAAAAAACTTTTTATGTAAAAAAAAATTCAAAGGGAAAATAAAAAATAAACTTATAAATCAAATGCACAAAACTGTAATACCCCGTATTTTTGTGAGATTTAATTATGAAATTAATTGAATTAAATGTGTATTAATTGGAAATTAATCCGGATAAAAATACTAGCGAGATGAGAGTTGGTATTTGATTTTAATGAGTATATATGGCTATATATGAATAGTGAATTATGAAATTTGTCATGAGATTGAAATACGGCACTTTGGAAATTTTGTTGAGACGTGTGTGACAGTCGCGTCAGGAATATATTTTTTTCAATTAAAAAATGAATTTTATTTCTATTAACCGTATGGTCGTTTTGAGTGCGCCAACGCGTCCGGAAGGGTCGAAATAGTCAGAAAACAATAGCCGGGGTTTAATTTGGGTCCCAGGGCATTTTTGGGTCATGCCGGCAACGTATAAGGGTAGTTTGGTAATTTTGGATTTTTGGGAATTAAAACCCACGAAAATTAGGAATTAAAATCTGACTTAACCTTTACCCACTACCTACACTAATTGACTTATTGGGCTACGGGAGTTATTGGAAATAGGTTTAGGGTTTCCTAAGACAACCTCTAGCCACCATTGTCATCTTTAGAGAAGAAGCTGGCAGAGAGAGAAAGAAAGGGAAATTCAGCAGAGAGAAAGAGAGAACAAACCAACCTTCATCAATTCAACACCAAAATCAGAGAAAGACATAAGGCAAGTGGTTTAATTTCATTATTTTCAAAGAATGTTTCTTCCACGCGTAGGAAATTATGAAATTGTATTGTTTTGGGAGTTTGATAAAAACCCATTGAATTTGGAACTAGGAATTTATATTTTGATGAAAAGATTTCATGTAGAATTGTGTTAGGATGATTATTCTGTTAGAAATACATCTTGTATATAACAAAAACGGATTTAATTATGACCATTGGTGATTTTAAAATCTTAGGGTTCATGTTCATGGGATTTGGGGATAAATGAGGGGAATTGATGATTTGATGATGTTTAGGAAGATTTGGCCCTATGTAAATGTTTAATTATGACCTACGAAAGTTTGGTATGGATTAGAAACCTTAAAATAATGTTGGGACGATTTTTATGTGGGTTTAGATGTGAAGAAAAGATGGAAAAACGAAAAAGGGAAATCTGGGCTCGAAACTGGTCTCTCGTTAGAAGACCTACCCAGGTCGTTCGAACGAGCTCGTTCGAACGAGCTTCTAACGAGTTGACCTTTGACTTCTAACGAGGGGGATTTTCATTCGATGCCTTTCGTTCGAATGAGATCTCGTTAGAAGACCCACTTCGTTCGAACGAACTCTCGTTCGAACAGCCTCGTTCGAACGAGACTTCTAACGAGCTGAAAGTTCAGGCTTTTTGCCTGTTTTGATTTCGCGTGTCTCGTAACCTTGTTTATATGTAGAGATAACCTTTCCTTGATGATTAATTGATATATTTGGGATAATTGGGATATAATGAGGAGAAAAACATAGAAGTGTGATTTGAACCAAATGGAAATTATGGGTTAGGACGTGAGTGCCTATTACAAGTTGAGAACAATTGACGGCTTGAATAATTATATTAACCGGGGTTATGTAAATTGTGTAATATTATAAATTGGTATGAGAATGAGAAGTGTACCACAAATAAACTATGGTGATTACTAAGATGTGTGTATACTTTGTATATGTATATGATTTTATGTGTATGACATACCTACCATACTTGCTATCACGGGAGGTTTACGTTCGCTTAGGGCCTTCTAATCCTTGTGTTGCCCGGATTTAGATTGGTACCTCGAGGACATAGGTCAGAGAAGGACTTATTGGGATGTTAATAAGTCTGATGACCGTGGGAGCGTAGGTATGTGCGTGACCCATGTGATGTGACTGTGTTCGCCTCCATTATTTGTGATTGTCGTTATCTGAGTACGATTCCTGAGAGATTCGGAATGCGTGATCCTTATGTACGTGATGTACCGGGATGGATAGCATAGTATGTGTGCGCCGCAGCTTAGTCTCGGGGTGCTTGTAATGTATATTTATGACGTGAATAATATACACTTAAATAATGAGAACTTTCATGTTGGTATTGTGAGTATAATTATGGTAATATTTTGAGAAGATATAACGGGATAACCGGTAATGAATGGTGTTGCTAATAATTGAGAATCCGAGTTTAAGTAAAGCCCTTTATCTAATTAATAACGTTGGAATGCATAATGGGAATCGAGTAGTAAGGGGTAGGACTTATTACGGTTTGGTTCGAGATGAATGTTACTTTGATGGGTACGGTACGTTAGGAGTGCACATTTAGTCGAGAGGTGAGTATTTCATGTGAGTGCACGTCCTAACATGTATTTTGCATTCATTGTTTTAATGTTGTTAAAACACTTGCTATTTTTTTAATACTCTCCACTTTCGGGCTCTGACCCGTTTGCTTTCAAATCTATTTTTGTAAAAACCATTTTAGGTGCCCAGCCACAAGGACACCATGCTTAGGATCCTCATTCAGGTGACGAGATGTAGCTGTTTGTGGAAGTTACAGGACTTTGCTATTAGACGCTTCATATATCTTGACTCTATTTTCAGCTTTCATCAGTTGTAGGGCATGTCGCCCATTTCTAGTAGAAACATTTCCTATTTCAGACTTTCAGACTGTTGGCATGTAATTTAATTCAGGATACTTTGTTTTACTTATTTCAGTTGTGGGATTGTGCTGAGGAGTTTTCCTCCGAGCTTATTATTGTTTATTGGTTACTCTATTACTTCTTTATGGTGAATGGATTATGTTGTTCTTCCATTATTCTTTTATTTCTTGTTAATCGAATTTAATTTAAAATTTGACACTTACTTTTTAAATACTAAGTGGTTAGTAATCATTAAAAAAAATGTTTTCGACAGTGATGCTATTAACTGAACCAACTTGGCATTTTGTATTAATTTAATAAAGGAGTAGCTACCCAGTATTTAATTAGTTGGGATGACACGGGTGGTATCAGAGCATCAGGTTCTAGTGTCCTTTAGGATCTGTATGGCTTATTTTTGTTTCCGCTGAGCTTTCTTTGATGTAGAGCCCTATATTTTAGGACTATTGTATTCTTTTGTATATGCTTCGTTCTTCAGCTATTATGAGTTTATAACTACGAACTTATAAACTTTATTCTTATTTCAGATGACTCCACGACGTGCACAACGGGTTCCTAGGGATGCAACGTCAGAACCACATCCCGCACCAGCTCAGGGCACGATGAATGCCGCCGAGGTTGCACCCATTGTGGCCCAGGCGGTAAATGCCGCACTAGTCGTAGTTCAGCAAGCACCACCTCAGGTGCCAGTAGCTGCGCCAGTTCAGAAACAGGCATTTCCGTCTTCTTGGGAACGTGTACGTGATGCTTTTCAAAAAGCACACACATTGGAGTTCGCAGGTAGCTCCGATGTTGTGGTTTCGAGTCAGTGGAGGAAAGACATTCAGCGGCACTTGAGGATGTATGAGTGCACCGATGTCCAGAAGCAGATACTAGCTACCTTTAAGCTAGTGGGGGTCTGCACTAAAGTGGTGGGAGTCTATTACCACCGTGGAGGAGAGAGATACTCTCACGATCCAGGAGTTTTGGGTGCGATTCGACCGCAAGTACTTTTCGTCGGGTTTTCACACGGAAATGAGGAGGAAGTTGATGAATCTTAGGCAGGAAGGTAAGACTGTGGCAGAGTATGAGGCCGAATTCACCAATTTGTTCAATATTGTTCCAGATGAGATACTGACAGAAGAGAAGAAGATACAGAAATTTATCGACGGGTTGACTTGGAGGATCCGTCAGCATTTGTTGGGGAACCTATCGTTGGCCACTTACTCTGACGTGGTTAACGCTGCACTGTTGCACTGCCAGGATCACCGTTTTCACATGGCTGAGGGCAAGAGATCGGGAGAGTCCAGCCATCAGGGTAGGACTGGAGGACATGGTGCCAGTGGGGCACAATCTGTTCAGGGGAAGAGACAGGGTGATCAGGGTTCCCAGCAGGGGGATCACAAGAGGTTCCGATCGGGAAATTTCAGGCACGGACAGGGATGTTTTCGGCAGGGCCATCAGGGTCAGAATGGCCAACAACAGTTTTAGCAGGTCCAGGGGAGGAACAGTAACGGCTACCAGGGCCGGGGGCAGCAGGGACAGAGAGGGGGAACTTCCTGGGGAAGTGTTACATTTGTGGCAAGACTGGCCATAAACGCCAGGACTGTCCTGATAAGGGCAGGGCTCCGCAGCAGCACCAGGGTGCTCGACAAGATCCACAGAGGCCACTTTTTCCACCTGCCCTCCCAGCTCCAGCCCAGGTGCCAGCCCTACCAGCCATTCCAGCAGCTCCAGTGCAGCAGGGGCAGTTACAGTATGGACGTGTTTATAACGTCCACCAGGCAGCAGCTCCACAGGCACCAACCGCGATTGAGGGTATGTTTCCTATCCATGGTACTATGGGTCGGGTTTTGGTTGATACGGGGGAATCGCATTGTTTTATAGCTACACATTTTGCGAAAGACTTAGGGTTATTAGCCACAGCAGAGAGCACAGTGACGTGTGTAGACTCACCATTGGGGAGTGGGTCACTTATTTTCTTTATATGCCGGGGAGTGGGGGTAGAGATTGGTAGTTTGGTATTACCTGCAGACATGTTGGTATTAGATATGCATGAGCACGATGTGATTATCGGTATGGATTGGCTCGCAGCTTATAGAGCCATGATTGATTTCTTCGGTGGGAGCATTATTTTTGCCATTCCGGAGCAAGAGATGTTTGTAGTGGTGATGCCTCGCCCAGAGGGAGGCTCGACCGCTCATTTGTCTTACATAGAGGAGTATACCTTTAAGGAGGTTGTGATTCCTTTAGATTCGATCCCAGTTGTCAGAGAGTATTCCGATGTGTTTCAGGAGATACCAGGCCTACCCCCCAGTCGAGAGATAGACTTTGTCATAGACTTATTACCAGATACGAGACCTATAGCATGCGCACCTTACCGTATGGCTCCAGCTGAGATGAGAGAGTTACGGGATCAGAATAAGAAGTTATTGGGTCAGGGGTTTATACGAAGGTGTACTTCACCGTGGGGTGCCAATGTGTTATTCGTGAAGAAGAGGGATTAATCGTTGAGGTTGTGTGTAGATTACCGAGAGTTGAATAAGGTCACGATACGGAATAAATATCCGTTGCCCCGAAACGATGACTTATTCGACCAGCTGAGAGGAGCTTCTTTCTTCTACAAGATTGGTTTGCGATCGGGATACCATCAGTTGTGAATCAGGGAAGAGGATGTCTCGAAGACTGCGTTCTTAACGAGATATGGTTCCTACGAATTTCGGGTTATGCCTTTTGGCTTGACCAACACTCCAGCAGTGTTTATGGACTTAATGAATAGGGTGTTCAGAGAGTTCCTTGATCAGTTCGTCATTATCTTCATTGATGATATTCTGGTTTACTCCTAGACAGAGGAGGAGCACGCAGAGCATTTGAGACAAGTTTTGCAGACGCTACGTCAGAACGAGTTGTATGCAAAGTATGAGAAGTGCAGGTTTTGGCTGAAGGAGGTCCAGTTTTTGGGACACATTATTTCCGACAGGGGGTATCTGTTGATCCGGGGAAGGTATCCACGGTGAGGGAGTGGGGACAGCCCACGACACCGACTGAGATCCGCAGTTTCTTGGGCCTAGCAGGATACTACAGGAGGTTTATTTGGGGTTTCTCCAAGATAGCAGGTCCTTTGACACATCTGACTCGTAAAGGTGTGCCGTTCATTTGGAGTGATGCCTGTCAGTTGGCATTCGATGAGTTGAAGGACAAATTGACCTCAGCACCTTTGTTAGCATTGCCGAGACCGAGAGTTGAGTATCTAGTTTACACCGACGCGTCCTTATAAGGACTTGGAGGTGTATTACAGCAGGAGAATGAGGCCATAGCTTATGCTTCCCGTAAGCTTAAGCCTCAAGAGAAGAATTACCCCACCCATGACTTGGAGTTAGAGGCAGTTGTATTTGCCCTACGAATTTGGATACATTATCTTTTGGGGGAGAAATTTCGATTGTTCACAGACCACAAGTCCCTACAGTACCTATTCACGCAGAAGGAGTTGAATATGCGGCAGCGAAGGTGGCTTGAGTTTGTGAAGGACTATCAGTTTGATATCCAATATCACCCGGGGAAGGCTAACGTGGTAGCAGACGCGTTGAGCCGTAGATCAGTAGATGAGGTGGCAGATGTGTGGAAGGCAAAGTGGAAAGAGGTGGGACACCAGGATGCAGTGGCCCGATCATTCATGTCGGTGATGACTGTTACACCGCAGATTGTCACGAGAGTGGTAAAGGCACAAGCAGATGACTCATTCTGTCAGGAGCAGATAGTTCGGTTATTGACAGAGGGAGCCGAGTCCTATACCGTTAGCTTAGACGAGGGATTACGCTTCAATGGGAGATTGTTAGTTCCGGAAGGGGAGGAATTGCGGCACGAGGTGATGACAGAGTCGCACGGCTCACGGTTCGCGGTACATCCCGGTGGGGACAAAATGTACCAAGACATGAGACGACAATATTGGTGGAGCGGAATGAAGAGAGATATTGCCGTGTTTGTTTCTAAATGCGCCACTTGTCAGCTAGTAAAAGTGGATCATCAGAGACCGACAGGACTTCTACAGCCATTGGAGGTCCCGATGTGGATGTGGGTGAGCATATCCATGGATTTTATCATGGGTTTGCCTACGTCACAGAGAGGTCACGACTCCGTTTAGGTAATTGTGGACAGGTTGACAAAGGTCGCTCATTTTCTACCCGTAAGGACAGACTACACTACGGGACAGTATGCCTAGCTCTTTATTGCAGAAATAGTTAGACTTCACGGTGTGTCCCTAAATATCGTGTCTGACAGGGACAAGATATTTGTTTCACGGTTTTGGGAGAGTTTTCAGGAGGCCATGGGCACGAAATTGCGGTTGAGTACGGCATATCACCCGCAGACCGATGGGCAAACCGAGCGTACAAAGCAGATGTTGGAGGACATGTTGCGTATGTGCATCATTGATTTTGGGGGTGGATGGGAGCAGTATCTTCCACTGGTAGAGTTTTCTTACAACAAATCCTACCAGTTCACCATTGGCATGGCTCCATTTGAGGCATTGTAAGGTAGACCTTGTCGTTCCCCAGCATGTTGGTTAGAAGTGGGGGACAACAAACTACTTGGTCCAGAAGTGATTCAGGATACTTCGGCGAGGATAGAATGGATTCGGAGTCGCATTCGGGTAGCTCAGGATCGACAGAAGAGCTATGCTGATGCGAAGAGGTTCTTCAGGGAGTTCCAAGTGGGGGACCAGGTTTTACTCAGAGTATCTCCTACGAAGGGGATTATGCGATTTGGGAAGAAGGGGAAGTTGGCACCGAGATATGTAGGACCATTCCCTATCATCGAGCGGATTGGGTCTGTTGCATATAGACTTGGGTTACCGGAGCATTTGCATCGGATTCATGATGTGTTTCATATTTCCTCGCTAAGGAAATATCTTAGAGACGATTTGGCTCATTTTCTCATTTCTTTGGAGGACATCGATCTCCATCCTGATAGCTCCTACGAGGAGGGGTCGATTGCTATTCTGGACCGAAGTCAACGGAAACTGCGATCAAAGATTGTTCCGTTAGTGCGTGTTCAGTGGCGATATCATAATGTCGAGGAGTCCACATGGGAGCGCGAGGATGAGATGCGCGAACGTTATCCAGAGTTATTCTTACCTGGTATTTTCTAGTTTCGAATTTTGGGACGAAATTCTGTTATTAGGGGGGGAGTATGTAATACCCCGTATTTTTTTGAGATTTAATTATGAAATTAATTGAATTAAATGTGTATTAATTGGAAATTAATCCGGATAAAAATACTAGCGAGATGCGAGTTGGTATTTGATTTTAATGAGTATATATGGCTATATATGAATAGTGAATTATGAAATTTGTCGTGAGATTGAAATACGGAAATTTGGAAATTTGGTTGAGACGCGTGTGACAGTCGCGTCAGGAATATATTTTTTTCAATTAAAAAGTGAATTTTATTTCTATTAACCGTATGGTCGTTTTGAGTGCGCCAACGCGTCCGGAAGGGTCGAAATAGTTAGAAAACACTAGTCGGGGGTTTAATTTGGGTCCCGGGGCATTTTTGGGTCATGCCGGCAACGTATAAGGGTAGTTTGCTTATTTTGGATTTTTGGGAATTAAAACCCACGAAAATTAGGAATTAAAATCTGACTTAACCTTTACCCACTAAACCCACTACCTACACTAATTGACTTATTGGGCTACGGGAGCTATTGGAAACAGGTTTAGGGTTTCCTAAGACAACCTCTAACCACCATTGTTATCTTTAGAGAAGAAGCTGGTAGAGAGAGAAATAAAGGGAAATTCTGCAGAGAGAAAGAGAGAACAAACCAACCTTCATCAATCCAACACCAAAATCAGAGAAAGACATAAGGCAAGTGGTTTAATTTCATTATTTGCAAACAATGTTTCTTCCACGCATAGAAAATTATGAAATTGTATTGTTTTAGGAGTTTGATAAAAACCCATTGAATTTGGAAGTAGGAATTTATATTTTGATGAAAAGATTTCATGTAGAATTGTGTTAGGATGATTATTCTGTTAGAAATACATCTTGTATATAACGAAAACGGATTTAATTATGACCATTGGTGATTTTAAAATCTTAGGGTTCATGTTCATGGGATTTGGGGATAAATGAGGGGAATTGATGATTTGATGATGTTTAGGAAGATTTGGCCCTATGTAAATGTTTAATTATGACCTATGAAAGTTTGGTATGGATTAGAAACCTTAAAATAATGTTGGGACGATTTTTATGTGGGTTTAGATGTGAAGAAAAGATGGAAAAATGAAAAAGGGAAATCTGGGCTCGAAACTGGTCTCTCGTTAGAAGACCTACCCAGGTCGTTCGAATGAGCTTCTAACGAGTTGACCTTTGACTTCTAACGAGGGGGATTTTCATTCGATGCCTTTCGTTCGAACGAGATCTCGTTAGAAGGCCCACTTCGTTCGAACGAACTCTCATTCGAACAGCCTCGTTCGAACGAGACTTCTAACGAGCTGACAGTTCAGGCTTTTTGCCTGTTTTGATTTCGCGTGTCTCGTAACCTTGTTTATATGTAGAGATAACCTTTCCTTGATGATTAATTGATATATTTGGGATAATTAGGATATAATGAAAAACTTAGAAGTGTGATTTGAACCAAATGGAAATTATGGGTTAGGACGTGAGTGCCTATTACGAGGCGAGAACAATTGACGGCTTGAATAATTATATTAACCGAGGTTATGTAAATTGTGTAATATTATAAATTGGTATGAGAATGAGAAGTGTACCACAAATAAACTATGGTGATTACTAAGATGTGTGTATACTTAGTATATGTATATGATTTTATGTGCATGACATACCTACCATACTTGCTATCACGGGAGGTTTACGTTCTCTTAGGGCCTTCTAATCCTTGTGTTGCCCGGATTTAGATTGGTACCTCGAGGAGATAGGTCAGAGAATGACTTATTGGGATGTTAATAAGTCTGTTGATCGTGGGAGCGTAGGTATGTGCGTGACCCATGTGATGTGATTGTGTTCGCCTCCATTGTTTGTAATTGTTGTTATCTGAGTACGATTCCTGAGAGATTCGGAATGCGTGATCCTTATGTACGTGATGTACCGGGATGGATAGCAGAGTATGTGTGCGCCGCAGCTTAGTCTCGGGGTGCTTGTAATGTATATTTATGACGTGAATAATATACACTTAAATAATGAGAACTTTCATGTTGGTATTGTGAGTATAATTATGGTAATGTTTTGATAACATATAACGTGATAACCGGTAATGAATGGTGTTGCTAATAATTGAGAATCCGAGTTTAAGTAAAGCCCCTTATCTAATTGATAACGCTGGAATGCATAATAGGAATCGAGTAGTAAGGGGTAGGACTTATTACGGTTTGGTTCGAGATGAATGCTACTTAGATGGGTACGGTACGTTAGGAGTGAACATTTAGTCGAGAGGAGAGTATTTCATGTTAGTGCACGTCCTAACATGTATTTTGCATTCATTGTTTTAATGTTGTTAAAACACTTGCTATTTTTTAATACTCTCCACTTTCGGGATCTGATCCGTTTGCTTTTAAATCTATTTTTGTAAAAACCATTTTAGGTGCCAAGCCACAAGGACACCATACTTAGGATCCTCATTCGGGTGACGAGCTGTAGCTGTTTGTGGAAGTTACAGGACTTTGCTATTAGACGCTTCATCTATCTTGACTCTATTTTCAGCTTTCATCAGTTGTAGGGCATGTCGCCCATTTCTAGTAGAAACATTTCCTATTTCAGACTTTCAGACTGTTGACATGTAATTTAATTCAGGATACTTTGTTTTACTTATTTCAGTTGTGGGATTGTGGTGAGGAGTTTTCCTTCGAGCTTATTATTGTTTATTGGTTACTCTATTAATTCTTTATGGTGAATGGATTATGTTGTTCTTCCATTTAAAATTTGACACTTACTTTTTAAATACTAGGTGGTTAGTAAACATTAAAAAAAATGTTTTCGACAGTGATGCTATTAAATGAACCAATTTGGCATTTTGTATTAATTTAATAAAGGAGTAGCTACCCGGTATTTAATTAGTCGGGGTGTCACAAAAACTTAGTAAAACTTTCCATCCACAACTCAACCCACAATGCAATTTAGTACCTTCAATTTAGACACGAAATTCATGAAAACCGATGTTAAAACGTGCAAAACAAAACTTCTACCTCAAATGAATTGCATAAAAACCAACATGTAAAAATTAAAACGGTCATTTAAGGTTTGGCCCCCAATTAATTCCCTATAGCGAGTCAAACCCCCGAGAATTGACTTTTTTAAAATTTGGCCCCTATTTTTCACATTCCGTCCATTTAGCCATTAACCCACATGTTTATTACTGGTTATAACCTTGCTCTATTTAACGTAATTCTTAACAATTTCTAAGCTTTCTTCTCTCTCTTTACAACGATTAGTCTTATATTTTCTCTCTCTTTACAACAAGAAATCTGAAATAGCCTTGTACTCCGTTTTGATAAACTTTTTGAGTCTATTAATTTTTACTCTGAAATCTTTAAATATAAGGGTTTCCATAGAGTTGGGTGACGACTTAGAAATATTGTATGGTGGAGGTTAGGTTTGGATTGTGCCTAAATGGGTACCCGGGTTGGTCGGAATTGTGACCAGTGTTAGGTAGGACAAGGGTTGTTGGTATCCGGTCGAAGGAGGGAATTTCTTGTCGGTGTTTGGGTGAAGGAGGTGTGGCAGCTTATTCGCTAGCCGAATTTTATGGAGAATCAACCGACGTTGGGATTTGGATGTTTGAGTTTTGATTTTTTTGGCCAGAGGTTTGGGTTCGATCCATTTTTTGGCTGGAGTTTGGGTTTGATGACCAGAGGTTTTTCATGGCTGAAATTTTTATTCTAGAGCTTTTGTTAAAAATCATTTTATCAAGTGAAAAACTTTTTTCTACTTAAATCAGTTTTATTTTATATTATTATGCTGGATTTGTTTTTAATGGAAAACTTTTTTTAGTTGGAAAACTTTTGTTTGTGGAAAACATTTTTTTCGAGTTTTTTGTAGGTGGAAAACAAATTTCTTTTGGTCAAATGTATTTTTTTGGGTGGAAAACAATTTTTTTTGGAAATATATTTTCTTTTATTGAAAACCAATTTTTTATAATTAACTATTTTGTTGGGATTTTTGTATTGGGAATATAAGTTTTTAACTGAAAATCCTTTTCAAACAGTTTTTTTAAATCATTTTATAAACCGTTTTTTAATTGAAAATCATTTTTAAATATTATAAACACTTTTTCAAATTTTTGTTATTTGTTTTATTAATTAATAAATTTGTAGGTGTTTTTTAATTAATTCTGGGGTTAATATTTATTTTCAGTTTTTTATTCACTTTTTGTATTTTTTCATTATTTTTGGTTTTTCATTATTTCTGTTTTTTTATTTTCTGAGCATTTTTTTAATTTTCTATTTTTCTTTTTTTGTTTAATTACAAAATAGAGTACAAAATGAATTGGAGGGGCATTCTGGGGTTAAATGGCAAAAAAAGATATGGGTTAATGGCTGAATGGACGGAATGTTAAAAATTGTGGCCAAACTTTAAGAAAGTCAATTCTCGGGGGTTTGTCATATTATAGGGAATCAAATGGGAGCCAAAACTTAAAGGACCCAAATGAAAATTTCCCATTTGCATCACGCACCGCATAGTATTAATTTTCAATCTTCTTCAGATTTATCTTTGTGTTCTTGAGGTGTTGTATTTCCAAACTTTAAAACAAGTCACATGGAAGCTGAAACCTTCACCCTTTGTTCTTGAGCTGGAATACTTGTATTTTTGTTCTTTATGACTTATGTGAATACCTCAGAACTCTAAAACTTTGTAGATTTCTCTTGTTTATTCTAGTGTAATATTAAATGTAGTGGATTATGTTGAATTATTTTAGATAGCTATGGCATTCTCTTATATGGAGGTGGGAATGTTCTACGCTCATTATATAGAATGTTCCTAAATGATGGATTATGAACACTTGTATAGGTCGTAGCCATTCGTTATACATACAATTTCATATAAATAGGTGGAATCCTCATTTGGCAAAACCACCAACCAATGTTATAATCTCTCTGTTTTATTGAGATACAAATATTAATTTAAACTCTCAGTGTGTGTTTTCATAATCATTCTCTAAACTTTGTGTTCTATAGTGGTATGTGATTAATCCTTAAATACCTATTAAATTTACTTGGTAATGAATAATAATTTGGTATGGGATGGAGACCAAGTAATAGTGCACCTAGTTATGAAATAAATTAGTGGCAACGGAATTTAATTTGGGTACTTTCGGGGGATGGTTATGGGCACATTTATGGCTCGTGTGCATGAGCCTGGTTTAAACATTGAGGAATTGTCATTTTTTATTAAGTACCGTGTGTTTACTATGATTATAAGGTATATAGATTTTTTGTGATCTTTATGTATTCATGGTTATCCCAATCGGGAGTGGGATAATTTATGTCGTGATTATATAAATGTTGTGATTTATTTGGTCTGCTTGATTTCAGCTGCTTTGTTGACTTTTAGACGAGGCCCAATTTAATTAAAACCACAGTACATAATAACTACGTCACCCGGGGAAGTTATATCCCAAACACTCTCTTACCCAAAGGATATTCACACCGCTCGTACATCCCAACGATTCAAATCAAACCCGGTCAACTAACCCACTCCTCTATCTTACGAATTCCCAATTAAAAAACCCAATTCTACATTCCAGTCTACTCTCAAATGCCTAATCCTCTAATTAGTCCCTTTAAATAAACAATTTTCCTATATATTCAAATACCCAAATATTAATTTCTATCAATTCGAATCATAAGAATATATCTCTATTCTACGAGTACATAAAAACTATAGGTCAACCAATCATAGTCCTAGGCCTAAAATCCAACAATTTAATTAATTAAATAATATCCAAAAAAATACGGGGTATTACACATATCTTATCTCCTCACTATCTCTTATATGTATTCTTTGCTCTAATTTCTTCTTGACAACCCAATAACATAAAATGTTTACAGATCTGTTTGTAATTTTGGTTTAAGTGTAATTAGAGTTGCATAATATCTTTTATGTTCTGCTGGGGACAAGATTTTGGATCCTAGGATTTAAGTGCTATACTAGATGTTACAGACCACGTAGACGTGTACTCGAAGCTTTGATAAGGAAATCCCTGATCTACGGGGTATGTCAAGCCTACGAGTCATTTTACAATTACACAAATGTAAGTGATACTCTCTCTCTCTCTCAGTATATATATATATTAATGCTCTTGTGCGGACTAGTCCGCATTTTAAGAATGCGGACCGAACATGTGTTACCTGACGGTGCACCTAAAATTATAGGCACACTCTCCCTCTTTTCTGGACTCACCGCCATGTGACACATGTCTTGTCCGCATTCTTAAAATGAGGACTAGTCCGCACAAGAGCATGACTGTATATATATATATATATATATATATATATATATATATATATATATATATATATATATATATATATATAATAGTAATTTGACTTACCCCGTTGTTTTCATAATCCTTCGACTTTACGACCAACGTAGGGTTAAGTCTAATTTGACATTATAAACCAAGGCAATGTTAATCTAATTAAACTTTCCCCCTATTTTTATGAAATATTTTGTGATAACCCGCTCATGTAGGGGGTATATTAAAGATATTAGCAAAGTGGGGGTTAAGTCAAATACCACTTTGAAAAGTGGGGGTTTAGTAAAAAAAATCCCTTATTTGTTTTATAATCACTTTCATTTCATGTGACATGCTTTTATATTTTGTAATTCCTTTATTTCAGGGAGTCTATCGAGGTAGAAGGGGGTACGAGTTAGGAATAGGCTATCATTGCGTACTTATTGTGGGGTATGGCATTGAAAGAAATGTCCCATATTTCTGGATTCAAAATTCATGGGGAGACACATGGGGACAAAATGGGTTCGAAAAGATCTGACAGGGTTTATTAGACAAGTTTCCCTTCCAGTGGGTCCCTGTTTTGAACACGTTATTGCGAAAAAGAATCCCAAAACCACGAAGCCTCGCTTTTAAATTTGAAATTTCAAAATGTTGTCCTTTTACTTATGATATATTATGTTGGAAGTGGTGATTATAGTGCAAAAAATATAAACCATGTTTGCATGGTATATATATAACAAAATTCTCAATGTTCATCAAAGCGCAATGGTCATTGTTTCAAACGAGACTCAAGCATTTATAGGTTAAATAGTTTTAATGTTCATAAAAATTCAACGATAATTTTTTTTCACATCTCCATATTATTAATATTATCGCCATGGTGATTCATAAATAATTCGTTTATAACATGGGACAAACTCTGTTGTATGTATCGTCGATGGTATAATATACTTGTAAAGTTCTCAAGACTAGAAATTAAAAGGAACACGTTTAGTTTCAAATCACTGGTAAAAGTTATGGATAATAAATCCCCAAGTAGTAAACAATTAACGAAAACACTTTAGTTCGACAAATTGTGAAACTGATTAACTTTAGATTGAAACATAGTCCTTAAATTAGAGGCGATGAACTTCCGCGTCGTCCCTGTGGCACTGTTTCAAAAGCCAAGAGGCATTTCGTCCCAATGAGGCGAGGCGTAAGAATCATGGAGGTTTGAGGTGTAACTCTCAATTTAGAAGGAAAAATATAACCTTTCTTTTTAAATAGAAAATACTTAAGACATCACAAAGCAATGTATAAAGACTATGAGGAAAAATAGACCCACATGCAATGTCACTATCAAAACAAATGTCAGCATCCTATAATTATAAAAGAAACCACAATCCATGTCACTAACATAATAGTAGCACAACATCATCTTCGTAGAAATTCTTAACGAGAAAACATCCAATAGAAGATAATAATTATCCAACGATCAACCGTCACAAAAAGTGTATCTAGTGATTAATCATCTATATTAACAAGTATGCACCCCGTGCAATGCACTGTAATGGTATTATAAATTTAATATATATTCATTGAAAAATTATATTTGTAAAATGCACATGTACCGCGTTCGTGACAGAGAAATATAACAAAGAAATATTCAAGTGAAAGGGTTGATGAGCCTTCATAATGTACAATAATCAAGTACAATTCCCATATTATTTCTATTAAAAGTAAGTAGTAGGACTATAAAATAGACACATGTTGTTACTTAATAATATATTATTTTTTTCCAGAAAAGAGGACTATATAAATAATAAAGTTAAATTACAATCTCTAGGCAGGTGTATATGTTTTGAGTATGTATGAATTGTGCCAATTTGGACATGAAGACCTTAAATCAATATAGATAAAGCCAAAAAAGGTCTTGAAATGTACTCAATACATTTACTAAAAACATATCATTAATACAATCGCAGTTCTTTTTCATGTCCAAACAAATGATGCTAAAGCGATATTCCTTTCTATTACTAATATCAACTTACAAACCCTTTATGCAGGGGAAAGTTATATTAATCATATATGATGAGAAAAATCAATGTTCACATGTGTAATCCTGTGTACATTACATGACTAAGAATGGTGTGTGGATAGACATTTAAGCAGTTGGCTTCACTTCACCATAACTTCAATTTTCAAAAGTCACGAGTAAAAATTGGATTTCAATGTTCCAATGATCAAGCTGCGTCAAACCGAGTGTCGATGACATTGTATGGAACCAAGATTCCCGTGGTAAATTCATTGTCATCTAATGGTTGAAGCGATTAACATAGCACTTGTCCTTTTTTATTGGACATAGTAGTGTAGTATTGACTCCTTTATTTTTTAGGTTCTACTTTAATTTTTGTTATTTAGTAATGTTATTCATCTTTTAGTGATTATTCCACCATTTCGAGGGATGACATTTGTTTGAGAGGTTGAAAAGTAGTTCGTCTTGAAATTGTAAATGTAGTGAGTTTGTGTAATTTCTGGCTTTGTCATGACTTTTGTGATGAATGTGGTACCCACCCCATGGAGTATATAATTGGGAGAATGATTGGGAGAAGTGATGCATCCATGGTCATGGCTCTCACCCTCACTCATATGAGATCCACCCATTGTCACTTAAATTGTTTTCCCCCATAGAGTATTGGGTACACACGCACAGTTGCTTTATGATCTGGTTTGTATGTTACCCAGACTCAGGTAGAATGTCTAGTTGATAAAGATAGTCGATCATCTAAAATGTGTACTATCCATATAGAAGCTTTGCACTATTATTTTTTGTTATATATGTTACAAGGTACTCAATGCCTATATTTTTTTTATTGATTTCAATTCTACTTGAATTAACCTTATGTGTTTAGTTACATATGTTCCTAGTGAAAGATAAATTATGGGTTAGTTTCATAATTAAAGCATTTTTTATTATAAACCTTTTAATTGTGGGGTATGCGATCTATTCCATCGGAGTACTTATTCATACAGGAGATATGATGTCCAACTTCGTATCTTTTGAAATTCTCTCTTTTGAAACATGAAAGTATTTGTCTCAAAAGTAGTTTTACGATCCATTTTAAACCATTGAAAGCATGCTAATATCCTTTTTGTTTCATTTTTCATTTTTTGTTTATGAATTAAAATTGCTCATTTTATTTTCATTTAGGTTGTTAAGGGGAGATGCTATCAACTCCTATATCATTAATATAATCTCAGTTCTTTTTTGTGTCCAAAAAAGTTATGCTAAAGCAAAGTTCTTTTGTTTGGAAGGTTGAAAAGTAGTTCTTCTTGCAATTGTAAATGTAGCGAGTTTGTGTAATTTCTGGCTTTTTCCCGACTTCTGTGATGAATAAGGTACCTACCACGTGGAGTATATAACTGGTAGACTAATTGGGAGAAGTGATGCTACCATGGTCATGGCTCTGACGCTCACTCATACGAGATCCACCCATTTCCACTTAAATTCTTTTTCCTTATAGAGTATTGTACGCACATGCACAGTTACTTTTATGATCTGTTGGCTTGTTACCCAGACTCGGGTAGAATGTCTGGTTGAGATAGATAGTTGAGGGTTTGAAATGTGTACTATCCATATAGAAATTTTGCATTATTCTGAAAGTGTGGTGTGAGACAGATGTTACAAGGTACTCGAGGGATTTTTTTTTGTTGCTCTCAATTCAATTTGAACCGACCTTGTGTGTTTAGTTTCATATGTTCCAATGAAATATAAATTGTGGTTTGGTTTCATAAATTAAATATTTTTTGTCAATTACAAATCCTATAATTGTGTGTGTGTGTGGGGGGGGGGGGTGATTGTATTCTATCAGAGTCATTCATACAAGAGATATGATGTCTAGCTTGGTATCTTTTGAAATGCCATCTTTTGAAACGTGAAAGTATTTTATCTCAGAAGTAGTTTCATGATACATTTTAAATTGTTGAAAACATGTTGAAATCCTTTTTGTCTTATTTTTTATTTCCCATTTATGAATTGAAAATACTTACATTATTTTCTTTCTAGGGATATGTTGGCATCTTCGTGCCCTCGAGCATTATTACCATTAGGGGAAAATTTCAATAGTTCTAGCTTTTTTTGTTTTCTATTTTTGTTTTATGTTTAAGACTTACTAAACAAGTCTTACTTTACTTTGGTGAAGAGTAAAACCTAACGATGTGAAATAATTCTTGTGCTAATATGCCCGACATTATGAAGTTTAGTTTCTGGATGAACTAAGGATTAAATTTCAAACCAATTGGTGTGAGATGAAAGGAAAATTCTATGTGATTTATAGATTTGTGTTGCCTCTATGTTGGACAATATTGGTAGTTATAAGAAAGATTTAATGATGTTTATCAGGGTGTTGTTTGAAAAACACTCTTTTTTGGTAGTTTTTTTTTTTAATTCTATACATATGTCAAAGTGCATCCCTCTTTTAAACAATGATTTTTCTTCTTAATTTCATAGATGAGCTTCAAAAACATTTTGAAAAGTCTCATAGAAAAATGCACATATGGTAGTTTAACTATAAGGTGCGAAGACATATTTATCACGGTGTTGCTTGCAAAACACTCTTTTTCGATAACTGATTTTTTTTATAATTCTATATCATTGCCAATGTCAAAGCGCATTCTTTTTTAAACTAGGCTTATGCTTCTTAATTTTCTAGATAAACTTCAAAAATGTACATATAGTAGTTTTAACTATAAGGCACGAAGAAATAAATTTAACATAAAATCAAACGTCACTCAAAACAAATGTTTTAGAGTCATTTTATCTTTTTTATGACTTTTGTTACAACTTAAGAGATGCCAATAAATATCACACCTCTTTTGAGAATCAAGTTTTTTCGGAATGTGGAGGGATTGCAAAAGTGAGGAGTTCTTTGCATTTTTTGGGGGCGTCTACTTAAAAAAAAATTTAGGTGCAAAAGTCCAAGCAAATTATTGGCCGTGCGAATCAAAGTTCTCTTTCAGTCAACTGTCCACCCAGTCAAGCACAAAAAACATAGTACAATCATGCAACACATGCTACTAGTGTGCTTCCTTCTCGCGAGGGAAGAAAGAAGAGCGACAAGATTCAGTTCATATTTGACTATTTGCAGCATCGGAGAAGATGGCCCAAAAATATCTCGAAACAATGAAAAAAGATATCTCCATAACAAAAAATATAGGGGGGTTGTATTAGCAAGATCCAACAGCGAACAACTACCTAAAAAAATTTGGAAGTCCAAGGACCTTCAAAACTGTACTCTACCCCGAACAAGCAGCCTTCGCGTCAAGCAAGATCGTCGTTGTCCCATTCCTTTATCCATTTAGATCATCCCTAACAGGATAATTATGAATTATGTCTACTTAATATTCTATTAAAATTAAACACGCTAAGAAAACAAGAGAATATAGAAAATCATGGATTTCGTTAAATTCTCACTATTTTAAATGACAGTTTCAAATGACATTTAATGTCGGACGAAGGGTCGTTTGAAGCTCACTTGATGATTTAATTTAACGACAACATATTATTTTACGAGAGAAAGAGAGATGCTCTACTACAACACATTCTATACATCACACCAAGTTATAGGCCATAAGAAATCTTTTTTTCCAATTTTTTATTTTTATCTTCAAATTAACCTTTCAATCAACACATGTTTCAAAATTTAGGTCAAAATATTGTGACAACCCGCCTACTAAAATAATAGGTGGCCAACCCAATACTTTAATAATCACAGGAATCATAGATGGTCCATTGTCAGCAACACTGTCGATTAAAATAATAGTATGAGATAACCACCAATCATTTTAGAAAACGGACTGTCAATAAAAGAAAATTTTGTAAATAAAAGAAAACACTTAGACAATCCCATTTGCGAAAACGGTGGATATCAAAAATCAATAAATAAAGAATGGAAATATACTAAGTAATCACCGAATAAGATGTCGATGTATAGACTAATACAAATAGTTACACCGAGTATTACATTTTAATATTTACAATATAGTGAATGAGTGCAAGTCTTGGACAAACACGTCCAAATAAACAACTGAGCACAACTAGAGTACAAGGGAAATAAGCGCCTAAACAAGTAACCTACAACATCCGCAATATGCTGTAGCTCCATGACAAACGGAATGGAAATGTAAATACGCGTGTCCATGCGGGAGAGCACCTGTATGGCAAGAAGCATATGCAAAGAAAAGAAATATAGATACGAGTCAGGGCCCAGTTTGATATGATTCCCATGTGAATAAAATGCATGACAGTTAAGTGCATAATTCTCTCGCAGTTAACAATAACATTTCTCACCTCACAATCTAAAAGCAACCTAGTGTAATATCAATGATGATGCTCCAGTTAAACAAAGAACAGAAGGCTAACTTCTCTCCAGTCTCAACACTATGTCCTTATTTGTGCGTGGGGTGTCTCTCAAAGCTAAATCCAAATAAAGAACATCCCCGATACACTACTTCAAAGCAAGGTTGATCGTCGAGATACATTAGACCCTGTCCTAAGAGTACTAAAGGCTAACTTCTCCCCAGTCACAACACTATGCCCTCATTCGTGCGTGGGGTGTCTCGCAAATCGAAATCCAAATAAGGAACCCCCCTGATACACTACTACTAGGCAAGGTCGATCGTCGGGATCCATTATTCCTTAAGCACAAAATTGTCATATATAATTATCTAATCTAATTTCCCTTTTTCATAGTACTAAGGGATAAACTTAGCCCCAGTCGCAACACTACGCCCTTATTCGTGCGTGGGGTGTCTCGCAAAGCGAAATCCAAACAAGGAACCCCCCGATACACTACTACTAGGCAAGGCCGATCATTGGGATCCGTTATAGCCTCAGCACATAATTAATATATATATATATATATATATATATATATATATATATAAATGAGAGGTCAACATACATAAATGGTACAACATTTTATCAAATGTTTACCAAACAATTTCATCGGGTACACTAGTTCATTTCATGGTTCCATTCCTTATCAGGAAATATAATCATAGTTTTTATGCTCTTTGAGGCGTTTAATTGTGCTCTTTATGGCACTTTGTAAAAATACCTTCCTTATCAGGAATATCATCATCATCAAATGCTCTTTGTGGAATTTCATTGTTCTCTTTATGGCACTTCATCATGCTCTTTATGGCATTTTGTACATCAAGTACAACTTGATTTAGAATAGTTATAATTGTATATATAAAACGATTCTAAGACCGCCCGTCCGGGTTTCCCCACTATGCGAGCACCTAAATGGCTATCATCTTCCAGGGCCTATTATTTAGACAACCTGGGATCCTACCGAAACGTCGGGAAGCGGCCATATGCCTGCGGGGTAGTCATAACCACACCCGGAATTACATACCCATCGCAGAAAAATATACAACCAACGCTCATATGGCCTAGGGACTATATCCACCCTGCATTTATTAGTCGGGGGCTTCACCACAACGCGCGAACTTACCTTCAGATAGCGATTTAGAGAGGGTGTGTATCCATACCATTTAACATTTATGAAAATCATCTTCCTGTTTATTTGAAAATATCCATTTTTACATTCTCAAAATCATTTGTACTTATTTATTAGTACAACATCTAATAATATTCATTTCTTATTCTTAGAGTCATATTTTATTAATGACTTAAGACCAGAAGTGCCATTAACCTCAACTAGTCCCCAAGACTTCAATATAATATCATAAACCATTTAAAAATGAATCTCCCTCAAGGAGTGTCTCCCAAATGTCTTATCATAAACATTTTCATCTCCAATTCATTTTTAGGTTAACTCCTAAATCATTCGAAAATTAAACTATAAACTTTAGCCCTCGGGGTAAGCCCAATCATCCCATAAATCTTAGGACATTAGTCTACCCAAAAACCACCCTCTTGTACTCCCCATACTTCCCAAAGGAAGGCCCCTAAACCTTGGACCTAAAAGAAAAAGGGATAAAAAAATCAAACTAAAAAAATCTCACAAAAACAGGGGAACCGAATCGATTCGTCCCTTGGGCCGAATCGATTCGCCCTTGCGAATCGATTCGCTAAACAGCCGAATCAATTCGGTGAGAAAAACTGACTTTGTCCAATTGTCCGAATTGATTCGGTCTTAACCCGAATCGATTCGGTCTGCCAAACCTGTAGCCTACCCTTTATCCGAATCGATTCGCCCCTAGGGCCGAATTGATTCGGTCCTGAAATCTTGCCCAATTTGGGCTACAGGTTGTATGAACCCTAAAATCCCAAAACCTCAAATCTTTGATTTTGTCCAACATCAACAACATCTAATTCTCCCAAATCATTTATACACCATTAATAACTAATAGTTTATCATCAAATCATATTTAAAACTAAGATTTAAGGGTTAAATCCTCAAAATCAACAAAGAACCCATTTAGGGTTTAAACCTCCAAAACTTAACTACACATGTAAATTATCACATTAAATCACATCTAGCTAGTAAAAAACTTGCCTCGAGGTTCGTAGTCTCGGATCATCTTTCGGTTGCAACACTTTTCGGCCTCAATCTTCCATTTTCTCTCCATTTCTCCCAAGTCTCTCTCTCTCTCTCTCTCTCTCTCTCTCTCTCTCTCTCTCTCTCTCTCTCTCTCCTTTGGCTTTTCTCACAAATGAAGAAAGAAAAAAGGGTGGGGGACTTAAACGGGTCTTAAAATACAAATGCCCTCTTTTAATTGCTAATACACCATTTAAAATGACTCGTATCCACGTAATTGAGTCATAACACCCCAAAAGTGCCCGAAACTCCAAAATACAACTTGGCACTTATTTCGACTATCTCGACTATTCTAAAAACAACCGCACCCCCTATTTTGGCATTCGGGAAAACTTGAACCACTTTAGTGTTCCAAATTTCATTTTATTTCATTAATTATACACCAATTCAAATATGGGCCATAACCGTCGTTCTACATATAACGACGCAATATATCACAATATAGTGCCATTTACCTTCTCATACGGTAAATAGACAAAACATAGTAAATATTATCCCTTAATATCACGGGAAATAATATTTACTCCAACTTCCCCTATTTTATAGAAGTAGCCCAAAGGGCAAAATAATATAAAATAGCCGCTCAAAAGCCAGGGTTGTTACATACTCCCCCCCCCCCCCCCCCTTAGAAGGGAATTTTGCCCTCAAAATTCAGGCATACAGTATAACCATATAAAGGTATACTATACTAAAATATCGTTCTATCATTCCTAGCAAACCCCTTGGCAAGAATGGCGTCCCTATTGGGCTCGAACTAAGGTCATCATTTTCGATCTTAGCCTACATTCTTAGTGCTTTACATAACACCTAATGGTTCCTCTAGAACTATTGATCCTACCTTTTTATTACGGAAGGAGATACTTTTACCTCCCGGTACCCTACTTACAAGAAATGATCCGAATAATTGTACGGAGGTTTTGATGCCTACAAACTACTACTCCCATACACACTTCCTTAGCGAAAGAGGATATTCAATCGATAATCCCTTACGAACTCCAACTTCTTTCTCGTGAGAAGACAAATTTCCTGCCCAGGAAGTAGTGCCTCTATCCCTTAAGGCGAATAATACCGCTACAAACTCTATATCAAGCGGGGGATAAAACTTCTCACAAACTTTAAGTCTATGAGATTCATAAACAATGGGTTCATGCTCTAGCATTAATACTTCCCATTCCTGGCAAAGACTCGTGCATGGAATTCACTCTCGATCATAACAACATAGGTGTAGGAGTAAAATTCAGCTCATACTTTAACTCCTCTGAAGATAGGTTACCGGCGTAACGCTCTATCTAAGAAAGACCCCTCCATCAATGGCCTAACATTCTGAATTACTCAATCTCCTAAACTTCCTCGTTCTAGGGACTAAATCCCACTTAGAGTTAACCCACAAACCTATTGGGGTCAACTCCCTACCATCTTCCAAAAATCATGCTACATGGCGTAAGGGCCTTACATCTTAATAATCCTAAAGTTAACATATCTATCCTAGTCTAGTCATATAAGTATAATCCTAACTAGATCCCTAGTGTCCGAGACCTTTCCCAACATCCGGCAGCCGTTCGGTTTCATGTGTGGGACATCTCGCCGAGGCAAAATCCAAATAATGAACCTTCCCATTACACTACTACCTCTCATCATCGGTCATCGAGAAGTAACAGTCGAAGACACATGATCAGGATCGCTAACATCCTAACTCTAAGTCTTACCACAACAACAAAAAAATAAAAAAATTTAACTGATTGAGCGCTTACTTTCTGTAAGGGACTACAAATACTTTATCCGAATATACATACATATATCTTTTATATATGGCCTTCTTATTAAGGCATAAACATAAGTCTCTATTTGACTTTCATATCTTAGTCTTCCCCAGATCGATTAGAGGAAAAACTATCATAGTGCTCATATATCTCACATCAACTTAGCCCTTAATCACTCGTTTACGTGATTCTTGGCTAAACCTTTCCAACCCAGCATCTCAACCAACAGAAAAGTAAAGAAAGAAAAAGAAAAGAATATGCGACATCTCTCCACTTCCAACTTCGTTAAGGTTCATGCGTGGAGCGTCTCGCAAAGCGAAATCCAAATAAGGAACCCCTCCAACACAATCCCCTTAACTTGTTGGTCGTGGAGATCATGCAACATCATACACAAGCAAAGAAGACAAGGCAAGCAATCAAACAAAAACAAAACAAATAAATCAAAACAAAATAATTAAAGAAAATGAAAACTACCTACACATCATAAACCATCTCTATAAAGTTTCAACCCTATATCTAGGTGAGATATTATAGAACAACTGCTCTTCTCTAGAACTAGAAATATGATAGCCTTGCGATTTATTCGCTTGCTATCGCAACAACCAATCCAAGAACATCTCTGCTCGTATATTACATATAATACAAGTAGCACACACCACACATATCAGCACTCGCCCCATAACGAGTGAAAGAAAATATAGAACTTCCCTATCATGGAAGCCATGTAGATATACTACCACAAGCTTAATATACACACCCGAATATAGGGTAAGTACAATACTACTCCATCTTATCATAAGGAACGCTCCACCCTCATCTATGGTGGAAATTCTCGCCAACATACTAGCCAATCTCTTTGGCCATTACCAATGGTTCCTGGACATATAATTCTAGTCTGTACCGAACCCAACAACTTCTATCTCTAGCTACTCTAGCGATTACTCGCATAGTTCCCTTAACTTCTTCAATAAAGGGAACATTCCACTGGCCTCCTCCGCCTTGGTTCAATGAGCCTTCCCCGGGTGGATGTCCACCGATGGAGCCTCGCAAATACTAATCCTCCTGTAGTGTTAACAACATTTACTCATGAGCCTATCATTCTATCGAAGGGCTCTCTCTTTTTGGGAAAAACTTCTTTCACCATCCTACTATGGAGACTACCATTTCCACCACTTCAGCCTTACTCCTATGGGTGAAAAGATTCGCACCTGGGCACTTCTATAGCCCTCTCTAAGCCAAAACTCCCGGGCCTAATACTTCCACCGAATGAGATTACACTGTCTCCAATCCGACCGAACTTCCACATGTTGTCCTCATCAAGGACTTCTCAATATTTAGATTTGCATTGCTTGGAATCCCAAGCTTAGTACCACTCTCTACTAACAGCGGCACATGGAAAATAATTCTACTGTACTTAGTAGTCACAGTAGCAATATGAGAAAATGCCACAAAAGGGAGCGACCTATAAAGCGGCCCACATCCCTGACTATAGCTTACAGCTCTTAGAAATCTCATCTCGCGACGCCTTCACGACAACCTCCCTTGATGCCCATCATCTGACGACTTACTAGTCTCACACGAACGAGAAAAAGATTTTCGGGGTTCTTATAGCATAACAGAAGAACAAAATCTCGCAAGAGAAATCAACGATCTTAATCTTAAGGCTCTATATCAAATCAAAAGTAACGCTGAAAGCAATTTATATCCACACATATCCCTAAGGACTCTAGAACCTAATGCTCTGATACCATCTGTGACAACCCGCCTACTAAAATAATAGGTCGCCAGCCCAATACTCTAATAATCACAGGAATCATAGATGGTCCATTCTCAGCATCACTGTCGATTAAAATAATAGTTCGAGATAACCACCAATCATTTTAGAAAACGAACTGTCAATAAAAGAAAATTTGGTAAATAAAAGAAAACACTTAGACAATCCCATTTGCGAAAATGGTGGATATCAAAAATCAATAAATAAAGAATGGAAATATACTAAGTAATCACCGAATAAGCTGTCGATGTACAGACTAATACAAATAGTTACACCGAGTATTAAATTTCAATATTTACAATATAGTGAATGAGTGCAAGACTTAGACAAACACGTCCGAATAAACAACTAAGCACAACTAGAGTACAAGGGAAAGAAGCGTCTAAACAAGTAACCTACGACATCCACAATATGCCGTAGCTCCATGAAAAACGGAATGGAAATGTAAATACGGGTGTCCATGTGGGAGAGAACCTGTACGGCAAGAATCATATGCAAAGCAAAGAAATATAGATACGGGTCAGGGCCCGGTTTGATATGATTCTCATGTGAATAAAATGCATGACAGTTAAGTGCGTAATTCTCTCGCAGTTAACAATAACATTTCTAACCTCTCAATCTAAAAGCAACCCAGCATAACATCAATGATGATGCTCTAGTTAAACAAAGAACAGAAGGCTAACTTCTCCAGTCTCAACACTATTCCCTTATTCGTGTGTGGGGTGTCTCGCAAAGATAAATCCTAATAAGGAACCCCCCCGATACACTACTTCTAACCAAGGTTGATCGTCGAGATACATTAGACCCTGTCCTAATTAATCTGAGTACCAAAGGCTAAGTTCTCCCCAGTGACAACATTATGCCCTTATTCGTGCATGGGGTGTATCGCAAAGAGAAATTCAAACAAGGAACCCCCCCGATACACTACTACTAGGCAAGATCGATCGTCGGGATCCATTATACTTTAAGCACATAATTGCCATATATAATTATCTAATTTAATTTCCCTTTTTCATAGTACTAAGGGCTAAACTTACCCCCAACCACAACATTACGCCCTTATTCGTGCGTGGGGTGTCTCGCAAAACTAAATCCAAACAAGGAACCCCCCCGATACACTACTACTAGGCAAGGCCGATCGTTGGGATCCGTTATACCCTCAGCACATAATTAATATATATATATATATATATATATATATATATATATATATATATATATATATATATATATATAAATGAGAGGTCAACATACATAAATGGTACAATATTTTTGTCAAATGTTTACCAAACAATTTCATCCGGTACACTAGTTCATTTAATGGTTCCATTCCTTATCAGGAAATATAATCATAGTTTTTATGCTCTTTGTGGCGTTTCATTGTGCTCTTTATGGCACTTTGTAAAAATACCTTCCTTATCAGGAATATCATCATCATAAAATGCTCTTTGTGGCATTTCATTGTGCTCTTTATGGCACTTCATCATGCTCTTTATGGAATTTCGTACATCAAGTCTAACTTGATTTAGAATAGTTATAATCGTATATATATAACGATTCTAAGACCGCCAATCCGGGTTTCCCCACTGTGCGCGCCCCTAAATGGCTATCATCTTCCACGACCTATTATTTAGATAACTTGGGATCCTACTGAAACGTCGGGAAGCGGCCATATGCCTGCGAGGTAGTCATAACCACACCCGAAATTACCTACCCATCACAGAAAAATATACAACCAATGCTCATATGTCCTAGGGACTATATCCACCCTGCATTTATTAGTCAGGGGGCTTCACCACAACGCGCGAACTTCCCTTAAGATAGCTATTTAGAGAGGGTGTGTATCCATACCATTTAAAATTTATGAAAATATCTACCTGTTTATTTGAAAGCATCCATTTTTACATTCTCAAAATCATTTGTACTTATTTATTAGTACAACATTTAATTATATTCATTTCTTATTCGTAGAGTCATATTTTATTAATGACTTAAGACCCGAAGTGCCATTAACCTCAACTAGTTCCCAAGACTTCAATATAATATCATAAACCATTTAAAAATGAATCTCCCTCAAGGAGTGTCTCCCAAATGTCTCATCGTAATCATTTTTATCTCCAATTCATCTTTAAGGTAACTCCTAAATCATCCGAAAATTAACCTATACACTTTTGCCCTCAGGGTAAGACCAATCATCCCATAAATCTTAGGACATTAGTCTACCCAAAAACCACCCTCTTGGACTCCCCATACTTCCCAAAGGAAGGCCCCTAAACCTTGGACCTAAAAGAAAAAGGGCTAAAAAATCAAACTAAGAAAATCTCACAAAAACAGGGGAACCGAATCGATTCGCCCCTTGGGCCGAATCGATTCACCCTTGCGAATCGATTCGCTAAACAACCGAATTGATTCGGTGAGCAAAACTGAATTTGTCCAATTGTTTGAACCGATTTGGTCTTAACCCGAATCGATTCGGTCTTCCAGACCTGTAGCTTACCCTTTATTCGAATCGATTCGCCCCTAGGGCCAAATCGATTCGGTCCTGAAATCTTGCCCAGTTTGGGCTACGGGTTGTACGAACCCTAAAATACCAAAACCTCAAATCTTTGATTTTGTCCAACATCATCAACATCTTATTCTCCCAAATCATTTCTACACCATTAATAACTAATAGTTTATCATCAAATCAAATTAAAACTAAGATTTAAGGGTTAAATCCTCAAAATCAACAAAGAACCCATTTAGGGTTTAAACCTCCAAAACTTAACTACACATGCAATTTATCACATTAAATCACATCTAGCAAGTAAGAAACTTGCCTCGAGGTTCGTAGTCTCGGATCATCTTCCGGTTGCAACGATTTTCGACCTCAATCTTCCATTTTCTCTCTTTTCTCTCCATTTCTCCCAACGCTCTCTTCTCTCTCTCTCTCCTTTGGCTTTTCTCACAAATGAAGAAAGAAAAAGGGGTGGGGGACTTAAACGGGTCTTAAAACACAAATTCCCTCTTTTAATTGCTAATACACCATTTAAAATGACTCGTATCCACATAATTGAGTCATAACACCCCAAAAGTGCCCGAAACTCCAAAATATAACTTGGCACATATTTCGACTATCTCGACTATTCTAAAAACAACCGCACCCCCTATTTTGGCATTCGGGAAAATGTAAACCATTTTAGTGTTCCAAATTTCATTTTATTTCATTAATTATACACCAATTTAAATATGGTCCATAACCGTCGTTCTACATATAACGACGCAATATATCACAATATAGTGCCATTTACCTTCTCATACGGTAAATAGACAAAACATAGTAAATATTATCCCTTAATATCATGGGAAATAATATTTACTCCAACTTCCCATATTTTATAGAAGTAGCCCATCGGGCAAAATAATATAAAATAGCCGCTCAAAAGCCTGGGTTGTTACAAATATATTTTCTAGCTATTTTTAAAAAAATCACAAAATTATGTTTGGACAGACCATTACATATAAGCTATTTTCAGCAGTTTTTTGTTTGATTTTTAAAAAATAGCTAGAAATTGTGTTTTGATCTAATTTTTTGAACATAAGTTAATTGAAAGGTTAACTCCATGTGTAAAGGGCCTAGAACTAGGTGTGATGTATGGGTGATGTATAGAGTGCGATGTAAGTGAGACTTCTCATATATATATATATAAAATGTTTAGGGATTTACAATCAACTCTAGTAAATTATAATGTTAATATATTTCTCAATGTTTCCAACTTTGGACTCACAACCCAAACAAATACCACTTGTAGCAGGAACATATAGATGACTAGTTTTTTCCAGTGTGATAATTTTTTGCAATTATTTACTTGATATAACAGAATCGAAGAAAAAATAAAGGGAAAAATGACAAATTTTCATGAAATCTCGATGTTTAGTGTAAATAGAAGTTAATGATGCCCCGTGTGCGATATTGATTTGAATAAACTCGCAAATTCCAACAACAAACTTATTTAATTAGAGTCAATTTTAAACCAAATTAAACTAGCTCTACATGTTAATGTGTGTCAAACCATTATAAACACAAATATGCTAACTCACAGATTTTAGGAAAAATCCCCGAAGGGCAAAACCTTTTATTTCACTATGAATTAAATCGCAATTTACAATCATAATGAAATATCCAATTAGTTTACCTAAGCAAACCTATATAGACACGCAACCTATAGTCCGCAATGGATTCCACGTAGAAAAACCACATGAACTGCAGTCCAATCTTCAGCAAAGATCCACACACAGCGAACCTCAATGACCTCAATCTTCAAGTGTAGAGATGCACTCCACAAAGATGAATAATAACAACGTTTTGTTCTTGGGTTCCAAAATAATTCACACAAACTATCGGGATCTTGTGAATTGAAAACAAAAAGGTTTAAAACCCTAAAAGTGAGAAAATAAAGTATTCTGCCAAAGCAGTTTTGTCTCTATTCAAAATTGCAGGTCTTAAAATTAAAAACGAAGTTGGAAAAACCTTTTTATAGAAAATCTAAGTTGGCGCGTCGCTCGAACGAGGACACGCGTCGCTCGAACGAGCTTCATGAGACATGGCTATGTCGATTGAACGACAACCACTGTCGCTGAAACGAGCCAACGCAAAAATACAATCATTTTTTATTTTTGAAAATTCGCCTTAGCACTTAAAAAAACTTTTAGACGAAAAACTTAAAAACTCCTCTCTAACACATAGAAAATATTTGATGAAAAATATCCCAACACTCCAAGTGAATTATTAAGGACTTAAAACACAACCTTACCAAAGTTAAACTTGTGGAGGCTTGAATGTTGAAGAAAACTTGATATCCGGGTCCATCTTGATGCATATGATCTTGAATAATTCTTCGACAGTTGTAACGGTATACGAGATACTCAATTGATAACGGACATTTATAAAATTACGTCCTTACAAAAATCCCCATAGGTTTATGACGGTACAAAACAATATCCAAATTATCAAAACACAAAGCTTATACAAATCCAATACCCTCCCATGAACCCAAAACTGAAAAGGTACTAAACATGTAAGTCCAATTCTTCAAAATCTTCAACTTCAAATCTTTACACTTTTCTCATCAGGGTGTGCAACATAAAGATATTCAGTTTTGTACCTACACATGAGACAAAGCAAATACCTTCGTGACACATCAAGTTTGAAATGATATAAGAATAAGTCAATCAATATAATCAAAGGATTAAAACCCTAAAAGTGAGACGAAAAAATATTCTGCCAAAGCAGTTTTATGTATGGAAAATTTCGCAGGTCTTCTCATAAAAAATGAAGATGGAAAACTCTATTTATAAAAAAAAATCTAAGGCGGCGTATCGCTCGAATGAGACAGGGTTGTCGCTTAAACAATGTCAGTTGTCGCTCGAATGACTTCACGTAAGATGCCTCTGTCGCTCGAACGACATGGAAATCTAGCTCGAACGACTAGAGAAAAAAATATTTTTTTTATTCCAGTCCGCCTCAACACTTAGAAAAAATATTTTAAAGAAAAACTCTGCTCCAACACTTAGAAATTTTTTAGAAAAAATATCCCAACACCTTAAGTGAACTGTTAAGGGACTAAAACACAACCTTACCAAAATCTATCTCGTGGAGGCTTTTGTTGTTGAAGAACTTGATATTCCGAATCGTCTTGATGCATGAACGTTCTTGAATATTCTTCGACATTTGTAGCAGTATACGACATGCTCAATTATTAATGGACATAATAAAAATATGTCCTTAGAAATCCCCCCTATGTATATGCCAATAGAAAATAAAAAAAAAAATCCGAATTATCAAAACAAAAATGCCGATACACATCTAATACCCTCCATGAACCCAAAACTGAAAAGGTACTACACATGTCAGTCTCAAAGTTTTTCTTCAAAATCTTCAACTTAAAATCTTTAAGCTTTTCTCATCGGGGTGTGCAATATAATGATATTCTTTGTACCTACACACATGAGAGAAAGCAAATACCTCCATGACACATCAAGTTTGAAATGATATAAGAATAAATCGATCAATAATCAAATATCTCCTATAATGTAAAAATTGACCAATAATCAAATATCCCCCATAATGCAAAAACTCCCCCATAATTCGTTGTCCCCTTTTTATTTGATCGAAATAGATAAGGAAATGAATAATCAAAATAACACATGGATTTGTCAAGATAAAGATGCATAGAAAATATGGATCAAACTATGCTCATGCAAAGGTGAACTCAAAAGTTTCCACAAACTGCTTTTGATTTTTCAATTTTTCAAACAAAAATGAAAAAAATAATTTTACAAAAATAACACACCATGAATTTACACTAAGGCAACAAAATCATGGAAACGAAATGTATGGGTGTGAATATATTCGATAGACAAATCAAATCAATCAAGCATAACATATGTGCATGATGTATACGTGTACTCCTATCAAATAAATCTCAAAATCATCCTTAGGTGTCGAAAGTGTTAAATTTAAATGACATGGGCTCAATCCATCAACACGTCAAAGTCAGGAATGATTCCCACACCAATAACGTCTAAAACTATGAATTCTTTTTCAAGACACTATCAGGATGTGTAAACCTATTTTTCATTTCTTTCCATCCAAACTCACTCATAAATAATAATGCTTTTATTATTCTTTTGAGGTGACCCCTTTTTAGCATATTTATCTTTTTATTGCCTTTCAATTTTTTGGGCTCTTTTAAACGGTGGCTTTCACGACGAGTTAAGTTTGTACTCTCGCAGCCCTTTCCCATGATTCAATCATCATATTTTGTTGCAATTAAATTCTCACAGTAAATGATTTTTACATGCACTACTTCCATTGTCAAGTTTTATCGCATATGGTTCATTTTAAAGACAAAATTGAGATGACAACACCCCGACCAATATTTGAAAAACAAGTACAATGATCAAAAAATTCCTAACAAGTGTGCATTAAAGGAACTTATGAGTCAAACATGTAGGTAGTAACAACTAATCACATCTCAATGACTCTAAATATTGTAAAGAACAAAATGAAATGATGACACATATCAAAACACTATCAAATCGTCACATGGATATAGAATGAAATTGTGACTCGGTCATCCTAAATGTTCATCCATATACGGTGTAAAATAAAATACAAAATTCTTTTTGTCTTTTCCAAAAATTTTATCCAAATAATTTTTTTAGTATTTTTCAAAAATTTTCAAAAAAAAACTAAAAGAAAAATGATACACACTAGCAATAGGTAAAAATATCATGCATGAAAATCAACTTATGCTAGCAAACAAGTCCAGACCTCAACCGTTAGGTGCGGTGGAGTTTTCTAAAGGTGTTGGCATCCTATGAAAAAACCCCATCAAATCATGTGAAGTCTTGACTAAAAACTTTACGTGTAATATGTGCAAAATCTCTCGTGTAATCATGCGGAGAGTCAGGTGTGGGTGTGGGTGTGGGTGTGGGTGTGAACACGTGTAGTAGCAAAACTTGACACATAACCCAACTTAAAACAAAACTCTCTCAGGTGTCCTCTATTCTTGTAGTGCGTTCCAACATAAACAAGCCTATTAACACCTCTCTAAAAATTTCTCCTACGCTCTCTCCTAAAAAGTACGGGATGCCTAGGTGGGTTGGGTTGAGAGCCATGTGAATCAAACACTAAAGAGGTAACCGGCTCGGGTGCAACTTGTGAAGTAGAAGCACCATTATGACGTATTCCTAAACCCTCACCTCTACCCAAAATGGGAATGAGAACCATCTTTTCAGCCTTCTTAGATGTGTTCTATAAAGGGATTTTGACCTCTCGGGCATGCTCGAGATCACTCTCGAGTTGGGATACACGTGTCGTCAGACTAGATACAATGTTGGTCAAATCACTCTTTTCCCGGCTAAAGCAATTAATTGTTCACTCAAAGAACCTTCACCTTCTTGAGTTGAATAAACTCTCTAACTCTGTCTCCACATCACTCAACCTAAGACTTAACTCCTTATTCAATTTTTTAGTCTTTAAAATCTTGGCGTACAAATCTCTAAATGGAATCCGGAGCTCACTATCACCCTCACTAACGCACTCACTCTCAGACTCGCTAGAAGCTCTCAAATCCTCCTCAGGGGTCTCACGTGCACAAGTATCCTCATCGTAGTGGGACAAACTTGGTTTGCTCACATAACTAGCAGAAAAAGCAACAAACTTTCCTTGTCAAGACTCATCCCCGGATTCTTTCACATCGTCCTTATTATCACAAACTTTCTTGCCCTCTCTCCTCAGTCTAGTGGGACACTCAAACGACTTATTCCCTTTGACCTAACACTTAAAACATGTTACTTTTTCTAAATCTCCCTCACCTTCTTTCTCTTCCTCATCACTTTCTTTGCCTTTTCATTCTTTTTCTCAAAAAAAAATTATTGGAAGAATTTTGTTTTGAAAACTTGAGAAACTGTGACACCCCGCTTATTAAAATAAGAGGTGGCCAACCCGATACTCAAATAAAATCAGGAATCATAAATGCTCCATTTTCAACGTCACTATTTCATAATAATATTACGAGACAACCAACAAATATTTTTGAAAACGGATGTCAAATAATTTTGCAAGTTTGATAAAATAGTTTCGCAATCCAATTTATAACAGAAGGTGGATATATATAAAAGACATGTGGCAGTTATATAACAATTCTACAAAGCATAATCGAATAAGTTGTCGGTTAATAAACTAATACAAAAAGGTCACATCAAGTATTAGAGCAGGCATAAATAATAACTGGGGCAACACGCACGAATATACAGATGGATTATAAATAGAATATCAACAAAAAATGATGTGTCTACTACAAAAGTCCTACAACATCCGCAAAATGCTGTAATGCCTTGACATTGGGAAGGAGGGATCAAAGCGGGCGCCCATGCGACGGAGAACCTGAGCATAAATGAGAACCACACAAGAAAGAGAAAGAGAAATATAAATCATTTACGTGTGAATAAAATTCATAACAGTTATGAATTCTAAACATCATAAACAGGTTAAGTTCGTTCTTTATAAAAAGAATCATCCTCACCTCTCTTCTAAGTGCACATCCTAGCACCATACTATACTATTACAAGTTAAACTACTCATTCAATTAAGAGGAATGTCTTAATTCTATATAACAAGCTTAGTTTGAAAATTCATAAAATATATCTTCACAAGTCAATTTATCATTGGGGAATCATATGCCATACCATTGATTTATAGGTTCCTTAACTCATTCAAATGAAATTTCATAACTGTGAAGACAATTACAATCATAATTTAACGGTTCTAAGACCATCCTTTCTGGAGTCACCCCACTGGATGCGCCCCTAAATGTTATCATCTTCTAGGGCCTAAAATCAAGACCACCTGGGCACCCAAAATCGCGTCGCGTGGGAAGTGGCCATATACGTTTGACAGTGAGTCATAACCATATCTGGAATTACCTCACTTCTAATAAAACAATCATACACTGTACCCATCGGTCCTATGGCAGAGGAATATATTCTCCATGCATCACAAGCCAGGGGATTTACCTCATTCGCATAACTTCCCTTATGATAGCATTTAGAAAGGTATGTATATGGATGCCATAATCACAAGATATGCCAATTTAAAATGTACATTTCATATTTTCGAAACCATAAGTGCATAACAATATAGGCTACAAGGTTTAATTACCCTTATGTTAGCCCCTGAAAGTCCAAACAATGCTACCCAACTCTACTCTAGTTCTAGACTCACTTACTAAACAAAATGAGTCATGAAGTGCTACTAATTGATTTATAAAATAAGCCCAAACATCCCCTTACTAACCTAGGGTATTAATACCCCTTATATAAGACTCTAATACTCTATATTACTTCATATGATAAGGTTCCTAAGACTCAAACCTAAAAGAAAAGGACTAGAAACCAAGTTAGAAAAATATCCTAAAATAGCAGATTTCCGAATCGATTCGCCTAGGGTCGAATCGATTCGCCCCTGATAGAGAATCGAGTCGCTCAAAAATAAAATCGATTCAGCTGAGAAAACCAACCTTTTGTCTCAGCCCGAATAGATTCGTCCTTAACCCAAATCAATTCGGTTTCCCAGACGTGTGGCCACCATTTTAGCCAATCGATTCGCTAGGGAGGGCGAATCAATTTGCCCTAGTCGAAATGCCCAGTTTGGGATACAGGTTGATATGAACCCTAAATCCCCCAAATTCATTTCTTCCATTTAATCCCAACATCATCAATTAATAACTTCACCAAATCATTCCTACACAACAACCCACTGATAATTCCAACTCTAATCATGTCTAAATAAAATGTTTAAGGGTTTAAACACCCAAATCATCAAAATCTATAAATGGTTCAAACACAAGAACACTAACTATAAATATAAATTATTCACACTCAATCATACACATATGCAAGTTAGAAACTTGCCTTAAGATTGTAGTTTAGGATTCTTCCTCGTTGAAACGATTTCCAAGACCAAGTAGCAAATGTCCATTTTCTCTCCTCTTTGTCCCAAGCTCTCTCTTCTCTCTAACTCTCTCTTTCTAGGTTAAACACAAATAATTTTAAAAGTTCTTGCAATACTAAAATACCCAAAGTATCCAAAATACATTAATCAAACATTAAATGCTACTACACACTTAAAATGACTCGTAACATCTTAAATAAGTTATAACCGGTCAATAGTGCCCCAGAACCCAAAATACAACTTGGTACTTATTTTGACTATCTCAACCATTTTCGGAACTGTTCCCTCTAAACTAGCATCCGGGATATCATTCATTATTTCATGTTTCGACATCATATTAACTCTTTAATAATAACTAAATTGGAATATAAATCATAGCCGTCGCTTAAAGCACAACGACGCAACAAAATATCATTACACTATTTACATTCAATTAGTAGTAAATATGCAAAACTCAGTAAATATTATCTCTTAATTCACTTAAAGTAATCTTTACTTAAACCTCCTTTTATTTTATATAATTAACCCACAAGGAAAATTAATATAAAAAGAATTACTCGTAAATAAGGGGAATCATAGAAACTTTTTAAATTCTTTGCAAGCATGGTCATATCAAAATCAGACTCGTCCTTAGACTCGAACTCACAAAAACTCACTTTATTTTTCTTCTTAGACTAGGCTTTAAGTGTTATCCTTCTATTCTTAGGCCTGACAGTGTCAGCAAACATGTCAATATCATATGTCTAGAGGTCTCCAACCAACTCTTCTAATTTCAGACGATTCAAATTACCTAATGTAGTTAAAACAATCACTCTAGGGATAAAACATTTTGGCAGCGATCTTAAAATCTTTTAACCACTCCTTCATCAGGTATAGGCTCACTAAGATTGAAACTAGTGTTGACAATGTCAGAAAAACGTGCATAAAAATCATCAAAACACTCAGTCTCAAGCATGGTAATTGTTTCAAATTGAGTATATAAATTTGAATTTTAGACTGTTTGATCGCGTTAATGACTTTGTGGGTGACTTGTAAAACATCCCATGCTTCTTTAGACGTGGTGCACGTCATAATATATCGAAACTCGTCGGGGGTGACATGTTCGGAAATTGCATCTGACACCCTGCCTAATAAAATACCGGGTGATCAATCCTATACCAAATTAAAACAGGAATCTCATATGGTTCATTCTCAGCATCACTGTCGAAAACCAATATATTACTAACAACCTATTAGGCCTGGCGTCAAAATTTTAATTAACTAATCTTTTTAACCAAACCAGCCATAAGGAAAATAATCACAACCGTTCATATACACAGAACTGAAATGAAATAAGATAGCCGGTACAATATATAATACAACCAAATCAAAATGCTGCAAACTAAAATGCGGTAAAAGAATAAATGAATACAGTTGGGCCATCATCCCGAATGTTAATATGATACCTCCTATCTAGATCACAAGGATGGAGGCGTCTAAAATAATCCTGCTCGCATCCACAATTGCTGCAGCAATGTCCGACTAGAAAGAATTATCATCCAGGCGTCCCTATGACTAGACACCTAATATATATATATATATAGCAAGAGAGAGGGAAAATAGAGAAACGAGTAAAACTCGAGTTTTGAAAATATTTATCAAGTGCATCAAATGTTGTATTTTTAAAACATGAAATCTATCATATATGAACTGGTATCGTACTCCCATGAGATACACCTCACCCCTACTCTAATAGTTCACACCTATCGTATATATTTTTAAACAACCTAGTTAAGCTACCCTGCCTAACTACTTTCTTTCACCCATCCTCTGAATTCTCATAACTATCACTTACCCGATATGATATTATATAGGTTATACCCTAAGCTATCACATAAGCTTTAATTGATATAATCATCGATTATATATATACATATATATATATATATATATATATATATATATATATATATATATATATATATATATATATATATATATATACCGTTCATATTCCAAAACTTTCACTAGTTTAAAATACCATTTTCACTTCAGTATATAAAATCCCGTATATATAAGTCTCACATTAATATACGAATCACAGCTTAAATCCGGATAAAAAATCTCCCAGAAGGAGAATAAAATATTATTCATCTACACATTACACAAGTCTAGATTATATGATTTCACATCTTCATATACATGCAATATACTATACGCAACAAGTATATTTATACCTATATCACAACCATAAGTATAATAACCATCCCACCGAGCTATAACTAGAGGATGCAGTCTCAAAGTGCTAACCCAAGTACCAAGTCTCATTCACTCATGATCATGGTAAAAATACTAAACAGTGGAGGAAATCATATTCCCTCCTGAAAGTGGAATCATTATCACACCCTTATGCGGGAAGATATGACCTGGGGACTATACTCTCCCTGCTCCTCAAGCCAGGGGATTCACCCAGATCGCGCAACCTCCCTGGATAGAACTAAAGATATATGTATACATAAATATATCATTCACGTACCGATATATTTATAACCAAATCATATATATACTGTAAAACCACACGTATATATAATATACATCACTTCTCAATATACCCTGGCTAGAATTGCCAAACTCTTATAGCGATAGCCAAAATCTCAAATGTTCCCATTTGTAATAGTATATAAGTATTCTCACCCTTTAAGATACTAAAACTATAAGTATTCTATTATTTAAGATTTAACTCACAACATAATCACATTTAAGGATTTTATATACACCCGAACATAATGATTCGTAATAATTAAATTAGTATACACGCAACTTATTTTAATTCCACAGGTATCGCATCACCTATGATAATAACCGTCAATATAGCCATACTGGATAGTAGCTTAATCCTCTGTATTACATATCCTAAATTCCATCCTACTCACATCATAGGATTCACTCAGATATAATTGGCCCATATTTATTCTCTACGCATAAATATATAAACACACTTGTTGAAGATTCCTCTCGAATGTTACTCGTCTTAAACATTCATTAAATCTATACCCCATGTTTATTTCTACGAACCCAAGGTTTTTATATCTCCTAAAGTCATTTAGAAGTCCTAAAACTTTATTTAAGAACCCCTAATATTTATCTCCAAACAATTCTAGTCTTAATTCTCCAACTATCAGGTTTGATTTTTGACTGACGAGTTCGATCTCGGACACCCTTCCGTAGAAAAATCATAACTAATTAAAAAAATCAAAAAAATATGATGTCGGTACCCACACGACCGTATCGAAAAGATCTAGAAATTTCTTTTTTTGACCAATAGGAGAATCAATTCGCTTCCAAGACGAATTGATTCGCCGAGTTAGTGTTCGAAAACTGCTTCTTCTCCAACGCCCAAACCTCTATTAATACACCTCCAAGATTTTTATCTTCTCTCTCATCATCATCCAACTTCAACCAACAATATATTCATATACAAAAAGGGTTGTAATCATACTAGAACCAATAACCAATAACCAATAACCAATAATCAATAATCAATTTAAACTAATTCCAATGTTTCTCAAATTGGATATTTTTCGAGTTTTACTCGTTCAAACTTCCGAAAAACCCATTTTGATTCGAGAAACCCAACCCAAAAATCATATAGTTTATCATCACCAGCTATAATATGAAAAATCGCCACACTAGATAATTAAATCAAGTTCAAACACATGCCTTGTTGGGTAAAATCCGACCTCCCTGTGCCGTGAGCCACCGGAGCTTGGGCCGAAAATCCGTTCCTTTCTTCTTCTTCTCATCTCTTCTTCTTTTTCCCTCACTCTTCTAGGGATGAAAAATGAGAGAAATGAGGGTTGTAAGGGTTTATAAAACTTATCCCCTTATTAAACCCAAAATCGACTCGTAAACTCAATTACTAGTCCCTACTAGTCCAAAAATCCCTGGAATCCAAACACTACCCCAGGCACTTCATTTTGACTATCTCGGCCCATCCAAATCCAACTGTGCACTCGAAATTTCCATCCGAGTCACGAAAAAATCGCTATTTAAAATCAACATTTCTCAACATGTGTTTTCCAAATAAAATATTATCCTTTGTTGCTTTACCCAACTGCTACATGTAATTAAAATAATCCAACTCATTTACTTAGTCCCGTAAGAAAATATAACCCGTGTAAATATTACTCCAGCACTTGCAAACTAATATTTACTATTAACTTTAAATTCTCTATTTATTAAATTACACCCACACGTGTAATTTAAGTATCCATAAAAGTACAGGATATTACATTGCACTAAGCCCACGTGAATTAAAAGTGCTCCACCTAAACTCATTCTTAGTCCAGTCTGACACAAATTTTAAATTCGTGACATTATTAGCGGTGACAGTTCACAAATTAACCAAATTTTCTCATCGATTTATTTTAAATGTGATCTCATCCCGGCTTTCCAGTAAGTATAATTAGACCCATAAAAAATTAGCAACCGATTATAAAAGTTTTCACTTGGAAACATTGTGACAATTTTTAAAAATATGATGTGACACCCCTTTTATTAAAATAAGAGGTGGCCAGCCCGCTACTCCAATAACAACAGGAATCTTAAATGGTCCACGTGGATGCTGATTATTATGCAACACAAGTAAATATAAAAGAGACAATCACCAAGTAAGAAAAAGGAATGTAAAATGACAATCACACAACAAAGGATGTACGCGGTTCAGCAAAGAAGTGCCTACGTCCACGGTGGTGCAGTGGGTTTTACTTCTATATACTCCAGAGAGTGATTACAGAGAATAAAACTTGTCCTTTTACCTGGGACCTAGGGTTTAATATATACATGCATATTTAGGTGAGTGGGGGTGATGGGTTCCCCCACGTCTTCCATCTCTCCTATAACTTCCCCTCAGGGGAATGCGGGAAGAGACCGAATCAAAATAAGAGGTGGGGGGCCTGGACTTTGGGCCGCTAGAACTGGGCTACTCGTCCAGGCCCATGGTCTTACTTCTGGGTACCCACAATTGCCCCTAAGTTTGTTGGGCCATGTTCATGGGCTCAATAAAATTAAATGATTATCCATAATGGCTTTTTTGCAATTTTTCGAAAGCTGTGAAGCTGATTTTGGCGACACCCGCTTCGTTTCTTGTACACTATGATTAGCAGAATTTGAAGGTTTGTTGGAATAGCCACTTTTCTATCGTCGCCTCAGTCTTTCCAGCATTTTACTATTTTCTTTGAGCTCTAGCACTTCATACCTTCTTATCTCAATCTCCATTCTCATTGCTTCTTATTTGTTTGGGCTCGTGCTTCTTCATCGCTTGAATCGATCTTCTATTTTGTAAGTTTCCTGTTCCCTTTCTTTGTACTTTCTCTTTGGGTTTGTAGTTTTTCTAGGGTTTTTCCAATGGTGAAGATTGGAAATAGGTCAATCTCTGAATTTAGGAAGTTTTACAACATCCCTGAGTGGGTAGATATTGATTGTTGTGCCTTCCCTCCTAGAAATGTTAGAGATATAGATGATGCCCACTGGATCCATGTCTTGTTTCTTTCTCAGAGGGGACTCACTTTTCCTCCTAATGATTTATTTTTGCATTTTTTTGGCTATTTTAATATTTTTCCTTCTCAATGCTCGCCCAATGTGTGGAAAATAGTAAATGGCGTACATAGGATAAATCAATTGTATGGTACTAGGTTAGGGCTCGCCGAGGTCTGTTTTTGCTACTCCTTTTATCGAACTAGCTCTGGTGTCCTTTACCTCAAAGCTAGGACCCCTGATAGGGTATTGGTAGTAAATCTACCTGATTCCCATAAGGACTACTGGAAAGAAGGTTTCCTTATTAGAAATTGGTAGTTTTCTCCCCAATTTGAAGGGTCGAGGTCTGAGAGGTTCTCTGTTCCCTTTTATGGGGCGGAATACATAGGTAGACATTGTACTATTTTTTCGACTTTTGTTGATTTGTGATGTTTCTAACTCTTCTTTGCTTTTTCTTCCACAGCGAGGTCAAAGAACTTGAAGCCTGCTCTCAGCGAGGTTCGTATCTCGGAATTGGTTAAGGCTTGGAATATCTGGGAGCCTTTAGGTGACAGCGAGCATCCCAAGTCTGGTGCCTTTCTGCTTGAGTACAAGAACATTGGCTCCAGCTTCATAGCAAGGCCTGTGGATAGTATCCCAGAGTTTGATTTATTCGAAGATACTGCTTCGGGTCCTATCCAGTTGGACGAGGAAGAGAGCATCTCTGGGAGTGACATTGTAGGAGCTTTAGGTGATTTGCGGGGAGAGAGCTCTAGCAGTAGAAGCTCCTCTGATCGTGGGGAGGTTTCTGAAGCTCAAGTATCGTCGAGCACTTCTAGTAGTTCGAGCGAGGAGATGGTTCATCCAAGGAAGAACTTGATCAGGGATGATGATGATGAAGACCATATGCTTCTCGCACAAAGGTCAAAGAAATAAAAATCTAGCTCAGGGGCTATGGCTACTGGTTCTCGGTCCTCTGCTCAGAAGCAGGAGAGGAAGAGGAAGGAAGATGAGCAGGTGAGAGAGAGAGAGAGGAAAAAGGAAGAAGAGAGGAAGAATATGGAAGAGAAAAGGAGGGTAGAGGAGAGGAATAAGAAGGAGAGTTAAAAGTAGGAGGAGGAGAGGAGGAGGGCAGAAGCGACGACAAAGGCCGAGAAGGCCTTGTCCCGGTCTCCGCACTGCCCGAGGGGGCCTTTGTGGCAATTTCTCCCCAGTTGTCCCCAGCTCTGCTTGAGAGAGCTATCCTCCCGGATGATCGCCAAAGGGCGGTAGGGTCGTAGCAGTTGGCCCTTCAGGCTAGTCAACAGCTTGCTCTGGTAAGGTTTCTCCCTTTTCTCCTATGTTGTTCTGAATTCCCTCATTTTCCTCTTCTAATGCCTTCTTTTTTCTGCAGTTTGTTACTGACTTCATCGTGCTATATCATTCACGCGATGAGCTGGTGAAGAGAAACAGTGAACTGGAGCAAGAGAACTTCGCCCTAAAGCAGAAGGGTAAAGAGATTGAGGCTAACTTTAAATCCATTGACGCTGCTTGAATTTCATCCGGCTTGGCTCTTGCCATTGCCAACAAGGAGAAAGACGTTGCAGTCCAGGATCTGAAGGATCTAAGATAGGCCTACGACCTGGTTTACTCGAGCAAGGTAGAAGTTGTTAAGGACATTAGGGTGCTATTTGAAGACCTGAAGAAGAAAGAGTCTGAGGCTATTACTGCTAAGGAGGACTCATACAATTCCGGATGGGCTACAACATATGAGGATGCTGAAATTCAGATAGGCTTTATTAGTCGTCTGAACTTCAAGAAAAGCTAGAACAAGGCCCTTTTGGCTACTGGTGTCGACATCGATTCTCCCTTGTTTGACGAGCATGACCCAAGTTCGAAGCCAACCGTTGATGAAGTTCCTGCCCCATCTGTTGAAGGCACTGATCCTATTCCTCAAGCGAGCTTCTCTGGTTGTGGGGACAGAGATTACCCCTGCTGAGGGCGGTGCTCCTGCTGATTTTGACAAGGGGAAGAGGCCATCAACCTCTGGGCCACCTGAGGTTGTCAACTAGTTATCCACTAGGATTGATCTATACTTTTGGTTTTTTCTATCTGTAAATTTTTTCTTTACTATTCGATGTAACTCCAATCCTTTATTAATGAAAAGGCCTCATTTTCTGCTCGCACTGATTTGTCTCTTTCTCTCCCTTATCTTTCTCTCTCTTGTAGTTAGTTGATGTGGATGATTACATTCTTACTACTTCCCAATTGGGCAGGACCCTTGGTCCCAATGCGAGTCCCGAAGTTCGCCAGGACTTCGTTAAGATTTGCAAATCCCTTAGATCTAGGAATCAGAAGTATAAGGAGCAATCTGAACTTGTGGCCAAGCTGAAGGAAAGGCTCCAGGAGATGGAGGACATTGGTGCTTCAGTACAAGAGGAGGTCAATGCGCTGAGAATAAAACTATTAGAGGCCTCCGAGATCAACCAAGTTAGGGAGGTTCTTCAGCAGGAGAATGAGGACCTGAGGAGAGAAGTCTTACGACTTAGGGAGCATGCGCCGAGCACTGTTCCAGCAGTATTACAAGGTTCCTCATCATCGCGCACTAGAGCTGGTCAGAATGTTACTCCTCCTGTGTTGCGGGGTTCCACTCGCCCACCCATTCTGCGAGCTGGTAGGAGCACCAGGAGCAGAAACAGGGAAGCGGAAGAACTTCGAGATAAGGAAATGGAAAAACTCCATGGTGATGTCCAGCGAGCCTATCTGATTGCTGTCGGGCTTCAAAGGGATGTCACTCGGTTGCGGCACTTGTTCAATAAAGGTCCTCGGCAAGCGTGGGCTGACGGCTATGACCAGGGTTGGTCAGATGCTCCAAAAAGGTTTTCTGAGTTCGAGGAGCTTTCTTTTATTAGGGTATGGCTAAGTGCCTTGAAGGAGCTGCAAGTCCCGAGGAACTCGATTCTCTGGTATCGCCATGAGATGTCTCCCTCTACCCTGATGCCTAACCCCTTCCGGAGGGATGATCGATGGATCCCCATCGATGTTATCCCTCGGCAATTATTGGAGTCAGATGCAAATGAGGTTGTGGAAGAGATAGCTCCTACTCCTTATGATGGAAGAAGAGCTCGAGTGGCTGACTATCTTGCTCGGAGGCCTCCCCCCCCCCCCCTCCCACATTGAGATTTTGCCAGTTGTTATTTTTTTGTTCTTTTTGGTAATGTAAATGCTTTGGGCGAGCTCGCCGACTAAACATGTATCACCATTGTTGTAAATATGATGAATTAATGAAAAGTTTGTGTTTTGGGCAACTTTGCTGACTAAACGTGTGCATCATATTCTTCATATTCTTGCTGCTTTATAATCTTCTATGTTTGTTTTGTCATGAACGTGTCCTCCCAGTCCAGTATAATATCGAGATACCATTGTGCATCACTTTACCTTTTAGGTTGTGTCGTCACACTCCCTTAGGCCTAAGTGGGGCAATTGGCGAGGACACACCTGAGGTTGGATGTTCCATCCGATCAGGATTTTACTCAATCAAAGGAGTTTTGATGACCAGTATAAAACTTGGTCGTATTTCCTAAAGATCCCCTGTAGGGATTCATATATTACCAGGGGCAATGCTAAGAGGTTCTTCGTGTTTCATGACGATGACCTGAGGAGGGGTATTCCCCTGCTATAGTATAGTGATCAATGTGCCTGTTACATGGAAAAGATGTGCGATAAATGCAGTTATTACTAATCAGAGTGTAACCAATTAAATAATTTTCATTAATCATAAGGGAAACGCACTTGTATAAAAGAATACAATAGAAAGATCTAAAAATAGAATCTCTTGAGATTAGATGCGTTCCATGATCGTGGTATTTCTCTACCTTCCATCGTTTCCAAGTGATAGGCACCCTGCAGGTTGTCTCTGGTTACCTTAAAGGGTCCTTCCCAATTGGGACCTAGCTTGTCGTCTAATGGTTTCACCGCGCTGCCCAGGACTTTCCTTAAAACATAGTCCCCAATTCGGAATGCCCTCGGGTTAACCCTTTTGTTGTAATGCCTCGCGAGCTGTTGCTGGTAGCTCGCTAGTTTCACTAGGGCTAGTTCCCGGAGCTCGTTGACTAGGTTGAGCTCAGCGAGTAATGTTACATCATTATGGCCTTGGTCGGCAAGGTTGGACCTCATTGTCGGCAAACCTGCTTCGAGTGGGATGACTGCCTCCATGCCATATGTCAGCGAAAATGGGGTTTCTCCTGTTGCTCGCCGAGGAGTGGTCCGATATGCCCATAGGATGTGAGTTAGTTCATTTACCCATGCGCCTTTGGCTCGCTCCAATCACTTCTTCAATCCATCGATAATGGTTTTGTTGGAGGCCTCAGCTTAGCCATTGCTCTGAGGGTAGGCCACCTAACTGTAGCGGTGTCTGATACCGTGTTCATCACAGAAGTTCTCAAAGGAGCCACTTTCGAACTGTGTTCAATTATCGGTGATTATGGTTCTGGGGATTCTAAAATGGGTGATTATATTCCTCCATATGAAGCTTATCATATCAGCGTCTCGAATGTTCGCCAGGGGTTCTGCCTCGATCCATTTGGTGAAGTAGTCAGTCGCAACCAAAAGATATTTGCGATTGCCGGCAGCGGTAGGCAATGGTCCCACGATGTCCATTCCCCATTGGGCTAATGGCCATGGGATGGACATGGACTTTAGATCGCTGGCGGGTTGGTAGACCATAGGAGCATGGAGTCGGCATTTCAGGAATTTGCGGACATACACTGTAGAGTCTTTTTGCATATATGGCCACCAATAGCCCTCTTTCATTACTCGAAAGGCTAGAGACCTTCCTCCTGTGTGGCTTCCACAGATTCCTTCGTGAAGCTCTCATAGAACTTGCTCGACATCCCCTGGGTGGACGCATCGGAGGTAGGGACCGGAGAAGGATTTCTTATACAAGTTGCCTTCTGGGGATAAGTGAAAGCGAGCAACTTTGACTCTTATCTGGTGGGAAGTCTTCTTGTCATCCGGGAGCATGCCATTTTTTAAATATTCTCTTAAGGGGTCCATCCAACTAGGGGCTAACCCCACCTGGAGTACCTGTTCCATGCTTGGTGGATTGCTGTCGATGCTCGAACAAGTGAGGAAATCGATGGGGATGAATATTTTTAGGTTGGAGTCAACTGTTGAACTAAGGGTTGCTAAGGCATCAACATGTTTGCCCCCTAGAAAACTGCTGGACTTTGATCTTTTCAAAGCTTGACATCAATTTTTTCACTAAGCCGAGGTAGGCTGCCATTCTTTCATTCTTTGCATTGTAATCTCCACTTATCTGATTGGAGACCAGTTGGGAATCGTCGAACACCTGTAAATGTTTTACTCCCAAAGTATGCGCCTTTTGGAGGTCGGCTATTAGGGCTTCGTATTCTGCTTCATTATTGGAGGCTACAAATCCAAGATTGATTCCTTGTTCAAGGATTGTGTTCTCTAGAGTAATGAGGACAATGCCCACCCCTGCCCCCTTTGAGTTGGAGGCTCCATCAACAAACAGTTTCCAGGTTTCCTTTTTTGCTGGGTTCTCCTTTTGCCTTGTTGTTTGAGGTTGGTCGGAGGGTTCTTCGCCCGTGAATTCGGCTATGAAATCACCAAGAATCTGACCCTTGATAGCTGTCCTTAGTTGAAATTGGATGTCAAATCGACCGAGCTCGACTGACCACTTAGACAGTCTGCCCGATAAATCCTCTTTCCTTAGGACTGCCTTAAGGGGATGCGATGTAAGGACGATGATAGTATGAACTTCGAAATAATGCTTTAGCTTCCTCGAGGCTATTACAAGCGTAAAGGAAAGCTTATTAAATGGTAGGTACCTTTGCTCGGCGTCCAGTAAGGTCTTGCTCGTGTAATAAACGGGGTGCTGGATTCCTGCAACCTCGCATATTATCGCAGAGCTGACATTGTGATTGGACACGGAGAGGTACAGGTACAAAGAATCTGTCAGCTATGGTGTGATGAGCAGTGCTGGAGAGCTTAAGTAAGACTTGAGCTCGACCAATGCTCGCGAGTAATCTGGGCTCCACTCTATCGTTTGCTCCTCTTTAGAAGCTGGAAAAAAGGCTTACACTTCTCGGAGGATTTGGAGATGAAGTGATTTAAGGCAGCGAGCATACCAGTGAGCTTCTGTACGTCCCGGATTGCGCGAGGGGGTTGTACCCTATTGATTGCATCGATCTGGTCTGGATTAGCCTCTATGCCTCTCTTACTGACCAAGTACCCAAGAAATTTTCCTGACTGGACACCGAAAGAACACTTGCTTGCATTAAATTTCATTCGGTACTTCCTGAGAATTTCGAAGGTGTTTGACAGGTCTGAGAGGTGATTCTCTTTCTTCTTACTTTTAACGAGCATGTCATCGATGTAGACCTCCATGTTGTCTCCCATCTGATCCTTGAACATCTTGGTAACCAGCCGCTGATATGTTTCCCCTGCATTCTTGAGCCCAAAGGGCATAACTGTGTAGCAGTATAACCCCACTGTAGTGATGAACACTGTTTTGTCCTGGTCTAGGGCATATAAGGGGATTTGGTGATACCCTGAGTATGCGTCCAGGAAACTCATTTCACTCATGAGCTGTGGTGGCATCTACTAGTTGGTCTATCTTCGGGAGGGGGAAACTATCTTTAGGGCATGCTTTGTTGAGGTCAGTGAAGTCGATGCAAACTCTCCACTTCCCATTGCTCTTCGGAACTACTACTGGGTTGGATAGCCACTTGGGGAATTGTACTTCCCGTATGGATCCTGCATCCAGCAATTTTTCAACTTCTTTTTCAACCGCTTTAGCCTTCTCGGGTGCAGTTCGCCGTGCCTTCTGCGTGATTAGCTTGAATGTGGGGTCGACGTGCAGCTGATGATAGACCATACTTGGATCGATTCCAGGCAGCTCATATGGTTCCCATGCGAAAACATCTACTTTGCACCTCAGCAAGGTTGTCAACTCCTTCTGTTCTTGGTCAGTGAGAGATGCTCCAATCAAGAAGACTATGTTACTGTCGCCTTCCCTATCCGTCACTTTTACCAGGTCTTCGATGACCCGTTCGGAGGGGAGGAGTCTGGTCTCCTCTACTCCAGGTCTTCCATACTTTAATTGCTATTTAGAAGGTTTTAGACCCTCTTCAACATTCTCGCTGGGCTGCTCGGCCCTCTTTTCTGGCTTCGGTCGGATGGCTGCTATGAAGCACCTTCTCGCCATTGCCTGATCACCATGGATCTCCCTTACTCCTTGCTCGGTTACATATTTGAGTTTCTGATGGTAGGTCGTGGAGACTGCCTTCATCGCATGGAGCCATCCCCTACCGAGGATAGCCTGCTATGGTGAGTCGATATCAACTACCAAAAACTCGATCATCTTGGAGATGTTTCCAGCCCGCACCGATAGTACAATCTTCCCCATGGGCATAGTTATTTTTCCAGCGAAGCCAACTAAAAGGATAGTAGCTTCCTTTAGGTAGGAAATGCTCAACTTCAATTTTCTAAATAGATCGAGATACATTACTTCGGACGAGCTTCCCTGATCGACGAGCAATTTATCGACGTCAAAGTTAGCTATCCTGAGCGTAATGATCAGAGCATCATGATGTGGGGTCCTCACTCCCACCAGATCTTCATCTGTGAAGACAATATGCTTATTATAGTCGACGTCATTTGCTCGTCGACGTTTTCCTGACTGTGAGTTTGCTGGATCAATCTGAAAGGCCTGCATTACCGCTGTGAGTTTTTTCATTTCCATTCGAGCTGAGTTTCCTTGTATCTGCTTGGTGTCAGATGCCCCATGGATTATCGCAAGCTCATGCCCAGCATCATCTTCCAGCACGCTGTCAGGTCTCGCCTCTCTGTTGGCAGCCGCTTTCTCTACCCTCTTCTCCATAAACTCATTCAAATGCCCAGACTGGGCCAACTCCTCGAGGTGAGACTTAAGAGCTTTGCAGTGCTCGGTCTTATGTCCTCCCTCTTTGTGAAAAGCGCATCTTAACATATTGTTCCTCTTCGAGGGATCTCCTCCGATCTTCTTGGGCCACTTGATAAATGGATAATCTTTGATCTTCACGAGAATTTTATAAATTGGTTCTTTTAAGACGGTGTTGACCGCCTGGAATGCTTTCGATGCGTCATGGTTCCCTCCGTTCTTGGAGCCATTTTTGTTCCCGTTCTTTCCTCCTTTCTTCTGGTTCTCAGTTTTCTCACTTCCCTTGATAGTGAGTTTAGCTCGACCGTTTTCTCCTGTGATGAGGTGGGTGACGTCCTACACCTTAGCATACTTCTCGATGCGAGCCATTACGTCATCAATAGTCATAGCTTCCTTCTTTGTCAGGGACTGGTATAGAAAGGAGGAGCTGGATAGCCCGATTTTGAAAGAAGCCACTACCACTTGTTCTGAGCAATATTCGATCTCGTTGAATAACTCCCAATACCTCTTCACGTAGTCTCGAAGTGTCTCTTGAGGCATTTTCTTCATTGTTAGTAAAGCATCCATCCTTTTGGGATGGGAGCTGCTAGTGATGAACCGGGCCGTAAAGAGCTCAGCCAAGGATTTGAAACTTCTGATGGACCGATGGGGGAGTCTTTCGAACCATTTATATGCCACATCATGCAAGCTCGAGGGAAAAATACGGCACATCAGTGCATCCCGGTGATTCCAGAGGGTCATGGCCTGTCGGTATTGCCTGATGTGATCGATGGGATTAGTCTTACCGTCATAAATCTTAAACCTTGGAATGACAAATTTCTTAGGGGCTTCTTCTTCTTCGATTTCCCTCGTGAAGGGTGACTTCATCTGGGTTTTGAGAGCTCGCCTCGCGAGTTCTCTGGCTGATATGGTACCGTGGTGGGCAGGATGTTGGTCCATTTCCCTACGGACCAGATTTCATATGTTCTCATTGCTACGAGCAGGGATCTAGTAACGGTGAGCTCTTCGCAGCTGCTCGTGGAGGTCTTCGTCTGATTCGTCTCCCTCGACCTTTTGAGATCCTCGCCTAAGGCTCCTTCCTCGGCTGTGAGACTTTCTCACCTGAGGGCTTGGAGTGCGGTATGGACGTCTCCTGTTATCAGGATGAAGCTCCCTCTCCAATCTTTCTAGTCTTCTTTTTAGGAGAGCATTCTCAGCCTCACACTTGCGAGAAGACTCCCTCTGCTCGTGGAGCCTTGCCTCGTATGCATCAATTAATCTGGATATCTGTGTGGACCTCGCTGGTCCCTGGCTTTCTTCTGAGGCTGGCCTTTCCAAGCGAGCCCTCTGATCTGAACATCGAACTTCAGACCTGATCCTGCGAGGAGCAGGTGGTTCTTGAATATCCCCTGCCTGGGGGGCATTGCTGCTGTGACCAGACATTTTAAATTCCTTTCTTGGTGTGGGCTCTTCTCAAGGAAAGATGAACGATTCCAACAGACGGCGCCAATTGTGGATGCTTATTATTATGCAACACAAGTAAATATAAAAGAGACAATCACCAAGCAGGAAAAAGGAACGTAAAATGACAATCACACAACAAAGGATATACGTGGTTCAGCAAAGAAGTGCCTACGTCCACGGTGGTGCAGTGGGATTTATTTCTATATACTCCGGGGAGTGATTACAGAGAATAAAACTTATCCTTTTGCGCCGGACCTAGGGTTTAATATATACATGCACATTTAGGTGAGCGGGGGTGATAGGTTCCCCCACGTCTTCCATCTCTCCTATAACTTCCCCTCAGGGAACATGGGAAGAGACCGGATCAAAATAAGAGGTGGGGGGCCTGTACTTTGGGCCGCCAGAATTGGGCTACTCGTCCAGGCCCATGGTCTTACTTCTGGGTACCCACAATTGCCCCTAAGTTTGTTGGGCCATGTTCATGGGCTCAATAAAATTAAATGATTATCCATAATGGCTTTTTTGCAATTTTTCAAAAGCTGTGAAGCTGATTTTGGCGACACCCGCTTCGTTTCTTGTACACTATGATTAGCAGAATTTGAAGGTTTGTTGGAATAGCCACTTTTCTATCGTCGCCTCAGTCTTTCCAGCATTCTTCTATTTTCTGTGAGCTCTAGCACTTCATACCTTCTTATCTCAATCTCCATTCTCATTGCTTCTTATTTGTTTGGGCTCGTGCTTCTTCATCGCTTGAATCGATCTTCTATTTTGTAAGTTTCCTGTTCCCTTTCTTTGTACTTTCTCTTTGGGTTTGTAGTTTTTCTAGGGTTTTTCCAATGGTGAAGATTGGAAATAGGTCAATCTCTGAATTTAGGAAGTTTTACAACATCCCTGAGTGGGTAGATATTGAGTGTTGTGCCTTCCCTCCTAGAAATGTTAGAGATATAGATGATGCCCACTGGATCCATGTCTTGTTTCTTTCTCAGAGGGGACTCACTTTTCCTCCTAATGATTTATTTTTGCATTTTTTTGGCTATTTTAATATTGTTCCTGCTCAATGCTCGCCCAATGTGTGGAAAATAGTAAATGGCGTACATAGGATAAATCAATTGTATGGTACTAGGTTAGGGCTCGCCGAGGTCTGTTTTTGCTACTCCTTTTATCGAACTAGCTCTGGTGTCCTTTACCTCAAAGCTAGGAGCCCTGACAGGGTATTGGTAGTAAATCTACCTGATTCCCATAAGGACTACTGGAAAGAAGGTTTCCTTATTAGAAATTGGTAGTTTTCTCCCCAATTTGAAGGGTCGAGGTCTGAGAGGTTCTCTATTCCCTTTTATGGGGCGGAATACATAGGTAGACATTGTACTGTTATTTCGACTTTTGTTGATTTGTGATGTTTCTAACACCAAGTAAGACAGTATGTATGAATACTAAACTTGGGCAACACACCCAAATATACAGATGGACCATAGCTAGAGTATCAAAAGAAATGATGTATCTACTACAAAAATCCTACAACATCCGCAAAATACCGTAGCTCCTTATCAATGGGAAGGAAAGTCAAAGCAGGCGCCCATGTGGCAAAGCACCTGAACATATATAAGAACCACACAAGAAGGAGAAATATAAATAGGTCAGGATCCGGTTTGATATGATATACATGTGAATAAAAAGCATGACAGTCATGAATTCTACTTTCATAAACAAATACATTTAGCTCTTCATTCAAGGAATTATCCTCACCTCTCTTCTAAGTGCACATCCTAACGCGTACAATTCATTCTAAGATAAACTACCCATCTACATAATAGGAGTAACCTAACTATGTTTCACATGCCACATTTACCAATTGTATATATAATCACAAGTCAATAATCATTAAGGACCATAGGCAATTAAAATTGATTCACAGTTTCTTCAATAAATTAATCAATTGGGTGACATACGATCTCAATGAGAACATTTAAAATCATAATAATAACGGTTCTAAGACCATCCTTCGGGGAGTCACCCCATTGTATGAGCCCCTAAATACTATCATCTTCCAGGGCCTATAACTAAGACCACTTGGGCATCCTAAATCTCCACGCGTGGGAAGCAAACATATACCTTCGATAGTGAGTCATATCCATACCCGGAATTACCTCACTTCGAACAATACAATTATATAATGTAACAACTGGTACCATGGCCTAAGGACTATACTCACACTACATGATTAGCCAGGGGATTCACCTCTATCGCTTACTTCCATTATAATAGAATTTACAGAGGTATGTGTAAATGTCCCAGTCATAAAATATACCAATCATACGATCCTAAATTCCGAAACCATATGTACATACCAAATTGGCTACAAGAGATATTGCTTATCATACTAGTCCCCGAAGGTCCAACACACACTACCTAACTCTACACTAGTCCTACTCTCATTTACTAGACAAAATGAGACATTATACCCTAATAAATAGTCCTCGAAATAAGGCCGGACACTCCCATACTATCCTAGAGTACCACTCTCCTTATATGAGGTCATATTACTTTTCAACACATCCTAAGAGAAGGTTCCTAAGCCTTAAACCCATAAGAAAAATATTATCATTGGATAAGCCCCTAAATACTATTATCTTCCAGTGCCTATAACCAAGACCACCTGGGCATCCTTAATCGCAACGCGTGGGAAGTGAACATATACCTTCGATAGTGAGTCATATCCATACCCGAAATTACCTCACTTCGAATAATACAATCATACAATGTAACAACCGGTACCATGGCCTGAGGACTATACTCGCACTGTATGATTAGCCAGGGGATTCACCTCTATCGCTTACTTCCCTTATGATAGCATTTAGAGAGGTATGTGTAAATGTCCCAGTCATAAAATATACCAATCATACGATCTTAAATTTCGAAACCATATGTACATACCAAATTGGCTACAGGAGATATTGCTTATCATACTAGCCCCCGAAGGTCCAACATACACTACCTGACTCTACACTAGTCCTACTCTCGCTTACTAGACGAAATGAGACATTATACCCATATAAATAGTCCTCGAAATAAGCCCGGACACTCCCATACTATTCTAGAGTACCACTCTCCTTATATGAGGTCATATTACTTCTCAATACATCCTGAGAGAAGGTTCCTAAGCCTTAAACCCAAAGTAGAAAGAAGATCCTATTCTTGGGATGAAAATAGAGTACTGATCGACCAACCCTGACCCTCGGTCAACCGCGTATTTGGATATTTCCTTGAGAGCTAACCGTGGGATTTTTACCTTTGGCTCGGTCGATCGGCGTCCTGGACACGATCGAACGGACATACCAGATAATTCGTCCATCCCCCATTTTTCTTACAAAACCTAAATTTCCAACTCTTCTTCTTCCCTCTACACCAACTGCCATCTATAAATATTATCCATAAATCATTTCTATACGATCACCTAATAATATATAACACTCAAATCATATCTAACTTATATAGGTGAAGATTTTAATAACAAACTCAAATAAAACTCTAAATGGGTTCGATCTTAAGAACAATAATTATTTACACCATTTATTCAACATTATCGTAAAATATTACAAGTCTAATAACTTACCTCAAGATTTTAGCCTCGTATATATCTTCATAGTTGCGATTTCAAGCTCAAACCAACAACTCTTATCTTTCTCTTCTCTTTATCTCAAGCTCTCACTTCTCTCTAACTCTCTAGGTTTAGAAATACTCAAATGAGATATAAATGCTCTCACAAGAATTCAATCCTCAATTGCCTTAAGTCTAACATTAAATGCTACTACATATTTAAAATGAATCGTAACATCATATTTAAGCCATAACTAGATAAAAGTACCCAGGAACCCAAAATAATCCTGGCACTTATTTTGACTATCTTGACCCTTCCCGGACTAACCGTGCCCTCTAAACTGACATCCGTGACATCGTTCATTAATTCCTATTCCAACGTCATATTAGCATTCTAATAATAACTCGAATGGAATATAAATCATACCCGTCGTTATAAAGCCCGACGACTTAACATAACATAATATTACACTATTTACATTCGCGAAATGGTAAATATACAATACTCATAAATATTAACTCTGAAATTACCTAAAATAATATTTACTTCAATTTCCTTTATTTTATATAACTAACCCACACGAAATTTATTTTGAAATAGTTACTCAAAATTAAGGGGTGTTACATACTCCCCTCCTTACAAGGGAATTTTGCCCTCAAAATTTAGGCATAACTCGTAAAAAGAGGTGTGGGTACTTTTCTCGGATATCGTCCTCTCATTACCAAGTTAATTCCTCGGCATTGTGGTGTCCCCCCTAGACTCGGACCAAGGGCACCACTTTCAATCTTAGTCTACGCTCACCGTGGTCTAAAATGGGAATCGTCTATCCCTCGTACGAAATATCGGGTTGCAACTCAATATCGTCTAATGGAACATGCCAATGGGCTCCTTCACATCTTTTGTACTTCTTTAAAGATGAGTCATGGAATACATCATGAATTTTCCATAAGTGTTCCGGTAACGCAAGTTGATAAGTGATGAGGCCTACCTTTGCAATAATGGGAAGAGGACCTACATAATGTAGCGCAAGTTTTCCACTCTTCCCGAATCTCATCACACCCTTCATTGGGGACACCCTCACTAAAACTTGATTCCATACTTCTAATTCCACATGCCTCTGATTTGGGTCGGCATAGCTCTTTTGGCGATCTTACGCAATTCATATGCGATTTCGAATGAGTTCACTATTCGAAGAGGTGTCTTGGATCATTTCAGGTCTAAGGAGCTTATTGTCTCCTACTTCCAACCAACAAGCAGCTGATCGACATGGTCGTCCATACAATTGAAAAACTGTTACTAAAGCCGCTTAATATAAGATTAAACTATTTGAGTAACTCCGAATGATTTTTGAAGAAACTCTTTTCTTTAAATCAAATCAGGTTAATCACAAGATGTGATTTAAAAAATATATTCGAGATCACTTCAAGATTTGTTAACAACTTTTGAAAACCAAAACTAAAACAGTTTGAAATCAGCACACCAACAAGAATGAGATGAGGAGATGTAGAAACATAAATCAGTTACAAACTATATAACAAAATCCACGACTCCCTCTACGGATGTAAAAGAAAAATCCACTAAAACAAAATATAACAGTTACAAACTATATAACACGCATGCACACAAATCAGTTATATACAAGTTTAGGAATGTACCCACTGGTGTCCTTCTAACTTTTCTGCAGTTCTGATTGTTGATGTTGTTCTTCCAATTTGATAACTTTCACTTTGTTCCATTCTTTACGTCGACTCTTGTTTCAGGATCTTATTACCAACACTTTCAGTTTTGTAGTGTGTAAGTGTCTGTGATGGTGATCTAGCACATGCATGCACACACTCACACTTATATTTACAAATAGTCGTATCAAATTACAAATCAGATCTATATGCTGTGATTTTCAGTTTCACTCTTCTTATGAAACTTGAACCTTATTTGTACTTTAAAATAAACCCAGAATCCACGGTTGTCTTGCTCAGAAGACGTTTCAAGATCTTAATCAATTTCAAGGTTTTGAAAATAATTTTTGAAATTGAAAATCGCCAAGTGTGATTCCAACTAGGTAAAAGGTTTTGTTTCAAAAGAACTAGAAACAGAAAATGATTTTGTTGATTTTGAAGATGAAAACATTTACAGACAATAATCAACAAAGGATTTCTCAAGGCGAGAAACTAAGAATGCAGATCTAGGTGTAATATAACATAAAAAGACTAGATCAATGATTTCCATGAAACAGAAATACAGATCCAACCTAATGTTTAAGTTGGACACAAGATCTTAAAACGAAGAGGTTACAGCAAAAAAAACTTTCAAACCAACACTCTCAAACACTCAGGTTTTGTGTTTGGTATAAATTGTCTTTTGGTAAAAGGATTAGGGTTTGAAGAAGTGCTTGGAATGATTTAGGGTTAGGGTTTCTAACTATGTGGTTTCTTGTAATACCCCGTATTTTCTGGGTTATTTATTTTGGGGATTAATTAAATTAAATGTTTATTAATTGGAAATTAATCCGGATAATAATATTAACAAGATGTGAGTTAGTATTTTATTATAATGTGCATATTTGGAATTATATGAATATTGGTAATATTGATATTGTCGTGAGACATAAATACGGCAATTTGGGAATTTTGCTTGACGCGTGTGACCGCCACGTCATGGTATTGTGTTACATAATTAAAAAGTGAATTTTAGTTCCATTAACCGTATGGTCGTTTTGAGTGCGCCAACGCGTCCGGAAGGGTCGAGATAGTCAGAAAACACTAGCCAGTAGTTTAGTTTGGGTCCCGGGATATTTGTGGGCCATACCGGCATCATAAAGGGCATTTTGGTAAATTGCATTTTTGGGGAATTAAAAAGTGACGAAAATGGGAATTAAAAATCTGACTGTTTCTCAACCCACTTAACCCACTAACCCCACTATATGTCATTATGGGCTACGGGAGAAGTTGATATAGCATTTCAACTTCCACAAACCATTACTCACCTCCATATTCCATCATCTTCAACCTTGGGAAAAGCTTGAGAGAGAGAGAGAAGGGAACTTTGAGAAGAGCTTGAAAGAGAGAGAAGGAAGAGAATTCTGCAGAAAAGTGAGAGGGAGAACAACTTGGCTATCAAGATTCAACACCAAATTCTGAGATAATTAAGGCAAGTGATTTAAACTCCTTTAATTCAAGATATGTATCCATGTGTAGGAATTTTCGAAATTGACTTTTGGAGATAAATTAGACCCATGAATTGAAAGTTAAAAGCCATGATTTATGTAGGAATTGCATGTAGTATATTCTGGACGAATTTATATGTGATAAACAGAACCTATGATGATCTAAAAGTGGAATTAGAAGGAATTTCATAATGTTCTTGAATGGAAGAATTCTGGAAAATAGTTTGATGTAGTTTTGATCTAAACTAAGCTTTTAAATGATGAATTATGAGACTTAGAATGTTAAAACCGTTGTAGAATGTTAGTATCATGTTATAGTAACCTTACCTTGGAGTTTCATGCTTAAAAATGGAGTTTTGGGACGAAACTGTAACTGCAAAACGAAGCAGCCCGTAACAGACCTGTGTAATCGATCGATCGACATTCATCCGTCGATCGATCGACCACAATCGATCGATCGAAGGTCAAGGTCGATCGATCGACCTTCCCAGAATGAATAAAGTTTTCCTTAAATTGGATTTTAATGGTGTTAACCCTTGATTAATATTATTGGAGACATTGTGATTACCCTTAACTTTAGGGAAGACCAGTAGGCATGATTATGAGATTGGACTTTAATTGGAATTTAATTTGAGGAATTATTCTAAATTAATGAGATTCGTTACGTGAGATAATATTTGGGTTAATAGTACAAATTTGAATAATTTGATGAAATAAGGTTTGGGGCAGAAGTAAGGACCTTAGGTATAGCGATGTTATATGAGGGAATTATGGGAACTTAATAGTCTATTCGAGACAGGTTTTGAGTTTAAGATATTACGACGTGAGACGTGTCGACTATTTAATTTATATATTGTCGGGACACTTGAAATATATGAATTGGGAATAATGGTATAATGATGTAGAGAATACCCTTATTAATATTGATATATCTAAGATGTGTGAATGCTTAGTATATAACTTTGTATATGTATGACATACCTACCATACTTGCTATCACGGGAGGTTACGTTCGCTTAGGACGTTCTTATCCTTGTGTTGCCCGGATTTAAATTGGTGTCTAGAGGACATAGTTCAAGAGAATGACTTATTTGTGAGTTAATAAGCCAGCTGACTATGGAGCGTAGGTATGTACGTGACCATGGATATGATTGAATTATGTTCGCCTCCATTTATGTGTGTGGTGTTGATTCCAACAATTCCTGAGAGATTCGGAATTTGTAATCCTTATGTACGTGATGTACCGGGATGGATAGCAGAGTATGCGTGCACCGCAGCTTAGCCTTTGGGTGCTTATATTGTATATTTATGATGTGAAAAATATACGGTTAATCGAGAAGGAATTTACTATAATAAATTGTGAGTATAATTATGGTAATGTTTTGAAAGATAAAAAGAGATCTTTTATCAAAGAAATGGTTTGGTTAATAATTGGGAACTTGGGAATTAAAGTAGAACTCTCTATTTAATTGTTAATGACGGAACTTATAACGAGAACCGAGTAGCAGTGTTAGAAACTCTTTAGATAGTTATGCGATAACATACGAATGGGTACAGGAACGTTAGGAGTGCACAGTAAGATGAGAGGCGAGTATATCATGTGAGAGCACGTCCTAACATGTACTTTGCTTATACTGTTTTAAATGTTTTTAAAGCACTTGCAAGTTTTTAAAATATACACATTCGGGCTCTGACCCGTTTGCTTTCAAATCTATTTGTTTTTGTAAAACCATTTTAGGTGCCCAGCCATAAGGACACCATGCATAGGATTCTTACTCAGATGACGAGCTGTAGCTGCTTGTGGAAGCTACAGGGACTTGCTCTTAGACGCTTATATCATTTGGATTCCTTGTTCATTTTTCCTTAGTTGTAGGGCATGTTGCCCAGATTCTATTAGATACATTCCCATTTCAGTTTTCAGACTTTGGCATGTATTCATTTCAGTATTCAGTATTTCATTACTTACTTCAGTTGTGAGATTGTATTATGAGGAGTTTTTCCTCCAGTTTTATTTATATCATGTTACGGTTACTCTATTACTTCTTTATGGTGAATGGTGTTATTATTTCTTCATTACACATATTGCATGATAATCAGACTTTAAATTAAAATTTGGCACTTACTTTTTAAATACTAGGTGGTTAGTAATAATAAAATGTTTTCGACAGTGATGCTATTAACTGAGCCAACTTGGCGTTCTGATTTAATTTAATAAAGGAGTAGCTACCCGGTATTTAAATAGTCGGGGTGTCACAGGTGGTATCAGAGCATCAGGTTCTAGTGTCCTTTAGGATATGAACGGCTTATTATGTTTCCGCTGAGCTTTCTTTGATATAGAGCCCTATATTTTAGGACTGTTGTATTCTTTTGTTTATGCTACGTTCTTCAGCTATTTTAAAGTTTATAACTGCGAACTTATAGACTTTATTCTTATTTCAGAATGCCTCCACGACGTGCACCACGAGTTCCCAGGAATGCGGCGCCAGAACCACAGCCCGCACCGGTTCAGGGCATGATGAACGCCGCTGAGGTTGCAGCTATTGTAGCCCAAGCGGTAAATGCCGCCATTGCCGTTGTTCAGCAGGCACCGCCTCTGGCACCGGTTGCCGCGCCAGTTCAGGCAACTTCATTCCCGTCTGCTTGGGAACGTGTACGTGACGCTTTTCAGAAAGCGCATCCGCCAGAGTTTGCAGGCAGCTCAGATGTAGTAGTCTCGAGCCAATGGAGGAAGGATATGCAGCGGCACTTACGGATGTATGAGTGCACGGATGTTCAGAAACAGGTGCTAGCTACTTTTAATCTAGTTGGATCTGCATTGCAGTGGTGGGAGTCTATTACCACCGTAGAGGAGAGGGATACTCTCACTATACATGAGTTCTGGGTGCGGTTTGACCGCAAGTACTTTCCGTCAGCGGTTCATACGGAAATGAGGAGGAGATTGATGAGTCTGAGGCAGGAGGGCAAGACTGTGGCCGAGTATGAGGCCGAGTTTACAAATCTGTTGAATATCGTTCCTGATGAGATACCGACAGAGAAGAAGAAGATTGAGAAATTTACCGACGGGTTGTCATGGAGGATCCGTCAGCATTTGTTAGGGAACCTTTCGTTGGCCACGTATTCTGATGTGGTTAACGCTGCATTGTTACATTGCCAGGACCACCGTTTTCACATGGCCGAGGGCAAGAGGTCGGGAGAGTCTAGCCATCAGGGCAGGACTGGAGGACATGGTGCCGGTGGGGCACAATCTTTTCAGGGACAGAGACAGTTAGAGCAGGGTTCTCAGCAGGGAGATCAAAAGAGGTTTCGTTCAGGAGGTTTCAGGAACGGTCAGGGAGGATTCCGAAATGGCCAGCAGGGTCATAACGGTCATCAGGGCCAGCAGGGTCAAAATGGCCAACATCAGCAGTTTCAGCAGGGCCAGCAGGGCCAGGGGAGGAATGGTAACGGCCACCAGGGCCGGGGACAGCAAGGGCAGAGGGGAGGGAACTTCCCAGGGAAATGTTTCATTTGTGGTAAGATTGGCCACAAACGTCAGGAGTGTCCTGATAAGGGCCGGGCCCCACAGCAGCAGCAGCAGGGTGCTCGACAGGAGCCACAGAGGCCACTCTTTCCACCAGCCCTTCCAGCTCCAGCTCAGATTATTCCAGCAGTTCCTGTGCAGCAGGGGCAGCTACAGTATGGACGTGTCTACAATGTCCACCAGGCTGCAGTTCCACAGGCACCGCCCGCGATTGAGGGTACGTTTCCTATCCATGGCACTATGGGTCGGGTATTATTTGATACGGGTGCTACACATTGTTTTATAGCTACCCACTTCGCAAAGGCGTTAGGATTGTTAGCCACAGCGGAGAGCACAGTTACGTGTGTCGACTCACCTTTGGGGAATGGGTCACTTATATTCTTTATATGTCGGGGAGTGGGGGTAGAGATTGGTGGTTTGGTATTACCTGCGGACATGTTGGTACTAGATATGCATGTTCACGATGTTATTATCGGTATGGACTGGCTCGCTGATCATAGAGCCATGATTGATTGCTTTGGTGGGAGCATTGTTTTTGCCATTACGGGGCAAGAGATGTTTGTTGTGGCGATGCCTCGCCCAGAGGGAGGCTCGACCGCGCATTTATATTACATTGAGGAGGATACCTCTAAGGAGGTTGTGATTCCTTTAGAGTCGATTCCCATTGTCAGGGAGTATTCTGATGTGTTTCAGGAGATACCAGGCCTACCCCCCAGTCGAGAGATAGATTTCATTATAGACTTGTTACCCGATACGAGACCTATAGCACGAGCACCGTACCGTATGGCTCCAGCTGAGATGAGGGAGTTACGGGATCAGATTGAGCAGTTGTTGGGTCAGGGGTTTATTCGGAGGAGTACTTCACCTTGGGGTGCCCCTGTGTTGTTCGTGAAGAAGAGAGATGGTTCACTGAGATTGTGTGTGGACTACCGGGAGTTAAACAAGGTCACGATACGGAACAAGTATCCGTTGCCTCGAATCGATGACCTATTTGACCAGTTCAGAGGAGCTTCTTACTTCTCAAAGATTGATTTACGATCTGGTTACCATCAGTTGCGTATCAGGGAGGAGGACGTCTCGAAGACTGCATTCTTATCGAGATATGGTTCCTACGAGTTTCGGGTTATGCCATTTGGTTTGACCAACGCTCCAGCAGCATTTATGGACTTGATGAATAGGGTGTTCAGGGATTACCTAGACCAGTTTGTCATTGTCTTCATCGATGATATTTTGGTTTACTCCCAGACAGAGGAGGAGCATGCCGAGCACTTGAGACTAGTTTTGCAGACACTGCGCCAGAATGAGTTGTATGCAAAATATGAGAAGTGCGGGTTTTGGCTGAAGGAGGTTCAGTTTCTGGGTCATATTATTTCCGACCGGGGAATATCGGTTGATCCGGGGAAGGTATCCGCAGTGAGGGAGTGGGGACAGCCCACGACACCGACAGAGATCCGTAGTTTCTTGGGCCTAGAAGGATACTACAGGAGGTTTATTCGAGGTTTCTCCACGATAGCGGGTCCCATGACACATCTTACCCGAAAAGGTGTGCCGTTCATTTGGAGTGATGCCTGTCAGTTGGCATTTGATGAGTTGAAAGACAAGCTAACCTCAGCACCTGTGTTAGCATTGCCGAGATCGGGGGTTGAGTATCTTGTTTACACCGATGCGTCCTTGCAAGGACTTGGAGGTGTACTGCAGCAGGAGAGTCAGGCCATAGCTTATGCTTCGCGTAAGCTTAAGCCTCACGAGAAGAATTACCCTACCCATGACTTGGAGTTAGTGGCAGTGGTATTTGCCCTTCGCATTTGGAGACATTACCTGTTGGGGGAGAAGTTTCGATTGTTCACGGATCACAAGTCTCTACAGTACCTATTCACACAGAAGGAGCTGAATATGCGGCAATGGAGGTGGCTTGAATTCGTGAAAGATTATCAGTTCGATATCCAATACCACCCGGGTAAGGCTAACGTGGTGGCAGACGCGTTGAGCCGTAGATCGGTAGATGAGGTGGCAGATGTATGGAAGGCCAAGTGGAAAGAATTGGGACACCAGGATGCAGTGGCCCGATCATTCATGTCTGTGATGACTGTTACACCGCAGATTGTCACGAGGGTGGTGAAGGCACAGGCAAATGATTCGTTCTGTCAGGAGCAGATAGTTCGATTATTAGCAGAGGGAGCCGAATCCTATACCGTTAGCTCAGACGGGGGATTACACTTCAATGGGAGATTAGTAATTCCGGAGGGGGAGGAATTACGGCATGAGGTGATGGCAGAGTCGCACGGCTCACGGTTCGCGGTACATCCCGGAGGGGACAAAATGTACCAAGACATGAGACGTCAGTATTGGTGGAGCAGGATGAAGAGGGATATTACCGAGTTTGTCTCAAAATGTGCCACTTGTCAGCTCGTAAAAGTGGATCATCAGAGACCAGCAGGACTGCTACAGCCATTAGAAGTCCCGATGTGGATGTGGGAGAGCATCTCTATCGACTTTATCACGGGGTTGCCTACGTCGCAGAGAGGGCACGACTCCATTTGGGTGATTGTGGACAGGTTGTCGAAGGTCGCTCATTTTCTACCCGTCAGGACAGATTACACTGCGGGACAGTATGCCCAGCTCTTTATTTCAGAGATAGTGAGACTTCACGGGGTGCCCTTAAATATCGTGTCTGACCGAGACAAGGTATTTGTTTCACGGTTTTGGGAGAGTTTTCAGCAGGCCATGAGCACGGAGTTGCGGTTGAGTACGGCGTACCACCCACAGACCGACGGACAGACCGAACGCACAAATCAAATGTTGGAGGACATGCTACGTATGTGCACCATTGACTTTGAGGGTGGATGGGAGCAGTATCTTCCACTGGTGGAGTTTGCTTACAACAACTCCTATCAGTTCACCATTGGCATGGCTCCATTTGAGGCATTGTACGGTAGACCTTGTCGTTCCCCAGCATGTTGGTTGGAGGTGGGGGACAACAAACTACTTGGGCCGGAAGTGATTCAGGATACTTCGGCAAGGATAGAATTGATTCGCAGTCGCATTCGGGTGGCTCAGGACAGACAAAAGAGTTATGCTGATGAGAAGAGATTCTTCAGAGAGTTCCAAGTGGGGGACCAGGTTTTGCTCAGGGTATCTCCTATGAAGGGGATTATGCGTTTCGGGAAGAAAGGGAAGTTGGTACCGAGATATGTGGGACCATTTCCTATTATTGAGCGGATCGGACCAGTTGCGTATAGACTTGGGTTACCGGAGCATTTACATCGGATTCACGATGTGTTTCATATTTCCTCGCTTAGGAAATACCTTAGAGATGATTTGGCACATTCTCTCATTGCTGTAGAGGACATTGATCTCCAGCCGGATAGCTCCTACGAGGAGGGGCCGATAGCTATTTTGGACCGAAGTGAGCGGAAACTGCGGTCAAAGATAGTTCCGTTAGTGCGTGTTCAGTGGCGACATCATAATGTCGAGGAGTCCACATGGGAGCGCGAGGATGAGATGCGCGAACGTTATCCAGAGTTATTCTTACCAGGTACTTGCTAGTTCCGAATTTCGGGACGAAATTCAGTTATTAGGGGGGAAGTATGTAATACCCCGTATTTTCTGCGTTATTTATTTTGGGGATTAATTAAATTAAATGTTTATTAATTGGAAATTAATCTGGATAATAATATTAACAAGATGTGAGTTAGTATTTTATTATAATGTGCATATTTGGCATTATATGAATATTGGTAATATTGATATTGTTGTGAGACATAAATACGGCAATTTGGGAATTTTGCTTGACGCGTGTGACCGCCACGTCATGATATTGTGTTACATAATTAAAAAGTGAATTTTAGTTCCATTAACCGTATGGTCGTTTTGAGTGCGCCAACGCGTCCGGAAGGGTCGAGATAGTCAGAAAACACTAGCCGGTAGTTTAGTTTGGGTCCCGGGATATTTGTGGGCCATACCGGCATCATAAAGGGCATTTTGGTAAATTGCATTTTTGGGGAATTAAAAAGTGACAAAAATGGGAATTAAAAATCTGACTATTTCTCTACCCACTTAACCCACTAACCCCACTATATGTCATTATGGGCTACGGGAGAAGTTGATATAGCATTTCAACTTCCACAAACCATTACTCACCTCCATATTCCATCATCTTCAACCTTGGGAAAAGCTTGAGAGAGAGAGAGAAGGGAACTTTGAGAAGAGCTTGAAAGAGAGAGAAGGACGAGAATTCTGCAGAAAAGTGAGAGGGAGAACAACTTGGCTATCAAGATTCAACACCAAATTCTGAGATAATTAAGGCAAGTGATTTAAACTCCTTTAATTCAAGATATGTATCCATGTGTAGGAATTTTCGAAATTGACTTTTGGAGATAAATTAGACCCATGAATTGAAAGTTAAAAGCCATGATTTATGTAGGAATTGCATGTAGTATATTCTGGACGAATTTATATGTGATAATCAGAACCTATGATGATCTAAAAGTGGAATTAGAAGGAATTTCATAATGTTCTTGAATGGAAGAATTCTGGAAAATAGTTTGATGTAGTTTTGATCTAAACTAAGCTTTTAAATGATGAATTATGAGACTTAGAATGTTAAAACCGTTGTAGAATGTTAGTATCATGTTATAGTAACCTTACCTTGGAGTTTCATGCTTAAAAATGGAGTTTTGGGACGAAACTGTAACTGCAAAACGAAGCAGCCCGTAACAGACCTGTGTAATCGATCGATCGACATTCATCCGTCGATCGATCGACCACAATCGATCGATCGAAGGTCAAGGTCGATCGATCGACCTTCCCAGAATGAATAAAGTTTTCCTTAAATTGGATTTTAATGGTGTTAACCCTTGATTAATATTATTGGAGACATTGTGATTACCCTTAACTTTAGGGAAGACCAGTAGGCATGATTATGAGATTGGACTTTAATTGGAATTTAATTTGAGGAATTATTCTAAATTAATGAGATTCGTTACGTGAGATAATATTTGGGTTAATAGTACAAATTTGAATAATTTGATGAAATAAGGTTTGGGGCAGAAGTAAGGACCTTAGGTATAGCGATGTTATATGAGGGAATTATGGGAACTTAATAGTCTATTCGAGACAGGTTTTAAGTTTAAGATATTACGACGTGAGACGTGTCGACTATTTAATTTATATATTGTCGGGACACTTGGAATATATGAATTGGGAATAATGGTATAATGATGTAGAGAATACCCTTATTAATATTGATATATCTAATATGTGTGAATGCTTAGTATATAACTTTGTATATGTATGACATACCTACCATACTTGCTATCACGGGAGGTTACGTTCGCTTAGGACCTTCTTATCCTTGTGTTGCCCGGATTTAGATTGGTGCCTAGAGGACATAGTTCAAGAGAATGACTTATTTGTGAGTTAATAAGCCAGCTGACTATGGAGCGTAGGTATGTACGTGACCATGGATATGATTGAATTATGTTCGCCTCCATTTATGTGTGTGGTGTTGATTCCAACAATTCCTGAGAGATTCGGAATTTGTAATCCTTATGTACGTGATGTACCGGGATGGATAGCAGAGTATGCGTGCACCGCAGCTTAGCCTTTGGGTGCTTATATTGTATATTTATGATGTGAAAAATATACGGTTAATCGAGAAGGAATTTACTATAATAAATTGTGAGTATAATTATGGTAATGTTTTGAAAGATAAAAAGAGATCTTTTATCAAAGAAATGGTTTGGTTAATAATTGGGAACTTGGGAATTAAAGTAGAACTCTCTATTTAATTGTTAATGACGGAACTTATAACGAGAACCGAGTAGCAGTGTTAGAAACTCTTTAGATAGTTATGCGATAACATACGAATGGGTACAGGAACGTTAGGAGTGCACAGTAAGATGAGAGGCGAGTATATCATGTGAGAGCACGTCCTAACATGTACTTTGCTTATACTGTTTTAAATGTTTTTAAATCACTTGCAGGTTTTTAAAAATATACACATTTGGGCTCTGACCCGTTTCCTTTCAAATCTATTTTTTTTTGTAAAACCATTTTAGGTGCCCAGCCACAAGGACACCATGCATAGGATTCTTACTCAGATGACGAGCTGTAACTGCTTGTGGAAGCTACAGGGACTTGCTCTTAGACGCTTATATCATTTGGATTCCTTGTTCATTTTTCCTCAGTTGTAGGGCATGTTGCCCAGATTCTATTAGATACATTCCCATTTCAGTTTTCAGACTTTGGCATGTATTCATTTCAGTATTCAGTATTTCATTACTTACTTCAGTTGTGAGATTGTATTATGAGGAGTTTTTCCTCCAGTTTTATTTATATCATGTTACGGTTACTCTATTACTTCTTTATGGTGAATGGTGTTATTATTTCTTCATTACACTTATTGCATGATAATCAGACTTTAAATTAAAATTTGGCACTTACTTTTTAAATACTAGGTGGTTAGTAATAATAAAATGTTTTCGACAGTGATGCTATTAACTGAGCCAACTTGGCGTTCTGATTTAATTTAATAAAGGAGTAGCTACCCGGTATTTAAATAGTCGGGGTGTCACATTTCTCTCTCTTCTCTCTTATCACTCTTCTCTCTCTAAATGACGAAGTGGCAAAAGCTTCTGAAAGGTTGAGGTTTAGCCTCCTTATATACAGGGCTGAGACGGATCGCGAAGGGGGTTCGAAATCAAGGGCTAAGATTTAGTCTTCCCACGTTGACTTCCATCCAACGGTTAAAGGTAAGCGGTTGGTAAAGAGGCTTCTGATTGTAGGATAGAGGTTCACAGGGATTGGAACAAGAAGGCATGCAGAGTGTTGATAAGCTTGATCCAAGGGCTGATAAAAAAAACTGTTGGTTTTCTCTCTTAAAAGAGACGCACAATCAACCAGTAGGAGTGCGACGGGTATAGGGCAAACAACGGATAACAAACACGCGTCCTAAACTTAATTACTCAAGCACCCTGTTGTCTCTAGCGCTTTAGGATCCTACCTAAGTGAACATTTCAGGGATAAGACCAACAATTTGAAATTAGAGAATGACCCCACAACTTTTTAATTCTATTTTTAATTAAGAAAAAAATTGTTTTAAAATCATTAGAAATTCCCAAAAAAATTATTAAAATTTTTTTTAAGGGAAATTAACACACACAACACACATACAAACAAATTATGAAATATATGAACAATGTATGCAGTCCTAATGTGTATGAGTGTCAGTGAATATACCTTCATCAATCAAACAACATGAATGAATTATATAGAGGGTCTAAGGCTCTTTGGTATCTAGGATGGGGACTCAATTTTGTCTCTATTTCCAAACTAGATGATCACTTATACAATGTAGACTCAAATGAGTCAAGATTATAAGGTGCTTCAATCTCCCCCTTTGGAAATATTAGACAATATCTCCTTTGAGTCATCTTGGACTCATAGGGCAATAAATAGAAAAGGAAAAACCTATTCCTGTAAAAAAATTCTATTTACCCATTTCCTAGAAAAGAAAATTACATAACTCAACTAATTACAATTCATTGCCCTATTACAACTGTTGAGAATAACTATACAGAAACCTGCAAATAATAACTAAAGATCAAGCTTTTTAGAATATGTAAAAACAAATGAACTCTCATAAGACTCAAATTTCTCCCCCATTTTGTCTCAAATGGAAAAAGGGAAAAAATATGTAAGCCAAAGAGTTTATACAGCACAAACCATTCCTATCGATTTACGTAAAGTAATAAATCTATTGTAATCCAAAGGTTTGGTAAACATATCTGCGAGTTGTAAATCAATAGGAAGATAATTGATTTCTAATTCCTTAGTCTCAAATAATTTGCGTATAAAGTGATGTCTTATTTTTATGTGTTTTGTTCGCGAGTGTTGAACAGGATTTTTAGAGATATTGATCGCGCTTTGATTATCACAATAGAGATGTAATTGTTCCTCTTTAATACCATAATCACTTAGCATTTTCTTAAGCCAAAGTAATTGAGCATAACAACTTCCAGTGGCTATGTATTCAGATTCAGCTGTTGATAAAGAAGTGCAATTTTATTTCTTACTACTCCAACCTACCAAATTATTACCTATATAATAACATGCTCCTGATGTGCTCTTACTATCATCAGTACACCCTGCCCAATCGGCATCAGTGTATCCTATTATAATTCTAGGAGTATCATTGGTGTGCCAAAGTTCCAAATTTAGAGTGCCTTTAATGTATTTTATAATTCTTTTAGCACAAGTGAAATGTCTCTCTTTAGGATTGTTTTGATAACGGGCACACACGCAAACAATGTACATAATATCAGGACACGAGGTAGTAAGATATAGCAAGGTTCCTATCATACTACGATATAAAGTTGGATCTACGGATTTCCCAGTTTCATCCTTAGACAGTTTGATCGTAGTACTCATGGGAGTTATACCATCTTTTGCACTCTCAAGGCTGAATTTTTTAACAATCTCTAAAGCGTATTTTGATTACGAAGTAAATAATCCTTCTGAATTCTGTTTGACTTGAAGACCCAAGAAAAATTTTAAATCCCCCATAAGAGACATTTGAAATTCCTTATGCATAATTTCAGAAAAAGATTTAACTTTTGAGGGGGAAGTTGATCCAAAGATGATATTGTCAACATAAACTTGAGCTATAATAATATGTTTGTCAAAATGTTTAACAAAAAGGGTTTGATCATTTCCACCTCTCTTAAAACGTTTGTCTAAGAGAAAATTGGAAAGGCGCTCATATCAGGCTCTTGGCGCTTGTTTTAGGTCATACAAAGCCTTTTTAAGACGAAAGACATGATTTGGATATTTAGGGTCAATGAACCCTTTTGGTTGTTCTACATAGGACTCCTCAGTCAATATTCCATTAAGGAAGGAAGATTTGACATCAATTTGGTAAAGCATAAAATGTAAGTAGAAAGCTATGGCAAAGAGAAGACGAACAGATTCTAAGCGAGTAATAGGGCAAAAGTCTCGTTAAAATCTATTCCTTCAATTTGGAAGTATCCTTAAGCAACTAATTTGGCTTTGTTTCTAATGACTATTCCACTTTCATCATATTTATTTTTAAATATCCAACATGTTCCAATAACCTTTTTATGATCAGGCCTAGGTACAAGATACCAAACATCATGAATGATGAATTGAACAAGTTCTTCCTGCATTGCAAAAATCCAATGAGGATCATTCAATGCATCATTTATATTCTTTAGTTCCACAAGGGAAACAAAACATGCATAATGAGCATAGTTTCTTAATTGAGATCTTTTATGTACAGGCTCGCTAGGGTTCCCAATAACATTATCTATGGGATGGTCTTTAGAAACCCAATTAGGTACTTCAGGTGTCTCAATTGGTAAAGAATCATCTATTTCTGGAGAGTCTTTTTTCTAAAACATTTTTAAACTCATCCACAATATTTGGTTCACCAGTCTTACTCTCTATAGTAGTGTCACTTACAATAACGTTTATGGATTCCATTAAGGTCTTAGTGCGAAGATTGTAGACACAGTATGATCTACTGTTAGGAGAATATCCTAGAAAGATGGCTTTATCTCCATGAGTCTCAAATTTGGATAAGTGTTCTCTGTCTTTGCAGACATAACGCATACTACCAAAGGTTATAAGATTCTAAAGATTGGGCTTCTTCCCATACCATAGTTCGTAAGGAGTTTGTTTAGAATTCTTTCTAAGATAGACCCTATTGATAATGTGACACACAGTGCGAATAGATTCTACCCAAAAATACTTAGGTAAATATTTACCATGAATCATAACACGTGCCATGTCTTAAAGGGTACGATTCTTTATCTCAGTAATACCATTTTGTTGAGGTGTGTTAGGAGAACTAAATTCATGTTTGTAACCATTATAGTCACAATACTCTATAACACCAGTATCAATGAATTCTCCACCTCTATCACTATGAATTCAATTTACTTAAGTATCTTTCTCATTTTCAATTCGAAGTAAAATCTTCAAAAAGGTTTGGAAAGTGTTAGAATTTTGTTTTAAGAAAGCTACCCATGTAAATTTGGTGAAGTCATCAACCATAACAAGAATGTAATTGTTTCCACAGAGACTAACAGTTCGAGAAGGACCCATTAGGTCCATATGGATGAGCTCCAAGGGTTTATTGGTAAGAAAATCTTTGACTTTCTTATGATGGGCCTTAATAATTTTTCCTTCCTGACACGATCCATAGACAATATTAGAAACAAGTTTGATTTTAAGAATACCTCTAACTATTTCTTAAGAAGACAGTCTACTAAGGTTTTCGTAATTTATGTGACCCATTCAATTATGCCATATCTCATTGTCATCCATTCTGGAAATGTTACAAACCTCAATATTGTTCTGAATAGTATAACAATTTTCCGAAGTCTTGAGTCCTGAATTATGCACTCACCTTTTTCATTTCAAATTTTGCAATTATTCTTTGAAAAGGTGACGGTTTGATTTGAGTCACAAAATTATGAGATACTAAGTAGATTAGCCTTAAGACCTTTTACTAGAAGAACATTTTCAAGTAAAGGTAATCCTTCTTCTTGGAGTGTTCCTTTACCAATGATTTGAGATGATACACAATCACCAAAAATAACTTTTCCTCCAGCAATGCTGGTTTTGTTTAAGAGTTTGGTATCATCCCCAGTTATGTGCTTTGAACATCCAGAGTATAAAGACCAACCAGAGGGAGTATGTTGAGCTTTTAGAGCAGTAATAACAATATTACACTTCATCTGAGGTAATAGCTCATCTTTTCTAACCCAAATAGCTCTTGTTTTCATTTTGTGCTTATTTGCTCTCAATTGATAAAATTTGTGAGCATTAGATTTTTGTTGAAAAATATTTTGCACATGAGGCTGAATTTTATGGAAAATGTGAGCATTTGATTTAGAAAAGTATTTAGGAATCCTTCTTGGAAATGATCTTTTAGGTTTGGTCTTTCTCTTTCTATAGTTAAAGTTTTTGTCTGGTTGTCTAGGGAAAACATAATTATTACGGCTTCTCCTAGAATAGTTAAAGTTTTGGTACACAGGAGTACTATAGACAGGGTTAACTAAGCATCTAGAATAGCAACCTTTAAAGTAATGACCATATAAGTCACAGTAAGAGTAATATAAATTCCTCAAGGATGGTATTTCCTAGGGAAAGTCTCTAAACATAGGCTTCATGACATTTTGGAGTTGAACTTTATTCCTAGGGAGAATAGTTTGAAAGGAAGAATCACTCTTCCTAATCGGGGGGCAGACATATTTAGTCTTAGGTGGACTTTCACACCTAGAGCAACTTTATTCCCCAATATCAAACTTTGATTGTTTCTTATCAAACTCATTTTTCAGAGAATAAAAGTCTGGAGAAGTTTCTACAGGTCTTTTGCCTCCAGACCCAAACTTAAATGGTTCAAAATTTTTAGTTTGAGTCTTCAAATTGGGGCAAAATCCTATTCCAGCTCAATCATCAGAATTGGTTTTGGAATCAACAACAAATCCATCAAAACGTTTGAATTGTTTTCAAATTTTGCAAATTTTTTGAAAACAGTTGATGTCTTTTCTTTAGATTGTTCCAATTCTAATAATGTCCATTTATATTTTTTCTCCAGAGTATCATTTTCTTTAATCAAATTCTTCAATTTTTGATCAAACATTTTGACTTTGTTTTCATGAGTTAGACATTGGGTAGTATACTCTTCAGTATTAAGTTTAACCATTAGACTTAGGTCTTCTAATTTCTTAGTGAGATCTTTCACTATCTTCTCTAGTTTAGTTCTTTTCTTGAGGGTTTTCGCATAAAGAGTGTGAATATCAGGGAGGTCTTCAGTGTCTGAGTCACTAAGTGTAATGTGTGAAGTGACCCCAAAGGATTCAATTCTTGAACTCACGCACCCATTGGCATCGTCATTATCGCATTCCCTTTTACTCACACACCCCGTGGTAGAACTAGTAATATTCTCAAAAATTAAAGCATCTAAACCAGTAGCAGCATGATTCACAACAACAGGAGTAGGGTTACTATCATCATTCTCATACATAGGCATATCATCATTATAGATTATCTTAGCAAAGAAAGACATGCGAGGATCAAAAACATCAGAAGATTTAGGTTCCTCATTTTTACAATCACTTGAATCATCCCATGTTTTGCAAATGTTGGCTCTAGTATGCTTATTGGCAGTGTTCAGTTTCACTCTACAGTATTATGCTATGTGTCCTAATTTTCCACATCTAAAACATTCAATGTTCTTGAAGTCTTTGTTGGGTATCATGTCCTTGTAATGTTTGTCTTGACCTTTCTCATGAGGTTTGTAATTAGACTGAGTTGGATAATTTGGCTTTCCTTATCTATTTGCCAATTTATTTCTAAATTTGACAATTTTCTTAAATTGTTTTGACATTAAGGCAATTTGATTATCCAGACTATCTACATCACATTCCTCATCAGAATCATCAGTGGGAATAGTAAACTCGGGTTTCATCAACTTAGAAAAAAAACTCAAGTTAGAACTAGTCTGTTTCCTATGGGACTGGGTCATTTGTTTCTTAAATTTTAATTCCATTTCCACAGTTCGTAGTTTACTACTGATTAATTTAGGAGTGAGATTTTGATCACACAATTCTTCAATAGCATATCTTTTATTGTCAAATTTCTGTGGTAATTATCTTAGAATTTTAGATACAATTTCATTTCTATCATATGTTATCCCATTAGCATGCAGTTTGGTCACAATGTCAGTCAATTTCATGCAAAAATCATCAAAGGTTTCAGAATCTGACATAATTAGGGAGTTATACTGTTGAACAAGCATTTGAGTTTTAGCAGCCTTAACTCTAGTGTCGCTTTCATGTGCAGTGATCAATCTATCCCAAGCTTCCTTGGAAGTAGCACAAGATGTGATCCTTTTGAACTCATGTTCATTTATGGACATAAAGATGGCATTTTTGCCTTTGTTATTATTTTGAGAAGTTTGCTTCTCTTCTTGTGTGAATTCACTTAGTGCTTTCTTAATCCTATCATTACTTCCTTCACTGGCTAGTTTAGTAGGATAAGTGTATCCATTTTCAATAATATCCCAGACATCATCTCCCATGGTTCCTTGTATGAAAGCAACCATTCTTACCTTCCAGTAAGCAAAGTTGTTTCCATCAAAGAGTGGAGGTCAGGTCAAGTTACCAAATCTTTCATTTTTCACGTCCATTGTTTTGATTTTAAGAAAACAATTTCAGAAACACAAGATCTTTAAAAAAAAATTCCACAGCTCTGATACCATTTGAAAAACTATTACTAAAGTCGTTTAATACAAGATTAAACTATTTAAGTAACTCCGAACTGTTTTTGGAAGAAACTATTTTATTTAAATCAAATCAGGTTAATCACAAGATGTACTTTAAAAAATATGTACGAGATCAGTTCAAGACTTGTTAACAAGTTTTGAAAACTAAAACAATTTTAAATCAGCACACCAACAAGAATGAGATGAGGAGATGTAGAAACATAAATGACAAGAGATTTTTAACGTGGTAAAACCTCACCCAACTGAGGAAACATCCACGACTCCCTCTACGGAGTAAAAAGAAAAATCCACTAAAACAAAAATATAACAGTTGCAAAATATATAACACACATACACACAAATCAGTCCTATACAAGTTTAGGAATGTACCAACTGGTGTCCTTCTAACTTTTCTGTAGTTCTGATTGTTGATGCTTTTCTTCCAGTTTGCTAACTTTCACTTTGTTCCAGTCCTTACGTCGACCCTTGTTTCAGGATCTTATTACCAACACTTTCAGTGTGTAAGTGTGGTGTGATGGTGCTCTATCACATCCATGCACACACTCACGCTTATATTTACAAAAAGACCTATCAAATTACAAATCAGATCTATATGCTGTGATTTTCAGTTTCACTCTACTTATGAAACTTGAACCTTATTTGACCTTTAAAATAAACCCAGAATCCATGGTTATTTTTCTCAGAAGACGTTTCAAGATCTTAATCAATTTCAAGGTTTTGAAAATAATTTTTGAAATTGAAAACTGCCAAGTGTGATTCCAACTAGATAAAAGGTTTTGTTTCAAAAGAACTAGAAACAGAAAATGATTTTGTTGATTTTGAAGATGAAAACATTTACAGATAATAATCAACAAAGGATTTCTCAAGGCGAGAAACTAAGAATGCATATCTAGGTGTAATATAACATAAAAGACTAGATCTATGATTTCTATGAAACATAAATACAGATCCAACCTAATGTTTAAGTTGGACACAAGATCTTAAAACGAAGAGGTTACAACAAAAAAAAACTTTCAAACCAACACTCAAAAACACTTAAACACTCAGGGTTTCTGTTTGGTATAAACTTGTTTTTGGTAAAGGGATTAGGGTTTGTAGAAGTGTTTGGAACGATTTAGGGTTAGGGCTTATAACTATGTGGTTTCTCTCTCTTCTCTCTTATCAGTCTTCTCTCTCTAAATGACGAAGTGGCAAAAGCTTCTGAAAGGCTGAGGGTTAGCCTCCTAATATACAAGGCTGAGAAGGATCGAGAAGGGGGTTCGAAATCAAGGGCTAAGATTAAGTCTTGCCACATTGACTTCCATCCAACGGTTAAAGGTAAGAGGTTGGTTAAGAGGCTTCTGATTGGAGGATAGAGGTTCACTGGGATTGGAACAAGAACGCATGCAGAGCGTTGATAAGCTTAATCCAAGGGCTTATAAAAAATGTTGGTTTTCTCTCTTAAAAGAGACACACAATCAACCAGTAGGAGTGCGACAAGTGTAGGGCAAATAATGGATAACAAACGCGCATCCCAAACTTAATTACACAAGCACCCTGTTCTCTCTAGCACTTTCGGATCCTACCTAAGTGAACATTTCAGGGATTAAACCAACAATCCGAAATTAGAGAATGACCCCAAAATTTTTTAATTCCATTTTTAATTAAGAAAAAAATTGTTTTAAAATCATTAGAAATTCCTAAATAAATTATTAAAAATTGTTTTAAGGGAAATTAACACACACACAACAACCATACAAACAAATTGTACAGTATATGAACAATGTATGCAGTCCTAAAGTGTGTGAGTGTCACTGAATATACCTTGATCAATGAAACACGAGGAATGAATTGTATAGAGGGTCAGAGGCTCTTTGGTATCTAGGATGGGGACTCAATTTTGTCTCTATTTCCAAACTAGATGATCACTTATACAATGTAAACTCAAATGAGTCAAGAGTATAAGGTGCTTCAACAATGCCTCATAGGGTTCCATACTTATCGTAAATTGGTACAAATTATTATATGAAAATTTGACCAACGGAAGGTATTGCTCCCATCCTCCTTTAAAATCAAGTACGCACATGAGAAGCATATATTCTAGCATTTGGTTGACGCTCTCCATTTGACCATCGATTTGCGGATGGTATGATGTGATCAACCGTAATTCGGTCCCCATTGCCTCTTGTAAACTTCACCAAAAATGGGATACAAAATTTTTTATCTCGATCCGACACTATATATAGGCACCCTATAAAGCTTCACGATTTCTATAATGAAGAGTTGGTCATAGCGTGCCGTATTGTAATCTGTGCGTACCGGTAGGAAGTGTGCTGATTTAGTTAAATGATCGACAATTACCCAAATAAAATCATGGCCTCTTTGCGTTGTTGGTAATCCCGTGATAAAATACAATGAGATATTTTCCTATTTCCACACCGGTATTTTCAACGATTGCAACAATCCAGTCAGCCGCTGGTGGTCCACCTTCACTAATTAACAAGTGGCGCATTGAGAGACAAATTTAGAAATGTCCCTTTTCATTCCCGCCCACCAATACTGATGGCACATGTCTTGGTACATTTTGTCCCTGCCTGGATGCACTATAAATCTTGAACAATGGGATTCTGTCATGATAGCACGTCTCAAGTCTCTTTCGTCCGGGACTATAAGTCTTCCGTGGAAACGCAACCCAACCTCAGAACTAATAGAGTAGGACTCCGCTCCCTCGGTCAGTAATTATCGTACCTGGTCTTGACAGTCTTATCCCCTCCTTGCACTTTTACGACTCGCATCACGATAGTAGACATAATGGCAAAAACTGACATATATGCTCTAACTAAAACATCATCCTGGCCAATTTCTTTCCACTTAGCTGTCCACACTCCCTCTAGTTTCCCCATGGGCCTTCGACTCAACGCGTCAGCTACCACATTTTCCTTGCCTGGGTGATAGTGAATATCGAATTGATAGTCCTTTACGAACTCCAGCCACCCTCGTTGCCACATATTTAGATCTTTTTGTGAGAACAAATATTATAACGACTTGTGGTCCATGAAAAGACTAAATTTCTTACCCAGGAGGTAGTGCCTCCACATATTCAAGGAAAACACCACTGTCGCAAGCTCTAAATCATGCGTGGGATAATTCATTTCATGGGGATTAAGCTTGTGAGACGCGTATGTAGTGTCCCTATGATCCTGCTTTAACACCCCCCCAATCCTTGTAAAGGAGCGTCTTTGAAGAGCAAATAGTCTACTCCCGATTTTAGCAATGAGAGTACATGAGCAGAAGTTAATTTATCCTTTAGCTCGTCAAAATCTAGCTGACATGAGTCATCCCAAACAAATCGTACTCCCTTCCGTGTTAAGTTTGTTAAAGGGCCAGTAATTTTGGAAAATCCCTTAATGAAATGGCAATAATATCCCGCCAAATTGAGAAAGCTACGAATCTCCGTTGGTGTCCTGGGCTGATCCCATTCCCTCACCACTGCAACCTTACTTAGGTCCACAAAAACACCCTCAACCGTCATGATATGCCACCAAAATTGTACTTCCTGCAACCAAAAACCACATTTCTCAAACTTGGCATAAAGCTAATGATCCTGTAGTGTCTGAAGAACCAATTGCAAGTGTTCGGCATGATCAGCTTCAGTCTGAGAATAGACTAGTATGTAGTCATTAAACATGATCACAAACTGGTCTAGAAAGTACCAAAATACTCGATTCATAAGGTCTATAAATACCGCGGGAGCATTTGTTAGCCCAAAGGGCATAACTAAAAAATCATAAGACCCATACCTTATCAAGAATGCGTCCATCGACACATCTTGCGCTCAAATTCGCAACTGGTGATATCCTATCCTCAAATCTATTTTACAGAAGTACGAGACTCCTCTTAATTGATCAAATAAATTGTCGATTCGAGGTAACGGGTATTTATTTTTTATGGTTACCTTATTCAATTAATGGTAGGCGATGCGTAACTAAAGGGAACCATCTTGCTTTCTCACGAATAATACAGGGGCACCCCATGGCGACGTACTACGCTGAATGAACCCCTGCCCCAACCGTTTTTGAATTTGATCCCTCAACTCCCCCATTTCTAAAGGATCCATACGGTATGGAGTTTGCATAATCAGCCTAGTTCCCTGCACTAGGTCAATTACGAACTCAATCTCATGACCAGGAGGTAACCCAGGATCTCCTGAAAGACATCTTCAAATTCCCTGACAACTGGAATCGTGTCTAAGTAAATCATGATTTCGTCCTTCATACAATATACGTGGATGCTCGAACCTCCCTCCGAAAGAGGCATTGGCACCAAAAACATTTCTTGCCCTGGAATGGCAAAAACTATACTCCTCCCATAACAATTTACCATGGACCGGTACTTCACTAACCAATCCATTCCTAAAATAACATCGTACCCAACCATATTCAAGATGAGTAAAACGGCCTCGAAACGCAACCTACCAAGGTCTATTCCCACCCTTTTACAAATATAAAGTATAAGTGAACCATCACCCATTAAAGACTCAATGCTAGTGAAAGTACTTTCAGCAGACTTAAACAAACCCTTTGAAAAAGAAAATTACCTAACAATAAATGAGTGTTTGATGCCAGTGTCAAATAACACCAAACCCCCAAACCCTTGGATGGGAAACTTACCCTTAATAGCTGGCGGTGCTAATGGTGGTGGAGGAAACAAAGCGTCTTGGACATTGTACCTACGTCCAAACTGAAGTTTTCCCTGTTGTAATGGGACAGATGGAATAGGTGCTGGAGGTTATTGTTGTGCCTGCGGATTCTGAGGGACTCCTGGCAATTACCCCCGGTTCAACTGTGGACAAGCTTTCTTCATGTGACATGTATCACCGGACTAAAAACAACGGCTTGCAAAACCCTCCAAATGTCAGCCTCGTTTGTTGTTTTGAAACTTCCCCGCACCTTGTCCTTACTGGCTTCGACCACCATTTTTCCCTCTGCCATCTTGGCCCGATTGGCCCAACTGCTGTTGTTGTTGAGCACCCTGGCCATGCCTAAAACTTCCTCCGCTAAAGTTGAAACCCCCAAAGCGTTGCTTGTTAGCCGAGTCCCCTTACGAGGGTCCCTTTCCTTCTATTTATTCTCAAACTGTTGGGGTGGTGGTAGTGCTCCACCGGCACCATTGCCTCCTTGCTTACATGATTGACTAGAATATCATATCTTCTTACACACTTTCAAATTAAGGCGATGATCCTGGCAATGGAGTAAAGTTTCATTCATAACATCGCCAAAAGTTTTCAAAGCCACATTCCCCAACAGATGATTCCTTATCCTCCAACTCAAACCCCCAATAAATTTTGAAATCCTTCTTTCTTCTGGATTTACCTCATCTGGCATAAATTTTGCCAAACGAGTAAATTATTCTTCATATTCCGCCACTGTTCGCTCTCCCTGAACAACATCCTGAAGCTTCCTCCTCATATCTTTCTGGATTGCTGGAGGAAAGTACTTTCAGTCAAATAAGGCCCAAAATTCCTAGATCGTCATCGTACCCCTTTGTTCTGGAGTGGTCACCAACTCCCACCATTGGAGAGCTTCTCCCACAAGTTTAAAAATGGAGAGAATATGTTTCCTCTCCTCACTACATTCCACCATTCGAAGATGGCGTTGAATATCTTTCCTCCATTGATTTGCAATAATCACATCAACGCCACCGCCGCCGGTGCTACTGGTTGTCGATCTTGGGGAAATTGTTGCACCATAGTGGTCATTGCAACATTTACCGCCTGGGACATAACATTAGCCACCTCCATCACATTTATAGTGTCATGCGGTGGTAGGGGCTCTATATCATCTTCTACTCGATTTACCCTTGTCAGCGACCTCGGCTAGGCAGCATCTGAGATAAAAATCAACATAATCAATATACAGTCAAAACAATTTATCCTTACGGGAAAATCGTAAATGCAGATAAGTAAAATAGTCCTAATAGTAGGGATTTATATCAAAGAAAGCTACGGTAGGATGTGACAAGTCTGCATAGATCCTAAGGACTTTAGAACCTGATGCTCTCATACCATTTGTGACACCCCGATTATTAAAATAAGAGGTGGCCAGCCTATTACTCCAATACAAACATGAATCTTAAATGTTCCATTCATAGCATTATTGTCGCATAATAATAATAATAATAATAATAATAATACGAGACAACCACCAAATAATTTTGAAAATGGATGTCATATATAATTTTGCAAATAGGATAAAAGCGAATTCCATCATCCAGTTTATAACAAAAGGTTGATATACATAAATATATAACAATTTAAGAACCATACCAGGAACCATAACCGGATAAGCTGTCGGTTAACAAATTAAATACAAAATATTTCACCAAGTAAGACAGTATATACAAATACTAAACTTAGGCAACATGCCCGAATATACAAACAGACGATATCTAGAGTATCAAAAGAAATGATGTGTCTACTACAAAAATCTTACAACATCTGTAAAATGTCGTAGCTCCTTAACACTACGAAGGAAAGTCAAAGCGGGTGCCCATGTGGCGAAGCACCTGAACTTATATAAGAACCACACAAGAAGGAGAAATATAAACAGGTCACGGTCCGGTTTGATATGATATACATGTGAATAAAAAGCATGACAATTATGAATGCTACTTTCATAAACAAATACATTTAGCTCTTCATTCAAGGAATCATCCTCACCTCTCTTTCTAAGTGTGACACCCAACCCAATTAAATATCGGGTGATCAGTCCTTTATAAAATTTATAACAGAATGTTCGGTTGGTTCATTCTTAGCATCACTGTCGAAAACTTAAATCCAATTAATTACCTAACATTTAATTAAGCTAGTGTCAAAACTTTTTCCAATTTAATTTGAAACCAAGTAATTCAATTAACTTTTGAACATTGAAATATAATCCACACATATGAAATGAATGTTGATTGAATCAAATACTGAATAATTAGGACTGGATAAAACCTTCCAGTTCAAAGTCACAAACCAAACCATAATAAATACTCAATCCAACAAAAAAGAACTACAAAGGAACTGAGTACAATCTCGCTAATGAGGATGGGTGAAACATGCCCGAACTGAAGTATCTGAACTAGGAACTGAATAAAAATGAGAGAAGTGTCTAATCTCAATGACCCGCAACTTCCACGATAGCTGCAGCTCAGCAAACTATCCAAGTATCTAGAACCGGTGTCCCTGTGGCTAGGCACCTGTACTAATATATATATATATATATATATATATATATATATATATATATATATAAAGAGAGAAGAAAATACAAGAAACGGGTCAGAGCCCGAGGTGTAAAAATGATTTAGCAAGTATTTAAAACTAGTTCTTAAAACAAGTCTTATACACATGTTAGTTATCGAACTCTCACATGAGTTTCTCACCTATCATCTGTTGTGCACGCCTAACGTACATATAATCTCCCCCTAGTTATACCACCCAGTCTAACTAGTCATAAACCATACTAATACTAACTATGCTCACTAGTAGTATTCCCGTATCGTCCATACAATACGCTATTCAGATAGTTTTTCTCATAACTAAATTCCCTTATTCACCATTCGAAAGGTTAAATCTTTTATCCACTAAGATTATTTTATCTCTCATTTCCACTTTATCTATTAGTTTCACAAAGTAGACAGTTAGCCAAGTACACTCATACATATATATAGTCTCATCATCCCTATATATATACACTAATCCTTCACCATTAGGTTAAGACCATTTGGTGCAATGTAATAATTATTATTATTACCAAGTCTACTAATTTCACACTATAGAAACATTTTCAAGTTCATATATATATATATATATATATATATATAGTCACATCATCCCCATACATATATATATACTAATCCTGCATCCCCGGGTTAGCATCCATTAATGCACTTATCAATAATAATCCAACACCCTCGGGTTATCACCCATTAGTGCGCCTAATAATAATCATCCTTGTACCCCGGGTTATCACCCATTAGTACACTTAACAATAGAGTCTATGCACCCCTGAGTTATCACTCATTAGTGCGCTTAACTATAAGATTCCTCTACCCCCGGGTCATCACCCATTAGTGCTCTTAATAATAATATCACATAATAGGCATACACACATCCTATTATAATTTATTGGTATTTCTCCAACCTACATATATACTCCTCATACGTATTTTAATCTCATCACTATGTATAGAATAAATATTTAGATTACTATCTCTCTCGTAATCTCCAAGGTACATTCTTTCTATACTGAAATAATTAAAGTATTAAGCCTCACATACTTTTATCGAAATCCTTTCTTGCTTATGTTTATTATCGGACACTTTCTCTCACTCTAAGAAACTAGTAAACCCAAATTTGGACTTAAATAATATTACCAAGAAATCCCTCTGTCGCTCGAACCAGAAGGGCTGTCGCTTGAAGCAGAAATACATCTCGCTCGAACGAGAATGAGATGTCGCGCGAACGACTGCCACATGTCGTTCGAACGATGTCACGCGAGATCCCTATCTCGTCCGAACGACTTCGCGCGAGATGTCACTGTTCGTCTTCTTTCCCAGAATTCTGCGTTTTTCCACCATTTATGAACCTAGAAACCTCTAAGATTCAACACCCAATGCCTCATCATCAATACCCATCAACACCTAAGAGGTTATAAATCATTCCTAACCTCCTAGAATCATTAATTCGTCATAAATCATCATAAATATATAAAATCCCCAAATTAATTCATATAAACTCTAGTTTCCAAATTTTCAATTAAACAACCTAATCAATATATAATCAAATTATGTGATTAATCCTCTACATACATGAAGGACTTTAAACTGCTAATTAAACCACTCCTTAATCATAATTTAAATCTCCAATTTTGACCCAATTCATATGTAAATCGTGATTAATTTCACCTACATTAACATGAGCATGACTATTGCTAAAATAAAGCAAGTAATAAAAACTTTCCTCGAATGTGACGGTCTGATCCGTTGGTGATGTTGGTATATATGTGTTCCTCTCTTCTCGATCTAAGCGTTGGTGGTCACGGTTGTACAAGGTGAGGATAATTTGGCCATCCCTCTTGGAGTTTGGTTCTTCCTCACACCCTCTATGGCCGTCCTTTCCTTCCTGTGTCTCACAACCCTAAAAGACTTTTCTTGGCTGATAAAATAACTCCCAATTTTCGTCCATTAATTAAATCCTAAAATACAATTTAACATAATGCCCTCTCGGAACGTCGGTTAGGCCTAAAATTGCCCCGAAACCCAAACTAAACACCCGGGTATACTATTTTGACTATCTCGACACTCCCGGACTCAACGGTGCACTCTAAATGATCATACGAGTTAATAAAAATAAATTCACTTTTTATTCTATTCAATTAGTCCCGACACGACTCCCACGCATGTCATACTTAAATTACCAAACAGCCGTATTTCTCACTTCTGATAATTTATCAAATGTTATAATTCCATATTACATATCACACAGTAATATTCAATAATTCTCAACAATATGTATTAACCCTTGGCACGCTAGTTAATAATTATTTTAATCCGATTAATAACAAATTAATTTTTCGCATTTTAATTTAATTAATCCAATAACAATAATTAATTACATACTTATTCCCACAATAAAAATTAATCACATAATTATTTAAATCATCAAAAATACGAGGTGTTACACTAAGTGCACATCCTAATGCGTACAATTCATTTTACGATAAACTACCCATCTACTTAATAGGAGTAACCTAACTATATTCAACATGCCACATTTACCAATTGGAGATATATTCACAAGTCAATAATCATTAAGCACCATAGGCAATTAAAATTGATTCACAGTTTCTTCAATAAATTAATCAATTGGGTGACATACGATCTCAATGAGAACAGTTACAATCCTAATAATAACGGTTCTAAGACCATCCTTCAGTGAGTCACCCCACTGGATGAGCCCCTAAATACTATCATCTTCTAGGGCCTATAACCAAGACCACCTGGGCATCCTAAATCGCAACGCATGGGAAGCGAACATATACCTTCGATAGTGAGTCATATCCATACCCGTAATTTCCTCAATTCGAACAATACAATCATACAATGTAACAACCGGTACCATGGCCTGAAGACTATACTCGCACTGCATGATTAGCCAGGGGATTCACCTCTATCGCTTACTTCCCTTATGATAGCATTTAGAGAGGTATGTGTAAATTTGCCAGTCATAAAATATACCAATCATACGATCCTAAATTTCGAAACCATATGTACATACCAAATTGGCTACAAGAGATACTGGTTATCATACTAGCCCCCGAAGGTCCAACACACACTACCCGACTCTACACTAGTCCTACTCTCATTTACTAGACGAAATGAGACATTATACCCTTATAAATAGTCCTCGAAATAAGCTCGAACACTCCCATAATATCCTAGAGTATGACTATCCTTATGTGAGGTCATATTACTTCTCAATACATCCTAAGATAAGGTTCCTAAGCCTTAAACCCAAAAGAAAAAGAGTATAAATAAGATCCTATTCTTGGGCTGAAAACAGAGCACTAGTTGATCGGACCTTGATCCTCGGTCGATCGCGTATTTGGATATTGCCTTGTGCGCCAACCAGTGGTCTTTTTTCCTTTGGCCCGGTCGATCGGCGTCTTGGACGCGGTCTATCGATCATACCAGATAATTCGGCCATCCCCCATTTTTCTTACAAAACCTAAATCTCCAACTCTTCTTCTTCCCTCTACACCAACTATCATCAACAAATATTATCAACATATCATTTCTATATGATCATCTAACAATATACAACACTCAAATCATATCTAACTTATATAGGAGAAGATTTGAACAACAAACTCAATCAAAACTCTAAATGGGTTCAATCTTAAGAACAATAACTATTTACACCATTTATTCAACATAATCATAAAATATTGCAAGTATAATAACTTGCCTCAATATTGTATCCTCGGATTTCTCTTCGTAGTTGTGATTCCAAGCTCAAACAAACAATATCTTCTCTTTCTCTCAATCTCTCACTTATCTCTAACTTTATAGGTTTAGAAATACACAAATGAGATATAAATGCTCTTGCAAGACTTAAATTCCCAAATGCCTTAAGTCTAACATTAAATGCTTCTACATACTTAAAATGACTCGTAACATCATATTTAAGTCATAACTAGATAAAAGTACCCCGGAACCCCAAAACAACCATGGCACTTATTTTGACTATCTCGACCCTTCTCGGACTAACCGTGCCCTCTAAATTGACATCCAGGACATCGTTCATTAATTCCTATTCCAACGTCATATTAACATTTTAATAATACCTCGAATGGAATGTAAATAATAACCATCGTTATAAAGCCCGACGACTTAACAAAACATAATATTACACTATTTACTTTTGCAAAATGGTAAATATGCAATACTCATAAATATTAACTCTGAAATTACTAAAATCGATATTTACTTCGATTTCCTTTATTTTATTTAACTAACCCACATGGCAAATTTATATATAAATAGTTACTCAAAAGTAAGGGGTATTACATATTATTTTTCAAAAAAAAATCAACATCACACAATTTTGTGGAAAATAGGAATACTCGGTAAATTTGAGTAACTCGCTCTGATGCGAATTTGTAAATAGAAGTGAATTTTGCGCCGTGTGCGATATTGATTTGAACAAACTCGCAAATTCTAACCATAAACTTATTTAATTAGAGTCAATTTTAAACCAAATTAAACTAGCTCTACGCGCGCGCGTGTGTGTGTGTGTGCCAAACCATCATAAACAGAAATATGCTAACTCACATATTTCAGGAAAAATCCCTGAAGGGCAAAACCTTTTATTTAACTACGAATTAAATCGAAATTTACAATCATAATGAAATCTACAATAATTTTACGTCAACAAACCTACATAGACACGCAACCTAGAGTCAGCAATGGATTCCGTGCAACAAACCCACACGAACCACAGTCCAATCTTCAGCAAAGATCCACACACAACGAATCTCAATGGCTTTAGTCTATAAGTGTAGAGACGCACTCCACAATGATGAACAATAACAAAGTTTTGTTCTTGGGTTCCAAAATAATTCACACAAACTATTGGGGTATTGTGAATTGAAAACAAAAAGGTTTAAAACCCTAAAAGTGGGAAGACAAAGTATTTTGCCAAAGCAGTTTCGTCTCTGTTGAGAATCGCAGGTCTTATAATTACAAATTAAGTTGGATAAATTTTTTTCATAGAAAATCTAAGGCGACGTGTCCCTCAAATGAAACAGGACTCTCGCTCGAACGAGGACACATATTGCTCGAACAAGCTTCACGCGACATGGCTATGTCGCTTAAACGATAGCCACTATTACTCGAATGGGCCAGCACGAAAATAAAATTATTTTATATTTTTGAAAATTCGCTTTAGCAGTTAAAAAAATATTTTTGACGAAAAACTTAAAAACTTCGCTCCAACACTTAGAATATATTTTATGAAAAATATGCCAACACTTTAAGCGAATTATTGAGGACTTAAAACACAACCTTTCCAAAGTTAAACTTGTGGAGGCTTGAGTGTTGAAGAAAACTTGATATTCGGATCCGTCTTGATGGATATGATCTTGAACAATTCTTTGAGAGTTGTAGCGGTATACAACATGCTCAATTCATCATGAACATTTATTAAATTATGTCTTTACAATTAGGATGCCAAAATTACCATGTTTTGAAAAACTTATTTAGCATCTAGCATTCTCTAGTTTGGTATTCCAATTTTATGAATTCAATTGACCTTTGTCAAAAGATATGATACACCATTGTTGATCTTTCCCATCAATATTATCTCCTTAGAAGTCTTAGTAACACCTCGTATTTCTGAGTATTTGAATTTAATTAATTCAGTAATTAATTAGTTTTATTTTAAATTACGTGAGAGAAGTAATTCAATTGAATTGAGAGTGCTTATTAAATATTAATCAAGAGTGAGACAATGATAAATATTATGAATTTAATTTGCTAAGTGAATATTAAATAACGTGGGAAAATTATTACGCGTAATAGCGAGTGATATTGGTGTAAATGGAATTATCTCAATCGGGAGTCGGGTGAAGACTAATTTGGGGTTGAGATGGAATAATTATATAGAGTGACTCAGATGTTGATTTTGAGGTTCCATATGACTCCAAAAGGGTCAAAATAGTCAAAATAGTATACTCGGCGGTGTCGATTGGGTCCTGAGGCATTTTTAGGCTAAACCGGCACCGTATAGGGGCGTTTTAGTCATTTGGGAAATGAGGGTTAGGAGACCTACGAATTTTAACTCCATTATCATATGTTAGATAAGAGGGGGTAGAGTTAGAAACTTAAAATACAACAGGAGTCCATTTGAGAGAAAAAGGAGAGAGAGTTCTTGAAGCTTTTGGAGCTTTCATCTTATTCTTGCACCACAAACCTCTTGGGAAGGAAGATTGGAGGAGGAAACAATCAAACCAAACTACAAGCCATGAAATCAGACCCTAGTGATCAAAGGCAAGTGTTTATATACAAGTTATTTAAAATTATAATACTCGTATGACTAGGGTTTAATCATATTTCGATTAAAGTGATAATTCTTGGAAGAAAAGAATGATTTAAGCGCATGGTTGGGTAGAAATTGCATGCAAAATGATTTGTTATCAGTAAAGGATAATAAATTAAAGATTTTGTGTTATTATCCATGAATTAAATCTGGGTTTTTTATTTATTGAGGGGCTGTTTGGTGGCAGCTTTTCATTTTCTCCTTTCAACGACATGTTTTTAAGCCTAATGCTAGAGATTTGCAAAATATTATCATATTCTCAAACCATGATTCTCGTGACTATGCGGTCAGTTCCTACGAGTTACATTAGTTTCATAAGAGGTGTTTGTATGTCTTACATAGCTATTTGGTGGTTGATTTGTATTTTCTCCCTTTAACAACATGTCTTTAAGCTTAAGTCTAGAAATTTGTAAATTTTTATCATATTCTCAAACTGGGAGTCTCGTAACTATGTGGCCAGCTCTTAGAAGTTACATTAGTACCATGAGATGTGGTCATGCCTTTCACGAGACTATTTAGTGGTTGTTTTTCATTTTTCCCTTTCATGGCATGTTTTTAGGCCCAAGTCTAGAGAATTGAAATTTTCTGTCATAAACTCAAATAGAAACTCCCGTGACTATGCGTTCAGTTCTTATGAGTTACATTGGTCCTGTGCGAAGTGTTCATTCCTCTTACGGGGATGTTTGGAGTTATTTTGCATTTTTGGCCTTTAACGACCTATTTTTAAGCCCAAGTATAGGTATTTTCAATTTTTTATCATATTCTCAAAATGGGTATCCTAGGACTACACAGTCAGTTCCTACGAGTTACTTTGGTCGCATGCGAGATGTTCATGCCTGTTACAGGGTTATTTAGTTGTTGTTTTATTTTCTCCCCTTAAATGCATGATTTTAAGCCTAAGTCTAGGGCTTTGAAAAATATCATCATATTTTCAAACCAAAAGTCCCATGACTATGCGATCAGTTGCTATGAGTTACATTAGTCATGTATAAGGTTTCGTGCCCCTTACGAGTCTGTTTGGTACTTGTTTTGCATTTTCAGCCTTTAACGATAATTTTTAAGCTTAAGTCTAAAGATTTGCAAATTTTTTCCATAATCTCAAATCTGGAGTCCCGTGACTATGCGGTTAGTTCCTACGAGTTACATTGGCCTCGTAGGAGGTGTTCATGCCTTTCATGGAGTCATTTTTTTTTCATTTTAGACCTTTAACAACATGTTTTTGAGACAAAATGTAGATATTTTAAAATTATCGTCATATTCTCAGGCCAAAAGTTCCCTGACTAATCAATGATTTCCTACGAGTTACATTGATCCCGTGCGAGGTGTTCATGCCTCTTATGGGGCCATTTTGGAGTTGTTTTGCATTTTTTTTACCTTTAACGGTATGTTTTTACGCCTAAGTCTATGTAGATTTGTAAATTTTCATCATATTCTCAAATCAGGAGTGCCATAACTAGTCAATCAGTTCCTACGAGTTATATTGGTCACGTGCGAGGTGTTTGTGCCTCTTACGGGGCCATTTGGGAGTTTTTATGTATTTTGACCATTAACGACATGTTGTTAATCCTAAGTCTAGAGATTTTCAAATTATCATCATATTCTCAAATTGGGAGTCCAGTGATTATTCGATCAGTTCTTATAAGTTTCATGGGTCTCGCGCCAGGTATTCGTGCCTCTTATGGGACCATATGGTTGTTGTTTTGGGTTTTCGCCCTCTAGTGGCATGCTTTTAAGACTAATTCTAGATATTTATAAATTTTCATCATATTCTTAAACCGAGAGTCCCGTGACTACACGATCAATTCCTAGAATTTACATTGTCCGGTACGAGGTGTTCGTGCCTCTTATGGGACCATTTTGGTGTTTTACCCTCTAACGGCATGTTTTGAATCCTAAGTCTATATACTTCCAACTTATCGACATACTCTCAAACCGAGAGCCCAATGACTATGCGGTCAGTTATTACGAGTTACATTGGTCCCGTGCTAGGTGTTTGTGCCTCTTATGGGGCCTTTTTGGAGTTATTTCGGATTTTCACCCTCTAACAGTATGTTTTTAGGCCTCGGTCTATATATTTCCAAATTATCATCATATTCTCAAAACGAGAGTTCCCTGGCTACGCGATTAATTCCTACGATTTACATTGGTCCCATGCAAGGTGTTCGTGTCTCTTACATGGCTATATGGAGGTTGTTTTAAGCTTTTGGACCTATTAAACAGAAGATATACATGACTCATCTATTTATTAATAATTCCATTTTTTTCTATAAACGAAGTCTTTCATCTATATACCCAAATTTATGTTGAATTAATCTACTATTATGAACCTTTAGATTTAAGAAATGGTTCCATAATTCTTTTTGAAACAAAAATGTAATCGGTAAAGTCATATAAATTTTTTGAGTTATCTTATAGAAAGTTCTAATGTTGATCTTCACAAAAAGGTCTAACACAACTTGCAACTTCATTAGCATAAAATGAAGGAAAAGGTCATGTGTTGGACTATAAAACAAATCACTATAAAATTAAGGAAAGTTTTCAATCTTAAAGGCACAAGTTTAGACCCCACAATGCATAACCAACATCAATTAGTATTCATGCATCAATGAACTATTACTATAATTTTTCACAATAAACATTAGGTAGCCATAGGAATTCGCACTATCTTTGAAATAAATAAAAGTTAAGAGGAGCAAAAGTCATATATAGTTCCAACAAAAAAACATGAGACTTAAAGAGGAAAGTGTTAAGAAAATTAGATAATTCTGACAAAGTCAACAAGATTGTGAACTTTGACATGCGTGCTTATGGCTACAGTAACAAAAAATTCATAAAGATAAGAAGTAGGTTACAAGTGAATCATATATGATCCCATTTTGTTTCATTTGATACTAAAACTTAACAAAACAAGACACTAAAATAGATCAAGCTTTGATTCAAGTTCAACTTAATGAGCACAAACTAAAGAAGTTGTTGATATTATAGTGGGTCTAGGCTTGTAAATGTATCAATTTTTTATTAATGGATCTATAAGTAGATCAACTGAATAAAATTTGTTCAGTATTCGTGAATTTGAATACAATTTGATTATTATAAATTTTAATAGTTTATATCTAGCTAAATTCATGATCACCATTGGATTGATAACTGGGATAAGATGTACTCATGTAATTATAACTCTAATATATTTATAGATTATATCTTATTGGATCAAGTCCTTAAAAGGTTTAATGTGACTCAGATTCATATCAGTATTTTTTTCAAGTCTCGATTCATCAACAATAACCCCATAAAATTCAATTCATTGTATTACACAACAACACTGTTGTAACATAAAATTTCTAAAATTTAATTAATAAGTATAGTATAATTACCTGAGAAGGATGAACTTGTCCTTGAATGATGTTTAATATCGATATGTATTTTTCTTGATTAACTTCTTTTTGTTCGTGGAAAAGAGGAAACCATGATATTCTATGTATGAAAAAACGTACTACAGTCAGGGTACTTGGGTAATAAAATCTTTTGAGGGAATTATCTACATATTTGTTCATAGTATAACTCTTCATATAGTTGTTTAATAATTAACAAGTGTTTTGCTTTGTTTTGAGATGATCAATTTACCCGAGTATTTGTGCGAATAAAGATTCTTAGTTTTAAACAAAGATATGTATGTATGTATATATATATATATATATATATATATATATATATATATATATATATATATATATATATATATATATATATATGTGTGTGTGTGTGTGTGTGTGTGTGTGTGTGTGTGTATGTGTGTGTGTATACATTATATAATATGTTACAGATTGATATTTTTATTTTTGGAGTAAAAATACTGACCAAAAGTATTCATCATCCACAACAAAATGCTCAACGAACGTAAATGCATCAACTACCCTATTATCTTGCATGTATTTGTGGCTAATGGAACACATCTATTGCAAGAGCACAATTTATGTGGTTTACTCATAGCTTAGGCTTACATAGATTTTGACGTATCCCGTTACACATCAACTTGAGCCCTCACGAAGAACAAAATCTCCAACATCTCCAACTTTCAAGGTTCTCCACACTATGAAGATATAATGCTATTAACAGTTTAAATTTATTCATCAAATTTTGATAAGCACCTAAAAATGTACATTTTACACCCCGAATAGACGTATTTTACTCGACAATTTGGCTCTTATACACATTAATGTTTATTTTCTACGTCAATTGTGGCTTGCGGATGTAAAAGCGATAAATCAAGTCAAATGCACATTTAAGGAGGCAAACCTGTCCCCGTACCTTAAGTCTAGCCCAAACCCTCTCTATCATGTCCCAAAACCACCCGAGCCCCGTGTGTGTTTGGTTTGTCCCCTTTTATTTATTTTCTTTTATTTTATTTTATTTTTTTAAATTTTTTATTTGTGTCGTTTGTAATTATTTTTTTATGTTATATTTTGTTTTGAGTCATGTATATATTCTTAGGATTCATTTTTTATGTTTTATTTTTGTGTGTCGCGTGTGTTTTTATTATTTTTATATTTTTATACTTTTTAGGTGTGCGTTTTAGTTTATTTAATTTTTATTTTATTTTTAGTTTTTATTATTAGTTTAGTTTTGTTATTTCTTATTAAGTTAGGTTTATTAGTTTTATTTTATATTGAGTCTTTTATTTTAAGACTAGGAATTTAATTTTTGATTTTATATTTCTTTAGTTTTATTTTTCTTTTTTTTAGGTTAGCGTTTTAATTAGATTTTATTGTTATGCTTTTAGATGTGTCTTAATTTTATTCTTATTTTTAGGGTCATAAATTAAACACACACACTCCACACTATCCTAACTCACCTACACTCAAACAACACACTCACTCACACCCTAAATACCATAAATTACACACACACCACAAATCCCACTCACCCTCACCCAACTTACCATACACTAAACCACACCCAAAGACCCCCACAACCATCATCTTAACCTCCCACCACCTCATTCTCTCTCCTTCATTAAAACTCCAAACCTCACCTTCTTCTCTCTCATCTCCCACCACCTTATCACCCCATACCCACCAACACAACCCGAAGCCCATGGCCATTTTCAACCCGGGTTGAACCGACCCTTAACCTGAGAGCCCGAGCTTCCATACTCGTGAAGAAAAACTGGGACCCCTTCTGCCCGTAAACTCACCTACCCGCGATGCCGGACATCCCCCGGTTGAACCCGCTTGAACCCGCGGTCTGTCCAAACCCGAGACCCAGTTGCCCGAACCCGTGACCAACACCGCATTTCATTCCAAGCAAAACGCAATTTCTTCCAAGACCCACGTCCCATTTCTCAAAGTCTTATCTGATTTCTACCAGCTAAAGCCATATCAGCCAAAGTCAAACATAAAACAAAACTAAAACCCAAATGTTTTAAAAGCCTTTTAACCCCCTTTTCCCAATATACACACAAAACCTTATTAGACCCCTTATTCCTTAATTACCCTCACCCAAAACAAAATTTTATTCCCTCACCCAAACCACATGCACACCTTTGTCTTCCCATTTATGCCCCTAGCTCCATGTGTCTCACTATAAATGAAGACCCTAAAGATCATTTGGAGATCATCTAGAGAGACTTGGAGAAAAAGAGAGATAGTTTAGAGTAGAAAATAAATTAGGTAGAAATATTTGTAAAAAGTTTTATTTTTATTTTTTTAGAGAATTGGTGAGATTTAATTGTGAGTGATTTGATTTGTATTGAAGAAGATAGAGTTCAAATTGCCAATTTCAAGGAGACTTGTTGAAGATTTGTTCTATTTCTCTACTATTTTATTTTATATGCCTTTGATTATTTCTTCATTATGTTTAATATCATGTTAGGCTAAAAACCCTTTCAAGGGGTGGGGTGACCCATTATTTGATGTTAATCTTAATTTAAATAATTAATTTTAATGAATCAATTAATTTTAATTAACTAAAATATATGGTGTCATCCTACCCCTTGTTAGTCTTCACTTTTATTTCCTCACCCATCCCATATTTTAGATTTTTATTTAGTTAGATTTACTTAGTGTCTTCACTTACTTTTTAGTTACTTTTATTTACATCGTTGATTTAGTTTAGTCTTATTTCAGCTCATCTCAAAGATTGTTTTAATGTTTGAAAAAGCTAAAAAAAATTAAAAAATTAAAAATCAAAAAAGTGAATAATAAACAAATGAATTACATGCCTCTCTTGTATGTTTCACCCTTAGATTTGGATTGATTCCCTTACTTAACGCTGCAATCTAGATTTATTATAATTTTGTAGGTATGAACGGCTTTGATTAGAGGATCTTTTACACAACGAAAGAGCGAAAAAGTTTTGCTTAGAGGACTCGCAGGGCCGACTGAGATAGGCGTGATCTCCCACCGGTTGACTCAAATTGTTCATCACCCCACGATGTAAAAATCATGGGAGGTACATTTCTAAAACCCACGCGCCTCTTCAGTTAGCGAGTCAATTTTTGTGTGTAATTTTGTTCTCTTGTGTGATTTTATTCTCGCATTTATTTTCGAATGGTGTGATGAATTAAATTACTAAGACCTACACCCGATCATTCACGAGAAGGGATTTCATCACCCAATTCACTCACTTACCATTGTGTGCTACCCTAGCCATCATTAAATTTAAAATCAATCAACAAGGTATCCCACTAGGAGAACATTTTTGCAAAGGCGATCACTCAGATAAATTCCGTGATTTTTATCGCCCGCGGACTTGATTAAAATTTGACTACCCTTCCATTAAATGTAAAGAAAAAAATTGGCTATGTGCTAGTTAGGATTTATCCTTGACTTGTCTATGTCCAATTAATTTTTCGGTAGTCAGTTTTAGTGAGTGAATTCAAACTTCAAAGAGTCCAAATATTTTTCCCACTCTTTTCTTCCAAAAAATCCAAAAATATTTTCTTCCTTTATTTTTCAAAAAAAAATCCAAAAACATTTTCTTTCTTTTTTTTTTAGAAAATCCAAAAATATTTTCTTTCTTTCATTTTCAAAAAACTCCAAAAATATTTTCTTTCCTTTTGAAAAAATTTAAAAAATTCAAAAAAATATTTCTCGTCATGGCCGATGAACATCCCTTATGGGACTACTTTGGTCATTTGCCTTTGACATGTGACACGTGTGAGAGTGATCCTCTGCCATCTCTTTATGATATCCTTAGTGGTTTCACCTCTCTCAAGAGCACCGTTGATACTCTTGACCCCTCTATGCACGCATTTCCTATTCCATCACCCATACTGTCAAGTGTTCGACGTGTCACATACTTTGTCGTGCACCCATTGTTCATAAGCCGATCACTTATCCCATGAGTGTCCATACTTTTCATATCCATCCGAACCCACCATAGAATATGTGTATCCATATGACAATGTCCCGGAACCCACCTCGGTTTACTATGCCGATGTATCTAATTCTGAGTTATGTGAGTACCATATCTATTCGTGGAGGTCTGATCACCCTTTCGCATAATATGAATTCCAACTCGATGTTATGGATCCTCATATGTTCCAACAATCATCATGGCAACCTTGTGCACCGTATCCCGATCAGTTTCCTCACTACGCACCCAATGATTATCAGCCTTTTATCTCTCACGGAGATGCTTCTCCCGTGTATGACACACTTAACCCCGATTCCCACAATTCATATGAGTATTCTCCGTTTTCACATAGTGAGTTGTGTCCACCTCAATCACCACAGCCACCACCCGTCACTTCACCACTATCATCCACATCCTCTCTCGAGGCAGACTTGCAAAAGTTCATACTCTAGCAAGAGCAAGCCACTCAAATTCAAAATGAATCCCTCCAACGGCTTGAACAAATATTAAATGAAATTGAGTGCGAGCGAGAGTCGGACTTCACCCCAAGTCAACCCATTGTTTCCCCCTCGTGGAGTGATGATGCGTCGTCTTGGGCCACTGATTTTGAGTGTGACCAACCCTACTCATAAGCACCCAGAACTGTACAATTTATACCCCAAATGGACGTACTTTAGTTGCTAATTCTCGACAATATATGCGCTTAATTATTCAATATGCAGGCTTAATTGCAGTTGCGGTGTCAAAATCTATATTTCCAGGCAATTGTGCGCAATATGGAGTTAAATACCCTTGTCGAACATGATTGTTGCTACAATTTTGCAAGGATTAAACAGTTGCCTCAATTTTGAAGGTTTGATCTCCTCTTGATGTTGGTATAGGTGTGTTCCTTGCCTCACGATCTACACTTTGGCAGGATTTTTGGTGTGTGTTCTCGAATTAATTAATAATCAATTTTCTCACACTTTTAATTTAATTAATCCAACAATAATAATTAATCCCACAGTTATTTAGCATAACAAAAATACGGTGTATTACATACACCCCCTAATAACGGAATTTTGCCTCGAAATTTGAAAAGTAAACCATACCTAGTCAGAATAAGTCTGTATATTTCTTGCGCATATTGTCCTCTCACTCTGAAGTACACTCCTCTATATTAAGATGCTCGCACTAAATTCGCACAAGTGGAACTACCTTTGACCTCAATTTCCTCTCGCTACGGTCTAGGATAGCCACTGGCCTCTCCTCATAAGAACTGTCGGGCTGCAATAGCAATGTGGTTGTGGTCCAACTCATCCCGAAGATACCACCTAATTGATGAGATGTGGAACACGTCATGAATATGGGTCAAGTGCTCCGGCAACCCAAATCTATATGCCACTAGTCCGATCCTATCGATGATGGTAAATGGTCCTACGTATCTCGAGGCCAATTCCCCCTTCTTCCCGAACCTCATCACTCCTTTCATAGTATACACTCGCAGTAATACTTGGTCCCCCACATTAAACTCCCTAAAGGTCTGCTTCGTATCATGTAGCTTTTCTACCAGTCTTGTGCTACCCGAATGCGACTCCTGATCAACTCAATCCTGGATGATGTCTCCTGAATCACCTCTCGCCCAAGTAACTTGTTGTCCCCCACCTCTAGCCAACAAGTGGGAGAACAATAAGGTTTAACATACAATGACTCAAAAGGGTCCATGCCAATCGTAAACTAGTAGGAGTTATTATAAGTGAACTCCACCAGTGGAAGGTATTGCTACCAACCGCCTCCAAAATTAAGGACACACATGCATAGCATATCCTCCAGCATCTGATTTGTACGCTCAGTCTGTCCATCTGTCTGTGGATGATAAGTTGTACTCAACCGCAACTCGGTACCCATAGCCTCCTGAAAACTCTCCTAAAAGTGAGAAACAAAAATCTTGTCTCTGTCAGACACGATATCTAGGGGCACCCCATGCAACCTCACTATCTCAGCAATAAATAACTTGGCATATTATCCTGTAGTGTAGTCTGTCCGAACTGTTAGAAAATGTGCTACCTTGGTCAAACGATCCACCACTACCCATATAAAATCGTGACCACATTGTGATATAGGTAGCCCAGTGATAAAATCCATGAAAATTCTCTCCCATTTCCATGTAGGGATCTCTAGTGACTGCAGTAACCCTGAAGATCTCTGATGGTCCACATTTACCAGCTGACAGGTGGCACACTTGGGCAAGGACTCCGTAATGTCCTTATTCATCCCACTCCATTAGTACTGTCACCTCATATCCTGGTACATCTTATCCCCTTCAGGATGTACCACAAATCCAGACCCATGCGACTCTGTCATTAATGCATGACATGAGTCCTCACCCTCCAGAACCACTAACCTCCAATTAAATCGTATTCCTCCATCTAAACTTACTGAGTAGGACCATGTGCCTTCGGCTAGAAGTCGCACGATCTGGTCCTGGAAAAATGAATCATTTTCTTGGGCCTGAATCACCTTCGTAACGATCTCCAACGTGACTATCATGGCGGACATAAAGGATCGGGCCACTGCATCCTAATGTCCCAACTCTTTCCACTTTGCCTTCCACACTTCCGCCACCATACCTATTGGCCTACGGCTCAACGCATCAGTAACTACATTGGCCTTCCCCGGGTGGTACTGTATCTCTAACTAGTAATCTTTCACAAACTCCATCCACCCGCGCTGACACGTGTTCAAATCTCGCTTAGTGAACAAGTATTGTAGTGACTTGTGGTCTATGAAGACCCAAAATTTCTCCCCCAACAAGTAGTCCGTAGGGCAAACATGTCCGCTGCTAGCTCCAAGTCATGGGTGGGGTAATTCCTCTCGTGAGGATTGAGCTTGCGGGAGGCGTAAGCTATAACCTGCTCCTCCTATTGAAGTACTCTGCCAAGTCCCTATAGAGAAGCATCAGTATATGCCAGGTGCTACACCCCTGTCCTGGGTAAAGCAAGAACTGGCGCCGAAGTCAACTTATCATTTAGCTCATCGAAAGCCAACTGATAAGTATCATCCTACGTGAAATTCACCCCTTTGCGAGTCAAATTTGTCAATGGGACCGCAATCTTCGAGAACCCTTGGATGAATCATATGTAATATCCAGCTAACCCCAAGAAGTTACGCACCTCTGTTGATGTCGTGGGATTTCCCCACTCCCTCACTGCTGATACCTTGCTCGGGTCCACTGATATCCCCATCTCTGACACAACATGCCCCAGAAATTATACTTCTTGTAACTAGAATCTGCACTTTTCATACTTAGCATACCGTTGATGCTCACGCAGAGTCTAAAGAACTCATCTCAAATGCTCGACATGCTCCTCCTCAGTCTGGGAATAAATTAGAATGTCATCTATGAAGATAATGACAAACTGATCTAGGAACTCTTTGAACACCCGATTCATTATGTCCATGAATACGGCTGGAGCATTTGTGAGACCAAACGGCATGACTCAAAACTAATAGGACCCATACCTCATTAAGAATGCAGTCTTTGACACGTCCTGCTCCCTAATCTGTAACTGATGATATCCTGACCTTAAATCTATCCTTGAGAAGAAGGCTGCTCCTCTCAACTAGTTGAACAAGTCATCGATTCAGGACAACGGATATTTATTCCATATAGTGACTTTCTTCAACTCACGATAGTCCACACACAACCTCAATGAACCATCTCCCTTCTTTATAAATATCTCAGGAGCACTCCAATGTGAGGTACTCCTTTGAATGAAGCCCTGTCTCGACAGCTGCTCAAAATGATCCTGTAACTCCCTTATCTCAGTTGGAGCCATACGGTACGATGCGCGGGCAATTGGCCGAGTGCCTGACATCAAATCTATAATCAAATCTATCTCTTGGCTAGGCAGTAGTCCCAGTATATCCTGGAACACGTCGAAAAACTTGTCAACTATAGGAATCGAATCAATAGGAATCACTATCTCCTTATAGGTCTCATCTTCTATATAGTATAATTGGGTGGATGATCCTCCCTCGGGACGAGGCATCGCCACAAAAAATGTCTCCTTGTCTGGAATAGCAAAAATAATGGTCCTACTGAAACAGTCTATAGTGGCTCTATAAGCAATAAGCCAATCCATGAGAATAATGGAACCATGCTCGTGTATATCTCAGACTAGCATATATACAGGAAAACAAAACTCCCAATCTCTATACCTACTCCTCAGCATATAAAGAAGATCAACGACCCATTACCCAACGGTGAGTATACACATGTCATTGTACTCTCTACAGTATCTAACAACCCCGTGGCCCATACGAAACTAGTGGCTATGAAGTAGTGTGACGCCCCCGCATCAAATAAAACGTTTCCCATGGTACCATGAATAGAAAATGTACCCTCAATGGCGGGTGGTGCTTGCTATGGTGCTGCTGCCTGGTGGACGTTATAAAAACGTCCGTACTGTAACTTCCCTTACTGGAACGACAGAGCGGGCAAAGTCGGGACTGGTTCCACTACTGGTAGGACGATGAGAAAGATGGGTCTCTGGGCCTCCTGCTGGGCTCCCTGCTATTTGGGGAACCTACCCTCATCGGGGAAATCCTGTTTCCTATGGCCAGCCTTGCCATAAGAAAACCACATGCCGCTAAAGTTGCCTCCCCTATGCCCCTATTGGCTTGGGCCTTGTTGGCCATTGATGCCCCTCCACAGGCCCTCCCAATGCCTTTATTATCCCTGATGGCCCTACTGATAATAAGGTTGGACCTGCTGACTGGACTGTCCGTACCTATAACCCCCATATCCCTGCCTAGAATTACGAGATCAAAATTGATTAGTAGGTTCCCCCTCCTAGGAACTCTACTCACCCTGACGGGCCTGTCCTTGAGATGTTGGTGCCCCATCGGCACTACTGCCTCATGCTCGGCTCTACTGGCTGGACTTCTCGGCTCGTTTGCTCCCCTGATGATGGAAGCGGTGGTCCTGGCAATGCAACAGGGTGACATTGAGTACGTCAGTATAAGTACCCAACGACAGATTACCTATGAGGTTCTGTCGAATCCTCCAATTCAACCCATCCATGAACATCTGAATCCTTTTCTCTTCGATAGGTGCCTCATCTGGCACAATGGTGATCAATCTCGTGAACTCCTCCTCATACTCAGCGACAGTCATACTCTCCTGCTTGAGATTCAGTGGTTTTTACCTCATCTCTGTCTGAATGCCGAAAAGAAAGTATTTACGATCAAGCCGCTCCCAAAAGCTCTGAATCGTTATATTATCCCTCTCTTCTAAGGTGGTAGTGCACTCCCACTACTGTAAAGAGGCCCCCACTATCTTGTAGGAAGCCAGTAACTACCTCTGAATGTCGATAAACTCGTACATGCGAAGATGCCTCTAGATATCTTTCTTCCACTGGTTCGCTATAATGATGTCAGAACCGCCCGAGAACTCTGGGGGATGTCCCCCCCTAAAAAGCATCCCTGACCCTCTCCCATGCAGTGGGAAATGGAACCGAAATTGGCTCCACAGCCTGTACCTGGGGTGGGGCCTGCTGCACCATCGCTAAAGTTGCATTTACCGCCTGTGCAAGTATGGAGATAACTTCAATTGCGTTTATCATTCCCTGAGCTTGAGCTTTTGTTTGCTCTAGTTGGATATTTCTATTCCTCAGGGATCATCTCGGAGGCATCTGAAATGAGAAGGGAATTATTAGTCCATAATTATTATTAAATCTCAAATAGCTAAAGCTGTAAACACATAAATAAGAGTACAACAGTCCTAAAGATAGGGCTCGATATCAAAGAACGCTAAGCGGAAATCATAGTAAGCCGTACAGATCCTAAAGGACACTAGAACATGATGCTCTGCAACCTTTGACACCCCGCCTAATTAAATACCGGGTGATCAGTCCTTTATTAAATTTAAAATAGAATGTTCTTTGGATTCATTCTTAGCATCACTATCGAAAACATTCCATATTCTTAATCGCATAATAAATAATTAAGCTAAGTGTCAAAACATTTTCTCATTTGATTATACCTAACTAATCCATTAATAAATTTCCATTCTTTAAAATATAAGCTACTCGCATTCCACAAGAATAAAATAAATAATGAACATGAGTTAAATACCGAAATAAATCGGGTTGGATAAAACACTCCAGTTCAAAGTCACAAACCAACAAACCATAATGTCCTCAAGTGAAATAAAAAATAAAATCCTGAACTGAACTGAACTGAGTACAATCTCTACTAAATGACAAGGAAAGGGTCGTAACATGCCCTGAAGGAAATATCTGAAAAGAGTAGAGGGAAATGATAGGAGCGTCTAAGTGCAAAGGCCTGCAACTCCCACAACTGCTGTAGCTCGCTAAATGATCCACGCATCTAAGTCTGGTACCCCTGTGGCTGGGCACCTGATAAATAATATATATAGCAAAAGAGAAAAGTAATAGTAAGAAACGGGTCAGAGCCCAAGTTGTAAAAAGATTTGTTTTAGCAAGTATTTAAAACTTCAATGATGCAATTATTAAGTGCATGTTAGTTTCGAGATCTCACATGAGATTCTCACCTCTCCGCTATTGTGCACGTCTAACATACGTACTCTAATCTAGTTATCCATAATGTTCCCAACTAGATCATAGACTTATAGTTCTAAATATATCTCAAAGGATTAACCCGTATCTCCCATACAATACGCTAATAATATTCTTTTATGTCAGTTACCCTTATTTTACATTCACTGTTTTGATAGAGAATCTTTTATCCACTGAAATTACTTTACTTACCAACATTTATAAATTTCCTAATTTCACACATTAGAATCATTCATTCACATAAGTATATATATATATATATATACATATATATATATATATATATATATAAGTCCTGCGCCCCTTGGTTAGGACCACTTGGCTCAATGCATACTCTGATATCATGTCCCCATGCATCGCTCACTACGAAAAGGAAAATTCGTTCGGTGTTTCTCACAAACCATAAATCTCATAACACAAATATTGCAGGCGAGCATACTCACCAGCCAAATGGGTCACGCACATACCTAAGCTCACATTCGACCGTAGAAACTACCCTACATCTCAAATAACACGTATCCAAGTTCATATGATCTTGGTACAAGTCAAATGTCCCCCCATTGGGTCACCCAGGATAAGACTGTACATTGCGCGACAACCTCCTCCCGATAGCAAGCAGCGTAGGTATGCGATACACACAATAATAATAATAAAATAGTAGGCACTCCCCTGTCCTATTAAAGTCCAAGTATTCACTCAACCCATACATACATTTCTACTCGTAGTATACTTTTCATTACTACTTATAATGTGATTAATTCGATAATCCACTCTCTCAAAATTTCCATAGTTAATTCACCTAACCAAGCCTTAAGGTATCATCCTAGGAATGCTTCCCAAATAATTCTGCACTAAGTTAATATCACTAAATGGCAGTTTACCTCACTAAGCTAACTGTGTAACACATTTTAGGGGAAAAATAGGGATTTTTGGAATTTTTCTGGGACTGTCGTTCTGACCAGAACTTGTTTCGTTTGAACAAATTAACATGTCGTTCGAACGACTATACATCTCGTTTGAACGAGAGGTTATCGTCTCCATTATGCAACCTGGTGTGTTTTTTCAAACTTTTTCAAACTAAAACCTCTATAGATTTGTCCCAAACTCCCAGCAATCACTTCCAATCAATTATTAAACATGTTGGGATAACATCTAATAATCTAGAATCATTTAATCATGCATAAACCTTAATAAATTCTGAGAATCCCCAAAATCAATAAAACAAACCCTAGTTCTTCAAATTTCTATACAAGAACTCAAAATCAGATTCGTCCATCATAACTAATCATCAATTCATGATCTCCAACCTATCTACGTGAGGGATTCATCCCAATTAGATACCAGATTTTTAATTGATGTCATTAATTCTCTAATTTCATCAAAGTTAATAAACCATAAATGAGTATTATGTATCTATACTAACATTAACATGACTATTGATACAATTTTGCAAGGATTAAACACTTGCCTCAATTTCGAAGGTCTGATCTCCTCATGATGTTGTTATAGGTGTGTTCCTCGTCTCATGATCTACACATTGGCGGGATTTTTGGTGTGTGTTCTTGAGTTATGCACCAAGAACTCCAATGACTTCTTCTTCCTTCCTCTGTGCCTTTCTCTTTTGTCTCTCGCAGGTTTAGAATTGATAACTCCTCTCGAACCCACATTCTTCTATATTTAATTTCCTAATTTTCGTCCATAATATTTTCCCAAAAATTCAAAGGACAAAAATACCTTACGGGGTGCCGGTTAGGCCTAAAAAAATCCTGGAGTCCAAATAAAATACCTGAGTAGAGTTTTCCAGCTATCTCGACTCTTCCGGACTCAACAACGTGGTCAAAATTACCATACGAGTTACTTAAAAATAATTTACTTCTTTAACCCATTAAATTAGTCATGACACGACTCGCATGCGCGTCCTGACTTAATGTACCAAACTGTCATATTTTCCACTCTCGATAATTTATAAAAAATTCATAATTCCATATTATGCATTCCCACAGTAATATTCCATAATTCTCAACAATAAGTATTAACCCTTGGCACGCTAGTTAATATTTATTTTTAAGTCCGAATTAAGTAATAATCAATTTTCTACATTTTTAATTTTATTAAACCAGAATAACTAATCCAACAATTATTTAGCATAATAAAAATACGGGTGTTAAAGTAATGCATTGGGGAAAGTTCTTTTGAACTTGGTTTGGAGTGGTAAGACATTGTCGGATGCTAGTACATCAGTTTTATATGTTAAATTATTGAACGTGCAGAGGAAATGTAGAATGGCTACAGTGGAAATATTTCGACTTCTCAAATAAAATCCAATTTTAATTAATCCCAATTTTTAGTTAAACCCTAAAACATGCATCTAGATGATTTATCTAATAAAATAAAGCATGCAGGATAAAATAAAAAAATTCAGGAAAAATCCCCCAAAGGGGCAAAACCTTTTATTTCACTATAATTTGTAAGAAAACGTCTTACAGGGGTTACAATGAAATAGGGTGACATACGAAATACCCGCAGGTGTCGGTTTCGATGTCTCGACTGAAATCTCCCGCAAGAACTCCAGGTGGTTAGCAATGAAGAAGAGAAACGGCTTCTCTACAAGTGTGATCTTTATAAGGACTCCGTCCACAATAGCATGCAACTGTCGGTTGTAGAGATCTCCCCACAAAGATAAACAGTAGCAAGGTGTGTTCTTCAACACCAAAACAATTCACTAAAGCATATGGGAGTTTTGTGAATTGAAAATAAAAAGGGATTAAAACCCTAAAGGAAGAAGCCAAAAAGGATTCTGCTTTTGCAATTTTTCGGTTCGTCAAAACGCTGTGACTTCTTAATGAAAAAGGAACCAAATAATGAGATTTTATAGAAAATTGCGCCGCCTCGAAAATAGAGCTCGTTCGAACGATATCAGCAAGTCACTCGAACGAAGGACAAAAGTCGTTCGAACGAGATCTAACGACATGCAATGTCATTTGAACAACAATTGCAGGTCGTTAGAATGACCTATCAAGCGATATTCCATGTTTGCCTGTAGAAAATTTCGATACGAATGCGTGGCCGCCAGTTTTGTATCATTCTGATTTTTTATGAATTAGTTATGATTTTTCTACGGAAAGGTATCCGAAAACCAAATCTTTAGAAAAATATTTTGTAAAAATATCCCAAAAGCTCTAAGTGAAAAGTTAAGTTATTTAAAGCATAACCTTACCAAATTAAACTTCGCGAAGCCTTGAATGATGAAGAACTTGAGTAATTCGGATCCGTCTTTGATGTAGATGTCTCTTGAATGCTCTTCGATGGTGTAGCGGTATATGACATAATAAATTGATAACGGACCTATGAAAATATGTCCTTACAAATCCCCCCCTATGTCTATGCCGGTACATACATAAAATATCCGAATTGTCAAAAACCGAAATGCCTATACAAATCTATCCTCCCATGAATAAATTTGCAAGACCTCAAACTGTTCTTCAAAAAGTCTTCATCAAATCTCAAAGTTTTTCTCATCAGGGTGTGCAATATAATGATCTTCAGTCTTTGTACCTACACACATGAGATAAAGCAAAATACCTTCGTGACACATCGAGTTTGAAATGATATAAAAATAAAGCATTAATAAATCAAATCTCCCCCATAATGCAAAAACTCCCCCATAACTGATAATTCTATCTCCCCCTTTTTATGATGTCCCAAAATAGACAGATAAGAAGAAAAAAAATCAAAACATGGAGTGTCACAATAAAATGCATAGCAAACAAAGATCAAGCTACGCGCATGCAAAGGGATATCTCAAAAAATCTCACTAACAATTTTTGGATTTTTTAAATTTATTTCATACAAAAAAATAAGATACAAAAAAAATCACACCATGGATTTAAACTCAAACAACCAAGTCATGGAAACGTAATGAATGGGTGTGAACACATTCGATTGGTAAATAAACTCAATCAATCATATGTGCACGATGCATACGTGTACTCCTAACGAATGAGCATCAAAAGTATCCTTAGGTGTAAAAAATTATTAAATTTAAATGACATCGTCTTGAACAAATTAACACATCAAAGTCAAATGATTTCCACACCAATAGCATCCAAAACTATTTAGTGCCATTTCGAGAACTTTTCAAACAACGTGCAAACCCATTGATTTATCCATCCAAAAGTCCCTCATATATAATAATGCAATTCTTCATATCTGAAGAGGTACTAAATTCTCAACTTAGAGAAAACCTATTGGCCCAAATTTTTGGTATATTTCATCTTTTTATAGCCTTAATTTTTTTTGTGTGGGCTCTTTTCAAACGGTGGCTTTCACGACGTGATTATTATTCACTCGCAGCCCTTTCCCGTGCCACTCATCATTTTTTTAAAACTAAACAAATTCCTCACGGGCAATGGTTTTTACATGCACTACTTTTATTACTCTCGTATTATTGCACTTGGTTCATTTTAAGGACGGGATTGAGATGAAAACACCCAACCAACATGTGATAAGTCAAGCACAATAATCAAACAAATCCGTGCATGTGTGCAATAAAAGAAATTATGAGTCAAACATGTAGGAACTGACCCTTAATTACATCTTAATGACTCCAAACATTATAAAGCATATGGATGAATTGTCTTATTATCTCAAAACACTATCAAATAGTCACATGGATAAATGGAATGAAATTGTGACTCGGTCATCCTAAGTGTTCATCCATAAACGGTGTAAACAAAATACAAAACTCTTCTTGGATTTTTAAAAAATTTATCAAAATAAAATCTTTTTGTATTTTTTCAAAATTTTCAAACAAAAAATATAACTACAAAATGATACAACCAGCAATAGGCATATAATATCGATATGCGCAACATCCTATGCTAGTAAACAGTAATCACACAAGAGAATCTATAATGAAAGAAGATGTGATACATGAGTAATGCAGTGTTATCAATTAAGCATGGATACCAAGAATAACTTCATATAGACTTTTCCAAAAGCAACCATCAGTACCAAAACCCTAAGCATATGAACACAGGATACTAAAATAGAGGAACGAGAGAAAAACTAGACAGGTTGCTCAAATGACTTAGCATGTTGCTCGAACAACAAGGCATGTGGCGAGAAGCGACTTCGCGCGAGATAGAGATGTTGCTCAAACGACAATACATCTCGCTCGAACGAGAAAATAAAAAATTCTTAGTATTCCCAAAAAATCATACAGTTTTGCCCAGTGAAAAAATTTTGTGAAAACAGTACCTGAAAGGGGCAAGAAGATCCAAAACAGTGCTAAATCAGTAGCGAAACACACAAATGCAACAAATATACCAATGTGCGCTACATCAAAGTGAGTCATAACACTAGAAATAGTATAACATGATGTGTCGCTAGTGTATGACAAACATCCAACACAATCAACCAAAAGATTTCACATGGGGTGAATCACGTGCAAGTAAACGAGAATCATGAACAAAAAGACCATAAGCCTCTAAATCCGATTTCCTAACCCAAATCGATGTGAAACGTCGTGTGGGGGCTTTGGGAACCGGTGTGACTCTCTCTTTATGTTTCCTAGGTCCATTTAAAAGCTTATAGCAGAAACGCCTAAGATGGCCTTGCCTATGTGCAAGTATAAATCGGGCGGTGAGTGTTACCTAAAGGAGGACTTCTCCTCAAATTCCTAGGTGGTGCTCTCATCAATTTCCTAGGTGGCACTATCTGAATTTGCCTAAGTGGGTCTCTCCTAATGATCCTAGGAGGCTCTCTCACGATGTTCCTAGGGGGCTATTTCCTAACAAACTTAGGTTCCTCTTTCTTAACAATCCTAGGAGGCTCTCTCACACGTGTGGGAATGGGTGCAACATATTTTTCAAGACCAATCCCACCCCTATCCTTTTTGATCTCGATGGTGCCTAAAATCTTATCAAGTTTTTCAGACCTAGACTCCAAATCAAATTTCACTTTACTTGAATCTTTCAATTTCACCTCAAGTTCACCTATCATAGATTCAAGTACATGTCTAGAATTCTCAAACTCTAAAATCTCCTTTTTCATAGTCTCCATCAACCCTCTATGACTATCTCTCTCACCCTCGACGTACTCAAGATTTTCTTTCAAAATTTTCTCACGTACCCTAAGTTCTTTAACTAAAACATCATTATTATTTAAGGCACACTTTTTCAATTGAGCTTCAAGTTTCAAGTTTACCTTTTTTGTCTTTAAACATTCAAAATACAAATTATTGTAGGCAACTTGCAACTCACTCAATTCTTCTTCCTCCTCACTCTTTTCACCCTCACTCTCATCACTAATCACATGGATGGGAAGCTCCCGCATAGAAGCATAAAAGACTTCTTCTTCCAAATCACTATCACTAAGGGTAGAAACATGAGAAATCGGTTTATTCAATTTCTTCTTCAAATTTGTGGTACACTCATCTAACGTGCGACCAACACCCTCACAACAAGGACACCTCTCAGATTCGTTTTCAACAGAAGATTTAAAACAAGAGTTCGTGTGAATTTTCCAATTAACTTTTTCAAAAATTTGACATCGAAGATCATCAAAACAATCAAAAGATATTTTTGTGCAAAATCAGGATCAAAACATAATAACTTAGTGCAACAGGCTCTGATACTAATTTTTAGAATCGCTACAACGGAAATATTGCGACTTCTCAAATAAAATCCATTTTTAATTAATCTTAAATTTTAGTTAAACCCTAAAACATGCATCTAGATGATTTATCCAATAAAATAAAGCATGCATGATAAAACAAACAATTTCAGAAAAAATCCCCCAAAGGGGGAAAAACATTTTATTTCACTATAATTTGTAAGAAAACGACTTACACGGATTACAATGAAATAGGGTGACATACGAAATACCCGCAGGTGTCGGTTTTGATGTCTCGACTGAAATCTCCCGCAGGAACTCCAGGTGGTCAGCAATGAAGAAGAGAAACGGCTTCTCCACAAGTGTGATCTTTATAAGGATTCCCTCCACAATAGCATGCAACTGTCGGTTGTAGAGATATTCCCACAAAGATAAATAGTAGCAAGGTGTGTTCTTCAACACTAAAATAATTCACTAAAGCATATGGAAGTTTTGTGAATTGAAAATAAAAAGGGATTAAAACCCTAAAGGAAGAAGCCAAAAAGGATTCTGCTTTTGGAGTTTTTTTGTTCGTCAAAATGCTGTGACTTCTTAATGAAAACGAAACCAAATAATGAGATTTTATAAAAAATCACGTCACCTCGAAAACAGAACTCGTTCGAACGAGATCAGCAAGTCGCTCGAACGAAGGACAAAATTCGTTCGAACGAGATCTAACGACATGCAATGTCATTTGAACAACAATTGCAGGTCGTTAGAATTACCTATCAAGAGAGATTCAACGTGTGCCTGTAGAAAATTTCGATAAGAACGCGTGGCCGCCAGTTTCGTATCATTCTGATTTTTTATGAATTAGTTATGATTTTTCTACGGAAAGGTGTCCGAAAACCAAATCTTTAGAAAAATATTTTGTAAAAATATCCCAAAAGCTCTAAGTGAAAAATTAAGGTATTTAAAACATAACCTTACCAAATTAAACTTCGCGGAGCCTTGAATGATGAAGAACTTGAGTAATTCGGATCCGTCTTTGATGTAGATGTCTCTTGAATGCTCTTCGACAGTGTATCGGTATATGAAATAATAAATTGATAACGAACCTATGAAAATATGTCCTTACAGGAAACATTCTAAGATGAGATTTATTACGATATAAGGCCTATGGAGCTGGGTAGTGCTATGAAGGAAGGACGGAGAAAACTTATGTACCACAAGTTCATGGGTTGGACAATATCGAGAAGAATTAAATTGAAAATGGATAATCAGGAATACCTGTATGGTATAGCCATGCCGAGAGTGCAGAGCTGAGCTTGAGATATGTATGTTACGTGCGAGACGTTAGTGATATTTATGCTAGGGTGTTTGGGCTATAGTATATAGTATAGTGAGACTTTATGTTCGTTGTTCTAAGAGATGATTTACTTGAGCTAGTTATCACCTGAAGGAGGGTCTAGTATATATATACATGTATATATGTTATGGTGTGTTGCATAATAGACTTATAAGAAAATAATTATATTGTTATATTTGATATCGATGAGTAGGGACGGTTATTGATGGGATTCAAGGTGGATAGGTTTATTATCGAGAAGGGAGATATAGACCGTGATTGATTCATGCTAAGAAATTAGTGATAGTAAGGGACATCGTGTTGTATGATGTCTTTTGTAACATGAGAGTGGAAGAGCATACTTTTATGTTAGGAGATAGGAATTTGGGGGTACATGCTACAAACTGAGGGCCTAACGGATCTCAATAACTGGCAATGTTAGGTAGTAGTGTATCAGGGGGTCCTTGTTTGGATTTTTCTTTGAGAGACGTCCCACGCATAAAACTTAGTGCAACGTTGGAAGTGGGGAGATACGTGGTCATTAGGACATGGGTTAGTACCTTAGTTATTATACATATGTGTTTATAATTGTGAGTTAAAAGTTATATTACGATTTAGGGATAGTAGAGTAGGATAACATATGTGCGGTTAAGCACGGGTACAGGATATATGGGCGCCCTGAGTAATTAATTTAATTTGAATATAATCCGCGATTGGACGGGACAGATTCATGTGTAGCGATCTTAAGGGCATGTGAGTAGGGAAGTATTCGAGGCTTCGAGTACTAAAGTCATCTTAATTTCAAGGACAAAATTCCTTTGTAAGGGGGGAAGTATATAACACCCCATATTTTTTAGGATATAGAATTTAATTAATTTGGTGATTTAGGATTTAATTAATCTAGAGGATTTAATTAAATTGGTCAAGTGATATTTTATTAATTCGGGAAATTTTATTTATTTACATGTGTCGTAATTTGAGGACGAAATTGGATATTTTAGTTAAGTGACTCGGAGGTCGATTCTGAGTGCACATTTGATTCAAAATAGGTCGAGATAGTCAAAAAAGAGTACTCGGGGGTAGTATTTGGGTCTCGGGGAATTTCTAGGCATAATTGGGCTCACATAAGGGTGTTTGGGCCATTTTAATTTGTTCCATAAGCATAATTCGGGATTTGCATAATAAAACCTAAGTTAGAGAGTTTGGGGCAGACTCAACTAAAAAAAACTAGTTCTCCTGAAGAGAAAAGAGGGAGAAATTAGGAGAGCTTTGGGGAGCCAATTCAAGAAGAAATTGGAGTGTTTTTCATCAAATCTTCGTCTACATCAAAGGAAATCAGACCTACGAAATTATCCAAGAAAGTAGTTAAACTTTCTTTCATTTAAATTGCGATATTGCGATTCATATCATGGTGGGTGTAAACTATATTCATTTCGGAATGGGTTATTATAGCAAAATTCATTTTGGGTGGGTTCTCATACGAAAAAGGGCCTTTGGATGATTTGATCATGTTGTGTAGATTAAATGGAAATTGATGATGCTATATGATTCTAGGTTGTAGGAATTTTAGTCATATATTAAATCCAGTAGAGATTGATGTGTAATTTCGGATTATAGAATGAAATTTATAACCGATTGAATAGAACCCAGATAAAAACCCAATTTAGAAATTGATGGATTGTGATTGAAATCAATAGTGTTTAAAGGTTTGGATGATGTCTAGAACCTAATTTGGAGCTATATTTATGTTGAGAATAATCGTATTTGGGTTTTGGGTATAACCAAGAAGCTTAGAAGTTTTTTAATGGAGGAAAAATGAGTTAGAGAAGAAGATGGTTCGTAGATCTCGTATGGTGAATCGGTTCAGTTTTGAGGTCAAACCGGTTCGATTTACCTGTTTATCAAAAAGAAATTTGTATATCCTTTCGTGATGATCGGGTGGTCACTGACCTCGTATTTTTCTAGTTTGTTTTGAATTAGTTATGATTTTTCTACAAAAGGGTGGCTGAAATCGATATCCTTTGTGCGAAATAAAATTTGAATTCATTAGGTATGTTAGTAAATGAGTGTAGGACTTTGGAATATATTAAGGAACATTATTTTTACCTTGAAATTGGATGGGCATGAATTCAGGGTAAGGATTTAGAGTGTTTAGGATGAACAACACTAAAAAATGTATGAACGGATTCTAATGGAAATTTTGGATGAAATTAGGATACAGGATGGATTGATATGTGCTTAGTATCTTAAAATATAAATATGAAGGTAAGTTAATACTTACGAAATTAAGAGTCGGGGTTGTGACTCGGATATTTTTAGGCGAAAAGCTACTGGAGTTGGGCACGGGATAGCTAGTTTAATTTATTATAGAGATATATAATAAATTATCGAATATTAAAATGAATGAGGAGTGTTAAACTTCATAGTGGGACTTTGTGTAACATATTCTAATAGGTGAAGATAAGGACTGACTGAGGGATTCTGGGAGTTATAGTTGGGTGACATAACTTGAATGAAAATTAATTAGTGTGCGATTAATTAATTTACAAGTCGGGATACTTGACTTGGGTATTTTTGGGCTAGTACTGAGGGTGTTAGGCATGGGTTAGCCGGACTTTATATATATATATATATATATAGGGAGAGTTTCACAAGTGGACCAAAAGAATGGACTTTTTAATGGACATTAACAAAAAAAACATAATAACACATTAATTTTAATTCCTATAGTGTAATTGGTCCGCGCCAGCGGCACCAAATACGCGTGTCGATCGATCCCCCACCCCCATGGCAGCCCTAATGTCATAAGGGCTGCTATGGTGATGGTGGTGGTTGGGGCGGGTGGGGGGGTGGGGGGCGGTGGGGGGGTGGGGGCGGTGGGGGTGGGTGAGGGCGGTGGGGGCGGGGTGGGGGGTAGTGGGGTGAAGGTGTGGTCTCGGGTGCCGCTGGCGCGGACCAATTACACTATAGAAATTAAAATTAATGTGTTATTATGTGTTTTTTGTTAAGGTCCATTAAAAAGTCCATTCTTTTGGTCCACTTGTGAACCTCCCCCTATATATATATATATATATATATATATATATATATATATGTATGTGTGTGTGTGTGTGTGTGTGTATGTGTGTGTGCTCTATAGATATTGGTCTGTATGATATTTATAGGAATATATACCCCTCTAATGCTATCATAGGAGGTTGCGCGATGTGGGTGAATCTCCCGGCTTGAGGAGGAGGGAGAGTATAGTCCCTAGGTCATATCGTCGAGGATTTTTATTGTGTGACTTATTATTAAGGTGAGACATCTTGGGTATGATTCGATCTCACTCTCGGAGAAATATAACTGCCTCCACTACGTTTGCGATATTTTTACCCAAATTTGGTGTGAGCTAGTCCGACTTGAGGTGGCTGGGTTAGAGTGAGCATGCCCCGGTCATGATAGCATTTCAGAGAAAGCATTCGTTGAGTCATTAATAGGGAATGGATGGTTATTATATGCAACATATGTTTGAATATTGTAGTATACTATTATGTATATAATGTGTATAGATAATTATATACGGGATAAATACATAAGTGTGAATGTATTTCTTATATAACTAGTGTGAAGGTTATATGATTTAAAAAGTTGATTTCTTATATAACTAGAATTTAAATTTAAATGATTTAAAAATGTGATTTCTTATATAACTAGTATGAAATTTATAGGTATAACTAGTGTAAACGCCATATGATATAATATGGTTGAAGAGATTAATAAGTTAATGAGAAGATAACTTAATAATCAAAGTAAGAATACTCGGGATAGAGTAGTGTAATAGAAGGAGGTGTGACGCGGGTAGTTAAGTGGGGTAGCTTAACTAGGAAGGTTAGCACGCAGGTATTAGGCAAGAACATTAGATTATGGGTGAATGACACCTCAAGAGAGTGCGACACTAGCTTAAATATAAAAAGTGTGAATGAATATTTAATTATTACAATTTAACTACTTGCTAAATATTTTCAAAATATTTTACTTGGGCTCTGACCTGTGTCAAAATCTTCTCCAAAAAATTTTAGGTGTCCATCCACAGGGATGCCCAATTTGAGGATTCTAAATGTAATACCCCGTGATTTTATTGATTTTTATTTAAGGGATTAATCAAATTAAATGAGAATTAATTGAAAATTAATCCGGGTATAAATACTAACAAGATGTGAGTTGGTATTTGATTATGATGTAAAAATTTATTATTTTTGAGTATGTATGGTGATACATGAGTATTGATAATATTTAAATTGTCACGAGGCAGAAAGACGACAATTTGGAAATTTAGTTGGGACGCGCGTGTCAGTCGCGTCAGGAAAGAAATTATTTGAATTAAAAAGTGAATTATATTTTTATTATCCGAATGGTCATTTTGAGTGCGCCAACGTATCCGGAAGGGTCGAAATAGTCAGAAAACACTAGCCGAAAGTTTAGTTTTGGTCCCGGGGCATTTTTAGGCCTTACCGGCAACCCAAAAGGGTAGTTTGGTAATTTTAAAAATAGGGAAATTAAAACTCACGAATTTTAGAGGTTAATTTTATATTATAAATGAACCCACTAAGTCCATAATTCATCATTTAACAAGAAGTGGGATACGGAAGTTAAAGGGAGAGTCCTAAGAGGTTCCAAAAGAAACCCTAGCCACCATCACTATCATTGGGAGAAATCTGAAGAGAGAAAGAGGAGAATCAACTTTCACCCTTCATCATCAAATCAGAACATCTAAGGCAAGTGGTTTAATTACATAATTTCAAGCGAATGTTTCCTCCATGCTTAGAATTGAATATATGTCTTATATTGAAAGTTTGATGAAAACCCATGAAATTGAAGATATAATTCATAATCTTGGATAGGGATTGCATATAGAATGGTTATGGATGAATTTCAGATCTAAAATATACCTTTTGATGATTTAAAAAACGGATTTATAAGGAGTACTTGTAGACATTAAAATTATGGGTTTATATTTATAGGGTTTGGGACAAGGTTTGGAAATTATGACGATTACATGTTAATTTAGGAAGCATTGACCCCAAATATATGTTGGAGGGTGACTTAGGAGGACTAAGAGTAGTTTAAAAACGTTAAAACTTAATTGGGATGATTTTAGTGGGGATTTAGAGGAGAGAAATCTGAAGAAAAACGAATTGGGTGAAATTTTGGGCGCAGTCTGCCATCTCGTTAGAAGACCTGCCCAGGTCGTTTGAACGACCTTATTCGAATGAGCTTCTAACGAGATGATAGTATCCCTTCTAATGAGTTGGTAGTTCATTCGAAGCCTTTCGTTCGAACGACACTCGTTCGAATGTCCTCGTTCGAACGAGTTGACAGAATGGCCTTTTTGGCATGATTTTATTTCAAATGTCCCGTAGACTTAAGTAATTGAGAATTAACCTTCCCTTATTGACTAGTGGGTATAATTGTGAGAATTGGGGTACGTTGAGGAGTAGAACTTAGAACCTTATAGTAATCCGGATGACATTTGTGGAGTAGGAAACGAATACCTAATTACGACGTGAGAAGAGATGACAACTTAATTGTATACAAAACAGGGACTTATAATGTATAACATTAAATGATGGTATAAGAATGAGAAGTATACCTCTATTGATATTCGGTGATATCTAATATGTGCAAATGCTTAGTATATGTGGTTATCTGTGTATAACATACCTACCATACTTGCTATCATGGGAGGTATGCGTTCGATTAGGGCCATCTAATCTTTGTGTGCCTACGGGGGGATTTAGATTGGTACCTTTAGGACATAGGTCAGAGAAGGACTTATTGAGAGTTAATAAGTTTGTTGATCATGGAAGCGTAGGTATGTGCGTGACCCACGTGATGTGAACTATGTTTGCCTCCATTTTGTGTGATTGTTGTTATTTGAGAACGATTCCTGAGAGATTCGGAATGCGTGGTCCTTATGTACGTGATATACCGGGATTAGATAGCAGAGTATGTGTGCACCGCAGCTTAGTCTTGGGGTGCTAGTATTGTATATTTATTATGATGCAAATAATATACTGTTAATTGAAATGAACTGTTATGTATAAAGGTGAGTATCTATAATATCAACGTTTTGTAAAAGATGAAATGGAAGATCTCTAGTGATTAGTAGTACTAAAATGGGAAACTGTGTAGAAGTGAAACACTCTGTTTAAAATAAGTTGTCAGGAATTAAATCGTGAATCGTATAATAACGTTAGATTGTATATTGGACCAGTTAGATACGGGCATAACTAGATTCGATTAAGGATACATTAGGAGTGCACAGATAGTCGAGAGGTGAGTATTTCATGTGAGAGCACGTCCTAACATGTATTTTGCATTCATTGTTTTATGTCATTAAAACACTTGCTATATTTTAAACTGTTTTCACCATTGGGCTTTGACCCGTTTGCTTCCAAATCTATTTTTTTTGTAAAACCTTTTAGGTGCCTAGCCACAAGGACACCATGCATAGGAGTTCCATTCAGGTGACGTACTGTAGCTGCTGTGGAAGTTACAGGACCTTGACAATAGACGCCTCCACTTTCGATCTTGACTCTATGTTATCAGATTTTTCTCATCTATTGGTCATGTCGCCCCACTTCTCTTAGACACTTTATTTATCCAGTTATATCAGATTTTGGGTTGTAATTAATTTAGTGATGCAGACTTAGTATTTGTTTATTCCTGTATTTGGATTGTTATGAGGAGTATCCATCCAGTCTCATTACTATTTCATGGCTATTCCTTTGTCATTCTTGTGGAGGGTATGTTAACATTACAAAATTTAAATTTTGCATGTTAATCGGATTTAATTAAAATTGACAACTCACTTTTTAAATATTAGGTGGCTAGTATTTGTTAAAATGGTTTCGACAGTGATGCTACGAACTGAACCAACTTGACATTTTGTATTAATTTAATAAAGGAGTAGCTACCCAGTATTTAATTAGTCGCGGTGTCACAGGTGGTATCAGAGCATCAGGTTCTAGTGTCCTTAGGATCTGTACGGCTTGTTATGTTTCCGCTGAGCTTTCTTTGATGTAGAGCCCTATGTGTTAGGACTGTTGTATTCTTTTATGTATATTTCTCTCTTCAGCTATTTTGAGATAAAAACTGCAAACTCATAATACTTTACTCTCATTTTAGATGCCTCCACGACGTGCACAGCGAGCACCTAGGGATGCTCAGCCCGAACCACAGCATGCACCAGTTCAGGGCACCATGAATGCCGCCGAGGTTGCAGCCATTATAGCCCAAGCGGCGCAGTTGTGCATCAGGCACCACTTCATGCGCCAGTAGCCGCGCCAGTTTAGGCTCATGAATTCACATCTTCTTGGGAATGTGTTCGTGATGCTTTTCAGAAAGCACACCCTCCGGAGTTTACAGGTAGCTCCGACGTTATTGTGTCCAGTCAGTGGAGGAAGGACATTCAAAGGCACTTAAGGATGTACGAGTGCATGGATGTTTAGAAGAAGATACTATCTACTTTTAGGCTAGTAGGATCAGCATTGCAGTGGTGGGAGTCCATTACCACCCCGGAGGAGAGAGATGCCCTTTTTATTCAGGAATTCTGGGTGCGGTTCAACCGCAAATATTTTCCATCAGCTGTTCACACCGAAATGAGGAGGAAGTTAATGAACCTAAAGTAGGAGGGAAAGACTGTGGCCGAGTATGAGGCCGAATTCACTAATCTCTTGAACATTGTTCCCGATGAGATTCCGACTGAGGAGAAGAAGATTCAGAAGTTTATGGACGGATTGACTTGGAGGATCCGACAGCACTTGTTGGGAAATCTCTCGTTGGCCACTTACTCTGATGTGGTTAACGCAGCACTGCTTCACTGCCAGGATCACCGCTTTCATATGTCTGAGAGTAAGAGATCAGGAGAGTCCATCCATCAGGGCAGTACAGGGGGAAATGGTGCCAGCGGGGCACAATCTGTTTAGGGTCAGCACAGGCAAGGTGATCAGGGTTCCCAATAGGGGGATCCTAAGAGATTCAGATCTGTGGGTTTCTGGAATGGTCAGGGAGGTTTCAGACATGGCCATCAGGGTCAGAACGGCCATCAGGGCCAGCAGGGCCATAATGGTTAGCAGCAGCAGTGCCAGCATGGTCAAGGTAGGAATGGTAACGGCCATAAGGGCCAAGGGAAACAGGGACAGCGAGGGGGAAACTTCTCGGGGAAGTGTTTCATTTTTGGCAAGATTGGTCATAAACGCAAGGATTGTCCTGATAGGGAAAGGTCCCCACAGCAGCAGTAGTAGGGTGCTCGACACGAGCCACAGAGGCCTATGTTTCCCTCCGCCCTCCCAGCACCACCACAGATGGCAGCATTACCACCCATCCTAGCGGTCCCAGTCCAGCAGGGACAACTTCAGTATGGGAGAGTGTATCAGCTCTAGCAGGCCGTAGTCCCATAGGATACACCTGTCATTGAGGGTATGTTCTCTATTCAGGGGACTATGGGGCATATTTTATTTGAAATGGGGGCCACACATTATTTCATTGCCACGAGATTTGCACGCACTTTGGGGTTGTTATACACTATAGAGAGCATGGTTACGTGTGTAGATTCACTGTTGAGTAGGGGTTCCGTGATTTCCCTTATTTGTAGAGGTGTGGGTATAGAAACAGGGAGATTTACTTTACCCGCTGATATGCTAGTATTATAGATGACTGAGTATGATGCGATAGTTTGTATGGATTGGCTAGTTGTATACCGAGCCATGATTGACTGTTTCAGTAGGAGCATCATTTTTGCCATTCCCAGGTAGTAGATGTTTCTAGTTGTGATGCCTCTCCCTGAGGGAGGATCGTCCACTCATTTGTACTATATAGAGGAGGAGACCTCTAAGGAAGTGGTGATACCACTTGATTCGATTCCAGTTTTTAAAGAGTTCGCTGATGTATTCCAGGATATACCTGGATTACCTCCTAGTAGAGAGATAGATTGTGTTATTGATTTGACGCCGGGCACTCAGCCCATTGCCCGCCCACCGTACCGTATGGCTCCAGCAAAGATGAGAGAGCTAAGGGATCAGATAGAGCAGTTGTTGGGTCAGGGGTTTATCAGGAGGAGTACTTCTTCGTGGGGTGCCCCTGTGTTGTTCGTAAAGAAGAGGGATGGATCGTTGAGGTTGTGTGTAGATTACCGGGAGTTGAATAAAGTCACGATACGAAATAAGTATCCATTGCCCCGAATCGATGACTTATTTGACCAGTTGAGAGGAGCCTGCTTCTTCTCAAAGATTGATTTGCGATCGGGACACCATCAATTTTGTATCAGGGAATAGGATGTCTCGAAGACTGCTTTCTTGACGAGGTATGGTTCCTATGAATTTTGGGTTATGCCTTTTGGCTTAACCAACGCTCCAGCCGTGTTTATAGACTTGAATAAATGGTTGTTCCGAGAGTTACTAGACCAGTTCGTCATCGTCTTTATTGATGACATCCTGGTTTAATCCCAGACAGAAGAGGAGCACGCTGAGCATTTGAGGCAGGTTTTGAAAACGCTAGGTCAGAATGAGCTTTATGCAAAGTATGAGAAATGTGTATTTTGGCTGAAGGAGGTTCAGTTTTTGGGGCATATCTTTTCAGATCGGGGGATATCTGTTGATCCGGGGAAGGTATTCGCGGTGAGGGAGTGGGGACATCCCATGACACTGACTGAGATTCGTAGTTTCTTGGGCCTGGAAGGATACTACAGTAGGTTTATTCGGGATTTCTCAAAGATATCGGGTCCTTTGACACATCTGACTCGCAAGGGTGTGCCATTCATCTAGAGCGATGCCTGTCAGTTTGCATTCGATGAGCAGAAGGACAAGTTGACCTCAGCGCCTGTGTTAGCGTTGCCCAGACCGGGAGTTAAGTATTTAGTTTACGTTGATGCATCCTTACAAGGACTTGGGGATGTGATGCAACAGGAGAGTCAGGTCATAGCTTATGCTTCCTGTAAGCTTAAGCCTCATGAGAGTAATTACCCCACCCACGACTTGGAGTTAGCGGTAGTCGTATTCGCTCTTCGGATTTGGAGACACTATCTCCTGGGGGAGAAATTTCGATTGTTCACAAACCACAAGATCTACAATACCTTTTCACACAGAAGGATCTGAATATGCGTCAACGTCGGTGGCTTGAGTTTGTGAAGGATTATCTGTTCGATATCCAGTATCACCCAGGGAAGGCTAACGTGGTAGCATACGCGTTGATCCGTAGGCTAGTAGATAAGGTGACTGAGGTGTGGAAAGCTAAGTGGAAGGAGTTGGGAGACCAGGATGCAGTGGCCCGATCATTCATGTCTGTGATGACTATTACACCTCAGATTGTTACGAGAGTGGTAAAGGCCCATGAAAATGACTCGTTCTGTCAGGAGAAGATAGTTCGATTACTAGTAGAGGGAGCCGAGTCCTATACCGTTGGCTCAGACGGGGGATTACGCTTCAATGGGAGACTGGTCGTTCCGAAAGGGGAAGACTTACGACATGAGGTAATGGCAGAGTCGCACGGCTCACGGTTCGCAGTACACCCTGGTGGGGATAAAATGTACCAAGACATGAGACGACAGTACTGGTGGAGCGGGATGAAGAGAGATATTGCCGTGTTTATTTCTAAATGTGCCACTTGTTAGCTAGTAAAGGTGGACCATCAGAAACCAGTAGGACTTCTACAATCGTTAGAGGTTCCGATGTTGATATGGGAGAGCATATCCATGGATTTTATCACGGGGTTACCTACGTCACTGAGGGGTCATGATTCCATATGGGTAATTGTGGACCGATTGACCAAAGTTGCTCATTTTCTACCCGTAAGGATAGATTACATTACGGGACAATATGCCCAGATTTTCATCGTAGAGATAGTGAGACTTCACGGGGTGCCTCTAAATATCGTGTCTGGCCGAGACAAGATATTTGTTTCACAATTCTGGGAGAGTTTCCAGGAGGCCATGGGTACGGAGTTTCGGTTGAGTACGGCTTATCACCCACAGACCGATGGGCAAACAGAGCGGACAAATCAGATGTTGGAGGACGTGTTGCCTATGTGCATCTTAGACTTTAGAGGTGGTTGGGAGCAGTACCTTCCACTGGTGGAGTTTACCTATAATAACTCCTACCAGTTCACCATTGGTATGGCTCCATTTGAGGTGTTGTATGGTAGACCTTATTGTTCCCCAGCATGTTGGTTAGAGGTGGGGGATAACAAACTCCTTGGACCAGAAGTGATTCATGATACTTCGGCAAGGATAGAGATGATACGGAGTCGTATTCGGGTAGCTCAGGACCGACAGAAGACCTATGCTGATGCCAAGAGGTTCTTCAGAGAATTCAAGGTGGTAGACCAGGTGTTACTCAGAGTATATCCGATGAAGGGATCATGCTTTTTGGGAAGAAGGGGAAACTGGCACCAAGATACGTGGGGACGTTTCCTATCATCGAGAGGATTGGGTCAGTCGCATACAGACTTGGGTTACCGGAGCACTTACATAGGATCCATGATGTGTTCCATATTTCCTCGCTAAGGAAATATCTTAGGGACGATTTGGCCCATACTCACATTGCTTTAGAGGACATCGATCTCCAGCCTGATAATTCCTACGAGGAGGGGTCAATTGCTATTTTGGACCGAAGCGAGCAGAAACTGAGGTCAAAGATAGTACCGTTAGTACATGTTCAGTGGCGGCATCATAATGCCAAGGAGTCCACATGGGAGCGCGAGGATGAGATGCGTGAACGCTATCCGGAGTTATTTTTACCAGGTACTCTTTAGTTCCAAATTTCAGGACAAAATTCTGTTATTAGGGGGGAAGTATGTAATACCCCGTAATTTTATTGATTTTTATTTAAGGGGTTAATTAAATTAAATGAGAATTAATTGGAAATTAATCCGGGTATAAATACTAACGAGATGTGAGTTGGTATTTGATTATTATGTAAAAATTTATTATTTCCGAGTATGTATGGTGATACATGAGTATTGATAATATTTAAATTGTCACGAGGCAGAAAGACGACAATTTGGAAATTTAGTTGGGACGCGCGTGTTAGTCGCGTCAAAAATGAAATTATTTGAATTAAAAAGTGAATTATATTTTTATCAATCGAATGGTCATTTTGAGTGCGCCAACGTATCCGGAAGGGTCGAAATAGTCAGAAAACACTAGCCGGGGGTTTAGTTTGGGTCCCGGGGCATTTTTAGGCCTTACCGGCAACCCAAAAGGGTACTTTTGTAATTTTAAAAATAGGGGAATTAAAACTGACAAATTTTTTAGGTTAATTTTATATTAGAAATAAACCCACTAGGTTCATAATTCATCATTTAACAAGAAGCGGGCTACGGGAGTTAAAGCGAGAGTCCTAAGAGGTTCCAAAAGAAACCCTAGCCACCATCACCATCTTTGGGAGAAATCTGAAGAGAGAAAGAGGAGAATCAATTTTCACCCTTCATCATCAAATCAGAACATCTAAGGCAAGTGGTTTAATTACATAGTTTCAAGCAAATGTTTCCTCCATGCTTAGAATTGAATATATGTCTTATATTGAAAGTTTGATGAAAACCCATGAAATTGGAGATAGAATTCATAATCTTGGATAGGGATTGCATGTAGAATGGTTATGGATGAATTTCAGATCTAAAATATACCTTTTGATGATTTAAAAAATGGATTTATAAGGATTACTTGTAGACATTAAAATTTTGGGTTTATATTTATAGGGTTTGGGACAAGGTTTGGAAATTATGATGATTATATGTTAATTTAGGAAGCATTGACCCCAAATATATGTAAGAGGGGGACTTAGGAGGACTAAGAATAGTTCAAAAATGTTAAAAATTAATTGAGATGATCTTAGTGGGGATTTAGAGGAGAGAAATCTGAAGAAAAATGAATTGGGGGAAATTCTGGGCGCAGTCCGCCATCTCGTTAAAAGACCTGCCCAGGTCGTTCGAACGACCTTGTTCGAACGAGCTTCTAACGAGATGACAGTATCCCTTCTAACGAGTTAGTAGTTCATTCGAAGCCTTTCGTTCGAACGACACTCGTTCGAACGACACTCGTTCGAACGACCTCGTTCGAACGAGACTTCTAACGAGTTGACAGAATGGCCTTTTTGGCCTGATTTTATTTCAAATGTCCCGTAGACTTAAGTAATTGAGAATTAACCTTCCCTTATTGACTAGCGGGTATAATTGTGAGAATTGGGGTACGTTAAGGAGTAGAACTTAGAACCTTATAGTAATCCGGATGACATTTGTGGAGTAGGAAACGAATACCTAATTACGACGTGAGAAGAGATGACAACTTAATTGTATACAAAACAGGGACTTATAATGTATAACATTAAATGATGGTATAAGAACGAGAAGTATACCACTATTGATATTCGGTGATATCTAAGATGTGAAAATTCTTAGTATATGTGGTTATCTGTATATAACATACCTACCATACTTTCTATCATGGGAGGTCTGCGTTCGATTAGGGCCATCTAATCTTTGTGTGCCTACGGGGGGATTTAGATTGGTACCTCGAGGACATAGGTTAGAGAAGGACTAATTGAGAAGTTAATAAGTCTGCTGATCATGGGAGCGTATGTATGTGCGTGACCCATATGATGTGAACTATGTTCGCCTCCATTTTATGTGATTGTTGTTATTTGAGAACGATTCCTGAGAGATTCGGAATGCGTGGTCCTTATGTACGTGATGTACCGGGATTGGATAGCAGAGTATGTGTGCACCGCAGCTTATTCTCGGGGTGCTAGTATTGTATATTTATGATGAGAATAATACACTGTTAATTGAAATGAACTGTTATGTATAAATGTGAGTATCTATAATATCAACGTTTTGTAAAAGATGAAATGGAAGATCTCTAGTGATTAGTAGTACTAAAATGGGAAACTCTCTAGAAGAGAAACACTCTATTTAAAATAAGTTGTCAGGAATTAAATCGTGAATCGTATAGTAACGTTACATTGGATATTAGACCAGTTAGATACGGTCATAACTAGATTCGATTAAGGTTATGTTAGGAGTGCACAGATAGTCGAGAGGTGAGTATTTCATGTGAGAGCACGTCCTAACATGTATTTTGCATTCATTGTTTTATGTCATTACAACACTTGCTATATTTTAAACTGTTTTCACCATCGGGCTCTGACCCGTTTGCTTCCAAATCTATTTTTTTTTGTAAAACCTTTTAGGTGCCCAGCCACAAGGACACCATGCATAGGAGTTCCATTCAGGCGACGTACTGTAGCTACTGTGGAAGTTACAGGACCTTGACAGTAGGCGCCTCCACTTTCTATCTTGACTCTATGTTATCAGATTTTTCTCATCTGTTGGGCATGTCTCCCCATTTCTCTTGGACACTTTATTTATCCAGTTATATCAGATTTTGGGTTTTAGTTAATTTAGTGATGCATACTTAGTATTTGTTTATTCCTGCATTTGGATTGTTGTGAGGAGTATCCCTCCAGACTCATTACTATTTCATGGTTATTCCTTTGTCATTCTTGTGGTGGTTATGTTAACATTACAAAATTTAAATTTTGCATGTTAATCGGATTTAATTAAAATTAACAACTCACTTTTTAAATATTAGGTGGCTAGTATTTGTTAAAATGTTTTCGACAGAGATGCTACGAACTGAACCAACTTGACATTTTGTATTAATTAAATAAAGGAGTAGCTACCCGGTATTTAATTAGTCTGGGTGTCACACTATATATGGATGTGCAACGATATACCTATCCAAAACATTGAAAATCGTTATATATATATATATATATATATATTTGAATATTATAGTGTAGATAAGAGAAATTTAAATTATTATTGGTGTGTGTTAGGTGTGGCCATGGGCCGGGCCTGGGCAGGCCCAGTTGGGCTCGGGTCGGGCTTATAAAATTATGAGTTATCCCAAGCCTGCTCGGGCTCAGATCGGGCCTTATTATGCAATCCCAAGCCCGCCCATATTTGAAAGCTCTTTACCCAGGCCCGCTGGCCAAGCCCGGTTACTATTTTTTTAAATAAAAAATTCTCTCTATATATATATTTATAAAAGTTATATATTTATATAAGTTATTTATTTATATATATATTTGGCTTGTTATCGTTATATATATATATATATATATATATATATATATATATATATATATATATATATATATATATATATATATATATATTTGTCCAAGATATTTATAAAAGTTCCCCACTTTATATATTTATTTATAACTTTGTAGTCTTAAACTTCACACACACACACACACACACACACACACATATATATATAATTGTCGGGCCTCGGGTCGGGCCTCATTGTGCTTAAGAATTCATGCCCAAGCCCTCCCAAAAAAAAAATCGGGCCTATAAAATTTTGACAAGCCTGCTTTGCGGGCCTATTCACCTTACCTATGCCCTATTTTTTTATTGGGTGAACTGGGCGAGCTTGGTGGGCCTCCGACCTATGGCTACCCCTAGTATATGTTGTAAAATGTAAGAGGGTAAAATGGGTATTTTAAGTTGAGGGAGTGTAATAATTATATAATATAATAGATGTAGCATTTATCGAATGAGGTGAAAATGTTTTGATTAAGATTGGTTTCATTGATCTCGAAAAAGCGACGGCACTTGTGTTCAAGTGCCTCCGTAATCCTTAAAATTGCACCAGTAAATTACTCCCGTTCATCATCTCCGGAGAAGACAACGGAAGTGACGGTGTATAGGAAAATAACATATGGTTCGTTTCCTTATTTTCTTATGGACTTTTAATCACTGCTAATTTTATGATCTAACTGATCAAGTGTTCAATCAATTTATGGTTTCTTAATGTTCAGAAATTGACTTGTTTCCAATTTGCACAATTTAAAGCCACATTGCTTGATCTATATGGAGAAAGGGTCGCGATTACGAGATCTTGAGTAGGAAGTTCAGAGTCTCATGATTGTATTATAGGACTCTTATTGGAGTGTTGTGCTCTTAGTTTGAATGTCTTTCACATGGCACCATAAATGCAAATCATTCCTTCAAGGAATCTTCATTTAGTTAAGATATTATGGGCTCTTTACGTTCTAACTCCTAAAGATTTATCCTTTGGTGTTAGGTTGGGGAGTCAACAGAGGGGTTGGAGAGTAAGCATATATATTAAGAGAATCAACTCTTTAGTTGTTGTATTGGTTTCAACAAGCACTACCAGTGTTGTTTAGAGCATTTCAGTAATCCGTTCAAGTCTTGGGTTTGCACCCAAGGTATATACTTCGACTATTAGAAACACTTGCATCTTAGGCTTCCTGAGGCAACTCAGACATATACGGGCTTATAAAGATTGGGTTAAGCATCCTTTTCGGAGTAGGAGGATTGATAATTTTTTCATAGACATTTTTCTTCATCATTTTTTTATTCGGCATTCCATTAAGGATGTTACTATGCCCCAAGATATTACTTCTGCTACTAGCTAGCCATTTGTCGATCCTTGTATGAAGAGAAAGGCTCGTCGACAGGCTTTTGTGGAGGTAATATCCCTCACCAGCTCTTTGTAAGAATTACTCTCCGCAACCTCCACTATCTTCCTTAGACGAGCCTTCAATTTATCGCTCTTCTCTATGGGCTTGGGGTTGGCAAATATGAAATAGGATCCAAGAGGAGAGCGGTTAGGTGGGGACGATTTGATGGGTCTGATGACTCCCAAACTGATGATTCCCAAACTGAACGAAGGGTTGTTAGGAGAGCTCAGAGTGTATTAAATATTGGATATGATAAGACCGTCGGAGCTGGTATTTGGAGAAACCGATGTAACAACCCTCAATTCTGGAAGGCTCATTTTATACTAATTTTACCGCATAAGGTAATTATATAAAATGTGGGGATTGGAGTAGATATTAATTTAATGAATTTGAAGTTAATATTTACTATTTTGATGCATATTTACTGTAGGTGAAAGTAAATATCATCAGGTTGCATGTTTATAGTGTCATGTATATATAAATGACACGATAGTTCAAATGAAATTGGAACTCACAAAATAATTTATAAAATTTCCGGATGCCAGTTTAGAGGGTGTAGTTAGTCTCGGATGGCGCGAGATAGTCAAAATACGTGCCATATTGTATTTTTGTGTTTCGGGCACTTTTACCTGGTTTTAGCTTAAACCCATATTTGGGAGTCATTTTAATGTGGTATTAATCATTTAAGTTGGAATTTTAACCTAAGCCACGATTTAAGTCTTCTAAAATCCCCTAATTTCCTTATTTTATGTCTTACACTTAGAGAGAAAAGGAGAGAAAGAGAGCTTGGGAGAAAAGTGGAGAAAGAAGAGAGAGAATGAAGATTGGAGATGGATTGTTGCTGCTACTCAAGGAAATCTGAATTTGTAACCCTAAGGCAAGTTTTCTACTTGCTAATATGTGATCTAAGATGAATAATTTGTATGATAGTTGTGTATTTGTATTCATGAATCAAAAATGGAGATTTATGGGATTTAAACCCTAATATTAGTTTTGATGATAAAAGGGTGGGTTTTAATGGTTACAAATCTTGTAGGATAATCTTGAGGTAGTTAAGTGGTTGGTTGTGTGAAAAATGATAGGGATTTTGAGCTTTGGGTTTAGCTTTTGGAAGAACCCTAGGTCTGCTACGACCGGTCGACCGCTGTCCCAGGACCGGTCGACCGGGCTTTTGCTGGAGGCTTACTGCTTTCTTACAAAGGTATAAATTTTGAGAGCGGTCGACCGCGGTTCCCGGACCGGTCGACCAGACTCTCCCACCTGAGCCTTCTGTATTTCTTCTTAGGCCAAACTTGAGACGCGATCGACCGCGGTCTTGGGACCGGTCGACCGGTCCCCTGTTTTTCACCTTTAAACCTTATTTTGCTTTCTAGGTTTATTTTCTTTAATAGGATCTAGGAACCTTCTTGCATGAAGTAAACTTAGAGTCCTAGAGTTCTTAATGAGTTGGGTTACTTCCCTAGTCTAGAGATGGTTTAGGCGGGGTTTTCTGGGGTTAGGCCTTTTGATGATAGGGCATTCTTTCTTTTAGTTGATTCCTCTAACTAGGGAATGCATTATTATGTTTGGGAGACCTTAGAAGCTCATTGGAGCTATGTTATTCTTGATGGTTTATTATATCTGTCAACGAATCTTGGGAGAATAATTGAAAGTCTATTTATTCCTTGAGCTCAAATGTCAATGTAAATTGTACGGCTCCGGATTTAAAAAAGGGGAAATATTTACATAATGTAAATGATTATGGTCTCGGATAGTTGGAATATACATTTGCTAAAATGTGAATCGAATTGAGTATAAAACACGCATTTGCCCAAATGAAATTGGTTACGGAAATGATGGTAAATGATAATTTACTTAATCATTAACATGAAATGGTAATTTGGTTAAACACACCTCTCTAAATGACATCATAAGGAAAGTTCGCGCGCTTGGTGATGCCCCCTGGCTAGTGAATGCAGGGTGGATATAGTCCTAGGCCATATGCGGGGTTTTATATGTTTTCTACGCTGGTTAGGGGATTCCGGGTGTGGTCCTGACTTTCCCGCAGGCATATGGCCGCTTCTCGACGTTGCGTTATGAGCCCAGGTTGTCTTGTATAGATAAGACCTTGAAGATGATGGTCATTTAGGGGCGCGCCCAGTGGGGAAACTCGGAGGGGCAGTCTTAGAATCATTGTATGCATATGAATATAACCATTCTAAATCAAGTGGGACTTGATGTATGATTCTTGCCATAAAGAACATTAAATGTTGATTATATTCCTGCTAAGGAATGGTAATGCCAGGACGGGCATGTAATTAATAAAAGCCACAAAGAGCTTAAAATTGAGATAAAAGCCATAAAGAGCTTATAGTTATAGATTTATTTTCCTGTTGAGGAATTAACTATGACATGAATCGGGGTATATGATAGAAGTCTTATTTATGTTCATCTTTCCTTTTTCCTGCTTAGTTAAATTAAACTCATGCTTTTCTTTACTGTCTTACCTATGTTTTAGAATTGTGTAGATAGACTTTATTCTTCCTAGCATGATGATATTCATAACTGTCATACTCTTTATTCATCTGGTAATCATATAGAACCGGGTCCTGACCTGTTTACACTTCTTGTTGCATATGCATCTTGTCTCTGCTCAGGTACTCCTCCGCAGGGATGCCTGATTTGAATTCCTATTTCGATGTCCTCGGCGAGCCGTAATGCATTGCGGGTATTACGGGTCACAATTGGTATAGACGTTTTCATTTTTGTATTCTAGTTAAGATCAAGTCTTTTATTCGGGCGAGGTGCCCAAGCTTTTGTAAATGACTAATGAAATGTAATAAGTAACTTATTGAACTTGTGTATTAGTGGAGTTTCAGTTGGTGACCGGTATCATATTTGGTCCTTTTTATTTTATTCTTGTTGTATTATTTATATAAGTCTTGGGGTTTCCCTTATCTTTCAGGAATTGAGTTGTTTGTTTTCATTTATTTACTTTCAAATCAAAGTTTTTGGCAACCCGTTTTCTGAAAAATTGGGTGGTTATCCTGGATACTCTATATTTTTATTGTGATGCTGAGAATGATTCCATCTATGATTCCGTTATATTGGAGTATTGGGCTGGCCACCCCTTATTTTGGTGAGCGGGTTGTCACAGATGGTATCAGAGCATCAGGTTCTAGAGTCCTTAGGAATCTGTGTGGACGCCTTACGTTTCAGCGTTGCTCTTGATTTGACATAAAGCCTTAGGATTAAGATCGTTGGTTTCTCTTGTGAGATTTCATTCTTCTGCCATGAGGTTGAATCTATAGAATCTTCTGCGCGTTCGTGTGAGAACAGTAGGTTGATTGGAGAAGGGAGTCATGGGGAGGACTTTTGAGAACTATAAATTGTAGTCGGGGATGAGGACCGCTTTGGAGGTCGCTCCCTTTTGTAGCATTTTCTCGTCTTGCTACTACGGCTACTAATTTCAGTTGATGTAGTTTTTCCCATGTACCGCGAGAAGTAGAAGGTGGTACTGAGCTTGAGATTTCAAGCGATGTTAAATCGAAGTGGAGAAGTGCCCTGAAGTACGATTGAGGATAATCCTTCACCCGTGGGAGTAGTGTTGGGATGGTGAAAATGTGGTCACCAAATTCGTGGGCGCCGGAAGTTTGGCCCATAGAGAAGCCCGGTGGATACTTGCAATGGCGAGTTTCTCTAGGATAACTGGACTGAGGAGAAGGTGGATTCTCGAAGGTTCACAAATGTTCGGCTAAATACCGATGGGGAATAAGGTGTTTTACGGTTAGGGAGACCGTGCACTAGGAAATGATAGGCTCCAGAATAGGTGTCGTTAACACTTCTAATGGAGTAAGATTCATGAAACCCCGTTGGTGGACATCTGCCTGGGGAGATTTCATTGAACTGAGGAAGAGGAGGCCGAGAGCGTGTCCTCTTTTACTGAGGAAGTAAGAGGGATTGTGTGGGCGATTTTTGTTAGCCAGTTGGATCAATGGTTAGGATATGGAGTCTGAGAACCATTAGTATTGACACGGAGTGATTGGCACAAATGGTTGGTGGGAATTCCGCCTTATTAGTGGGTGGTGTATTCCTTAGGATAAGACTTAGTAGTATTATATCTACTGTAGATTCGGGTGTGTAGTTTGAGCTCGTTGTAGTATGGATGCGATTATAGAAGAGTAATTATATGATTTCCATAGTAGGGAAGTTTTATGATTTCTTCACTCGTTATGAAACGAGTGATGATATTTTAAAGGTATATGTGTTATATGTAATGAGTGGTATGAGCGTTCTATTGCTTGTTGCATTGTATGTGGTTGTTATGACTTATCTCCACGACCAACAAAGTTAAGTAGTAATGCATGGGAGGGGTTCCTTGTTTGGATTCCGCTTTTGCGGGACACTCCACGCGTGAACCTTAACGATGTCGTGAGTGGAGAGATGTTACTTTTCCTTTCTCTTATCTTATGTATAGTATGCGAGTAGAGATACCTTGGTTGGTTTGAGGTGATAGCAAGCAAATAAAATTGTGAGGCTATCTTACTTCTAGTTTAAAATGGAACTAGTTGTTCTATGATTTCTCCCCTGGATACAGGTTGAGACTTTGTAGAGGTGAATCGAGGTAGGTAGGAGATTTTGTTATTCGTTTAGTTATCTTGTGTGAGTGTTTGATTGTTTGTTTGTTTTGTTTATGCATGTTACGCCTATCTCCAGGATCAACTAGTTAAGTAGGCATGTGTCGGAGGGGTTCCTTGTTTGGATTTCGCTTCGGCGAGACACTCCGCCGCATGAACACTTAACGATGTTGTGAGTGGAGAGGCGCTACTCTTTTCTTTCTTTTATTTATTTTGTTGTTACAAGTGGAATTGGAAGTTTAGCCGAGAATCACATAGAAGAGTGATTAAGGGCTATTAAAGTGCGAGATAGAAGCACTGTATATCGTTCTCTCCTCTGATCGATGTGAAGGAGACTGTGATACAAAGTCGAATTGAGACTTCGGGATTATTCCTTGATAAGAAGGCCATGTTTATATAAGGAGATATGTATTTGAAAGGCTTCACAGGAAGTGAATGTCTGATCAGTTAAAATCTTTAATAATGTTGTGGTAAGACGTAGAAGTAGAATTTTGTTGATATGATTGCAAGTTAAAATTTATTGATCCCGATTATGTGTTTTAGACCATCACATCTTAATGACCGAAGATGCGAGGTAGTAGTGTAACGGGAGGGTTCCTTGTTTGGATTTCGCCTCGGCGAGACGTCCCACGCATGAAACCGAGCGAACGTTGGGAGTTGAGATAGGTCTTGGACACTAGGGATATACTTAATATTTCATATATATACGACTTAGTTAGGATATCTCTAGATAAAGCTTAGAATTCATTAGAACTTTAGGGCTATTAGGGTAGGTGATGTTAATTCAGGAAGGTGGTGAGGAGTGGACCACGAGTAAGACGTGGGTTGGGATTAGATCCCTAGGAACGAGATTTATGGGGTCTCGAGAGGTTTGGTAGGTTTGGCCGTAATAGATGAGGCCTTTCTTAGAAATAGTGTTACGTTGGAACTTCTCTTCCGGGGAGTTAGAAGGACGGGTGGACCCTCACTCCTGAGCCCATGATAGTGAGCTCGAGAGTGGTTGTAATGGAGAAGCTTCTGCCAGGTTGGGGGAGTAATGATACTGGAGCATAGACCCATTATTTATGCATCTCACAAGCTTAAAAATGTGGGAAGTATTAGTCCATGCTTGAATTAAAATTTCATCGTGGTAGTGATCACCTTAAATGGTTAAGGCATTACTTCCTGGGCAGGAAATCTAGTCTTTCTCGCTAGCAGCGAGTTGTTGCAATATGTCGTGGGAGAAATCGAGTTGGTGCTCGGAGTTCAGAAGGACTAGTGATTGGATATTTTCTCTTTCGCTAAGGAAATGCGAGTTGGGGTAGTAGATGTGTCGAGTAAAGCAACCGTCAGAGATATTTGTGTTGGCTTGAAAAGCCAAATGAAACGAGCATGACTCGGAAGACTCTATAGCAAGGGCATTCCGGTCTGTGATCGACCATTTCACCTACTCGTGCGAAGAAGAGTATCGGTGGAATGAAGAAGGGTATATTCATAGACGTTTGCATTGAATTGTCGGCAGCGTTCTGGTCATGACCCTATTCGAGAAAATTGTAAATCGTTTGACCAGACTGTTGCATTTTCGGCCATTATGGACGAACTTCATGCGGATAAGTACGACCCGCTCCTTATGGAGGAATGGTCGAACCATGGGAGGTGCCTATTAAAATAGGGTAGACCTAGACTAGATATTCGTGTCGGAAGTTTGGTACAAATTTCCATGAAGTAATGGGAACTATATGGAAATGGAGTATACCTTACCCCTAACATGGATGAATGAATGGAGGAGGCCGGCTTAATGTCGAAAGGCATATCTTGATTGTACGCCTTAGAATACATGACTGACGGAGCAGTAGTGTGTATGGATGGAAATCCCTGTACAACTTTTAGGCTTTTGAATGGCCTTATGGATCATTTCCTAAGGCATTGGCATTGTGAGTGGCCTAGCGAGGTCGGGTGAGTAATTCGTATACTCGTTGGAAGGAACCAACGGGTAATATGTTCCTTGGACTTGGAGTGGTCTCGGGACATTCCTTTAAAGATTTGACTTTTAAGCCATACACCTTGATGAGATACGTCAATGTGAGGGAAAGTTGGGTAGCTTGGGGTTAAGCCACCTAGAGTCGGTATGGGTGCCCCGAGGGGAGATGTAACATGATTCTGGAGGTTGGGCGATTTGTGCTGAGCCATGTGGGCATAGTCTTCCGCCGTAGGAAGCTAGAATTGATAGTTAGTGAGGAACGCTTTGTGCTATACTAGAGCACAATTGCTGTAGGCTGAGATCGATAGGGTCGATCTTAGTCCGGGTCCATTTGGGACGTTACAATAACGAGGGGTTTGTTTAGGATGGTAGAATCCTAGTTTAGAGTAGTATACCCTTTATGAATGTTGGGTATGCCCGAATTTTGGGGGCAAAATTCCCTCTTAGGGGGGGGAGTATGTAACAACCCTCGATTCTGGAAGGCTCATTTTATACTAATTTTACCGCATAAGGTAATTATATAAAATGTGGGGATTGGAGTAGATGTTAATTTAATGAATTTGAAGTTAATATTTACTATTTTGATGCATATTTACTGTAGGTGAAAGTAAATATCATCAGGTTGCATGTTTATAGTGTCATGTATATAAATAACACGATAGTTCAAATGAAATTGGAACTCACAAAATAATTTATAAAATTTTCGGATGCCAGTTTAGAGGGTGTAGTTAGTCTCGGATGGCGCGAGACAGTCAAAATACGTGCCATATTGTATTTTTGTGTTTCGGGCACTTTTACCTGGTTTTAGCTTAAACGCGTATTTGGGAGTCATTTTAATGTGGTATTAATCATTTAAGTTGGAATTTTAACCTAAGCCACGATTTAAGTCTTCTAAAATCCCTTAATTTCCTTATTTTATGTCTTACACTTAGAGAGAAAAGGAGAGAAAGAGAGCTTGGGAGAAAAGTGGAGAAAGAAGAGAGAGAATGAAGATTGGAGATGGATTGTTGCTGCTACTCAAGGAAATCTGAATTTGTAACCCTAAGGAAAGTTTTCTACTTGCTAATATGTGATCTAAGATGAATAATTTGTATGATAGTTGTGTATTTGTATTCATGAATCAAAAATGGAGATTTATGGGATTTAAACCCTTATATTAGTTTTGATGATAAAAGGGTGGGTTTTAATGGTTACAAATCATGTAGGATAATCTTGAGGTAGTTAAGTGGTTGGTTGTGTGTAAAATGATAGGGATTTTGAGCTTTGGGTTTAGCTTTTGGAAGAACCCTAGGTCTGCTACGACCGGTCGACCGGGCTTTTGCGGGAGACTTACTGCTTTCCTACAAAGGTATAAATTTTAAGAGCGGTCGACCGCGGTTCCCGGACCGGTCGACCGGACTCTCCCACCTGAGCCTTCTGTATTTCTTCTTAGGCCAAACTTGAGACGCGATCGACCGCGGTCTTGGGACCGGTCGACCGGTCCCCTGTTTTTCACCTTTAAACCTTATTTTGCTTTCTAGGTTTATTTTTTTTAATAGGATCTAGGAACCTTCTTGCATGAAGTAAACTTAGAGTCCTAGAGTTCTTAATGAGTTGGGTTACTACCCTAGTCTAGAGATGGTTTAGGCGGGGTTTTCTGGGGTTAGGCCTTTTGATGATAGGGCATTCTTTCTTTTAGTTGATTCCTCTAACTAGGGAATGCATTATTATGTTTGGGAGACCTTAGAAGCTCATTGGAGCTATGTTATTCTTGATGGTTTATTATATCTATCAATGAATCTTGGGAGAATAATTGAAAGTCTATTTATTCCTTGAGGTCAAATGTCAATGTAAATGTGTACGGCTCCGGATTTAAAAAAGGGGAAATATTTACATAATGTAAATGATTATGGTCTCGGATAGTTGGAATATACATTTGCTAAAATGTGAATCGAATTGAGTATAAAACACGCATTAGCTCAAATGAAATTGGTTACGGAAATGATGGTAAATGATAATTTACTTAATCATTAACATGAAATGGTAATTTGGTTAAACACACCTCTCTAAATGACATCATAAGGGAAGTTCGCGCGCTTGGTGATGCCCCTTGGCTAGTGAATGCAGGGTGGATATAGTCCTAGGCCATATGCGGGGTTTTATATGTTTTCTGCGCTGGTTAGGGGATTCCGGGTGTGGTCCTGACTTTCCCGCAGGCATATGGCCGCTTCTCGACGTTGCGTTATGAGCCCAGGTTGTCTTGTATAGATAGGCCCTGGAAGATGATGGTCATTTAGGGGCGCGCTCAGTGGGGAAACTCGGAGGGGCAGTCTTAGAATCGTTGTATGCATATGAATATAACCATTCTAAATCAAGTGGGACTTGATGTATGATTCTTGCCATAAAGAACATTAAATGTTGATTATATTCCTGCTAAGGAATGGTAATGCCAGGACGGGCATGTAATTAATAAAAGCCACAAAGAGCTTAAAATTGAGATAAAAAGCCATAAAGAGCTTATAGTTATAGATTTATTTTCGTGTTGAGGAATTAACTATGACATGAATCGGGGTATATGATAGAAGTCTTATTTATGTTCATCTTTCCTTTTTCCTGCTTAGTTAAATTAAACTCATGCTTTTCTTTACTGTCTTACCTATGTTTTAGAATTGTGTAGATAGACTTTATTCTTCCTATCATGATGATATTCATAACTGTCATACTCTTTATTCATCTGGTAATCATATAGAACCGGGCCCTGACCTATTTACACTTCTTGTTGCATATGCATCTTGTCTCTGCTCAGGTACTCCTCCGCAGGGATGCCTGATTTGAATTCCTATTTCGATGTCCTCGGCGAGCCGTAATGCATTGAGGGTATTACGGGTCACAATTGGTATAGACGTTTTCATTTTTGTATTCTAGTTAAGATCAAGTCTTTTATTCGGGCGAGGTGCCCAAGCTTTTGTAAATGACTAATGAAATGTAATAAGTAACTTATTGAACTTGTGTATTAGTGGAGTTTCAGTTGGTGACCGGTATCATATTCGGTCCTTTTTATTGTATTCTTGTTGTATTATTTATATAAGTCTTGGGGTTTCCCTTATCTTTCAGGAATTGGGTTGTTTGTTTTCATTTATTTACTTTCAAATCAAAGTTTTTGGCAACCCGTTTACTGAAAAATTGGGTGGTTATCCTGGATACTCTATATTTTTATTGTGATGCTGAGAATGATTCCATCTATGATTCCGTTATATTGGAGTATTGGGCTGGCCACCCCTTATTTTGGTGAGCGGGTTGTCACAACCGAGTCGTTGTTCATGGTTTTCGTTTTGGTTTTATTTTTCATTGTGTTATTTTGTTGTTCCACCAGAAATGGAGTAAATTGAATAATAAAACCACATTGTATTTGAGAGGAATGATTACGAAGAGCTGGTGATGGCATTACGCCCAGGAAGCCTGTCAATGAGCCTTTCTCTTCTTATAAAGATCAACAAATGGCTAGTTGGTATCAGAAGTAATACCTCGGGGAATTATAATATCCTTAATACATTATACTTCGTGGATTTTTGGGAGGACAATGCTTTAATGGTAAATTTCTAAAGTTGCGAACATATTTTAGTGGTCATGTGGAATATGGATTTTTCCCCCCTAAATGCAGTTATGGTGGTGAATGGGTGAACCAAAGCTAGAAGTTACTTGGGACACACAAGAGGCCATCCAATTGTGTATGTTATTGGCGTATGATATAGTTCAGTAGACACTTTTTAGGAGGCTTTAGCGATGAAAGTTGAAACTTGGAGAAATGCTCTTAGAATCTAAGGGGTTAAATATCGGGAGAAATAAAATTAAGTATATGGAATGTAAATTTAATAATGATGATTCAAATAAAAGCGTAATGATAAAATTGCTTATAATAAATTAAAATAGAAAATGGGAATCCATGTGTCTGGTCCCAAGTGATGGGATTAAGGCAAGGATGATGATGATGTTAAATTGCATAGTTATATGTGTAGTTATAGAAGGAAAAAAAGGAAAAAGGTTGATGTAAAATAAGAGATGCGTGAGTGTAAAATTAACTTACACAACGATAACAACTTAAAATAAATGTTACGAAAGTTTCTCAATCTCTCTATAAATGAACGAGTGCCCCCAAATGAGGCTGCAAGAGGGGTATATATAGGATTAGGTGTAAGGTCCTAGACTTAGGCTTCAAGAAAGAACATATTTACTAATATTGCCCTTACTAGACTTAACCTCCTCACTCAAGTACAAAAAATATCTAAAGGCAACTAATCAACTAAATAAAAAGTTCATCAAAAAGAGAAAAATAACAAAATGACCTGCAAATTATGCTCCTGCATTAAAGATTGAATTGAAATTGTAACTGTAGATGCTTGGATCAAGTTAACTCTCATCTTGGTCAACTAGAATAGACCTTGTTCTACCAAGAAATTTGACCATGGTTGACTAGGTTTACCCTTGTTCGATCAAGAGTGTATATGGTGTTTATAACTTTGATTTGTCATCTCTCTCTCTCTCTCTCTCTCTCTCTCTCTCTCTCTCCCTCCATCAGCTATCACGTTTAGTTGTATCCGCGTATTGCTTTTTCACTTTCATTAGCTTTATATATAGTCAAGTTAGACCAGTAATAAAATGTTTGGTTTGACAAAAGAACGGTAGCATTTGATACTTTTGTGTTGACCATAAAGGTACTTTTGTCTAAAAGGTGGGTGAGTATGTATGCTAACCGTATTGGGAATTATAAAATTACTTGAAGTTTGATTTTTTTCGCTTGACATGCATGTTTTAAGTCTCAGTTGACTTGGGTTTTATCTAAAATGAGCGCAGCTATAACATGTTTTTGGTCCTTCTTACTTATTGATTTGGGCCTAACTTTTGATCTATAAAAAGTGAAATTTGTAGAGAATTGGAAGAAATTTTTATACAGTTCCAGGGCTATGGGTTTACAAGTGTGGTCAGTTTTGAGTTTGACTTCAATATGTTATTTAAGGGCAGGCGAGTCAAGCTCTATTTTTTCTTATTTCCATTATGGTGTTGTGTAATTGTATGAGGAAAACATGATTATCACATGTTTTAAATGTTAGGGTCCGTTTGATAGAAAACTGAGAAAATGCAAATGATTCCAGGACATTTGATTCCAAGGCAAATGAATATTTTCCAACTTGTGTCTACTTGATACAAGTTGGAAAATCATCAATTTTTCACATTTTCTATCAAACGCAAAAGCTGGAAAATAGATATAAATGTGAAAATTTTGTTTATGGAATATATATATATATATACACTAAATATATATTACTAAATATACAAAATATATGAATATATATTGTAATTTCTGAAAAAATATACAAAATATATGAATATATATAATAATTTACAGAATATATATATTTCGCAAATAATATAATATATATTCATATATTTTGTATATTTAATATATGAATATATGAATATATATTATATTATTTGCGGAATATATATATTTCGAAAATAATATAATATATATTCATATATTTTGTATATATATATATATATATATATATTCATAATAATTTTTATATTATTAAATGTATATAATATATAATAATATATATTTAGTGTGTATAATAATAATAATTTTTATATTATTAAATGTACAAAATCTATTAAATGTACAAAATCTATGAAAATATAATATATAATAATATATATTTAGTATGTATAATAATAATAATTTTATATTATTAAATGTACAAATCTATGAAAATATAATATATAATATATAATAATATATATTTAGTATGTATAATAATAATAATTTTTATATTATTAAATGTACAAAATCTATTAAATGTACAAAATCTATGAAAATATAATATATTATCTATGGAATATATGAATGTATATTATATTATATAATGAATATACTAAATATATATTTTTTACAGAATATATACATATATATAGAATATATATTTACATATATACATAATATTATTCTGTATATATAGAATATATATATTTTGTAAATAATATATATTAAATATATGAAATATAAAAAATATATAAATATAAGGAATATATGAAATATACAAAATTTATGAAATATAAATATATATTAAAATATATGAACTGTATAAATTATATAAATGTACGAAATATATAAATATATAAAATATATATATAAATATATAAAATATATATATAAATATATGAAATATACGAAATATACATATATGTGCTAAAATATATATTTATATATTTATTAACAATATATATTTATATATTTATGAAATATTTAGAGTTATAAAAAAAATTGGTTTTAAGTGATTTTTCACCCAAAGGTGGCAAACAAAAACCTACCCCCCCCCCCCCCCCCCAAAGAATTGAATTCCACCTTAGGGTGGCAAATTGTGCTTTAGGGGCGTTGTACATAGAAAATAAATTGCAGGGCAAATTAAGGCTATCAAACAGCCTAAAAGCAGGAAAATACCAGGATTTTCCAACTTTTGGGAATTTGCCTTGGAATTTTTGTGGTATCAAGCGGACCCTTAGTATATTTGATTTGTTGATTTCAGATTGTTTAATGTTGATAAAAAAAATATAAAAAGGGAGTCATAATGTGACAAGTATTACTCTAACGTAAATGACTCAAAAAGAGCTGCATCCATATGGTTTTCCCTTTTATGTGGACAAATGAGTGGCATACATAAGTCATTGTATGTATAGATATTGATATATTAACTTAACCCTAAACAAGCAAGTTAAGAGTGGGTGCTTTATGGCAGGGTCGATGTCAAAGTTGTTCTCACGTATTACAGGGTACTTCAGCGGTCTGAAGTGTGCAGAAGTCGACCAAGCAAACAATTCATATTACACTGGTTAGTGGGGGTCAATCTTCCATTCAATTCATGTTATACATATATACATAAAGAGAGAGTTAGGCTCTCCAACACACCTCATTTAACATACATAAAAGACATACCTCCACCTTTGTGGGGTAAATGAATGATTCTTTTGATTTATGAACTTGGTGGATATGATTTCTCATCTCCACCCAATTTCATAAAAAAATCCAACTATTTAGTGGGTGAATTGTGAAATGCATATAATACATTTTTTAACCGTCACAACTTACGAGAATCATCTTATCCGCCAAATGGTTGAATATTTTGATGAAATTTGGTAGAGATGAAGATCATATGATATGATGTAGTTTGGTGGTTAAATTTTATTTCTTTCGTTTCTTTCATATTGAGTATGCAGTAGTGTCAATAGAAAAGTTAATAAAAGGTTTATTCCACTTTATGGCAATGGCGGATCCATGACTTTTCCAAAGGCAAAAATGATATTTCTATTCACCATATAAATCTTATATAGAATTTTTTTAGTAACCGACTTTTACGGTTACTAATTTTACGAACTGAAATTTCTGTTAGTATACCCGGGTGTTTAGTTTAGGTCCCGGGGCAAATTTAGGCCTAACTGGTGTCCCGAGAGGGCATTATGGTAAACTGTATTTTTGGGTTTAATTAATGGACGAAAATTGGGAGTTATTTTATCAGCCAAGAAAAGTTTTTTAGGGTTGAGAGACACAGAAAGTAAAGAACGGCCATATAGGGTTTGAGGGAGAACCAATTTTCAAGAGGGAAGGCCAAATTGTCACCACTTTGCACAACCACCACCACCAACTCGTAGATCGATAAGAGAGGAACGCGTCTATACCAACATCACCAAAGGATTCAAACCTTCGATTTAACGCAAGTGTTTATTACTTGCTTTCTTTTAGCAATAATCATGCTCATGTTAGTGTAGGTGAAATTAATCATGATTTACATATGAATTGGGTGAAAATGGAGATTTAAATTATGATTAAGGATTGGTTTAATTAGTATTTTAAAGTCCTTCATGTATGTAGAGGATTAATCATGGAATTGGATTATATATTGATGAACGAATCTGAGTTGATTAGGTTCTTCAACTGAAAATTTAGAAACTAGGGTTCATATGAATTAATTTGGGGATTTAAAATAATTATAATGATTAATGACGAATTAATGAGCCTAGGATGTTAGGAATGATTTATAACCTGCTATGTGTTGATGGGTATTGATGATGAGGCGTTGGGTGTTGAATCTTAAAGGTTCTTAGGTTAAAAAATGGTGAAAATGCTGAATTTTGGGCCAAGGGGACGAAACAGTGCGCGTCGCGCGAAGTCGTGCAAAGTCTCATTCGAGCGAGACCTTTATCTCATGAGAAGTCATTCGAACGACACGTGGCAATCATTCAGGCGACAACCCTTCTGGTTCGAGCGACGTAGTGAATTTTTTTGGAATTTTCTCAAAGTTCAGTTTTGAGTTTGCCGGTTTATTGGAGTGAGAGAAACTGCCAAATAGTAAATTCAAATAGGACGAAATTTAGGGAAAGTATGTGAAAGTTAATACTTTAATTATTCGGTATAGGGAATGTACCTTGGAGGTTACGGGAGAGATAGTAATCTAAATATTTATACTATACGTAGTGTTGAGATTAAGATACGTATGAGAAGTACATATGTAGGTTGGGGAAATACTTATAAATTTTAATAGGACGTGTGTATGCCTATTATGTGATATTATTGCTAAGAGCACTAATGGGTGATAACCTTGGGGTGCAAGAATCTTATAGTTAAGCGCACTAATAAGTGATAACTCGGGGGTGCAGAAACTCTATTGTTAAGTGTACTAATGGGTGATAACCCGGGGGTACAAGGATGATTATTGTTAGGCGCACTAATGGGTGATAACCTGGGGGTGCTGGATTATTATTGATAGGTACATTAATGGGTGTTAACCAGGGGATGCAGGGTTCTCTTGATAGGTGCACTAATGGGTGATAACCCGGGGGTGCTGGATTATTATTTGATAGGTGCATTAATGGGTGCTAACCTGGGGATGCATGATTTTCTTGATAGGTGCACTAATGGGTCTTAGCCCGGGGGTGCAGGATATATATATATATATATATATATGAACTTGTGAATATTTCTACTGTGTGAAATTAGTAGACTTGGTAATAATAATATTCATTACATTGCGCCAAGTGGTATTAACCTAAGGGCGCAGGATTAGTGTATATATAAATGGATAATGAGACTATATATATATATGAGTGTACTTGGGGAAGTTTCTACTTTCTGAGACTAGTAGATAAAAATGGAAATGAGAAATAAAATAATCTTAGTGGATAAAAGATTAACCATTCAAACGGTGAATAATGAAACTTAGTATGTGAGATAAACTATTTGAATAGCGTATTGTATGGGCGATACGGGAATACTACTAGTGAGCATAGTTAGTATTAGTACGGTTTCTGACTAGTTAGACTGAGTTGTATAACTAGGGGAGATTAGATGTATGTTAAGCGTGCACAATATATGAGAGGTGAGAAACTCTTGTGAGAGTTCGATACCTAACATGCGTATAAGACTTATTTTAAGAACAAGTTTCAAATACTTGCTAAATCATTTTTAAACCTCGGGCTTTGACCCGTTTCTTATATCTCTTCTCTCTTTTGATATATATATATATATATATATATATATATATATATATATATATATATATATATATATATTATTCCAGGTACTCAGCCGCAGGGGTACCAGAATTAGAGATTTGATTAACAGGCGTGCTGCAGCTATTGTGGAAGCTGTAGGTCCTTGCATTAGACGCATATATCCTTTCTATTCAGTATCATTTAGACTTTCTAATTAGGTCATGTGTCTCCCGCTTCTAGTCTTTTATTTGAGATATTTTATTCAGATGACTTTATGGTTTGGAATTTTGAATTGGGTGGTTTTACCCAGTCTTATTTATTTCAGTACTTGATCATGTTCAGTATGTATTATATTCCTATGTGTAGTGAATGGTTTATATTTTAAGACTGGATGAAAATGGATTTACTTGGTTTTACTAAAATTGGAAACGTTTTGACACCTAGCTTAATTTTATATTAGGTGATTAATATGTTAAAAAGTTTTTCGACAGTGATGCTAGGAATGAACCAACCGAACATTCTGTTTTAAATTGGTACATGACTGATCACCCTTTAATTAATTGGGCAGGGTGTCACAGTGATACCTAGTAAAAATCATTCATACCTAGTATCGCGAACACTAAAACTCTCCCTCACTATCCACCATAGTTCAAATCCATCCCTATCTAGCCGATATTTGGAAAAATCATCTACTGTACTCCCATAATTCTCGAAAGTAGTAACCCCTCGCACAATTCAAGTTTTATCTCTGTGTAAACCCCCACTCTCTCGTGGTTAACACCAAAAAATCCACTCCCCCACATCAATATATATATGTACTATGGCTGCTATAACGAGCGCACCCACTAAATTCGAATTACCTGCGAACTCTAGTGAAAATAATTTTTATATTGTGACACCCTCACTGTCACTCAAAACATACCCATGCCTATAGGATAAAAAGATAATTACCTCCATACTCTAGCTGCAGTGGATGATCCTCGATTTCCTGAGAGGATTCCCCCTGCTCGAATGCACCCATGACTTGTTGTAGTGGCTATACATCTAGAACCTCGTCCTGTAGTTGACCCCCTCCTCGCTTAAGACAATCTCTCTTCACATGTCCCTCTTCCCCACAAATGAAACACCTCCTAATAAATTCACCCTGCCACTGATCCCTTCCTTTCTAGCCTTGTCGAAAGTCCTGTCCATCCTCTCGATAGCCCCCCAGATCTAAATCACTTGGCTTGATTCCCCTACCGAAAATCCTTCCCCTGATGTCCCCATGTCTGCTGCTGGGATACCCCACGGGTACTGTTCCCTCCCGCTTTATCTAACTGGCTGGGTTCCAGTCCCCTCCTGCTTCCTTTCATGTGGAAGCGATATTCCTGGCAGTGCAGGAGTGCTACATTAACGACGTCTGTATAAGCTACTAATTCGATATTACTAATTAAATGTTGCCTGATCCTCTAGACTAACCCATCCATGAACCTATACTTCTTTCTTTCTTCATTGCTTACCTCATTCGGTAAAAATTTTTCCAAACGATTGAATTCTTCCTTGTAATCGCCCACTGAACGGTCCCCCTGAGTCACCTCACTGAATTTTCTCCGCATTTCGGCCTCAACTGGTAGCGGGAAATACTGGCGATCGAACCGAACCCAAAACTCTGCAATAGTTAATGTATCCCTTTCCTCAAATGTGGTGATCGACTCCCACCACTGTAGCACTGCTCCCACTAAACTAAAAGTGGTTAGCATTTTCTTATACACCTCATTGCAATCTACCATGCATAGGTGATGCTGAATATCTCTCTTCCACTGACACGCTTGCACCACATCTGAATCCCCTCGAAACTCTGGTGGATGGCTTTTTTGAAATACCTCTTGTAGTTCCGGCCATTCCGACGACCCTGGGTGGGCCTGAACATCCGGTACCACTAACGCCTATGGCTGATCTCGTAGAAAGTACTTTGATATTACAATCATCATCGCTTTAACTGTCTGTGCCACTAATTCAGTACCTGTGCAGCCGACATCATCTCTGGTAGTTGTTGCGGTAACTCTGGCTCCTAATGAGCCTCTCTAGTCTCATCTCCCCCTACTCCCCTAGCTGCTCTATCTCTCCTAGGCGGCATCTGAAATGAGAATCGAATCGTATGAGTTCACCATCAAATATAAAGTAATTGGCAGAAGAACGTAAATGCGCATGCGTATCAGAATACAACAATCTTATGATAGGTCTCTACATCAATGGACGTAAAGCTGAAATGTGAAAAGCCGCACAGATCCTAAAGACACTGGAACTTGATGCTCTGATACTATCTGTGACACCTTGCCTAATAAAATATCAAGTGATCAGTCCTATACCAAATTAAAACAGGAATCCCCGTTGGTTCATTCTTAGCATCACTGTCGAAAACCTTTTTAAAAACCTACTAACCATCTAGTATTCCAAAAAGACGGTGCCAAAATTTTATCTTTTTAATTAAACAAAATAATAACATGAGGAAATATAATATGATCCATACACAACAACTGAATCAAATCAACGGAATAAATAATTAAACTACTTGCCGAATAAACCATCGGGCACCAAAGAAAATAATCCAATAATAATCATCCAACAACTGAATAAATAAATCTGAAAGTTGTACTGAAAAGTTTGGGCAATAAGCCCTAAGTAAAACTGAAACTGATAGATGATTCCTACTCTAGGAAGGAAGGAATGATGCGTTTAATCCAAGCTCCTGCTAGCATCCACATGTGTCGCAACTACGTGTCCCTGAAATAGAATATCAAGTCTGGCGTCCCTGTGGCTGTACACCTAAAAGGTTTTGAAAATAGTTTTATAGCAAGGGTTAGAACTCAAAACATTTTGAAAATATTTAGCAAGTGAATTAACTGCAGTAATTAAAAATGTATGAATGTGCTTCATGTTTAAGTTTATGTCGCGCTCTATTGAGGACATACTCACCCCTCCACTAATGTGCACACCTAACTATTACCTTAACCCCACCTCATCGTACTAACCCGTTCAACTAGTCTTGGTATAATCTCCCCTTGCCATTCTACTCTAAACCGAGTATTATTATTATTATGGGTTATAAATTATCTCTCAAATTAACTTAATTAATTTCTTTTAAATAATCCATATAGCTGTGACACAAGTTATATAAAGTAAATGCATCACATACTGTATTATTTCCCGCATATAATATTTAATACCATTATATACTTATCTTTACTACAATATCCACACATATTTCATATGTATATCCATCCCTTCGAGTATACCCTCGCCGGATGATTTCCTCTAAAGTGCTATCTCACTAGGTGTGCCCACATAACCTAGTTACCCAAGTCAGAATCACTCACCAACCTGACCTAAAATATAAACGTAGTGGAGGCGGTCATATTCCTTCCCTGAAAGTGAGATAAGCCCCTCACCCATATACCGAACGCTATGACCTGGAGATTCACCCACCTCGCGCAACCTCCCTTGATTGCATTAGAGTATATAACATAAATAAATATCTAGTCACTGATATTTAATAGCACACACAATGTACATACATATATATACACTATCACCACACCGTATATATCATATAAGCCCCAACCTTACCTTGTACTAAAAGTCGTAACACTAGCCTGTATATATTGCCGAGTCTATGGTCCGACTCAAATTAATTAATTTCTCATTAATAAATTTATTACTTTTCCCGAGTCTATAGTCCGACTCTAATTTAATCAATCTACACATTAATTAATTTAATACTTGGTGTTGCCCATACCTGGACTCGCTCACTTGGCCCATACCATCGTTAATACCCAAATATATATTCCGCCCACAAATCAATTAATTACACCTCAATTCATTTAATAATGCAGTGCCACTCAACTACAATGCCCGAACATTTTCCTTCGATCTGAAATTAATTACTAAAATTGATTTCCCAAAATTCATCCCTTGAGACATAAAATTATCACCCGTCTAAACCCAATTATATCCCCTTATAATTGCTAAGTAATATGTGCTACATATGCATTTATCACTAAATAAGGAGTAGGGGAATAAATCTTATATTAATTTCCCTTTATATATGAAACTGGTTGATCGGCCAAAAATCTGGGACCATCGATCGATCGATCGAACAGGTCTGATCCTTCTCCGATCTCCTCTTTCGCCATTTATGTCTTTATTTAAGGTTTCATCTCCTCCCCTGTTCTAACCCAAGCACAACTAACGATATCTCCACATAAGAAAAAGTTCCTAAATATACTAGTGACCTACTTTATCATCAAATTTATATATAACTCTGGGTATATCCGATTTGGATTTTTCACCCGAGTCTCGTTTTATCGAATTCGACCTCACCATTCTCAGTCAAATTAATCTCCAATACATACTACAATTCAATCTCAGCAGTCCCAATTCATAACTTAATTATGGTGAATTATGGTGACACACCCAAAACGAATTTTCATATACACCTACCATAATATGAATTGGTTATCACTTATTTTAAGAATCACAACAGTTAACCACTTGCCTGGAATTGTTTGTAGAGTCTGATCCGTTGGTGCAGAGGATGGTTGATGACGAACACTCACTTTGTCCTTTAATTTGACTCCAAAAGATCCCTAATTTGCTCTTGATTTATTTCCTCTATTTCTCTCTCAAACCCTAGGTTTAGAATTTGTTAACTGTCATTCAACACTCCCTCAATTATGTTTAAAACCCCTAATCCCGTTATTAGCCAGATGGGCCTAATTGAAATGGCCCAAATCCCCCCATGTGGGCCCGGCTATGCCCAAAAATTTCCCCGAGTCCTGATTAATACCCCCGGGTACTCTTTTCTGACTATCTAAACCCATCCGGACTCAAACGTGCACTCAGAATTATCATCCGAAATACTTTATAATATTCTTCAATTTTGACCTCAAAATACGACACACAAAATTTCAAACAATTAAGCTTAAATTCGCCAAATAAAAATAATTCTTCCCACTTAAATAAATTCTCCAAATCATAAATTTAAGTTTCTCCAATTTAAATATTTTATAACTCCCAATAATAATTAAATACTAAATTCTCAAAATTTTGGGGTGTTACAGATAAAACAATAGTATAGTTATCCCCAAAGCAAAGATGATAAAAGAAATAAGTATAATAAAACTCCTTATATCTGCGGGCAACACGTCCAAATTGAAATCCTAAAATGGAATGCTAAATAAAAAGAATGAAGGAAAACTAAGCAAATCTTGCAGGCATCTACAGCTACTACAATAATGGCTAATTGGAGTGGGACCGCTATCCTTGGTGTCACCGTGTCTGAGCACCTAAAATGTTTTGAAAATATTTTGATATGGGTCAGTTCCCAAAACATTTGAAAAATAGTTTGCAAGTATTCAATTACAATGGTAAAGAAGCAATGTCTATTATTCATGTTAGTTTAACGTAGCACTCACATGGGTTCACCCTCACCCCTCATCTACAATGCTCACCTAACGAGTTCCTTTAATTCCTCATAGTTATGCTACGCCGCCTAACTAGTCTAAATGACTCAACCTTATGTTTCGCTAATATCTTAGCCCAACCGTACCCCACATACATACATACCATATAATAAGTAGCTAATACATAACATATCACTAAAGGCTTTCATATAAGTTCATATTACATTATAAACTATGTAGTCATACACTAACTTCAACTACTTATACACACAGATAAATCAAATACGTATATATACAACACTCTATATACGAATATACCATCCTCGAGCTGGACCGTACGAATGCATCTCTAGTATGCTATCGAGTCCATGTACCTCGCGTACCACACTTGGATTACAGGGTCAGAATCTCATCACCGATTCCAAAATGCATACACATAATGGAGGCGGTCATAGCCCTAGCCTTTGGGTCACGACCATACCATAACACTCCGCACCCAACATTTATGAGAGCAATGTTTAACTTCACTTCAGATAAGAAATCCAATCTTTCTATTTTATGATCTCTCATGCTTTGCATTAAAAAAAATATGTGATATATTTAGATGTACATCTTAACTGAGAATTCTATTTTGAAAGTAGGCATTTGTGTTTCCATAAATTTTATTGGTACAACCATTAAGATTCAGATATATTATCATGCGAGAGAGGCTGAAAGGGTTATTATTCAAAGAATGAATTCCAAAATGATATATTTTCTACGTCGCCTCGTACTGACACTGAGGGGAACTAACTCGAATACGTAAATCCTTAAGATTTGACAATCCTAAAATATCTTTTTGAAGATAATTGGATTGTCGTTTGTTCTAAAATACTGAAGATGGTGGTGAGGTGACCCAATAAAAGAGGTGTTGTATATTATTGTCCATTGCTAAATGAAAAATGAGTAGATAACTTAATTTATGGAGCTAAGACGTTTTAGTCAGAACCCATGTGATATCATTCATTAATAAACAGACAGAACTTCAAAGTTCTGACTGGGGTCTATTTAACGTATAAATTTGTATCGGTGTCTTATTCATTTAAAACACAGTAAAAAGTTATTACGTGTCAAATTAGAGTTTATCCAACATTAGTACAAATATTTAGTAGTAGAACAATATATATTTCGTGTTAGCTGTACGAATGAGAAACTCATTTGTCTGAAAATATGATTAAAAAAACTGTTGATATCTCTGGTCCAATTGACCAAAATGCGAAGTTGTTAAATGAAACTAATAATAATTGGCCCAACTCCGGCCATATACTTTTCTGGTTGTATAACCCCAGGTGATTAAAGTTTTTTGGGAAGCTCCATCATTTTTGAGATTTATCTCCATCATTTTTTGGGAAGCTCCATCGTTTTTCGATGGTATAACCCCTCGTTGGACAGGTTGTCTCCGATATACCTCTCTCATCTCGATGGAAATGGGCCCTTTTTAGGGCTTTATTGCATTTTATTTTATTTTTGGTATTTCCTTTTATTTTAATATGTCATTGTATTTCTTTTTGCTATAGTATGTAGAAGTAGGAGTAGCAAAAGGCTAGTAAGGGCATTTGTGTAATTAAGACATTAGCTTAGTGCCTAAGCTACTCTTTCCCTTTAAATACCTCTTTTTCTCTCATTTTATGGGTCCTGCATTTTGAAATATAAGAAATCATTTGATTCTCCTTCTAAAGTTAGGGTTTGGTATTTCTTATAAGCCATTGACGTGTAGTTTACGTCAAAGTAGTATCAGAGCAAGGTGTCGTTGTCCGATTGGTGTATTGGTGTGTAGTAAAAAAATATTACAATACTCTTCAATGTCTCCCTAAAAGATCCAAGCAACAACAAAAAGAGAATCAAGAGTTGAGAGAGGGGATTCAAGTGTTGAATCAGCAAGTGGCCCAACTTTTTTTTGAGCTAGGGCTAAACCCAACTCCTATGGTGGCCCTAACCCAAAAAGACCCTCAAACTCTAGACACTAACCCCCACAACCTCACCCATACCCCTGTTGCCTTGGCCGATCCCTCATAGCTGCTGCCCGGTGCCACAAATCCTTCTCCTGCTGCCGTAGGCCACCCCGCTCCACCTCTGGCATCCCCCAACATCAACGTTCCACCCCACCTGCCATCCGACGCCCAAATTCGCCTCTCTTCAACCCCTTCCCCTCCCCCTCCTCGCTGCTCTGAAACCCAACCCCAGTCTCCAATCCCCAGTTACCTTTGCCCCCGACCAGCTCCAACACCGTCCCACGCCCATTTTATTTTTTGTCCCAGACAACCTTCTCCTGCCCTCAGGGCAGCTCACTCCTAAGGTTTTACCCTATTTGTGTCCAAACTCTATTTGGGCTAGAAAATCCAAATCCAAACCGATGTAGATTCCCCAAAACAATTATTTGTGACCCTTGAGAAGGAATCCAGGGCTTGTTTGGGAGAAAAAGAGAGAGAAAAGAGACGAAGAAGAATTGAAGATCAAGATTTGTGAGATGTGCACTCCTCAAGTTTCAAAAATTAATTTTTGGCACCCACAAGTTTTTGACACTTTTGTTTTTGAATTTCCGTATAAGTACCTAATTGTTTTGAATGCTTGAGGACAAGTTTGGTCATTAGGGGGGGGGGGGGGGGGAGAGAATGATGGAAATGAACTTTTTTTAGGGCTTTACTGCATTTTATATTATTTTTGGTATTTTAATTTATTTTATTATGCCATTACTGCATTTTTAATTATTTTTTGTTTTTTAATTTATTTTATTATGTCATTGTATTTCTTTTTACTTTAGTATTTAGAGGTAGGAGTAACAAAAGGCTAGGAAGGGCATTTTTGTAATTAAGACATTAGCTTAGAGCCTAAGCTACTCATCCCCTTTAAATACCCCATTTTATTTCTCATTTGGGGGTCCTCCATTTTGAAATATAAGAAATCATTTCATTCTCTCCTAAAATTAGGATTTGGTATTTCTTTTAAGCCATTGACGTGTAGTTTACGTCGCATCTCATATGAGATTTAGCTCCGATATACCTTTTTCATCGTTTCTAACCCAACTTTGGTTCTGTTAAAAACCCACCCTTTGATTTCACCCCAAAATCTCCGATATAGAAAAATCGACCCAACAGATATTCAAATATCAATTTACCTCTTTTTCAAGAGTTGGATCTGGCGTTAAAAGAAACTAGCGAAGCTTGCTTCGAGAAATCGCGATCCTATTCAGCTCGGACAGTCAAGATGCTATCACTGTTACTCCTATCCATTGTAGTTTTGAAGGATTCACCATTTACGACCTTGAGTTTACATCTCTACGGACCAAAGGCACCATCACAAGAAATAGGTCCTTCTAGATCACAAAATCGCTCCGGACAACAGACAAAAATAACTCAACGTGAATTTTTTTCTTTATCAAAAAAACCACAAAGGGTTGTAAATCGTAGTAGAGTAGATAGAGCGGGGAAAGTTTCCTTACGTAGTTACATGCTCTTTCATCGATATTAGTGAATTACGGTATAGGAAGATCTAATAAAATCTAGTTCGAGGAGACTAGCCTTCTTTGCTATTAGTTTCCATATCTAATGCTTTTGTGCCAGCCCTCTAAGGAAGAACTCTGGGGAAGGAAGGAACTTCCAGATTTACTGATAATCTCTACCTGGTTCTTTTTTGGAACAAATGTCCATAAGAAATGGGTACAAACTGGATCCACCAGAAGGGTCACCGACTTTTGGTTTTTGATGTTTTATGAGGATACATGTTTTTTTTCTGATGTATGTGTCCAGCTTATTTCGGTATGACGTCTGACCTTGGTTTGTTCCTACAGGCTACTGATGGCTAGGGAAAAGAGAGAGGGAGATCTGGAAAAATTAGGATTTGAATTTAATTATGTTTATTTATAATAATGATAAAACGCACTTTTGGGACTTTAAATTGTAGACCCTTATAAGATGATTATGTCATCTAGAAAATTGGGGTGAGGGACCTTCTCTTTGTGTATATGAACTCTAAAGCCATCTTTGGAAAAAAAAATGCGTACACTATTAATAGTACAACGACAGTAGTGTAGCAATTTTTTGGCCGATGCTCCACGAGTCCCAGAATTGTTGGGAAGCTATTTCGAATTTTTTATTTAATAAATTGCGTTCACTTATTTATAATGAATAATGACTTCTTATGATACAACCAAAGTTCCAATATTTCTTAACAATAAATCTGAGAATGAGAATTGTTTTTCTCGTGATAAATTGTTTTCGCGAGGCACATTAGAGTATGTGTAAGCACATAACGATCCATCGCATAAGTTGTGTTGGCACATGATAAAGAATGATTTAGTTCGATTATACTTTATATTTATAAATGTATATGAGATGAAGCTAGTACTTAAATGTATATGTACTCTCTTTATTATGAAGCTTGTTGCAAACGTGTGTTGGATATTTACATCTGTACAATTTATATGTTCCTTCCACTATATTTACAAAGTACACACGGTTCTTCTATTATGATATGACATGTGAAAAGAGAATGCAATGATAATTTGAAACCATGTGACACACCTAGATTATGCAAAACAAGATTTATGTTGTCCATAATGAACAGAGTAAGCTTGTAAGATGAATCGGATATATGTCCTTGCGATAGTATTTTATCTTTGTTTCAAACATCCCAAACATGTAAGAACATGTGCATACGAGATTTTTTCACTATAAGAAAGTATTTATATGTACCACTGCCATATGGGTATTACCCAAATTGATATGATAATTCCACGAGTTACGCAGATGATTTGAAAATCTCTATAAAAGCATAAAATCTAGTATATAGTTTTACTTTATTTTAACTAAGATGCAGGAAGCATAATGAAGCTTCGTATGAGTATTTTATGGCATTTGCAAATATTAATCTGTATTTGTACATCATATTCATACGTTATGAATTATTCAAGAAAGAACTTGAGAATTCACCTTGATATTTGTACAGACTCTCGAATTTGATAAAGCATGTGCTTAAATGACATTAAACTGTGCACGATACACCTACTTGTATAGGTGGCTGAGTCATTACAAAATATCCTCGGAATTCATTTTTTTAATTACACCAAATAAAATAACATAAAATAAAGGGGGTATAGTGAGAATTGCACCTGGATATTTCATGAGTTTTGTTAACCATTTGCAATGTTATATTATTGTCTTAGAGAGTTTAATTATTTTGCAGAGGCCTCTCAATGAGCAGAGATCGAGTCATGCAAGAATCAATAAATTGTTCAATGTTATTCAAAGTTATGACAGTTTGAGATAAACCCCGTGAAATGTAATGATTAGGTTGCTTTCATTTTTCCCGGGTGGGCATTGTAAAGGATATATTCAATATATTTCATTTTATATTGAGATAAAAATAAAATAAAGGGGGAAAATGGATATCATGATGTAAACCTTTGCGACAAGGTTATATTGATCAACCTTCACAGTTAAAGTGGTAGATATCGCTGAACAACCTTGATTTTGTTCTTGATAATTCATGCTTGACATAACATCCTCAAAGAAAGTTCAGAATCACAATTACCGAAGCCGCAATATAGAGTGATATACTTTATAAGGCGTTAGTTTGGGACACATTATTTTTCAATCCACTAAGGGGAAGGGGGAAAACCACTCTCCCTGAAACTTCATAACTTATAAAGAGATGAATCAGAGACACAATTTTGGAAAACTCTTTGATTATTTAAAGAAAATTGTGGTAAGTCACCCTTAATGGTTTATTATATAACAAAAGATGCCAATCATGTGCTATATTTTTTAGAAAGATTTCGTCGTGATCTGGACATGTCGCCAAGCAAGCGTTATATTTTTTGTAAAGATCTCATCATGATCTGGACGAGTCGCCAAGTTGGCATTATATTTTTTATCTCACCGTGATCTAGACGAGTCGCTAAGCAGGCACTATATTTTTTAGAAAAATCTCATAGTGATCTGGACAAGTCGCCAAGTAGGGATTATATTTTTTTGAAATATCTCGTTGTGATCCCGACGAATCGTTAAGCAGGCGTTATATTTTTGAGAAAAAACTCATCGTGATTTGGACAAGTTAATAACGTGTGCATGCATGAAAAGCTTAATCGAGGACAATGAGGTAGTTATTATGTAACCATAATAATACTTCCACCAAGCCAAGTTGAGAATGATGTAGTTATTGTGGGACCATAATATACTTCCAAATAACTTTGTTGATAATAATTAATGATAATGATAAGGTAGTTATTATGTGTTCATGATAATACTTTTACCAAAACAGATTTACAAACAACCACACTAAAATCGTGGATGTATGTTTGTTTAAAGAGGGATGGGGGCAACCCCAAGATAGTCCTCCAAACCAAACTAGGGAAGAGGAATAAACTTATTGTATATTATTCACATGAATGATCACGAAGTCCTTCGAAATAACGCATGAGATCAAAGCCTAAAATATGAGATATGAGATCGATATATATCATGTAAATGAGATATAAATCGAAGTTGCTCAAGTTAAATATGGATCGAAATTCGATATTTCCCCTTTAAACTCCCCTCTTACATTTAAACGTAGGAGGGGCTTAATGCTAAGCCTCTCATCTAATTATTAAATGAGATTAGAGATGATTAATATTGATAAAAGTTCATATGTTTATGCGATTGGGGCATTATTGTGCGCATCCCACATATCGCTCGTATTTGTGTATTTTTATATATCATATCATATCATATCTCCACAATATATTTGACTTGTGGCATCCCACTTAGGGTTGGTTTTTGTTATAAATAAGCTTCACCCCTTTACATTTTAAGGGGGGCTTATTTAGGAGAAGAGATTTCCTCTTTAAGAGTTTTATAGAATAGTTTTAGAAAAGATTCTTGAGAAGAATTTCGAGAAAGGTTTTGAGAAGAGTTTTGAAAGGAGCTCTTGATAAGATATAAATTAGTCCTCTTGCTATAATACACCCCTATGTCCCTGTAGGGACTCAAATATATAAATAAGTTACTTCAGTCCCACCCTAGGCAATGTGAGCACCGGTGCCGAGGTTAATTTATCCTTTAGCGATCATCCCAAACAAATGGCACCCCCTTGCGAGTCAAGTTCGTTAATGGATCCGCAATCTTTGAGAACGCTATAATGAAAAGATGCTAATACCCGACTAGACTCAAAAAGCTGTGAACCTCTATCGGTGTCGTGGGTTGTCCCCACTCTCTCACTGCTGAACCTTATTCGGGTCCACTTAAATCCCACTATCGGAAATAATGTGGCCCAAGAATTGCACCTCTCGTAGCCAAAACCCGCATTTCTCGAACTTATCATACAACTTATGGTCTCGCAAAGTCTGTAGGACCATACGTAGATGCTCTGCGTGGCTCCCCCTTTATTTGAGAATAGATCAAGATGTCATTTTTGAAGACGATGACAAACTGATCTAAGAAATCTTTAAAACGGTGCATTGGTTAGTCTGAATGACATAACCCTAAACTCGTAAAACCCATACCTCGTTAGAAATGAAGTTTTAGGTAAGTTTCGCTTCATGATGATACGTAGCTAGTGCCTGAACTCAAGTCCATCTTTAAGAAGTTGGTTGCGCCTCTTAGTTGGTCAAACAGGTTATCGTTTCGAGGCAACGAGTACTTGTTTCGGATCCTGACCTCGTTCAACTCTTTATGGTCAATGAAAAATATTAGGGAGCCATCTCTCTTAATCACAAATAGAATTGGATCACCCACCCTACAGTGACGTACTTGTGCGAATAAAGCCATATCCTAAAAGTTGCTTAATCTGGTCCCTCAACTCTTTCATTTCCATTGGTGAGAAACGATAAAGTGCATGGGCTATTTGTTTAGTGTCCGGTGCTAGATCAATAACGAACTCAATCTCATGATTCGATGGTAATCTAGGTATCTCCTGAAAACGTCAGCAAATTACCTCACCTTTGGGATCAAATCTAATGATATCATAACTACTTTCGAGGTCTCCTCATCAATATAATACAAATGTGCTCGAACCTTTCTCAGGATGAGACATCACCGCTAAAAGCATCTTTTTCCCTGGTATGGCGAACAAAATAGTCCTACTAAACCAATCCACCATAATTTTATAACCTGTCAACCACTCCATGCCTAAAATGGCATACTCTGACATATCCAACACAAGTAAATCAACGGTTAGACAAAACCTCCCTATATTTATACCCACTCCTCTACAGATGGAATGAATTAGCTTCCCGCTACACTAAGGTGGGTCAACACACATAATAATACTATAAGCCATACCTAATAACCTCGTTACACATGCAAATCTAGTAGCAAAAAATGAATGAGCCGCCCCGGTATCAAATAAAACATGACCCATATGCTCATGAATAAGGAAAATACCCTCTACTACTGGTGGAGCCTGTGGAACTATGGCATTGTGGATGTTATAAACTTGCCCATGCTGCAATTGCCCTACATCTGTGGGGCTGTCGAAACTACTCGTAATGTTGTTGGTGCTAGTGGTACAGAAAATAGTGGTCTCTGCAGTCCCTAGTGTGTGCCTTGATGCTTTTCATTGGCCATGTTTAGGCAACCTCATCATCGGTGACCTTGCTCCCCACACACAAAGAAACTATGCACAAAGTCTCTCCCTCTAGCCCTGGTGAAGCTGTCCCAGTCGTTGGACCTGATGGCCACTCCCATTATTCCCTTGACCTTATTGGCCTCGAGGAAAATGCTAGCGGACCTGCTAGTCGTGCCTGAATCTGCTATCTCCATGTCTGAACACTCCAAATATAAATTTCTTCGTCGATTCCCCCTATCCCATTCAAGCTGCCTACCATGAGGTTCCCCCACTAGACTGTTACCCCCAGTATCTACCTTTGCCCCCTCAGGGGAAGTGATGATCCTGGCAGTGAAAAATGGCAAAATTGATGACATCAACATACGTCCTCAATGCTAGATTACCCAATAAATGTTGTCGGATCTTTCAGGTAAGCCCTTCTGTGAACCTTAACACCTTTTTCTCCTCGATATCTACCTAATTTGGCACAAAGTTCACCAGTCGGGTAAATTCCTCCTCATACTCAGCCCCTGTCAGGCCTTCCAGTCGAGGAACTTCCTCCTCATCTCCGTCTGAATGGCTTTAAGGAAAGAATTTGTGGTCGAACCACCCAAAACTCATGAATCGTCTTCATATGTAATGCGACCCCAACTAACTTGAGTCTGGCCAACACCTGCTTTTGTATGTTGCTACATTCAACCATGTGAATATGCCTCTAGATGTATTTCTTCCATTAGAATGAGACTACAACATAAGCGCTACCATAAAATTCGGGCGAACGGCTCTTCTGAAATGCCTCCCTGACTCTATCCCAGGTCGAAGGCAACACGTGTGTCTCGTCGGGCACTGGTCGTAGTGGTGATTCTTGTGTCATGTGCTTCATAGATGATGTCATGGCTACATTAAGTACCTAAGCGACTATGGTTGTGACCTTTGCTATGGTCATAGTCCCGTGGCCGGCTGTGGTTATAGCGTTGGCTCATGCCAAGCCTCCTTGTCATCCCCTCCCCGGCTGTACTCTTCGACTGTTTGGCATCTGAAACCAAATTAAATTTGTATAAGTTCATACTTGAAATAAAATAATGTAGCTAAAGAACGTAAATGTGTAAATGAGAATGCAACAATCCTAGTCATAGGGTTGTATGTCAAAGAACACTACGTTTGAAATGCAGTAAGTCCGCACAGATACTAAGGAAACTAAAATTTTATGCTTTGATACTACCTGTCACACCCTGCCTATTCTAATACCTGTTGATCATACATTTGCTAAATTAAACGGGAATCATATCTGATTTCTTTATTAGCATCATTGTCAAAAATTAATTAATTAACTCATAACCTAATTATCCCGGTGTCAAATTTTAAATCTTTTTAAACACGCAATATAAAATACATTACACCACATCCTCAACTACAACAATGGAAAAAAAGATCTGGAAGCATAAATAAATAAACCAAATAAAATCTCCGATAAAATAATTGTACAATCATCCTAAAACTAAAGCTGATAAAAGAAATAAGTCTAATAAGATTCCATCTATCTGCAGGAAACACACGCAAATGAAAATACTAAAGTGGAATGCTAGATAAAGAGAACGAAGGAAAATGAAGTGGCTAAGCAAATCCTGTAGGCATCCACAACTGCCGCAACAATGACTAACTAGAGTGAGACCACTATCCGTGGTGCCCCTATGGCTGAGCACTAAAAATGTTTTGAAAGTATTTTGATATTGTTTAGTGCCCAAAAACATTTGAAAATAGTTTGCAAGTATATAATTACAGTAGTAAATAAGTTGTGTCAATTATTGATGTTAGTTTAGCATAGCACTCACATGGGTTCACCCTCACCCTTCACCTAAAATGTTTTGAAAATATTTTGATATGGGTCAGTGCCCAAGAACATTTGAAAAATAGTTTGGAAGTATTTAATTACAATGGTAAATTAGTAGTGTCAATTATTCATGTTAGTTTAGCGTAGCACTCCCATGGGTTTATCCTCACCCCTCAGTTATAGTGTGCACTTAACAAGTTCCTTTAATTACCCCTAGTTATGCTACCCTGACTAACTAGTCTAAACAACTCAACCTTATATTTCGCTAATCTCTTAGCCCAACTATATCGCCCATAAGATACATACCATATAATACATAGCTAATACATAAGCTATCACTAAAAGGTTTCATATTACTTTATAAATAATGCAGCCATACACTAACCACAATTACTTATACACATAGATAAATCAAATATGTATATATACAACACTCTATATACGAATATTGCATCCCCGAGATGGACCGTACGGATGCATCTCTAGTATACTTTCGGGCCCATGTACCTCAAGTACCACACTTGGACTGCTTGGTCGGAATCTCACCACTAATCCCACAACGTATACACATAATGGAGGTGGTCATAGCCTTAGCCTTTGGGTCACGACCATACCATAACACACCTAACCGACTGAGCCAACACTACCCTACTTACACGGTTAGCGACCAAATCACAACACTATGACCTGGGCCAACAATCCAAACCCCACTAAAATCGCCAAGATGGGACCGCCCACTATGCACAACCTTCTTCGATCACATAGAAGAGTAGGTATGTTCACATAAATCAAACAAACAAAAGTATACATATTCTGGTCACACTCGATAGGTATACATATATATAATACTCACTACCCTATGTACATCTCTTATCGTACAATTCATTTGATTCCCCAAGTCTAACCCGACTTCCAGAAATTTGTAAGTGTTTACTCACTTATATATATAGCTCACTGATTATTTTATTTCCACTTCTGGATGACATGCCATCAACTCTAAGCACTACACTAATTGATCCCAGAATCCTACTCCAATTCCTCGAATTTAAACCGTAAACATTCACTTAGAAATCTACACAAATATTTTACTTGAAGAACCTTCCCGGTTAGTCTGTCACTGATTCTAACCCCTACTCGGAATTCCATGAAGCCAATTATCATTCCCGGAACCAAAATTAAATTCCTAGATCAAAGTTAACTTCAAACATATATCAAAACAACAAACTAGTGTTTCCAAGCCGATCGGATCAATTTGATTAACAAGTCGAATTGATTCGCCTTACCGAATCGATTGGACCTTTTAACTGAATTGATTTGAAAGTCGATAGATTGCCCAAATTTTGTTTTCATGACGAGTTTTCATATCCATCTTTAGTCCAAAGGTTCCCATCCTAAACCAAATCCCTATCTAAGATGTCTAAGTCATTTGTAAACGTAATTATATCATTTCCAACGTAAGAATCCTTTTTAAAAATGTCCAAATGATTCCTAGGTCTACTAAATCCTTAATCATTTATTAAAAACCCTAGACTTCAAGAATTAGTTCATATTCTTCATTAATCTTTTCAAGATTTCATCTTCCTTAGAGAGTTATATAAGATCAACTATATTAACACAATGAAATCTATTCTCTAACTAGTTAAAGCCATAAAAACCCATATTTAATTCGAAATCCCAAGACAAACTCATTGTTTATGCATGTTCTTCATATAAAGCTTGAACATGAATGCATCTAACTACAAAAATTATCAAAGAAAGTTAATGCCTTTGAGGTTGAGGTTTTATGAGATTTCTTATGCTACTTGGATTCCTCTTTACCCAATCTACAAGTTGAGAGCTTGAGATTCAAATTTCGAGATTTTCTTCTACCCATTCCCTTCACTTCTCCTCTTGTTCCTCACAAACCCTAGAAGCCCCGAAGTGTTTAATGGAGGTTATCCGCACCTACCTTCATTCAATACTTTAATTAAAGGTTATAATTTTGGACTAAAGGTAGGACTAATTGTTAAAATGACTTAAATGCCCCTTATGATGTCTATTTAGTCTATAAAGCTTTCGGGACCCATCTATAACCCTCGAGTACCTATTTTGGACTATTTTGGCCCATTCCAAACCATCGGCACACTCTAAATCACCATTTGAGTTACCTAACCTCAAATTCCATTTACTTATATGTTTCATATCTGACACAACTCAACCTATGTGTCCCGAATAATATACCGATAACCCCCAATATTAACTCACGGACGACGTAACATATTTTTAATTTATTATCAACCAAGTAATATACACATACATAAATATTAATCCTTTTTACATGCTAATTAATATTTATTTAAGTCCGATTTCTCTTTTTAATTTATTTTAATTACGTGCACAAGTATAATTTAAAAGCTTTTTAAAATACGGGGTGTTACAAATATATGGTGCAAAAGTATATTCATACATCAATAGTGCTTGAAATTCTTATGCCTAATACGACTCTCGATGCCTGTAGACAAATTTCAAATAGTTCTGCCACATTTCGACTAGTCTAGTAATATTGTTGTGCACTTCTATTCAACATTGCAAATGTTTGTTTTTTCAACTCGACTATGGCTATGAATACGATCTTATCTCTATTAATCTAATTGTTGAAATGATACCTTTTACCTCTATGGAACCTGTTGAATGTGAACTGAAAAAATTCCAACTTCGTCTAAAATGCTTGTGAAATTGATGAGAGGATTCTTGCAGTTTTTGTAATTTATGTGCATGCGGTGTTATGTTATTTCTCTCACAAGTATAACATATGATTTTTCTTGATGTATTAGTGTCGGGGGAAAGATGGGTGGTCTTTAGAGATGATGAGGGAATCTTTATTCCATGTAAGCTTAATTGCACAAAATTTTCTTTTAGCTTCAATTTCACGGGTCCTCAAAACCAAGGACTTCCCCCCTTCTCATATATAATTTTTGTATTTATGTAATCGCCCTTTTACATACAATTTGTTACCTAAACATGCTTACTATAGATAGCCACATCAAATAGATATTTTTAAGAAAACATCTTTTACAAATATTCATTTCGCTTGCTTAACATCTGTTTATGATTTTATCATGATAGTTGAATGGATTCATTGGTTGTCTTGGAAGAGAATTTAAGCTCCAATGCCAAAGGTATACTAAAACTATTAGGTTTGCCCATCTAGTCCCCCCCCCCCCCCTCCTGTACACACATACAAAAAAAAAGGAAAGAAGTTATTTAACCAAGGTGTTTATTTCACTATGGGTAACTTTAGATCCTGGTTTGTAACATAAGAACAAAATGAAAGGATCGGATTACTTTATCTCCATTATGTCAGTATGCTTTTATTGTGTTGCTCCTTTATATGTGTCTTATTTTTTTCGTTGAGATGCAAGTAACCACGAGTTTAGTATCACATATAAAACTCAAAACCAGCCAACAGTGTTCTAAAAATCCCCACGTATGGCCTAGCTGAGGCTGTGCCTAGCGGCAGGCATCTCTCTGCCGCCTACGCCTGACTTATGCACTGCTGAGGGAGATGATTGTGAAAAGTATTGAAAAACATTATATAATTAAAAAAATCAGAACAATGAAAAAAAATAAAGACAATTTGAAAAATGAAAAAGAATAAAAAAAAAACTAAAAGAGAAAAAAAAACAATCGTTTCCCTCAGCAAGCCCACCCACCCACCCCACCGCCCCATGCACCCCACCCACAACCCGCCATCATTCCCACCCTACATACCATCAACCCCGCCTTAACTAGGAACCACCACCACCTCCACTCCCAACATACTACCACCAAAATAAGGGTTTCATTACAACAGAAGGTATTGATGGAATCAATGGTGAGTGGGGGTTGGTGGAGCATCAATTTGTTTTTCTCAACTAGAATTGATGGTGGGTGGGAGTTATAGGATGGGGGATGATGTAAAAAGGGTGGGTAGAGGGGGGTGAACGGCTGGTGGTGGTGAGGGTGGGTAGAGGGGGCTGCCGAAATGGTTGATAAACTTTTTGTGGCATTTTTTACGTTGCTAAAAGTAAGTTTGGGGCCAGGCCCCAAGAAATGAAAATTACGGGACTTAACCTCAATTACAAACAATTAATTGGGTTCAAACCCCGAATAATGCTATTTTTATTCTTTCTGAAGCTATATTTGTTCAACACATTTTTTTCAAAACTACATAATTAATTGTTCATTTCATTTTTTTAAATTATTTTTTTATAATTTATTATATAAAAAAACTCTTTATTGTTGAAGTTTTTTTTATGAAAATTTGTCTACTTTACCTTAGTAAATATATTTTTTTGGTTGGGTGGTCGTGGGGGGTGGGGTTGCACACAAATTTGATTCTTTGACTAAAATACACTTTTGTATTGATTTAGATTTTATAATTTTGGAAAATTTGGAATTTTTTGAAAGCAACACTTAAGTAGTTATTGATACAATTTCATAAAATGTTATTGATAATAATTTATGTGACACCCATTTTTTTCAAATTATTCCAATAATATATTTTTGTTGTTAAGCGTATAACTTTTTTGTTTAAACAGTTTGATGGACTATGATTTGAGTTCACTTTTTAGTGCTGATTATAATATCATATTTATAAATTATATGAATGTTGAAACAAGTAATTTAGTTATTGCAGTGATTGTCTCATTTTAACAATTTGGATATGGTGATCCATTACTGTAATCGTTTTAACAATTACATTTGATCATCAAACGGGCTATCATCCAAATAGTAAATAAGGTAAAATTAGTCTTGCTGGTGTCTGACTATGCTTGAACTACGAATGACCAAGTGGGACATTTTCTTGTTAATTAATAGTATACTATTGATCTTTAAAAAATTAGTACCGTACTGAGTATTCAATACCCAAACAACAAAATAATATCTTCAAGAAAACATTTCCATATTTAAGCAAAAATTCAACCTTAATGAATGAATAAGATCTTTTTTAACTTGACCTTCACCACTATGAGATCATCTCGCTCACGGTTTGTTCCCGCGGCTCACATCTTGACTTGACCTACAACTTCATCAATATAAAAGAAGTTGAGAAGAGTTTTTTGTCAACCCCAAAATTCATAGGGAATTTTTTCTGCGATGCTTATAAGATAATGTAAAACTTTATTTTGACACTTAAAATCTCATAACCTATAAACTTCACAAATTAGTTGGGGAATTAAAGGAAATAATTTATTAAAATTACATTTACATAACTCACTAATGCCCACTTTTTTAACTATCAAACTTCATAACACAACATCCCAAACCCAAAGAAAGGATTAGATAGTTCCATTAACATATGTTAGAAGAAAAGAGACCATAAAGGGTATTCTTCTCTTTAAGTTCTTTCAGGCATATACGGTCAGCGGGAAGGGTGAAGAGGTCAACTAAGTGACATTGCTTTAACCTTCCCAATACCTGCCAATTTCAATACATTTTTATCAAATCCTTAACCTTGAATGGAAGATTCACTGGACAAAAGGAACATTTCTATAAATCATTAAATAAAACAAAGAGAGAAACAACCACGAAGAGAATAGTCGGCAACACTTTTCAATTAAACTATAAAAAAGTGACCCAATAGTGAATATTAGGCCATTTAGAGTCACTACAAATCTCCCTTATAATTATCATATCTCTTTGAAAAAGTTATCATATTCCTTTGAAAAAATTACTAAATCCCTATGAAAAAATTACCAAATCATATTGAAAACTATTATAGTGCACATAAGAAAGTGAATTAGATAACAACCTGGAAACATAAAATGGAAATTGAGGCAATATAAAACATAATACGTGCGCACATATTGATAGATAGTGGAAATGCCAAATCTTAGTTTTAACCACCACCGAAATTAAGGTACTGAAGGTGGCGTGGGGAGTGTGTTTGTATTTGTGTGTATTTGTTTGTGTGTGTGTTAGAATCATCAATTCAAAGAATCAAATACAAAATATAAAGTGTATAAAGGATAGTTACCTTCTACCTGTCTTGGTAGAGAGTTTGATGTAGATAGTTTTGCGATTGTGGATGGCGGTGGAGAGATGTGGAGGAATAAGACGAATGTTTGATTTTTGAGGCATAAATTTGGGTCGTGTAGGTGGTGTTGCAATTTAGTTGGCGTAAAATAAATTAGAGAGAGATTATAGCCCGATCGGTGGCAACTGGTGAGAGGGAGGTCTTGAATGATGTGAGGGGTGGTGAGTGAGTGTGTAAGAAAGAGATCTTTTCAAGGTGTGATATTTTCAAATTTTAAATTGTGAAATTTTCAAATTTCAAATCCTCGCCCCCCATCCTTAAATATTCGATGGGCATATACATTATCCAATCACATTCGGCAGTTAACCATTTTTAATAATAATACCCAATTTGTAAGTGTTAAAATGTCATGGTCTTGTCGAAGCATTTAGGATTGTTGAATCAGTTACATTGAATCGTTGCCACCAGTTGGGAACTTAAGTCTGAGAGTGACCTAATTTATTATATAGATATGTCTTCTTCACTCCTGCTCTACATTTGATTAGTAATTACGATTTTCCATTCACCTATCTCTCTTTTTATGATATATTAATGTAATTCCTGATACTACATAATTAGCTCACATTGTGTTAAACTAAATTTATGTCATTTGACGATTCTCTAATTCTCTATTCAGGAAACAATTGAGCAACAAGCAAGTCGTAAATTGATTGTTCCTTCTCAAGAAGAAATAGATGGTGTGTTTTTAGTCTCTTTAAACCAAACTCTATAATTTTGTGTTGAGTAATGCTAAAATTACAGCCTCCTTCGTACAAACTTTTTATAGAAACTAACATGGTAGTCAGTGAGTGGAGGAAAAAAGCATAAAACATTAGGGACATTACTAGGCTTATTATAACTAATTACAATTATTTTGTACAAACTGATGTGACACCAATTAATGCAGGAGAAATGTAATGTCAACCATTGTAACCGCGGTTCCACAGGATTATTGATTGGTTCCACATCAGTTTGTAAAAAAAATTTGTATAAATAAGTCGCACTCCTCGAACATTAGCAATGTGGGCCTCATTTATTATATTTCAGGCTGCCACACCAGTTTGTACGTATAAAAAGTTGTAAAAATAGCATTTTCTATTTGTTTTTACTATTTGCTTACTTTTTAGTAACCTTACACCTGATGTTTACCCAAACAAAACCTTACATACGATTATCAGATAAAAATCCCACCATTAATAACATTGATAATCCGTTTCTTATTTAATTTAAATAGGTTTCCAATCTTATAGAGGGTGTAGCGGGGGATCCTCTCTCCCCTACGATATTTTTTTATCCTAGCTCAAGATGTTTTCTAAAAAAATTATTTTTTTGTTGAATCAGCCAAGGGTCATGCCTTATAGAGCCTCTCATGTTGGATTTAACATAGGCCATCTTCTACTTTCTATTTGCTGATGAGATGCATCCTTTTGTCAATGGAGCCAATAAATCAGTAGATGGTACAATGAATTTAGTAAAATTCTATGAACTTTTGTTATGTCAATCGGTGCACAATGTTATGCTAGAATTCAAGTTATGTTATGTGCAATTCCCATATATTCGTTGTCAATTCTTTAGGCTTAACTTCTTTTGGAACTCTCAAGGTGAAAAGCACAGGCCAATTGGGAGATTATTAATAAGCCACTTGAGGATGGAGTCTCACGTTACGGGCTATCTTCATATCAAATTGCCTTGGATTTTTTTTAATGAAGGAACTATATAAGATGTGATGGAAATGGATCCCTATTTTAGGAATTTTAGTCATTTTCTTTTCTTTTATTTTTTTATTGTATTTTTCTTTCTTATTTAGAGGTAAGGAGTAGTAATGGCATTTTTGTAATTAGTTCCTTAGTTTGGAGCCTAAGCTACTCTTTCCCTTTAAATACCCACTTGTAACTTTCATTTGAGGTGGACTTTGGTTTTGAATATACAAAAAGGTATTTCTCTCTAGAATTCTGTGTTAGATATTTTAAGGAGCCTTTTGACGGGTGGTTTACGTCAAATCGGTATCAGAGCGGGTGAAGCTCCACATTGATATAAGTGTATTGGTGTAGTTTGTATCAACTTTGTGCACTTCTCTTCAATGGCCCCTAAGAAATCTAAATAACTAAAAGAGGAGATTAAAAAATGAATAAGAGAGGGTACAATAACAACAACAAATTTATACCCATTTTCAAAACCCTAACCCTAACCCTAGAAATTCCTACAAACAACCCCTGCCCTACTACACCCTCTACACCAAATCCACCACCTCAAAAACCCAAATCTTGAACCCTAAATTCATTCCATAAACCCTCCATTCAAGATCCAAGACAACACACTTCTAGGGTTTCACCTACCATTTCACAATTCAGTCCACAATTTACAAACTCTAGCCTCCAAATGTACAAAATTCCTCCACCCCCGACTTGAATCCCCCAACCCACCACCCAATTTTCAAAACCCAATCATAAAAAAAATACGTTTTCACCCCGATTCACCCCTGAGGCTCAATTCAAGATTACCGACGACTAGTCCAAGATTGGTTGCTTCATCCAATCATTCTTCCTCCCTCAATCCTCCAATCGGGTCAAATCAACGATAAAATCTCCCCTCCCAAGTTAGTTGATTGCAAGAATGATAGAAAAGACGAAATTGGATTGTGTATTGGAGAATTTTTTGATATTTTTGATGAGGATGGTTGTGTGACTCGCATGCACTATCGTGAGCCGAAAACATTTAATTTGGGAGATTTTTTGTGACAGCCCGCGTAATTAAATATCGGGTGATCAGGCCTATATCCAATTAAAACAGGTTTCTCATCTAGTTCATTGTTAGCATCACTGTCGATAAATTTTTAAAACATTACTAACCACCTAGTATTCAAAAAGTCGATGTCAAAATTTTAATCTTTTTATTTAACAATCAACAACAGAACATTATCACATAGATACATCCCATGCAATAGTAATATAAATCCATCCACAATATAAATTACTGAAATAAAATAATACCGAATAAACTATCGGTTGCAAAATCTAATATAAAGTCCAACCTAAATATATGTCTGAATACAAGTTCTAACTGTCATAAATGAAATAACTGTGGGAAACATGCCCGAATAAAATACTGCCCTGCACCCTACACTTGGAATGAAGTAATTGAATCGTCTAAGTCCAAATCCTGCAAGCATCCACAAGTGCTGCAGCTATGCATCCCTAGAATAGATCATCCTGTTTGGCATCCCTGTGGCTGGACACTTAAAAGGTTTTGAGAAAAGGTTTTACAAGTACGGGTCAGAGATCAAGTAAAAATCATTTAAAAACATTTAGCAAGTACTTAAATAACAGCTTAAATGAACAATTACTAGATACACATGTTAGGTTGCAAACACTCCCTTGCGGAACTTATCTCTCATCTATAGTGCACACCCAACGTTTGCTACTCACCCCCACCTAGTCAATTCTAGTCAATCTAACTAGGAAGTCGGTATCTAATAAAACAAAACCAATCTACTCCTCCGTATCGCCCATACAGTACGCTATCGAATACCCTTAATAATTAACATCTCTCTTATGTTATTATTAAACCCTAGTTACCCTTTTTACATAGGTTGTTGTTTAAGCTTTACCGTTTAAGTTTATCTACTTAAACTTTATTTTAGATATTTTTTAACTATCTTCCTACACATTAGCAGCTTCATCATTATATAAATTTACACTATCTAAGACCCTACTAATTATTCTTTAGTAAATTAATCGTTCTTTAGATACAAACTATCTCGTCTCTCTACTAGAACACATAAGTACATTATTCGTGTTGTGTATATATTTTACACACCATATATACTATAAGTACACACTCTATTATTATATCCCTATATTACACATTAAGGGCTATTGGTTCGTAATGTTACCCTGACCCCAATAGTTATTCCATATACATTGGATCGAAATATTACCTCGACCCCAATATTCAAATTAATTTTAGTTTAGATACGCACAACTAACCTGTTTTAAATCATAAGTCTGCTATCCATAACTCATAGCGTCCACTCGTATTTTCATGCAATATATTTATTAAATATATATCCATTTCTCTTTAAGATGGGTACGACTTTTAAAATTTTAGGATTAAGTGTTCACATAAGTCAAATCAGATTTCACTATCTTCCTCGTCTACTAATTTCACACGGTAGATGATATCACAAGTATATATATATTCACACTTATAATATATATATATATATATATATATATAACACAGCACCTCCCAGACTCAGCCGCGGTGCACATTGTAAAACATATCAAAGGTATATATATTTATCATTGTTGATACCAAATTTAATCTTCTGACGTGGACCAATAATAAGAAGACACGTGTCAATCTACATGGCACAATAACAACGAGGAAGTTTATTTCCCCCGACCAAGTCATGTTCGCTCCGAGCAACAAGGATACCCCGAGGAACTACAACACTCCGAGGAACTCCAGCGCTCCGATGAACTCCTGAACGACGAGCAACTAAGGCGGTCCGAGCTGCATCTCGGACGTATCATTAAACGGACAACTGTTCAACTGTTCATTGAATGTTTATATTCTTGACGCACACGCTGCATTAAATGTATTACCCTTTCATATGTATTTCATTTAATGTATCGGACCTTTCATGTACAGCCTAAGGGCTATAAATACCTTGTATCATCCTCATTCAAGGGGACCGGAATTTCTTGAGAGAACTTGTAATCAAGAATTCCACAAACACTCAGCAATAACATAACAGTGGACGTAGGCTTTATTCCTAGCCGAACCACTTTAAAAATCTTTGTCTTATTTATTTATCTGTGATTGAATAATTAGAGCAATCTAGTTTTTTACATCAACAATCATCCATTATATATACTAGTACGGTACCCCTAGGCACAGCTATGGTGCATGCATACTCTGTTATCATGTTCGGGTACAGCTCTCGCTGTACAAGGGACTATTGGTTCGGCTTCTCTCATAAACCGTATATATCAAATCACACATATTAGAGGTGAACATTGTTCCAAGTCAATGGGCTACGCACATACCTACACACCCATACGACCGTCATCACTATCATTCTCATAGATAGTCCGTACCTAGGTTCTATGTTCTAGTGGTCCGAATCAATATCCCACCCGAATGCTCCTCAAGGCATGATCGTCCACAATGCACAACCTCCACTCGATAGCAAGCAGCGTAGGTATGTCATACACACAATAAATCAAGTTATAGATATTTTCCCCACATATATATCAATAATATCAATAGAGCATATGCACATCACATATCACAAGTCTCATGCGTAGTATATTTATATCCCGAATATCCCACGTATTAATGTATTATTACTTTAATCATGTTATAGATATTCACTCCACCTATATATATAATTCAATATTGTCTTACCTTTCACTTAGTCACTGATTGGTAATTTGTCTTGTCAATTAAAATAGATTTAAACCTTGGTTGTTTGGTCTATTTTTAAACAAGATTATTTTGTTGTTTTGATTAAAATAATATTTATTATTATATCTGTGTGTTGCACAACTTCACGGGGGCTCGGGTTTGAGTGTGTCGTTGTGCGTGTGTAGTGAGCGAGTGATAGTCCCTATTACCGGGTATTATTGAGTTGACTGATACTCAGTCAAGTTGGGTTGGTTTAGACTAGGCTGGCTAATACGGGTGTGTATTTGTTAGTTTAATGCGTGGTAAACTTGGAGGGCTGTAATTTGTAACTCATAATTGTAATAGTGGACTTGGGTGCGAGACTTGTCCTGGGACTAGGGACACGGGGTTTACCACTAAGGTGGGTTCCTCGAGAACAAATCTTATGCCACAGTCTACTTTTCCTCATCTCATTCTTAAAGGGAATTATTCTTTACATCTAGCATCATCACCTTTTACTTACTAGTGTGTGTAAGTGTTTTCTCACTTAAAATTTATAATAGATTTTTTATTAAATATTTAAAAGAGTTAGAGAATTTTTAAATAACCTAATACGCATTAGCAAGTACCCTATGGTTCTTTTTAGTGACCCTTAGGTCGTTTCAAGTGGTATCAGAGCTTCAGGATTAACTTTATAAAAGTTTTTATTCCGCAAGGATCCTGAACTCCTTTTAAAATCTATATTTTATATCGTTTAAAATCTATTTTTTATTATGGGAAAACAATTTGGTGATGCTATTTTTTATTTGAAAAATCCCATTTATGAATGTTCTAATAAAGAAAATATTTATTCACAATCTAACGTTCCAAAATCTTCTATATCTTTGTTTGAAATGTGGGATAACATGACTGATAGTGATAGTGATGAGGATAATTTTAACTATTTATTGCCTTGTACTCTTGTTTGTGGCGCTAAATTTGGTTCCCATGTTTCTATAAATATTTGGGATGGTATTACTGATAGTGATGAGGATAACTATGATCATTTATTGCCTTCTACTCCTATTTGCGGCACTAAATCTGTTGTTGCGTTTGATAGTGCACCTATTTTATCCAAGGACATTAATGATTGCTTATCTACTAGCTCTAATAATTCTGATTTATGTGTAGATAATTCTGATTTTGAAAAGTGATTTTATCTCGTACCTCACATGCTCAATATCACCCTACATTCACAGCTTCCATGTCTAATTTTGATAATATTTTTGATGATGTTGATGAATCTGAAATTGTAGATGATTCTATCATTTTAAAAGGGTGTGTGAGTACGAATTTAGAACGTTGTATAGATAATACTTCCATTGATAACACATTTGGGAACTACACTGATTTAGGCAAAATTAATTCTAGATTGATGGTTAAAATGTCGTTTTAAGCAATCAAATCAAGTTAATGTCTGAATTTCGTATAGATGAACTTGAAAATGATGTTTCATCTTTAGAGAAAAGAATTATTATGTTAATGGAGCTTAACCATTCTCTTAAAACTAAAAACAAGGAATTTCTGTGTAAATTTGATGAATCTCGAGTTGAGCTTAAGGCTATTTTAGAGAAGTATGATGAATGCCAAAGAGAAATTAAGATTGCATCTAAAAAGGTTGATAGTTTTTGTAATTATCGTTTAATTGCCGAAACCCATAATAAGTATGTCGGGGAATTTGTTCCTTTTAGAGGACTTGGGTTTAAAGATGAAACATTTGATGAAACTAATTTTGTTAGTTGTAGTGAACAATGTCCTAATTCGACTAAAATTAAACTAAGCTATAAACGTGCTGATTTTGAGGATTCTAATACCATATTTCTAAAGCCGGTATTTGTTTGTAGTTTTTGTCATAAAAATGGGCATCTAGAAAAATTTTGTTTTAAGAAATTAGGACAAGATAAATCTGATATAGGCAAATTTAGACAAATTCAAAATATTGGAAATTTCAAAAATGCTAAGCCTTCATTTAAATGTAATTTTTGCTCTAAAAATGGACATTTAGACAAATTCTGCTATAAGAGATTAGGACAAAATGAGACTAATGCAGTCAATTTTAGGAAAACTCAATATATGAGAAATGTTAAAATTGCCAAACCTGTTTTGAAATGTGATTTTTGTGCTAAAATTTGGCATATAGAGAAATTATGTTTTAAGAAATTAGGGCAGAATTAAGCCGTTTTAGGCAAAAATAGGCATTCTAATAGGAATAAAAATGCTGAAAACCTGTTTTTAGGTGCAATTTCTGTTTTAAAATGGGTCATTTATAGCAGTTTTGTCATAAAAAGTTAAATTTTCATTCTGAAAAACTACATACTAAGTGTTGTAATGCTAAATGTGTTGAGAACAAGATTTTCAAGTGTAACTTTTGTTCCAAATCTGGACATTTAGAACAATTCTGCTTTGATCACTTGAAGTTAAATAGAAAATCTGAATATGTTAAAAATGTGAGCTTTCATGATAATGCCAATGATAGGAATGTGTTTAAATGCAATTTTTGTTTTCAAAAGGGTCATTTAGGACGATTTTGTCATAAGCGTTTCAGTTTGAATAGACAACATAGAGATGGTAGAGATTTTATGCCCGGGATTCCTTTAAAACCAAACTTTATTGCAAATCTTCCTCATTGTACTACTCATCGCTATATGAAAACTGTGATTCCAAAATTTAAATCCAAATGGGTTAAGAAAGATGATTTAAGTACTTAAATGAGGAGTATCGAAATTTCAAACTAATTTTGTTTTTAGTTTGTTTTAGTTTATTTGTTAGTACATTTTATTTGTATATTATGTCGTACAAACTCTTATTTTGTAGGATTCTTCCCTACCCTTTTCCCCTTTGAGACAAACAGGGGGAGAGTTTGAGACTCTTTTAGTATTATATTTTACAATGTTTTGAGTCTTTTAGGAATGCTTGTGTTTAGTTGAGGTATGTACTCTTCTACTTTTAATATGACTCTTATTGTTAGTAGAGCTTTGTAATCTTTTGTTTTTAGGACTCATGTGTATAGTCGAGTTATGTAATTTGTCGTTTGTTTGTTTTTTAGTCTCGATTTTTGTTTGTCTCAAAATTGGCCAAAGGCGGAGATTTAAAATCTCATTCTTCTTGCGTTGGCTCAATCTTGAGACAAACAATTTTTATTTATGTCCTACTGCATTTATTTTTTATTAAAATCTATTTTTTATAACTTAAATCATACTTTCATATATTGATTTAATATATAAATTATTTTTTTATAAAAATAATTTTTGTGGAGTGTACAATTTGTTTTTGTCAAAATATAATTTCTTTTGTATTCTTTTTGTCAACAATTTTTGTATTCTCATAATCCGAGTCTTATATTTTTTTGGTATCTTTTTTATCCTATTTGACTCGTTGGATAAATTTTCTTTAAAAAAAATATTTTCGGAATATTTTTTTGTTACATAATTTTGTAGTTTCATACTTTTTATTTTTTTATTTATATTTTTTCGAATTGTTTAATTTTTATTTATTTTTTTTGAGTTAGTTTTGTACTCATAATTTTAGGAGTTCTTGGTTTGTGTCAAAACCATCCATCTGTAAATCACAAGATTATTAGGCGTGTGGTTTGTTTTACACCTGATGGTGTTCCTTTTGTCACAAGTGTTTCCCACGCTCTCTCTCCCTAAAAGATTCCCATTTGCCAACATATAGTCTATCTCTCTCTTTTTTTGTTTCACATGCCCAACACACATGTTCTCTCCCATTCTTTGTTGTCTCTCTCTGTTGAAGCAGCAACAACTAATTAAATGCAGAATTAAAAATTAGGAACGAAATTAGCCAATTAGGAGCTGCTAAACCGAGACAGAAATAATATGAGAAATTCGGAACTGGATAGTTTAAAACGATGGCTGAGTCGCGGATAATGTCGCTCTCTTTAAGGTGTTTCGCGGCTCTGCCCAAAGTGTGCTGACAGTCTCGAAGCTCCGCCACCCCCAGGAAAAAACAGCCTCCAAAATCAAAAAATACGGATCGATAAAGCATAAAAATCAACCCGGTCTGTGTACACCCATTTTTTATAATTGCTCGATTATAACAATATAATTAATCTGTAAAACGAGATTAATTATTCTGGGGAAAAAAATTCGGAACTGTATCAATGGTGGAAGATGAACTGTATGGAATTTTTCTTGCGTTGGAACTATATTGAAAACGGAGGTCTCAACCTCCTTTTATGCAAAAAAGAAATTAACGTTAGTGGGCAAAAACGTGGAGAAAAAATAGGAAACGTGGGTGGAAAAATTAAATAGTAAAAGGCCCACGTTTTTTCGGAATTAATTACCGTTAAAAATTAATTTTTAAAGCCCAAAACCATTAATTTGTTTGTCCAAAAAATAATTTCTTAATGAGCCCAAGACCCAAGACCCAGGACCCGGACACGAGCACGGGCCGGACGGACGACGGCGGCGGCGCGCGCGCGTGTGTGACTTGGCCTAATAAGTCCCCCACCCATACACACAAAATATCTAATGCCCAAAGGGCTTGCCCATTAGTCCCACAAAAATTGTAAAAATACCACTTCAATTTTAAGCTCCAAACCGATGCGGGACTAACTAAAATAAAACTTTTCCCTTTTCAATGTTTTGCACCAAAAAGTTAATAGCTTTAGAAAAGTTGTTCTGACAATCCCCCACTTGCAAAATTTGAAAACATTTTATCGAGCAATGATCGATAGAATTGTGCATAAGCAAAGGTGTCTTTCGACTTGAACCTTACGTAGTAAAGATGATTCAGAATATACTAGAGTAACCGTTGTTTTGAACTCTATCTCTGACAACATCCCACACACAACCCTACTTGGATGTAATTCTAATATCTAGCACGTTACGGCCATGTGCTTCTATCCCAGTATAGTGAACGCTTTAGGAATTTGCCCAAAATATCCATAGGAAGTGGCCACACTTTTACATTCACATAGGTGAGTCTATCAAGAATACTCCTGTAACTAAGTACCCCACTCAAAATATAGCTATATATCACATTAAGAGTTATAATAACTCATCCTTAACTCGCTTCAGGATATCATGCTCCATAGGGATGGACTTGGAGTAAAACCCCATTCTATATTAATTAATTATAGCATGATTCAACCCATATCACTTGTGATTTATTATTACCCTTTGAACATATTTCTTTGGATCTCCAGTCTATATGTTGGGTTACCATCACAAATGACTCATTTATCCAAGGCTTTAGTCCCATCCCTTTCGAGGTGTTCCACACCTTCTCCCTAGCTAGTCCTTTCGTCAAAGGATCAGCTAAGTATTGTTCAGACCATATATGATCCACCCTCATAACACCCATAGAGATATATTCTCTAACAGTACTATGCTTACGACGTATTTTTCATTTCTTACCGTTATAATAACAGTTCTCAACTTTTGCAATAGCCGCGGTACTATCACAATGAATCAAAACGGCTAGTATCGGTCTTTCCCATAATGGGACATCTGATAGGAGGTTTCTTAACCATCCTGCCTCTTCACTAGCAGTAGCTAGTGCTATCATCTCAGACTCCATAGTGGATTGAGCCAAAATTGTTTGTTTCTTAGATTTCTAAAAAACTGCACCACCAGCGTTGCTAAATATATATCCAATAGTAGCCTTAGAATCATCAGATAGGGTATTCCAATCAGCATCATTAAATCCTTCAAGGACAACGGGATGCTTATCATAGTGTAATCTGAGGTTCATCGTCCTTTTAAGGTACCACATGACCCTCTCAATAGCATGCCAATGCTCCATACCAGGTCTACTGGTAAATCTACATAGTACTCCCACAGCATAAGCTATGTCAGGTCTAGTGCAATCTGAAGCATAACGTAAGCTACCTATAATGCTTGCATAAGCATTTTGATTTACACTATCGCCAGTGTTATTAAATTACTTTACACTAGGATAATGGAGTACTAGCAGGTTTACAGTCAAAGTAATTATATTTCTTTATAACTTTCTCAAAGTAATGAGATTGATCCAAAGAAAGTCCTTTTTCTGACCTAGTAATATTAATTCCTAATATTACACTAGCTTCACCCAAATCCTTCATATCAAAATTGGCACATAATAATGATTTAACATTTTCTACGGCATGAATATTCGAACCAAATATAAGCAAGTCATCAACATAAAGACATATGATAGTGTAAATGTTCTCCACATATTTATAATAAATGCATTTGTCACTTTCATTAATTTTAAACTCATTAGAGATGACTAAGCTATCAAATTTATCATGCCATTTTTTAGGTGCCTGTTTGAGTCCATAAAGGGATTTATCTAATTTACATACTTTATTTTCTTGACCGTGTATAATAAAACCTTTAGGTTGATCCATATAAATATCTTCTCTAATTCTCCATTTAAAAATGTCGTTTTAACAGCCATTTGGTGGACAATTAAATCATTTAAGGCAGCTATAGCAAATAGTACACATATAGACGTTATTCTAGTCACAGGTGAAAATGTATCGAAGAAGTCTACATTTTCTCTTTGTCTAAAACCTTTAGCAACAAGACGTGCCATATATTTTTCAACAGTGCCATCAGGTTTTAATTTCTTTTTAAGAATCCATTTACACCCAATCGTTTTACACCCAGGAAGAAGGTCCACTAAATGCCAAGTTTTATCTGTTTCCAATGAACCCATTTCATCATTAATAGCCTCTTTCCATAAATCGGCATCTAAAGAAGATAAGGCTTCTTGAATAGTGTTAGGATTCTCCTCTAAAGTGTAAGCATAAAAGTCGAGAACCAAATCTTTTTCCACACGAGCCCTTTTACTTTTTCCAAGTTCTAAAACGGATTCATTATTTTCTTTATTTTTATTTAAAGAAATATTAGTGGATGACTCGCCCCCACTATTTCTCAATTTAAAAGGAAATTTATCTTCATAAAAATCTGCGTCATTTGATTCAATAATTACTTGATTTTTCAAGTCATAAAATCGGTATGCTTTGCTATTAATAGCATAGCCTATAAAAACGCACTCGTATGATCTACTGGCCAATTTAGACCTTTTAGGGTCGGGTATATGTACATAGGCTAAGCACCCCCACGTTTTAAAGTATGACACGTTGGGCTTATTATTTTTTCAAATTTCATAAGGAGATATTTTCATTTTAGTCTTAGGAATTCTATTAAGCACGTGACACATAGTCCAAATAATTTCACCCCACCAATGTGAGGCAGCCCCTGAATTTAATAAAATAGCAACAACTAATTCAGTTAATGTCCTATTTTTCTTTCGGCGTTACCGTTCATTTCGGTCAAATAAGGGGCAGTTTTTTGGTGAATAATACCATGGATTTTATAAAATTCAATAAATGGTCCAGAATCATATTCAGTGCCTCTATCATTACGTAACCTTTTAATTTTCCGATTAAATTGATTTTCAATTTCATTTAGGAAAATTTTAAACATGTCAAATGCTTCACTTTTATTTTTCATTAAATACACAAATGAATAATCGGAACAATCATCAACAAAAGTTATAAATAACGTTTGCCATTTCTAGTTGTGACACCATCCAATTCACAAATATCTGAATGAATTAAATCAAGCGGTTCAGATTCTCTAAAAACATATTTATGTGGTGTCTTAGTGATTTTTGCTTGACTACACCATTCACATTTTTCAAAATCATTTAATGATAATTCTGGAATTAATCCTAAAGTGATCTATTTTTAACAAGTCGTTTATTAACATGACAAAGCCTAGCATGCCAAACATTAAATGAACAAGTAATGTAAGTAAAAGGAGAAATTTTATTAGCATCAACATTCAACTTAAACATCCCATTAGTGGCATAACCCTTGCCTACAAAAATTCCATTTTTGGTCAAAGTAAATAAATCCACACCAATAGTTTGAGTAAAGCCAACTTTGTTGAGAAGATAGCCCGAAACCAAACTTTTCCTTATCTCGGGAGTGTGAAGAACATCTTTGAGGATAACAGTCTTTCCCGAAGTGAACTTTAATTCCACATTTCCAATACAAGCAACCTCAGTGGAGTTAGAATCACCCAACAACACCTTCTTATCTACAGTCTCAGAATAAGTCTTAAACATAGTATGGTCACAACAGATATGGAAGGAAGCGCCAGTGTCCAACCACACCCCTTCGGCACCGCTAACCATGTTGATTTCTGAAATCATAGCACATAGGTCATCTTCGGTCAAATTCTCTTGTGCTTGTGGTACATTGCGACATTTGCGAGCCATATGGCCAGGCTTGCCACACTTGAAACAGAGAAACTGTCCCGAGTGGCTAGACTGTCCATTTCCATGGTTCTTATTCTTATTCTGAGTCCGAGTCTGACTTTTAAAATTTTGGTTGTGGCTCTCTTTCTGATTTTTCATATTTTTTCCGATTGCCTTTAAAACAACTGGAATGTGGTTCTTTTCTGATTTTTGTTGTTAGACACAACAAGAATTTCATCTTTATAGTCCTGTTTTCGGGATTCCTCCTCAATTCTAAATTTAGTAATAAGTGCCTTTAGTGAAAATTCTTTAGACTTATGCCTCAAAACATTTTTAAACTCTTTGAACAGTGGAGGCAATTTATCAATAGTTACAGCCACCTAAAATTGCTCATCTAACGGCATGCCCTCGGAAATAATTTCATGGGCAATCATTTGCAAATCATGGGTTTGAGCAACAACAGATTTGTTATCCATCATTTGAAATTTCAAATAACGGCTGACGGCATATTTTTTAGCACCCGCCTCCTATGTGTCGTATTTTTTAAAAAGTGCATCCCAAACATCTTTTACAGTTTTATAATTGGCATAATAGTCATAAAGTTCATCACTTAGAGCATTCAAAATATAGTTCTTGCACATAAAATCATTTTCCTCCCAAGTTCTAATTGTTTTGCTTTCCTCAACAGTAGGTGGATTATTTACTACGGGTTTGTCAAATTGAACACATGATGCGACTTTTTTCGTAGTTAAATAAAATAGAAATTTTTTGCTCCAACGTTTAAAATGGGTGCCTTCATATTTGAAAGGCTTGTTAAGGTTGTTAGAGTTAATTTCGTCCATGGCAGAATAGTTAACACCTTAAAATTGTTGTAGCAGCAACAACTAATTAAATGCATAATTAAAAATTAGGAACGAAATTACCCAATTAGGAGCTGATAAACCGAGACAGAAATAATATGAGAAATTCGGAACTGGACAGTCTAAAATGATGGCTGAGTCGCGGAAAATGTCGCTCTCTTTAAGGTGTTTCGCGGCTCTGCCCAAAGTGTGCTGATAGTCTCGAAGACCCGCCACCCCCAGGATAAAACAACCTCCAAAATCAGAAAATACGGATCGATAAAGCACAAAAATCAACCCGGTATGTGTACACCCATTCTTTATAATTGCTCGATTCTAACAATATAATTAATCTGTAAAATGATTTTAATTATTCTGGGGAAAAAAATTTGGAACTGTATCAATGGTGGAAGATGAACTGTATGGAATTGTGACAACCCGCTCACCAAAATAAGGGGTGGCCATCCAAATACTCCAATATAACAGGAGTCCCGGATGGAATCATTCTCAGTATCAAAATAAAATATAGAGTATCCAGGATAACCACCCAAAATTTCAGAAAACGGGTTGCCAAAAATTTTGTTTTAAAGTTAAAGAAAGAATTTAAACAACCCAAATCCTGAAAAGATAGGGGAAACCCCAAAACATATATAGATAATAACAACAAGAATACAATAAAAAGACAGAATATGTTACCGGTCACAATCTTTATAACAACATTTAAACAAACTCATTAATTTATACAATACATTTCATTAGACATTTACAAAAGCTTGGGCCTCTCGCCCGAGTAAAGAGACCCGATCATAGCTAGAATACAAAAATGAAAATGTCTATACCAAATGTATCCCGTAATACCCGCAATGCATCACGGCTCGCCGAGGACATCGAAATAAGAATTCAAATCAGGCATCCTTGCGATGGAGTACCTGAGCGGAGACAAGATGCATATGCAACAAGAAATGTAAACGGGCCAGGGCCCGGTTCTATACGATTACCAGATGAATAAAGAGTATGACAGTTATGAATAATAAGTCATGAAGAAAGAGAAATAAGGAGCTACCTACACAGTTTAAAACATAAGCTAAGCAGAAAATAAAATGAATAACATTAATCTAAACCTTATCATGCGCACCATTTATTTCATATATCCTTTCCTTAATAGGAAACATATACATATATTCATAATCTTATGCTCTTTATGGCAATTTTATCTCAATTTTACCTTTTGTAAAAATTCTTTCCTTATCAGGAAAATAATCATTTTCAAATGCTCTTTGTGGCATTTATATGTGCTCTTTGTGGCACTTCAGCATGCTCTTTATGGCATATACATTCCATCAAGTCCCACTTGATGATGAATAGTTATATTTATATACATATAACGATTCTAAGACCGCCCGTCCGGGTTTCCCCACTGTGCGCGCCCCTAAATGACCATCATCTTCCAGGGCCTATCATAAGACAACCTGGGCACCTATATCGCAAGACGTCGGGAAGCGGCCATGTGCCTGCGGGATAGTCAAGACCACACCCGGAATCCCCTACCCATCGCAGAAAAATATACAACAATAAGCGCTCACATGGCTTATGGACTATATCCACCCTGCGTTAATTTGTCAGGGGGCATCGCCTCATGCACGAACTTCCCTTATGATGTCATTTAGAGAGGTGTGTTTAAACCATTTTATTTATCATTTTCAAAATCAAGTAAATTATCATTTATCAGTTTCATGATTAAGTAAATTATCATTTACCGTCATCATTGCCATTTCCATATGTATGTTTCATTTTATCCGAAACCAGTATCATTTACTTTTTGTAAATAATATAACTTATTATCCGGAGCCATACGTATATCATAACGATATTACAACCTCGATGAATAAATGAACTATCAATTTATTCTCCCAATATTTACTTGTGAAGTTATTATAAACCATCAAGACTAACACATCTAAATGGAGCTTCTAAGGTCTCCCGAACATAAAACTACAACCCTTAGTTTAATAGTAATTAACTAGAAGAAATAATGCCCTAACTTCAATTGGCATATCCCCGGAAAAGTTCCCACCTATCCTATTTCTAATGTAGGGTGGATAACTAATTCGTCTAGAACTCTAAAACTCTAAATTTACTTCATTCAAGAAGGTTCCTAGTCCCTATTGAAGAAAATAAATCTAGGAAACAAAATAAGATTTTAGGATGAAAAACAGGGGACCTGTCGACCGGTCCTGAGACCGCGGTCGATCGCGTCTCCAGATTTTTCCTACAAAGAAAAACAGAAAGCTCAGAATGGAGCGGCCGGTCGACCGGTTGTAGCAGCCTAGGGTTATTCCTTCTTCCAAAATTTAACCCAAGTGAAAATTTCACTTTTCCCAAATCCTAAATCTCTTCTATTTTGAACTCAACCAACAATATTTATCTACCCAAAGATTATCCTACATGATTTATAACCATTATAATTCACAATTTGTTTATCAACAACACTAAAATTAGGGTTTAATTCCCATGAATTCCATTATTGATCTCAAAATGAATATACATAATTATCATACAAATTATTCATCTTAAATCACATATTAGCAAGTAGAAAACTTGCCTTAGGGTTGCAAAATTCAGATTTCTTTGACTAGTAGCAACAATCCATCTTCAATCTTCATTTTTCTCTTCTTTCTCCTCTTTTCTCCCAAGATTTCTTCCTCTCTTTCTTCTCTCTATGTTTAAGATACAAAATAGGGAATTAAGAGAATTTAGAAGGTTAAAAAAAATCGGGGCTTAACATAAGTCTCCCAACTTAAGTGGTTAATACCACATTAAAATGACTCGCAAATACGCATATAAGCTAAAAGCAGGTAAAAGTGCCCGAAATACAAAAATACAATATGGCACTTATTTTGACTGTCTCGCACCTTCCGAGACTAACTACACCCTCTAAACTGGCATCCGACAAATTTTATAAATTATTTTCAGTTCCAATTTTATTTAAACCATAATGTCATTTAAAATACATGACACAATAAAATATGCCACCTGATGATATTTACTTTCACATACAGTAAATATGCATCAATCTAGTAAATATTAACTTTCAATTCATTCAATTAATATTTACTCTAGTCCCCACATTTTATATAATTACCTTATGCGGTAAAATTAGTATAAAATGAGGCCTCCCATAATCGAGGGTTGTTACAGGAATTTTTCTTGTGTTGGAACTATATTGAAAATGGAGGTCTCAACCTCCTTTTATGCAAAAAAGAATTTAACGTTAGTGGGCAAAAACGTGGAGAGAAAACAGGAAACGTGGGTGGAAAAATTCAACAGTAAAAGGCCCACGTTTTTTCGAAATTAATTACCGTTAAAAATTAATTTTTAAAGACCAAAACCGTTAATTTATTTGTCCAAAAAATTATTTCTTAATGAGCCCAAGACCCCGGACACGGGCCAGGCCGGACGAACGGCGGCGCGCGCGCGTGTGTGACTTGGCCCAATAAGTCCCCCACCCATACACACAAAACATCTAATTCCCAAAGAGCTTGCCCATTAGTCCCACAAAAATTGTAAAAATACCACTTCAATTTTAAGCTCCAAACCGATGTGGGACTAACCAAAACAACACTTTTCCCTTTTCAATGTTTTGCACCAAAAAGTTAACAGCTTTAGAAAAGCTGTTCTAACACTCTCTAAAAGAGAGCTTTAGCTGTCATCATTTTTTTATTATTTTTTTGGGTAGAGTTATTAGCACTCCACCCTTTTCTTCTCACACTCCAAAATTTTTTATAGTTACAAATCTACCCTCATCTCTCTCATTATCTCTAAGTAAAATATAAACATCCATCTCCTTCCTAATTCAACCATTATTTTTTTTTCAACAAATATTACTAAAAATTTTCATAAATATCAACATTTGAACAAAAATATTTTAGAAATAATTTATAAAATTAAATATTTCCACGAAGTATAAAAAAGTAGCAAAAATAAAAAAATTATGAATAAATGATCCCAACAAATAAAAAAAGCGACAAAAGTAAAAAAGAATCCCAAAAAATAAAAAAGCAGAAACACGAACCATATAAAATGGGACTTGACAATAAATCATATTTTTTACCTAACATGAACACAAACCAATTAAAACGCAATTAAAAGAAAAATATTTTTTTATCTAACATGAACGCGACGAAATTAAAATGCGACACAATACATAATCTTTTTTTTTACGAAACACAAATATCGCTAACTAAAAGCGACACAACATGATTTTTTTTCAAACACAAATAATATTTTTTTTACCAAATACAAACATAATTTTTTTACCGAGGATAAACACAAAATATGTTGTGTATTGTGTCTCATTTTAATTTTGTTTATATTTAGTAAAAAAAATTATTATTTGTGTTTTGAAATAAAATTCGTCTTGTATCGCTTTTACTTGCCCGTATTTGTGTTTTGTAAAAAAATATTTCGTATCGTATTGCATTTTTACTCCGTCGTGTTTTCGTTTTTGTAAATAAATTAAAATAATATTTCGTGTCATTTCGTGTCATTTCGACTTGGCCATATTATGAATGCGTTGAAAATAAAAAGGGCACGACATGACACGGAATCTTATTTTTACCTAATAAAAATGACACAACACATCACGACCAAAATAAAACGAGACACGACACGTGATAAAAAATTATTTTTGTGACGTGTCGTGTCTCGTTTTATTTTGGTCGCGTTCGTATTTGGTTTAAAAATAATAATATATTTTGTAACATGTCGCTTTTAACCGGGGTTGTGTTCGTGTTAGGTAAAAAATTTATTTCATGATGTGTCGTGTCATTTTTATTAGGTAAAAATAAGATTCCGTATCATGTTGTGCCTTTTTTATTTTCAACGCATTCATAATATATTCTCATATGAAAATATTATAAATTTATAATTTGTAGGATGAGTTATTGTATCCTTTCCTCTTTAGGAAAATTTGTTCAAAATTTATTAACATTTATTCACTGCACCACATCGCATGTGGATAAAAGTTTTCTATTAGAGAGGAAAAAAGGTAGTTATGGCATTTGCATATAATGATTGATTGAAATGGAGTGCTAAAAGACTTTTTGGAGTGTCAATAGAGGTACCCATTTTTTTGGGTCACTCTCTCTCTCTCTCTCTCTCTCTCAAAAGGAACCCAACTGCCAACATTTAAAAACGACCATTTTTCCATTTCTCTCTCTCTCTCTCTCTCTCTCTCTCTCTCTCTCTCTACCGATATACCATTTTCTCTTTGAGAGATTTTTCCATACCTCCTAACTCCTACAAAATCACACATATATATATCTTTGAAGGATTTTTTGGAGTTATTTGTTTCCGACCGGTGGTTCGTCTTTTCGGATTGCAATTTTTTTCGGTGAGTCGATTTCTGGTGGCCTTCCTAGTGGTGACGTGTGGGTATTTTTCGGCGATAGTTTTTTTTGTGATAGTTCCGGTGTACAAGCTTTGGAGATTGGAGTTTTTTTTTGGGCCGGTTTGGTGTAGTTCCGGTTGGGATCTGCATTTTTTTTGGTAACACCTCTATCATTTATATATCTATTTAATAAGTTACAAGAATAAGAGGATTTTTTTTTTACTGTTCATAAGTTGGAAACATAATTAACGGTTAGTATGAGTGCCAACAATGCAAGAAATGAAGGGTTTAGATGAAATTTAATCAAGAGAACATCTTATTGGGAAAGAAACTCTCGAGACATTTATACGCTATCAGAGCTATCAGAGAGGTCAATCCATCTGACATTTTCATTAATTCAAACTCTCTCTCTTACTCTTTCTTTCCCACTCCCCAAAGCATAACCCTCCCCAAAGCACAACCCGTTACAAAAAATTTGAGAATTCTCTCTCATCCAAGAAAATATCCTCCCCCCTCATTCTCTACCTCTCTCCCCCTCCCCATGCTGCCTCAACTTCCCTCTCTCCATCACCCCTTCTACGCCTGCTGCTTCAGCTACCCACCACCCAACTCTCACGCCGCCGCCCTTCTAGATGCACCGCCCAACTCTTACATCGCCGCCCTTCCAGTTGCATCGCCACCCATTTCACATTTGTCAGTTCACCCATTTCACATTTCACGCCGCCGCCCTTTTTTTATTTGGATTCACTAATATATATGCTCATTATTAGAGTTTTATTTAGCATTAAGGGTAGTTTAGTATTTTCCCTTTTATTTCATTTTTAGATGGTTGTAGTAGGATATATATTCTCTCTTCTTCTTTTCATTTATATTATATTCTAGTTCTTGTCAAGATGAAACCCTTGCCCCTCTTTTTCTCTTTTCCATTTGATTGTAGATCTTTGATATATTATCATGGTATCAGAGCAGGATCAAAGCTTAATCTCATCAACACAGTCCGCGGATTAATTGTTCGCTCGACTGCTTTGAAGGTAATTATGGTTGTTTTCCTCCTATTTGTTCGATTAATTGTTTAGTTCGTTCGATTTGGTTCTGTTTAGGTACTATTTGATTGTTTATTTTCGCAATGGCTGGTAAAAGAGATGATTCGCTGCAATCAATTAGTGCCAAATTATATGGAAAAAATTGTACGTATTGGAGTTATGTTATGAAGAATTTTTTGAAAGGGAAGAACCTTTGGGGTTACATTAATGGCGATTTGAGTAAGCCTAACGATAAGACGAACGTTGAAAAATACGCAGAGTTGTTAGATGTTTGGGAGGCAAAGAACTCGAAAATCATCATTTGGATCAACAACTCCGTTGCACCTTCATATAGGTATGTAGTTGTCTAAGTATGATTATGCAAAGGACGTTTGGGATCATTTGGACAGATTGTATACCCAATCTAATTTCGCAAAAAGGTACCAGTTGGAGTGCGATATTCGGGCTCTTGAGAAAAAAAAAATTGAGTATTCAGGAGTTCTATTCTGCTATGACGGATCTATGGGATCAGTTGGCTCTCACAGAGTCGGCTGAATTGCGGCCTTTGCACCATATGTTGCCAATAGGGAGGAACAACGTCTGGTTCAGTTTCTGATGGCATTGCATGATGATTTTGAGGGTCTTCGGGGGTCGATTCTTCATTGTAGCCCACTTCCAACTGTTGATTATGTTGTTCACGAGTTGTTAGCCGAGGAGATTCGTCTCAAGACTCAGTCAGGGAAGGTAATTTCTTCGGACCCTAATCCATCTATTTTCGCAGCCTCCTCTCGGACAATTTCCAGTAATCAGAACAAGCCTCATTCGAGAGTTGTAAGTGATGAATGTAGCTACTGTAGGGGGAAGGGTCATTGGAAGTCTCAGTGCCCTAAGTTGGGAGCGTAACAACAATAATCAAATAGTCGACCACCTCAGCAGCAGTTTTCTGGATGGAAATCCAATAACCAATCTCAGCAGCGTTCATATAGGCCTTCACAGCCTAATATTGCAGCAGTTGTACCGCCATCAAACTTATTTGCATTAGGTTCTTCATCATTAACTTCATCCATATCTTCTCTTGCTGAGCAGTTTCAAAAGTTTCTTGCCACACAGCCTCACGCCATGTCCATCTCTTCACCAGGTAAGTCCTCAAGTATTTGGATTCTAGACGTCGGCGCTTCTAGTCACATGTCACTACATTTGTCCTCTTTTGGTTCTTTTTGTCCCACTTCTTCTTTGCCCGTTATAACTGCTGATGGTACTCCCATTCCCTCAACGGGTGTTGGGACTATTGACTCACCCAACTTATCTCTCTCTAATGTTTACCACATTCCTAAGCTTACAATGAATCTTATCTCTGTTGGTCAACTATGTGATGTCGGTTACTCAGTTTCCTTTTCTTCTACCTTTTGTCATGTGCAGAATCCATAGTCTCAGAAGGTGATTGGGACAGGCCGTAGGCAGGGGGGATTGTACATCATGGAGAAACTCAATGTACCAATGGTTGTAGCTTCCAATGTTGAGTTGTCATCATTTCGTTTGAGTTCAGATTCGTCTATCTTTTATTTATGGCACTCTCGTCTTGGTCATGTCTCAGGGTCACGATTAAAATATTTGACTTCTACAGGAAAATTAGGAAATTTGCATTGTCATGATATCTCTGATTGTAGCGGTTGTAAACTTGCAAAATTTTCAGCTTTACTGTTTAATAGAAGTATTTCATCTACTTTTGCACCCTTTGATCTTATTCATTCTGATGTGTGGGGGCCGTCTCCTATTATTACAAGAGGAGGGTCTAGATATTATGTCTCCTTTATTTATGATTATACGCGTTACTGTTGGATTTTTCTCTTGCAACGACGTTCGAATATTTTTTATATTTATAATAAATTTCGTGCCTTTGTCAAAACTCAACATTCTACTATTATAAAATGTGTTATATGCGATTAGGGTGGGGAATATACTTCTCAAAATTTCGGTGAGTTGCTTGATTTAGATGGAACTATTCACCAATCATCTTGTACTGACATTCCTGACCAAAATGGTGTTGTTGAAAGGAAACATCGGCACATTATTGAAACTGCTCGCTCTATTTTATTATCCGCATATGTCCCTAATGAGTTTTGGGGAGAGGTTGTACTTACTGCTGTCAATCTGATTAATAAGATTTCGACCTCTCATTGCTCAGGTTTGTCACCTTTTGAAAATTTGTATGGGTGTGCCCCTGATTATTCTTCCTTAAAGGTGTTTGGTTGTACTTGTTTTGTTCTTCGACCTCATGTGGAACGTACCAAATTATCTCCAAAGTCAGCTATTTGTGTCTTTCTTGGTTATGGTGAGGAACAAAAGGGATATCGTTGTTATGATCCAGTTACAAAAAATTATATGTTTCTCGCCATGTTGTGTTTCTTGAGCATATTCCTTTCTTTTCTATTCCTGATAGCCCTCATGAACTCACTAAATCTGATCTCGTTAATATTGATCCGTTCTCTGATAATGATGAGAGTGTGCCATCTAAAGTAACTTGCACCACCGATAGTGTGTCACCCCATGTTGCTCCTGTTCTTATTATTTCTACTGATGTAGTTACTTTTCCATCCGATGTTCCTGATGCTCCCTCTTCTCGTGTGACCGCCCAAGCACCTGCTGAAACGGTGGAACCTCCTTCTCGCTATCCAAAATGTCCACGTAAGTCCACTCAATCACCATATTTTGTTTATTTTTGTTATTCGGATTCTTTTTCTTCATTTTTATCCTCTGTTCACTGCCTCTCTGAGCCTTTGTCTTACAAAGAGGCAGTTCTTGATCCTCTTTGGCAACAGGCTATGGCTGAGGAACTCTCTTCTTTGCATCAGATAGATAGTTGGAGTTTGGTCCCCGTATCTGCTGGTAAGCGGGTAATTGGATCTCGTTGGGTATATAAAATCAAAACTAGGTCAGATAGGTCAATTGAGCGGTACAAAGCAAGATTGGTTACTTAGGGTTTTTCTCAGCAATATGGTATGGATTATGACGAAACCTTTGCTCCTGTTGCGAAATTGACTACTATTCGTACTCTTATTGCTGTTGCATCTGTACGTTAGTGGCATATATCGCAAATGGATGTTAAAAACGCGTTCTTGAACGGTGATCTTCATGAGGAGGTTTATATGACTCCTCCTATGGGTGTTCCACATGGTCCTAGTGAAGTTTGTAGGCTTAAGAAAGCCTTATATGGTCTCAAACAGTCACCACGGAATTGGTTTGAGAAGTTTTCTGCAGTGATTACCTCTCTTGGGTTCATTCCAAGTGAGAATGATTCAGCTCTCTTTATCAGTGAACCTCGGGTGGTCCTATTCTGGTCTCTTTGTATGTTGATGATATGATTATTACTGGGGATGATGTTGGTGGAATTACAACGTTGAAGTCTGAATTATCTCGTTGTTTTGAGATGAAGGATTTGGGGCCTCTACGTTACTTTTTGGGTTTTGAGGTAGCTCATTCTCTAAAGGGTTATCTTCTCTCATAATCTAAGTACATCGAGGACATTTTTTAGCGTGCCCGCCTCACTGATACTAAGATTGTTGATACCCCTCTAGAGCTTAATGTTCATCTTTCCCCGTATGATGGTGTTCTTTTGCCTGATCCCACCTTATATTGCACTATTGTGGGCAACTTGGTTTATCTCACTATTACTCGTCCAGATATAGCTCATGCGGTCCATGTTGGTAGTCAGTTTGTTACTGCTCCTACTACAGTTCATTGGGCAGCTGTTCATCGTATATTGCGATACTTGAGAGGCACTAGATGCCAGAGTCTTTTACTTCCTTCATCTTCTTCTTTGGAGCTGCGTGCATACTCTGATGCTGATTGGGCCGGTGATCCTACAGATCGCAAATCAGTTACTGGATTTTGTGTGTTTCTGGGTGATTCTCTTGTTTCTTGGAAGAGCAAAAAGCAAGTTGTTATTTCTGTTTCTTCCACGAAAGTCGAGTATCGCGCTATGTCTTCGACCACTAGCGAGGTTGTTTGGCTACGTCGGTTACTTGCAGATATGGGTAAATTGTGACACCCCGACTAATTAAATACCGGGTAGCTACTCCTTTATAAAATTAATTCAAAATGCCAAGTTGGCTCAGTTCATAGCATCACTGTCGAAAACATTTTTATTATTTCTAACCACCTAGTATTTAAAAAGCAAGTTCAAATTTTAATTTAAGTCTGATTAACATGCAACAAATGTAATGAAGAAATAAATAACACCATTCACCATACTGAAGTAAAATGAATAACCATCACAATAGAGTAAATAAAGTCTGGAGGAAACCCCTCACTATAATCCCATAACTGAAATAAATAAATTGAAACAATACATGCTAAAGTCTGAAAACTGAAATGTAAAAGATGTCTCTAAAGAAATGGGCAACATGCCCTACAACTGATAGATAGTGACTCTGGAATCCAAAGAGATAGAAGCGTCTACATGCAAATCCCTGTAGCTTCCACAAGCATCTACAGCTCGTCACCTGAATGAGTACCTATGCTTGGTGTCCTTGTGGCTGGGCACCTAAAATGGTTTTACAAAGAAAAAGATTTGAAAAGAAAACGGGTCAGAGCCCGAATGTGGAGTTATATTTTAAAAAACCTGCAAGTGCTTTAAGAACATTTAAAACATTAAATGCAAAGTACATGTTAGGACGTACACTCGCATGATATTCTCACCTCTCGTCTAACTGTGCACTCCTAACGTAAGTACCCATCTATATCGACCCATACTACTAGCTAACTGACAACATCACTAGCTAGACTGCCAAAGGTTCTACCCATATTACTCAGTTCCATTAACATAATAACGCTCGTAATTAAAAAGGGTTTAATGTAAACTCAGTTACTAAATATGCCATATATATAAGTATCAATTAACTCATTATATAACTCGAAACAATACCGTAATAGGTTCACAATATTAACAGGAGGATTTCCATTAATTAAATGTATATTATTCACATCATAAATATACGATACAAGCACCCCGCAATCTAAGCTATGGTGCACACATACTCTGCTATCCATCCCGGTACATCACGTACATAAGGATCACACATTCTGAATCTCTCAGGAATAGTTCAGATAACACAAATCACAAATAGTGGAGGCGAACACAGTCACCATCACGTGGCTCATGCACATACCTACGCTCCCACGGTCAGCGGACTTATTAATATCACAATAAGTCTTTCTATGACCTATGTTCATCAAGGTACCAGTCTATATCCCCCCCGTAGGCACACAAGGATTAGAGGGTCCTAAGCGAGCGCAAACCTCCCGTGATAGAAAGTATGGTAGGTATGTCATACACACAATCCATATACCAATACTAAGTAAACACACATCTTAGTAATACCGTATTTTAATCGTAGTACATATCGCATTCTCGTACTAACTATAATTATCACAATTCGTAATATACCGGTTTATAATCATACGTGCCATAATTAATTCTCACGTCGTAGTGGACACTCACGTCTCGACCCAAACCGTCCATGTAATACAACTCTCGTATGCAAATTTCTCCTCATAAATACCCAAATGTCCCAATCCTATCATTACTACATCTACATAATGATATCTATATCCTGAAATCAGTTTACGGAACTCCAAAAGTCCAAACAGTCCAAAATGGCCCAAACTGCCAGCTCGTTAGAAGTCTCGTTCGAACGAGTGTTCGAACGAGTTTGGACTGTCATCTCGTGAGAAGTCTCGTTCGAACGAGATCCCAGTTCGTTCGAACGAACTGTCCCTTCTAACGATATCTCGTTCGAACAAGATATCGAACGAAATCCCTACTCGTTATTAACGACTGGTCAACTCGTTAGAAGCTCGTTCGAACGAGTTCGTTCGAACGACCTGGGGTCTGCTTCTAACGAGTGACCAGTTTCGTCCCAGATTTTTCCCCAATTCGTTTTTCACCATTTTTACTCCTCAAATCTCTTCTAAAATTCGTTCCTACAATATATTGAGTTCTCTAATCATCCTCAAACATGCCAAGGTGCTATACTAACATCATTAAAGGGGTTTAATACCTTCTAAACATCATTAAATCACAAGGTTTCTACATAAATTCCCAATTTTCTTCAAGAACATTAACCCTAGATTCTTCTCATCAAAATTTCCCAGATTTTAATCCGTTTATACATCACATAGATATGAAATCTATGAATTAAATCTTCAAACAATGTTTCTACATGCAAACCTATCCCAAAATTTAAACAACAATCTTCCAATTTCATGGGTTTTCTTTTAACTCTTATATAAGATTGATTAACAATGTTTCTAACATGGAAAAAGCATTCACTGCATAAGGAATGTAATTTAAATCACTTGCCTTGGTTTGATTTCGGATTTGGTGTTGATTTGATGAAGAATTTCTGCAGAATTTCTTCTCTCCAAGCTTCCTCTCTAATGGTGGCTTAAGGTGGCTAGGGTTTGATTTGGGGAAACTTAGAAAACCTAAATGACAACCTACGTAGCCTTATAGGTTAATATGGGTTGGTTAATGGGCTTAATGGGTTTAATCCACATCAGATTTACATCTCTAATTTTCGTCACTTTTAATTCCTAAAAATGTAAAATTACCAAAATACCCTTTTTGTTACCGGTATGGCCTAAAAATACCCCGGGACCCAAACTATACCCCCGGCTAGTGTTTTCTGACTATCTCGACCCTTCCGGACGCGTTGGCACACTCAAAACGACCATACGGATTACAGATTTTAAATTCACTTTTATTATCAAAATATTACCCGTGACGCGGCGGTCCCACGCGTCTCAACAAAATTTTTAAAATTGCCGTATATAAATCTCACGACAAATTTTATAATACCAAATACATATATAATCATATATGCACACAATCAATTACCAATTCGCATCTCATTAGTATTTTTATCCCGGATTAATTTCCAATTAATACGCATTTAATTAATTAATCCTCAAAATAAATATAGTCAAAAGTACGGGGTATTACATACTTCCCCCCTAATAACTGAATTTCATCCCGAAATTCGAAACTAGAAAGTACCTACTAAAAATAGCTCTGGATAACGTTCGCGCATCTCATCCTCGCGGTCCCATGTGGACTCCTCGACATTGTGATGTCGCCACTGAACACGCACTAACGGGACTATCTTTGACCGCAATTTCCTCTCGCTTTGGTCCAAAATAGCAATTGGCCCCTCCTCGTAGAAGCTATCCGGCTGGAGATCGATGTCCTCCACAGCAATGTGAGAATGAGCCAAATCATCTCTAAGGTATTTCCTCAGCGAGGAAATATGGAACACGTCGTGAATCCGATGCAAGTGCTCCGGTAGTCCAAGTCTATACGCAACGGGTACGATCCGCTCAATAATAGGAAACGGCCCCACATACCTCGGTGACAACTTCCCCTTCTTCCCGAATCGCATAATCCCCTTCATTGGAGATACCCTGAGCAAAACCTGGTCCCCCACTTGGAACTCCCTGAAAAACCTCTTCGCATCAGCATAACTCTTCTGCCTGTCTTGAGCTACCCGAATGCGACTCCGAATCAACTCAATCCTTGCCGAAGTATCCTGAATCACTTCCGGCCCAAGTAGTTTGTTGTCCCCCACTTCCAACCAACATGCTGGGGAACGATAAGTCCTATCGTACAATGCCTCAAACGGAGCCATGCCAATAGTGAACTGATAGGAGTTGTTGTAAGCAAACTCCACCAGTGGAAGGTACTGCTCCCATCCACCCCCGAAGTCAGTAATGCACATGCGTAGCATGTCCTCCAACATCTGATTGGTGCGCTCTGTCTGCCCATCGGTCTGCGGATGATAAGCCGTACTCAACCGCAATTCCGTGCCCATTGCCTCCTGGAAACTCTCCCAAAACCTCGAAACAAATATCTTGCCTCTGTCAGACATGATATTTAGGGGCACACCGTGAAGTCTCACAATCTCTGAAATGAAGAGCTGGGCATACTGTCCCGTAGTGTAGTCAGTCCTTACGGGTAAGAAGTGAGCGACCTTGGACAACCTGTCCACAATTACCCAAACGGAGTCGTGACCCCTCTGCGACGTAGGCAACCCCGTGAAAAAATCCATGGATATGCTCTCCCACATCCACACCGGAACCTCCAACGGCTGTAGCAATCCTGCTGGTCTCTGATGGTCCACTTTTACAAGATGACAAGTGGCGCATTTCGAGACAAACTCAGCGATATCTCTCTTCATACCACTCCACCAATATTGCCGTCTCATGTCTTGGTACATTTTGTCCCCTCCGGGATGTACCGCGAACCGTGAGCCGTGCGACTCTGCCATAACATCGTGCCGCAATTCTTCCCCTTCCGGAACTACCAATCTCCCATTGAAGCGCAATCCCCCGTCTGAGCTAACGGTATAGGACTCGGCTCCCTCTGCTAGCAATCGAACTATCTGCTCCTGACAGAACGAGTCATTAGCCTGTGCCCGTACTATCCTCGTGACAATTTGTGGGGTAACGGTCATCACAGACATGAAAGATCGGGCCACTGCATCCTGGTGTCCCAATTCCTTCCACTTAGCTTTCCACACCTCTGCCACCTCATCTGCTGGCCTGCGGCTCAACGCGTCTGCTACCACGTTAGCCTTACCCGGGTGGTACTGGATGTCGAACTGGTAGTCCTTCACAAATTCAAGCCACCTAAGCTGCCGCATATTCAATTCCTTTTGCGTGAACAGATACTGTAGTGACTTGTGGTCCATGAACAGCTGAAACTTCTCCCCCAAAAGATAGTGCCTCCAAATTCGTAAGGCAAATACTACCGCTGCCAACTCCAAATCATGCGTGGGGTAATTCTTCTCATGAGGCTTAAGCTTACGGGAAGCATAAGCTATGGCCTGTCTCTCCTGCTGCAATACACCTCCCAGTCCTTGCAAAGACGCGTCAGTGTAAACCAAATACTCAACTCCCGGTCTCGGCAATGCTAACACAGGTGCTGAGGTCAACTTGTCCTTCAATTCATCGAATGCCAACTGACAGGCATCACTCCAAATGAACGGCACACCTTTACGAGTAAGATGTGTCAAAGGACCTGCTATCTCTGAGAAACCCCGAATAAACCTCCTGTAGTATCCTGCTAGACCCAAGAAACTACGAATCTCCGTTGGTGTCGTGGGCTGTCCCCACTCCCTCACCGCTGACACCTTCCCCGGATCAACCGATATTCCCCGGTCGGAAATGATATGCCCCAAAAACTGGACTTCCTTCAGCCAAAACCCTCACTTCTCATATTTTGCATACAACTCGTTCTGACGAAGTGTCTGCAAAACCTGCCTCAAATGCTCGGCGTGCTCCTCCTCTGTCTGAGAGTAAACCAGAATGTCATCAATGAAGACAATGACAAACTGATCTAGGAAATCTCTGAACACCCTGTTCATCAAGTCCATAAACACTGCTGGAGCGTTGGTCAAGCCGAAAGGCATAACTCGAAACTCATAAGAACCATATCTCGACAAGAACGCAGTCTTCGAGACGTCCTCCTCCCTGATACGCAACTGATGGTATCCCGACCTCAAGTCAATCTTCGAGAAGAAAGAAGCTCCTCTCAACTGGTCGAACAAGTCATCGATTCGAGGCAACGGATACTTATTCCGTATCGTGACCTTATTCAACTCTCGGTAGTCCACGCACAATCTCAGTGAACCATCCATCTTCTTCACAAACAAGACTGGAGCGCCCCAAGGTGAGGTACTCCTGCGAATAAAGCCCTGCCCTAACAACTGCTCTATCTGATCCCGTAGCTCTCGCATCTCAACTGGAGCCATACGGTACGGTGCACGTGCTATAGGTCTCGTACCCGGTAGCAAATCTATAACGAAGTCTATCTCCCGACTGGGCGGTAAGCCTGGTATCTCCTGAAACACATCTGAATACTCCCTGACAATCGGGATCGAATCTAAAGGAATCACAACCTCCTTAGTGGTATCCTCCTCAATGTAATACATATGAGCGGTCGATCCTCCCTCTGGGCGAGGCATCGCCACTATAAACATCTCTTGCCCCGGAATGGCAAAAACAATGCTCCCGCTGAAGCAATCAATCATGGCCCTATATGCTACGAGCCAATCCATACCGATGATCACATCGTGAACATGCATATCTAACACTAACATGTCTGCAGGCAACACCAAACCACCAATCTCTACCCCCACTCCCCGGCATATAAAGAAAATAAGTGACCCACTCCCTAATGGTGAGTCGACACACGTCACTGTGCTCTCTGCCGTAGCTAACAATCCTAAAGCTTTCGCGAAGTGTGTAGCTATAAAACAGTGTGTAGCACCCGTATCAAATAACACCCGACCCATAGTGCCATGGATAGGAAACGTACCCTCGATCGCGGGCGGTGCCTGTGGAACTGCAGCCTGGTGAACGTTGTAGACACGTACATACTGTAGCTGCCCCTGCTGAGCTGGGACTGCTGGAATGGGTGGCAATGCTTCCATCTGTGGCGGTGCGGGAAGAGCGGCGGGAAACATAGGTCTCTGTGGCTCCTGGCGAGCACCCTGTTGCTGCTGCTGTGGGGACCTGCCTCTATCAGGACAATCCTGCTTCTTATGGCCAGTCTTGCCACAAGTAAAGCACTTCCCTGGGAAGTTCCCTCCCCTCTGTCCCTGCTGTCCCCGGCCCTGGTGGCCGTTACCATTCCTCCCTTGGCCCTGCTGGCCCTGATGAAACTATTGCCCATTCTGCCCCTGCTGGCCCTGATGGCCGTTTGGACCCTGATGGCCCTGACGGAAACCTCCCTGTCCCTGCCTGTAGTTCCCTGATCGGAACCTCTTATTATCCCCCTGCTAGGTACCCTGCTCATTCTGTCTCTGCCCCTGACCCGATTGTGCCCCGCTGCCACTATGTCCTCTAGTCCTGCCCTGATGGCTAGACTCCCCCAACCGCTTGCCCTCGGCCATATGAAAACGGTGGTCCTGACAGTGCAATAATGCAGCGTTAACCACATCAGAATACGTGGCCAACGATAGGTTCCCTAGCAGATGTTGACTGATCCTCCAATTCAACCCATCGGTGAACTACTCTATTTTCTTCTTCTCTGTTGGAATCTCGTCTGGAACGATATTCAACAGGTTAGTGAACTCGGCCTCATACTCGGCCACTGTCTTGCCCTCCTGCTTCAAACTCATCAGCTTCCTCCTCATCTCTGTATGAACTGCGGACGGAAAGTACTTGCGGTCGAACCGCACCCAGAACTCCTGAATCGTGAGGGTATCCCTCTCCTCCGCGGTGGTGATAGACTCCCACCACTGTAGTGCAGATCCCACTAGCTTGAAAGTAGCTAGCACCTGTTTCTGAACATCAGTGCACTCATGCATCCTCAAATGCCTCTGTATGTCCTTCCTCCATTGGCTCGAGACTACCACGTCTGAGCTACCTGCAAACTCTGGCGGATGCGCTTTCTGAAAAGCGTCACGTACACGCTCCCAAGCAGACGGGAATGCATTAACCTGTACTGGCGCGACAACCGGCGCCTGAGGTGGTGCCTGCTGAATCACGGCAATCGCGACATTTACCGCTTGGGCTACTATAGCAGCAACCTCAGCGGCGTTCATCATACCCTGAACTGGAGCGGGCTGTGGTTCGGGCGTAGCATCCCTGGGAACTCGTCGTGCACGTCGTGGAGGCATCTAAAATAAGAACAAAGTTTATAAGTTCACGGTTTATAAACTTAATATAGCTGAAGAACGAAGCATACACAAAAAGAGTACAACAGTCCTAAAATATAGGGCTCTATATCAAAGAAAACGTAGCGGAAACATAATAGCCGTACAGATCCTAAAGGACACTAGAACCTGATGCTCTGATACCACCTGTGACACCCCGACTAATTAAATACCGGGTAGCTACTCCTTTATAAAATTAATTCAAAATGCCAAGTTGGCTCAGTTCATAGCATCACTGTCGAAAACATTTTTATTATTTCTAACCACCTAGTATTTAAAAAGAAAGTTCAAATTTTAATTTAAGTCTGATTAACATGCAACAAATGTAATGAAGAAATAAATAACACCATTCACCATACTGAAGTAAAATGAATAACCATCACAATAGAGTAAATAAAGTCTGGAGGAAACCCCTCACTATAATCCCATAACTGAAATAAATAAATTGAAACAATACATGCTAAAGTCTGAAAACTGAAATCTAAAAGATGTCTCTAAAGAAATGGGCAACATGACCTACAACTGATAGATAGTGACTCTGGAATCCAAAGAGATAGAAGCGTCTACATGCAAATCCCTGTAGCTTCCACAAGCAGCTACAGCTCGTCACCTGAATGAGTACCTATGCTTGGTGTCCTTGTGGCTGGGCACCTAAAATGGTTTTACAAAGAAAAAGATTTGAAAAGAAAACGGGTCAGAGCCCGAATGTGGAGTTATATTTTAAAAAACCTGCAAGTGCTTTAAGAACATTTAAAACATTAAATGCAAAGTACATGTTAGGACGTACACTCGCATGATATTCTCACCTCTCGTCTAACTGTGCACTCCTAACGTAAGTACCCATCTATATCGACCCATACTACTAGCTAACTGACAACATCACTAGCTAGACTGCCAAAGGTTCTACCCATATTACTCAGTTCCATTAACATAATAACGCTCGTAATTAAAAAGGGTTTAATGTAAACTCAGTTACTAAATATTCCATATATATAAGTATCAATTAACTCATTATATAACTCGAAACAATACCGTAATAGGTTCACAATATTAACAGGAGGATTTCCATTAATTAAATGTATATTATTCACATCATAAATATACGATACAAGCACCCCGCAATATAAGCTATGGTGCACACATACTCTGCTATCCATCCCGGTACATCACGTACATAAGGATCACACATTCCGAATCTCTCAGGAATAGTTCAGATAACACAAATCACAAATAGTGGAGGCAAACACAGTCACCATCACGTGGGTCACGCACATACCTACGCTCCCACGGTCAGCGGACTTATTAATATCACAATAAGTCTTTCTATGACCTATGTTCATCAAGGTACCAGTCTATATCCCCCCCGTAGGCACACAAGGATTAGAGGGTCCTAAGCGAGCGCAAACTTCCCGTGATAGCAAGTATGGTAGGTATGTCATACACACAATCCATATACCAATACTAAGTAAACACACATCTTAGTAATGCCGTATTTTAATCGTAGTACATATCGCATTCTCGTACTAACTATAATTATCACAATTCATACTATACCTGTTTATAATCATACGTGCCATTATTAATTCTCACGTCGTAGTGGACACTCACGTCTCGACCCAAACCGTCCATGTAATACAACTCTCGTATGTAAATTTCTCCTCATAAATACCTAAATGTCCCAATCCTATCATTACTACATCTACAGAATGATATCTATATCCTCAAATCAGTTTACGGAACTCCAAAAGTCAAAACAGTCCAAAATGGCCCAAACTGCCAGCTCGTTAGAAGTCTCGTTCGAACGAGTGTTCGAACGAGTTTGGATTGTCATCTCGTTAGAAGTCTCGTTCGAACGAGGCTGTTCGAACGAGATCCCAGTTCGTTCGAACGAACTGTCCCTTCTAACGATATCTCGTTCGAACGAGATATCGAACGAAATCCCTACTCGTTATTAACGACTGGTCAACTCGTTAGAAGCTCGTTCGAACGAGTTCGTTCGAACGACCTGGGGTCTGCTTCTAACGAGTGACCAGTTTCGGCCCAGATTTTTCCCCAATTCGTTTTTCACCATTTTTACTCCTCAAATCTCTTCTAAAATTCGTTCCTACAATATATTGAGTTCTCTAATCATCCTCAAACATGCCAAGGTGCTATACTAACATCATTAAAGGGGTTTAATACCTTCTAAACATCATTAAATCACAAGGTTTCTACATAAATTCCCAATTTTCTTCAAGAACATTAACCCTAGATTCTTCTCATCAAAATTTCCCAGATTTTAATCCGTTTATACATCACATAGATATGAAATCTCTGAATTAAATCTTCAAACAATGTTTCTACATGCAAACCTATCCCAAAATTTAAACAACAATCTTCCAATTTCATGGGTTTTCTTTTAACTCTTATATAAGATTGATTAACAATGTTTCTAACATGGAAAAAGCATTCACTGCATAAGGAATGTAATTTAAATCACTTGCCTTGGTTTGATTTCGGATTTGGTGTTGATTTGATGAAGAATTTCTGCAGAATTTCTTCTCTCCAAGTTTCCTCTCTAATGGTGGCTTAAGGTGGCTAGGGTTTGATTTGGGGAAACTTAGAAAACCTAAATGACAACCTACGTAGCCTTCTAGGTTAATATGGGTTGGTTAATGGGCTTGATGGGTTTAATCCACATCAGATTTACATCTCTAATTTTCGTCACTTTTAATTCCTAAAAATGTAAAATTACCAAAATACCCTTTTTGTTACCGGTATGGCCTAAAAATACCCCGGGACCCAAACTATACCCCCGGCTAGTGTTTTCTGACTATCTCGACCCTTCCGGACGCGTTGGCGCACTCAAAATGACCATACGGATTACAGATTTTAAATTCACTTTTATTATCAAAATATTACCCCGTGACGCGGCGGTCCCACGCGTCTCAACAAAATTTTTAAAATTGCCGTATATAAATCTCACGACAAATTTTATAATACCAAATACATATATAATCATATATGCACACAATCAAATACCAATTCGCATCTCATTAGTATTTTTATCCCGGATTAATTTTCAATTAATACGCATTTAATTAATTAATCCTCAAAATAAATATAGTCAAAAGTACGGGGTATTACATGTCTCTCTTTCTCAGCCTACTCCTATGTACCGTGATAATAAGAGTGCTATTCAGATTGCTCACAATTCAATTTTTCATGAGAGGACTAAGCACATCGAGATTGATTGTCATATCACTCGTCATCATCTTACGCATGGCGCCATCTCTTTGCCTTTTGTTTCTTCTTCCGCGCAGATAGCTGATTTGTTTACGAAGTCTCATCTAGTTCAGCGTTTTTGTTTTTTGGTTGGCAAACTCTCAATGCTTCTCGCTGCAGCATCGTGAGTTTGAGGGGGGATATTAGAGTTTTATTTAGCATTAAGGGTAGTTTAGTATTTTCCCTTTTATTTCATTTTTAGGTGGTTGTAGTAGGACATATATTCTCTCTTCTTCTTTTCATTTGTATTGTATTCTAGTTTTTGTCAAGACGAAACCCTAGCCTCTCTTTTTCTCTTTTCCATTTGATTGTAGATCTTTGATATATTATCACTCATTAGTTTCTTTTACGGTATATCTTTGATGCACAATAGAGATCATTTTATCATGATCTTTATTGATTTATATTCCTCTATTGTTTATAATTCTTTTTTTAGTTTAGATTTATCTTTTCTATTTTTTTCTCATATTCTATTTAGTTGAAATTTCTATTTTTACTTTGCAGGTCATGGATCGTGGCCATTTTTGTTCGACGTCTTGCTTTTGAAATAATATATAAATGAAACTACAATAGAATTCATTTGTATCTGATTTGGTTTTTGTATGTTCGATTTAACGTTTTTGTTTGAAAATAGGCATTTATGGCTATAAATTTGTATTTTTGTTGAAAAAAGTTGTAATTTTGGCTTTGACAGGAGATATTCAAAACCCATTCTCTGTCAAAGAACCCTATAGGTATATAATACTCTCTCTCCTCCCCTCAAGTTTCTCACTTTTGGTTTCTATTCCATATTTATAATTTTTATTTGGTTTGAACATTTTTGTTTAGGGTTCATTTAGGGTTCTCCATACTATTTTTTTCGTATCTTAACAGGGTAATGTCACGGTATGTGAAGGTTCTTGAAAGGTTATTTGGGGTTTAAAGTTTCACTCTCTATTCTATCTCTGCGTATGTGTGTCCCAGAATTTCTGGTAGATGATTTATATATTTTCTTTTGCTTGAGGGTTGTTTTTTAACCCTGGTATGTTTTTTGCCTTAAATTATTGTGTATACATTTAAAATATATGGTCTTCTCACCCAAATCAGTTTGAAAAACATTTTGTGTTAACCTCATCTTCTTCATACAATCCAGGACCAGGACTATACTTTGGTTTTGAGTTTTTTTATTTGGTTCAATACTTTTATTCTGGGTATTAATTCGATTTTTTGCAGGTTATATGCCACATGGGTCATACTTTTATTGCAGGTTATAATTTGATTCTGAGTATTATATGCTACTTTTATTGCCGGTTAGATGCTACATGAGTTTTTTTTCCAGGTGATTTTTTGTAGGTTATACTTTTATTTTGGGTACTATATGCTACATACGTGGTAAGCATTTTATTTTCTTAGTGTCTTTTTGTTTGAGTTTGTTAAGTTTGTATTGTGTGTTTAACAAATTTGTTAAGAAAGCTTCTTTTTTAAACACACAAGCTTTGCTTATTTTGCGCCTGAAGATTACTTTTTATTCTATGTTTTTTCAGGGTCTTTTTCACACATGTATTAAGAGGTTCAATTTTTAGGTGGTACATAATCGGCCCCTTCATGGATTTTTCGTTTCTTCCTTTTTTTTCTTCCATTCCGTGTTTGACAATGGATTTTTTCAAACTTTTCAATTTTGTAATCTGTTCCTTTTTTTGTATTGAAAAATATTGTTATTAAAAATATAGTTATTAAAGATCAGATTGTTACAAATGATATTATTTGGTCATAGTGATATTATATTACCCAGTGTAATTTTTTCATCCATTCTGTGTTTGAGAAAATGTTAAATCTGCATATTTTGTTACCAAGCGTTATCGTAAATATAAAGTTCCACAGTAAAAGATCCAACCTATCAACATAAAAAATTTGGTGGAAGACCTAACTTGTCAACTATTGGGTAAAAGCCTACTAGAAAGTTGTACTTTTAAAAAGAGCACACTATTCCTGCATCATGCTCTAGAAACCAAGTCCTGTAATAAAGTTGTACCACACAAGACACAACTACAAATGGCTTTGAAAAAATCATCACTTTAAAATAGGGGTGCAATTTTTGACACTCCACGATAACCCGACACGAACTCGACACGAAGTTAGCGGGTTAGGGTTGACGATTTCTTGACACGACCCGCCAACACGAATAATAAACGGGTTGGGTTAGTGTCAAACACGTATAACTCGAAAATGACACGAATAGACCCGCTTAACTCGTATTTTACGGAGAATATATTAGATAATTTATATATCTTGATAGGCATTCTATAAAATTCATGAAGAATCGGATGATAAATTATTTATGTGTTGAAAGAAGTTGAAATTAATTAAATTTAAGTTATTGTAAGCCTATGATTGGTATGATTGGTTAAGAGAGAAGAAAAAAATTATTTTATATTTTACTTAATGGGTTATGCGGGTCAACCCGAACACGACACGATAATAAATAAGTCGGGTTAGTGTTTGCTCATCTGACACGATTAGTTAAATGGATCGGGTTAGGGTTGACTAATACTTGATACGAACCCGACATGACACGACCCGAACACGACACGACGCACACGAATTGCCACCCCTACTTTAAAAGGGCAAACAAGGCATGGTACTCTGAAATTAGAAGACTTAATTAAAAAAGACAAGGCATAAATTTAAAAGACATTCATACTTATATTGACAAGATATGCATACTTTTATTTTTAAAAAAAATAACTATATATTCATAGTAATTGGTGGTATATATTCAAAGTCCTTAGGGAAAATTGATATTTTTAATTTTTATACATCTCGAACTAGCCAGAATAAAAGTGACAATAATATCATGTTTTTTCAAATAATATTTTTCATTTCATGAAATAATATTTGAAATAATATTTTATTTCATGAAATAATACTTTTCACCAATCATGGACACTGTCGAAGTAAAAGTGGCACAAAATATTTTTTTTTTAATAGAAGTAATGGATCAAAATAGGCACCACACAATATGACACAAGTAAAATAGGCACAATACAATGTTTTTTAATAAAAAGTAACTATATCAAAGTAAACACGGTAACGTGAAATATTTTTGTTTTCCCTTATCTCAAACACGTCCCAAATAAAAGTAGCACGGTATGATATGAAATGAAATATTATATTTTTGTTGCTTTTAACAAGGTCGTGTTATAGGTATGTTTTATTTATTATTTTAGACAATATTCACAATGTTTTTTTATGGTGTTGACAAGTTATAGACAATATACACAATATTTTTTATAAACTAAAAATGACCTCGGCCAAACTAAACACGACACGACATGAAATATTAATGTTTACCTATCTCGAACACGACCCAATATTTTTTATTACAAATCACGAACACTACCATTTTGCAGGATAGTCCTATGTATAAAGAAGGATATTATGACCAATTTTTTAAAACTTAGACTTTGTTTTGTCGGGAAATGAAATTTTCGCTGTTTTATAATTACGCACTTTGAAAATTTTAATCGTTTCGCGATTATGTACTTTGAAAAATTTTCTTCGTTTCGCGATTATGTACTTTGGAACATTTTAGTATATATATATATATATATAATGCTCCTGTGCGGACTAGTCCGCATTTTAAGAATGCGGACCTGACATGTGTCACCTAACGGTGCGCCTAGAAATTATCGCCTAAATTATAGGCACACTCTCTCTCTTTTTTGGGCTCACCGCCAGGTGACACATGTCCGGTCCGCATTCTTAAAATGCGGACTAGTCCGCACAAGAGCAGGACTCTCTCTCTCTCTCTCTCTCTCTCTCTCTCTATATATATATATATATATATATATATATAAAATATAATCTGCTTTATACTTGTATATATATAATGTTTTGTTCTTTGCAAGATCCAATCATTTGGAACGAAGTTTTTTTTTTGTTTCATATGTTATTGTATACCCATTTGTGTGATTCAAAGGTGGTATACAGGTACTTTACCAAACCTCGTCTTTGTTGTTTGCTGTTTAAAACTAAAAGCACTTTAACAAGTTTTAGTTTTTTTTATTTAAGCATCATTTGATTGTTGTTGTTTAGTTATATCTGCTAAAGAAGTCTTTGAAAAAATAAACGTTGACAGTTAGATTATTAGATCAGGTAAACAAGACTTGAGTTCTTAAAGTTTTAATTACACAGGCTATCTTTGAAAAAATAAACGTTCACAAGACTATATGGATTAGGAATCGCACCGCAACAAGAAAAGTAAATTACACAGGCTATTTTTAACGAGGAAAACCTGCGTGCTGGGAAAAGCCTCGGTGAACTTTACTCCACAAAATATATTTTTTTCATTAGAACATAAGTTATTTTACAAAGTACAATGACGCAAAGCGATACCTAAAGCTCAAGTCCGCGTGGATTAGGTCACTGTGGTCAACCCCTTTGTGTAATGAAATAGATCTTCTCCACACCTTCATTCTCAGATGTTGAAGCCAGTAACATCAACGGCAAGGTATCATTGGTCATTTTTGTGAAACTTGCAAAATGATGTATGCAAAAGTGGAATTAAGTTTTAAAATTTGAAACTTAACAAAACTGTTTTTGTTTGCATTCTTGAAACTTCTTAGTTAAAGAAATTAGAATGTGATCTTATTAATAGTCTTTAAATAGTGTAGTATCTACAACTATATATAAAATTATAGGATTACTCTAGAGCAGACACATGGCAGCTTTCTTAATCTATTAATTCCGAATTTCTCTTTCCCCTTATTTTTTTTGTCCGTTCAGATTTCTCTCAACCTCTTCCCCTTCCTATTCCTTTCTAATATGTATTATCTCTCCTCACAGTCCAGTCTAAATGCCAACCCAATCCTAATCCCAATCCACGTTGTTGTCTTAAGTCGTCACCAAACACAAAGCAACGCCCTGCCCAACCACATTCCACAATTAGATTCTCCTATTTTTCCTCAGACCCATTTTCCACTCCCTCTCTCTCTGTAGATCTGATTGAAAATATATAAAAATGGCCTCTTCAATTTTGAAAATGGTGGCGAATGAAGGGGGTTCATCGGGATCAGAGAGTGGAGCGGAGGAGAAAGATTGGCCATGAATATTGTTCGAGTATTTTGGATGGGTTTATCATTTGGGGGTTAATAAGATTGGCCATGAATATTATCACCTTCTATTTCTCTTCATTAAAGGGATGTTTTCTCCTCCATTTTATCCATGTTTTTCTTCCTTTTATGATTAGTTATATTCTTTGTGCTATTGATGGACTAAGGTAAACTATAATATTGAGAACAATGCTTGGTGGAAGGCCTTATGCTTTCGTCTTCTTCACATGGTTTCATTGATTTGATCTCTGATCAAGCCTTGGATACATTTCATTGGGCATGGTAATGGATTTGCTCATATTATGCTGTGTCTACTGTAAACTCTTTTCTCTGTTTGTTGGAGAACCCTCTTCCCAACAATGCGATTAAACATCTCCTAGCAATCTCTTTTCAGGGTTTATGAAAAACCACAGCTCCATTTGTTTTCGTATATCCGTATGCATGCATGTATATTATATAATTACATATTCTTTGCTTTATTTGAAGGCCTTTATTTTCTAAAGCCACATTTTTATAATTTCTAGAAAAGCGATTCTCAACAATATTTTTTTAAATACCAAAAATGACTTACGATTTGTATAGCATATGTTTGTTAATATACCCTAATTATTATAATTCGGCCTCAACACAGTAAAGATTTATTATAGATACAAATTCTAATTTGTATATATTTTTGGGTTCGTTTCTACCTTTTTTTTATCATTATTCTTAAAATATGGCTCATAATTTTTTTTACCATTTGTATGTTTTTGTCAGGAAATGAGTTTGGTGTTAAACGTTAAAGGTTTATGCCATATTGATATTAGGAGGTTCACTTTTGTATTATAAACCCTTGGATTGATTTTAGGGTGTATTTGATAATACAAATTTTCCATGGAAAATATAATATATGGAGTCATTTTTCATCTTTTGAATATTTGATAGACAGTTTTATGTGGAATTGGTTTCTTTAAAACAAGTCACATAACCACTTTTTTTCACAAAAAGATGGAATTAAAAAACATCCTCCCACCTTGTTATTCATTTTCGAGGGAAAATAATTCCCACACCAAAAAATTGATAAAAAATCCAAACAAGGAATAAAACCCCAAAAATAATAAAGAAAAAATAACACAGTGAATAAAAAATAGAAAATAAATATTAACCCCAAAATTAATTTTAAAAAACTCAAAAATTTATTAAAAAGTCATAAATTTATTGATTAAGAAAATAAATAATAGAAAATTAAAAAAATCTCAGAAAATAAAAAACAAAAATAAAAATAAAAACTAAAAATAATGAAAAAATACAGAAAATGAATAAAAAATAGAAAATAAATATTAACCCCAGAATTAATTTAAAAAAACACCCAGAATTTATTAAAAAATTAGAAAATTACTAATTAAGAAAAAATAACAAAAAATAAAAAAAAGCTCAGAAAACAATAAAAATAAATCAATAAAAACCCAAAAATAATGAAAAACAAATGCTAAAAATGAATAAAAAATACAAAATAAATATTAATCCAATAATTAATTTTCAAAAAACGTAGAAATTTATTAATTAAGCAAAAAAATAACAGGAAAATAAAAAAAAGATCCGAAAATTAAAAAAAAAAGATCAATAAAACCCAAAAATAATGAAAAAAAATATAGAAAAGGAGCAAAAAATAGAAAAATTAATATTAACCCCAGAATTAATTTAAAATAAAGGCAGAAATTTATTGTAGAGTCAGAAATTTGTTAATTAAGAAAAGAATAAAAGAAAACAAAAAAAACTGAGATAAATAAAAATCCAAAAATAATGAAAAAAATACAGAAAATGATTAAAAATAGAAAATATGTATTAACCCCATATTTAATTTTAAAAAACCCAAAAATTTATTAAAAAGTCACAAATTTATTAATTAAGAAAAAAAACAGAAAAAAATGCTCAGAAAATTAAAAAAACGTAAATGAGTAAAAACCCAAAAATAATTAAAAAATGCGAAAAATGAATGAAAAACAGAAAATAAATATTAACCCCAGAATTATTTTAAAATAAAATCTTCTTAATAAATTAAAAAAATGGAAATGAATAAAAACCTTAGATAACTAATAAAAAACAAATATTCGAAAAAAATTAATAATACAAGGGAAAATTAAAAAGATAAGAAAAGAAGAATAGATCTGGCGACTTGGGGGGGGGGGGGGGGGGAGGGACGAAACTATTGTGGGTATGGGTGGGGTGGGGATGCTTTTGAGGTTTGGTTTTTATTCATTTTATGTTTATTCTTAATACTCTTAATACATTTTTTCTGTTTTTTTTTTTTTGTATTTGTTTTTCTTAAATTCATTACGGGGTTAATATTATTTTCTGTTTTTTATTCATTTTCTGTATATTCATTCATTAGGATTTTGTTTATTAATTTTGTTTATTTTTATTCTTTTTCTAGATTTTTCAATTAATTTCTGGTTTTTTATGCATTTTCCGTTTTTAGTTTTTATTGTCTGAATGTTTTAATGGTTGAATCAATTCCCGAATAGTCCCCAACATAATACATATTTTTTTTAAAAGGACACCTATTTTTTGTTTAGCTCATTTAGTTCCTCAAACACCCATTTACTCATTATTCTTTTATTTTTAAAGTTCCGAGCTAGCGTCACTCTTCCCTTTACAGAATATTTTGGTCAAAACATCTATCCATGTTGAAGATTGTTTTTTTATTCTTATTTCTGATTTTTTTATTTGTAGTAATGTTAAGAAATTCAAGAATAATTTTTGCTTTTCTTATACTTTATTCTTTGTTATATATTTGAAGGAGTACAAAATATGACATAATTTATATTTTGCTTTGCTCAAACGTCCACGCAACGCGTGGCCTCCATGCTAGTATAGAATAATACAACTAATACGAAGAACTTGTTTTAAACAACTTTTATTGCAAAGATCTTAAGTAATATTGGATTCTTACATAATACTTTAAACAAGTTTAAATCGTCTTTCATTTTCAGATTCGTAGGAGAGATATTAGATCTATTTATTCAACAAAACAACGATCTAACTAGAGATATTTTCAGTTGTAGAAATATTATGATAAATTAAACAATTTAGATGAGAGGTCCCGACTGATCTACAAGATGTATGCAAGTTTATACAAAGATATATTATTAGAAATGTTAGATCATCATCATCATCATCATCATGCTTGCCTTAATCCCATCACATTGCGTCATCCATATAGATTCTCTTTTTCCAGTCTAATATATTATAAGCAACATTATCATTTAAATTTAATTCCTTAAGATCTCTCCTAATGATTTCTTCTCAAGATAGATTAAGACAACCCTTTTGTCTTTTACCCTCTATTTCTAATAATCTTCGAGATACATGTTTACACAATACATGTCCATACCATCTAAGTCTACTTTCTCTTAATCTATCGCTAATGGGTGCTACTCCTGACTTTTCTCTCAGATAATGGTTTTTAATATTGTCCTTTCTAGTAATTCCTATCATCCAACAGAGCATCTTCATCTCACTAAAATGAAGACATTACTCACATTTTTTCTTTAAAGCCCAACACTCTGTTCCATAGAGGATCACTTCCCTAACAATTGTTCTATAAAATTTTCCTTTTACTTTATTAGTTATCCTCTTATCGCATAACACCCCCACTTGCTTGTCCTCATTTCATCCAGCTAGTTGCTATTTTAACCGTAACATCCTCATTACCTTGTATCACTGAACCTAAATAGCGGAATTTATTAGTCTGGTTTATCACTTTATCTTCGGCCTTTAACATGATAAACTACCATAGTATTAGAAATGTTAGATGCACAATGATAAACTATCATATTTGAATGAGGGACTTCTTTTCTATACTTGGGAAGGAAGAGGTTGGTTCTTTGTCGGGGATTCCTTTTGACATTTGTATGGAAATCAATTGGGTGATGCGCACTCCTTGTTGGGTGGTAGAGCCATATTATATCGGCAATTTCTTCCCACTTCATAGGAACGCTGATGATGCGGAAGAGATTGTTTCTTCAGGTAGTCAATCTGCGCATCGATTCATTGTTGTGGGTTGTTGTGATTAATTGGGGGTATGTGGACCCATTTTGGGAAATGTTTGTGTCACGTTCGGAGGTTGAGTTGCAATGCTAGCTTCGAGAGTGTTCATCATGGGTGACTCGTCCTGAATTTGCCATTATTGGACTTTTTTGAGAATTGGGGGTTTCTATTATCATTGTGCAAGCATCGGTTCTCTTAGGACAGTTCATATTCATCGCCTTGGTCGGGATTTTTGATCCGTCACCCTCAACCTTCTACTAGCCGTTACGCCAGCAATTTCTAAAGACGACTTCTTTTTCACGTGGGGAAGCCCCTTGATGTTTGTTTTGGTCCATTGCCACAAATCTCCGTCACTCGAAATGAGATTTTTAAGTGGAGGAGAATGATGTATACGAGTGCCTCAAGAATTAGATTGTATTTTTACTTATTTTACTTGTTTGGTCATTTTCTCTCTTTGACTTAGTACTAGTAACCTTGGCACACACTTGTATGCGTGCCAACTTCAATAGGTTAAAAACTACATGCAATTGAAAAGAAAGTTAGAAAACTGTCAAGTTAGTGGTGGGTGAAGATAAAATAAGGAATATCAAAAGGTTAAAATTGGTATTTTAGGTACGAACCGAACATCTTCTCCTCACCATTTTAAGTACTATAGATAATAGGTTGAGGTTAATATTCCATTAGAATATTTTAGTGTGTCCTCTTTAATCATCTTACCTTTTTGGGTTATCTTACTAGCTAAGATGACTTGGCCTATAAATTGACATGAATGAGAGTCATAGAGAAATTGACATTTTCCCCTTATTCAATGTTATTGTTGTTGTGTAGTTTATATTAAATTGCTTCTGCTTCTCATGACACATCCTAAAGTATAGGCAAAAATTAATGATCTTAATAAAAGTAGACATTTTTAATTCATTTATTAACAATTAACCTCTTAGCTACTTTTTTTAACACTGTCTCCTTGGATAATGCCATAATTATACTTACCCTTGTTTTACTATGAAGCTGACATACTCCCCCCCCCCCCCCCCCCCCCCAAAAAAAAAAAAATCGTACGTGCATAAGGTACATGAAGATTAATGTATTCGGTACAAGCGGGCTGATTCTCGTGGGATTTGGGAGTGGAGGGTGGGGAAGTCTTAATTAATGAACATCTTAGGGGCATCCCTAAATACAACATTATCTTAGGGTTCTTTAGTTTTTGAGCTCATTTAGAAAGTGTAACGCTATTGTATTTACTTTTATTTTTTTATTCAGTTGTCCAAAATTTTGTATTTAAGCTAGCTACACAATATCCCACCACGCCTCGAATTTTACAATGCAATCAAGGATATTTGAAATTCCATGAACTTTATCCAAAGGAAAGGTCTATTCACGTTTTTTAGCATATAAAGTAACCACTAATATGAAGGGTGTGTCGTCATGTGAACAAGTTTCTTAAAATTCTATTCATGCCCTACTAAAAATCTCAACAAATTGGTTTTTGAGAGGACAAGTTATATAAAATCTCAATATTTTAATTTTTAGTTTATTAGAATGTTAATTAGAGAATGATGAACACAATTGATGCTTGTTTTGGATAATATGTAGCGTTACTTGAAGGTGATGAGTTAGAAACTTATGCTTTTAGTTTTTCCTTAGTTGATTGCTGCGCAAATATTCCTCGTTATGTTAATGTCATGTGTTTGAGCAAAGATGGGATGTTCTTGAGCATAGATGACAACATTGTTACATATTTCATGAGTACCACTCTTTTATATTTCTCTCTTTTGCAGTCATTTTTTTTTATTATAAACTGTGCATTACGGCTATGAAATCATTGGTTTCACTCTTACTAGGTGACAATGGGGAGGAGTCGTGTTTGTTTTTAGTTAAAAAAAATAGATCAAAATGGAGACGTGAAATTTCATTCGAAGTTGATATGGAGCTTTTTGATTTGAATTCCGTTAAGAAGGTATGGGAGTAAAAATGTTTCATATATCGGTTAAGGATTATCTTTTAAATTTATATAAAATGTCTCGTTTTATAAGTCATTAAACTTCATGTTATGATATGTCATGAATCGTTATTCTTTTAATTTCCATCAGTGCAAGATCTCCATTGTAGTTATGTGGTATGTTGACAATCCTTTTATGATGGTTTGAGCACATGAGTGCACTGAAATGCAATGTGGTGACCACTTAGACCAATGTTTGTGTAGTTGACAAACACGAAAATGGAACTTTTTTAAGGGATAGGGTAAGTGACGTGAATTGGACGTAAGAGCATATTGGAAATTTTTACATTTATTTTGTCCTTTCTTATGATTTCGTCTTGAAGCCATTTATTACGAGTAGGAGGTATTGAGGATGTTTTCATTACTTTGTGTAAGTTAGAAGATACTAGGCCATGTCATCATATATAGGGACCATCCTCTAGTGATGTCACCTATGACGTCACATGGATCCCAGAATCTTCCTTTAGTGGATAGGATATGCCTTCTATAACATATCCTCACCCTTATATATATACTCTGCATCCTTTTTTGGTGAAAATCAATTAATATATCGGGTATTTTAAAGTTGTTTTATGTTTCGTCAAGTGAAATTAATATACTTTACTCCAATTGGTATAAGAGCCTTGTCGTACCACTCGCTATTTTTGTTGTTTAACAAAAAAAATTCGTAACCAATGTAGCTATTACTGTTTGAAGGAATGCTTAATCCATGATCAAGGGTAGCACCCAATGTTATGTGAATTGTAGGTCGCTTTGGTACGTGGTATAAGTATGGGTTCATGGTACGTAGATATAGCCGATAAACGGTATGACGAGGGTAGGCTTATTGGTTATATTTCAAATTACGAAATGTTTTTATTACTATTACTGAGGTTATTTTAGAACCTTAAGTATATTATTTATGGATGTCGTATCTTAATGCGATTACAAGAGCCCTCGCCCAAATTATGGATGGTCTCAGGGTCGCAACATGGGAGTTGCCTCTTTATATAAGACATAGGGGTAAGGCTAACTGACATCCACATCTCTTAGTGAACCTAGACCTTGGGAGTTTTGTGCACTTGGTACAAACTTCAAGTATATTATTTAAAATGTGTGCCATTAAATTTGTGCAGTGTAATATATTAAAAATATATATATATAAACCATTCTTCTAAATTTTGCGAGGAAGTCCCCTTTTTTGTCCTCATATTTCATTTATAAAATCAAAAGTTTCATTATTACTTATGATAGCTAAAAGCAATGTTTTAAAAATCACTTGAGGCGAATCACCAAAAAATCACCTTGAGGCTTAAGCCTCAGGGTTGATTTAAGGTTTACGCCTCAATGTGCCTCGAGGCTTACGCTTCAATGCGCCTCAATCAAGAACTTGATGTATAAGGTGACTTAATAATAACGGTGCGAATCAAGAGCTTTGCTTTTTTTTTTTGTTATTTTAATTATTTCGACAATTGGTATATATATACATATTTTGAAGATAGTGAAACAATTTTGTTATAATTCTATTAGATTACATATTTTTTTTATATGATAAATGATTTGTTTTTTTTCCTTTCAAATTCACTATTTTTTAAGGGTTTACTTCGTCATTTTTCTAAAATTGCGCTTAACTTACAAAATTGATGTTTTCATACACTAACTCTCTTTTTTTCCTTTTGTTTTGTTTTAAAATTGCACTTAACTTGTACTATTTTGACTTAAAAGAAAATTTTAAAAATAGCCAATATGTCATATTATAAAATAATCCATAGCTGGATGAAACTAAAAAAATGATTTTGTCAATTTGATTTTGCATTGATTAATTTATTGTCATATTATCAAATAACCAATATGTGAATGAAACTATAAAAAATGATTTTTTTCAATTTCATTATGCATTGATTAATTTATTATCATATTGTAAAATAACCAATATGTTATAATTTTGGTGGAACACAAAAATATTAAACTACGTGAGAAAGTCCTCAGATGTTTTTTTGTTGTTATTTTTTATATTTCTTGTTACTTTATTGTTTTATTGGTATTTTTGTAATATTATTTTGCTCTTTTTTTTTTGTTTTGGTGAGGCTTACGCTTCAATATGCCTCGAGGCTTACACCTCGCCTCGCGCCTTTTTAAACATTGTCTAAAAGCGATTTATTTTTAATATTGGATGCGCTACGTTTGGAAAAACGGATGGCTAGTAGCAGCCAACGCCGATTGCCCATGGTCCCTTTTCGCCTCCACCATGGCCGAAAGGGGCACCGCCTTAGGTCTCCCCACCTCAACTTCCATCATTCAAGGGTGGTGAGCCTCGGTAAGCTTATCGGGCCCACCCCTTCCCTTCTTTGGATGCCAACCCTTTCGTCACCGCTAGCCACCCTCCTCTAGTTTTTAAAACCTAGTACCTCATTTTGAGCACCCAAGGACTCTTCATCATGATGACAAGCATCTTGTGATAAAAGGGGCCTCGTGGAAATGGCTCCCTATTTTAGGGTTGTTGCATTTTATTTTATTTTATTTTATTTTTGTTTGTCATTGTATTTTCTTTTGTTTTAGTATTTAGAGGTGGAAGAAGCAAAAGGCGATTAATTGCATTTTTGTAATTAGGACCTTAGCTTAGATCCTAAGCTACTCCTCCCCTTTAAATACCCCCTTATATTCCTCATTTGAGGACTCTCTCCATTTGAAATATAAGAAATCTCTTGATTCTATCTCTAAAAGAAAATAACAACAATAAAATAAAATGCACCAAAACCCTAAAATAGGTATCGATTTCCATCAGATCCCCTCTTCCTTCCGTCATAAAACTCACACCTTATGCTCCACACCAGGAAAACCTTAATCCAAGTCGTATCGCCACTTGACCGCTACTGACCTGACCATACTTGACTAACGCAAACCCTAACACCACACGACCCAACCAATGTTGATCGCATTGGCCGTGACTTCGGCCGTCCTCCCATATAACCCCATCACAACTTTTGGACACTGTAGAACCACAAGATACCAACCTTCGACGTCCTCTTGGTTAAGCGTTGTGCACTTATCAAGATCCCTTAGATCCCATTACGCTTGATCAACCACATACCCCAATCAACACCGTGACGTCGATAGAGGTTAACTGTTGATATTTTAGCCACAGTTTGGACAATTCATCGGCAGCAGATGCTGCCCTCGTATAACATGTGTCTTTACGGGATGGTCAACGGCTAAACCACCATGGTTGCCGCCCAATTTTTCCTCGTTTCAGTTCCCAAGCCCTTGTAGTTTTTATTGTTTAGAGAGGTGTTATCACATGGATGTGCAAACATGGACATTGACGAGTGAGATTTCGGGTGGTCGTACCTAGATGGAATTAGGTCTATCATCTCCTTCTACATCAACCCATGTTATCTTCTCTGCCCGACATCCCTAGGGACAAAATAGGGCAGACCGGAGTCTCCCTAGCAAATGTGATCGTCGTCGAGCACCAGCAGTAGGTGTTGTCATCATTTGACTTCCATGAGCCAGAGATCCAAGCCGACCATGACCTAGACTAAACCAGACTTAAATCGGGCTTAGCCAAGAAGATTCGAAGTGGACCTGAAACTATACCTACTTTCCTAACAAATTTGACCTTGACCGGTCCCTCTACTACTTGAACAACCATTCAGGCTATTCCCCATCTGTCAATGACCACTTCTTCCCTGACGATAGCTCTAACCAGTGCCAACTTTCCCCCAGTTGGACCCGACCCATATCTGGGGAACCCACCTCCATCTGTAGCCCACAAACACTTCCTTCTTTCCCGCATGTCAAAACCTTAGCAGACCTGCCATCTCATACTTTCAGTTCTTACCAAAATAGGGTAGGACACCCTTCAAACCAACCTAACCCCAAATTGGCCTCTTCATACACGGGTTACCCACCTTGGGTATTCTCCCCATTCCTTCTAATGTTCTGTCATCGGTGGCCCATTCAATTGGTCATTAAAATTAGATTTTTTACTGTAAACAAGTGCGCCGTGCTACCCCCAACACCGTCTCCTCTCAACCTCTCCGTTTTACCAATCCTTATAACCAGGGGGTTGATTCTGACTAGTTTCGGACAAGCCTTTTATACACTTCTTGTACGCCTAAGGGGCGGTTGTGTACCATTATCATCGAGGGAGGGGCAAGTTTTAACCTTGTAACCCAGCAAATCGTGTATAAGCTTGGGTTACCGACTAGCTCTCTTTTCAAACCTTGATGTATAAGGTGGCTTAATAATAACGGTGCCCTTCTCCCGAGTCATCTGTTCCAAGTTTTGTTCTTGATTAGCTCATATGTTGATGAGGTTCTTTGTACGATCATCGACATGAGAATCTATCACCTCCTGCTCGGCCCATCTTGTCATTATGATCATTCTATAATGCATGACGGGTGTGCTGACACTATCACATTCCATCACTAGGAGGAGGAGTTTCAGCATCAGCCTATGCGAGAGCCCATGAAGCACCGACACTCTCCTGGAGGCGACGAATCTTGTTTGACACGTATCGAACACACGACACTCTCAGACACGCGAGTCCTAGAGTGTCCTCCTTTTTTTAGCTGGACCTCGACACGCTGGGACACGCTCCCGACACATCAGGGCATGCTCTTGACATGCTAGTTCCTTTTTTTTTGCTATTTCCTCTTCATTCTTTGTTGTTTTCTTTCCCTTTCTTTGCTTTTTTTGTTGTTGTTATTTCTCCCTCTTTATTTTTTGCAATTATAACAAAAAAAAAATAAGATTAGAAACAACAAAAAAATAAATAAATAAAAGAAACAACAAAAAAAAAGTGTCTGAATGTTAAATGCAACTAATGTGATGGTGATTTTGTTTTATTTATGATTTTTAATTTTAAAGTGTGTATGAATATTGTTTTGTATGGTCAATTTTTTTAAATTTTATTATGTTAAATGCTCTAATAATGTATTTTCTGGATTTTTTTTATTTCTTATATATATATATATATTTAAATATATATTATATATTATAAGTATCCTAGCATGTCGTATCCTAGTTTTTAGAAAAATCACGTATCGCGTGTCGTGTCGAAACACGAATTGCGTGTCGAGTTCGTGCTTCATAGGCGAGAGCTATGACCCCTATGACTGTCATCCTTACTAATTTCTCATACCAGTTTATTCATAGAGATAGAGGAGGCAGGCTAGTGCTATGCGTTGCTTAGCTCGAAATCCATCCCATCGACCGATGGGACACCCTAGACCTAAGACCTCTTGGACTCCTTCGCGGATGCTTACTTCCCATCAGATGAGTTACCACCTCTACACAACATTTAGCATGCCAATGACTTTGTTCCCTTTTCGTCATTATCGAATTTTCCCCACTGTCGTATGTCGTCCACTAAAGCATGAGGAGTTACAACAACAGGTTTCTAAGAGACCTTATCAAAGAGAATCTCTTCATGTGTCGTTCTTTCGCTTCTTACCCCCCAAAAGGATGGAAGTTGGCAATGCTTAAAAAGACGAAAGGCGGAGGCGAGGCGGTTTGTCTCGATGAGGCGAGGCGTAAGCCTCATGCCGGAAAACAAAACAGCAAATTTGAGTATATAAATTACTAATAAAACAAAAAAAATTAGATGACAAATTAAATAATCAACCAGAACAAATCATACAATTAAAGATGTTAATAGTTTTTTTAAAAAAAGAACTACAAGACATAATGTAATTATAATTAAACAAAGAACTATTTCAAAACATAATATAATTTTAAAAATACAAAACAATACAGAAAAATACAATACAGTAAAAAACTAGAGAACAATACACGACAAAAGTTTTTAAAAAACTTACAGATAAAATAACTCTAAAAAACAGGGCATAAATTAAAAAGCAGGGCCTAAGTTAAAAAAAATCTTCGAGAAGAGGGTATTAAGTAAAAAAACATACAACTAGAAATTCAAAATAAAATAAGAGAGAGAGAGAGAGAGAGTTCCAAAACCCATGGAGATATTTGTAGAAAGATGAGAGATATTGGGAAAAAGAGAAAGGATTCGTTATTAAAATAGGGTTTGTAAATATTTTTTAGCGATGTTAGTTTTTTTTGCTAACTTATGCCTTTTTTTTCTCGAAAGTCCAAAAAAACGTTTCAAATAGACTTAGCGCCTCGCCTCAAACGCGCCTCTAAACAAGGTTCATGCCACTTTAATTACTAGTGAGGCTTAAGCCTCGAGGCAAAAAATTTAGACCTCGCCTTGAGGAGTACGCCTCAAAGGATTTTTTGAACACTGGGAGTTGGAGGATGTGCAGTGACAATCGGGACGTTACCAAAATCACAGTAAAGTACTAGTTACCCATTCATTGCCTTAAGGATATGCTTGATCTATCACTTGGGGCTCGAGTTTTCTCCAAACTCGACCTCCCGGATGCGAATGGAAGACTGTCTTTCAAACAAAGGGTGGATTATACGAGTAAATTGTCATGCATTTTGGTTTGTCCAATGCTCCCTCCTCATTCATGCGTGTGATGACCTAATTTTTCAGACTATTCTCGGACAAGTTTGTGGTGGTTTACTTTGACGATATTCTCATTTATAAATAGTCTGATGTAGATAACTTGTCTTGCATGGCCCAAGTCCTTATTGTTATGCATGCCAAGCATTTCTACCTCCACCTAATAAATGCTCCTTCAGTTATGTTCTTGGTGTATGTAGCATCTGGCATTTGTGTGCGCATGAACTCCTCCAAGGTCCAAGTCATTGTGGAATGGCCCACCTACACATCAGTTTCATGGCCGATGAGGATTTTATCAACTATTCATTATTGGATTTAGCACTATTATGTCCCCGATCACAGATTTAATGAGTACTTCGTCCACCACTAAGTTCAATTCTGGTGGACACCGGTGGATAGATGCGACCGACATGGTATTCTTGCGGATCGAGTCTCTTATGGCCTCTGGCTGAGTTTGCCTTCAACAACATCATCAACTGATCCACCGTCCTCTCATCTCTCCTAGTTATTTTAATATTCTCGATAACTATATGAGCTCCCTCCTACCGCCCTGGTTAGTCTGATCCATCATCTAAGTTCGTGAGCTATATGAGGCCCATCCACGAGGACTTCCGTGGCCTCCTCTAGCTTATTTGACAAATTCTCATCATCTTGCCCTTGCTTTTTAGCCAAGAGATTTGGTCATCGTCTACCTTTAAAATGCTTCACCAGTAGGGAAAGGGTCATAATCTCCAAATGCATTGGCCCGTTACCCGTAGTCTCTTGTCATGGAGACAATGCATATAAGATTGATTTGTTCATTAAATTTCGCATGCATCACACTTTTAATGTCCTGAATTTGACACCTTTCCGAGGATCACCTGTACCCCGCCCCAATTCCACTACCCCCAGCCGAGAAGCACCATGTTTGTTCCCATGTTGATCACGTTGAGGCTATTCCTAATTCAGAGTTGGTTACTTATCCTTCGGGTACTTACATGATTCCTTTTCCGTTGGCATGACCGACCAACCGACAAGGACACTCTGATCATCGGGGAGATTCTTTTAATACCCCGTATTTTTATACTATAGTAATTTGGGGGTTTTGTTAAATTTAATGAGAGTGTATTATTTAATAAAAATCCGGAAATTAATTATGTTATAATTATTAACGTGACGAGAGTTAGTAATTATATAAAAATTGTCGAATATTACTAATGAGCATAGTAATATATGATATGGGTTATATTAAAGGTCACAAGTGAATGAAATGTCAATTTTGAGAATTTTAGTCGGGACGCGCCCGTGTCGCGTCGGAACTAATTATTGAGATATAAAAGTAAATACTTTATAAGTTGTTCGTATGGTCGTTTTGAATGCGTCAATGCATCCAGAAAGATCGAGATAGTCAGAAAAGTGTACCCGGGAGTTTAGTTTGGGTCTCGGGATGTTTTTAGGCTTAATTAGTGACCCGGGAGGGCATTTTGGTCATTTTACAATATGGGGTAATTAAACCCACGAATTTCAGCCATCCTTAGCAGCCATTTAGGTCAGCCTTTTAGGGTTAGAACATTCAGAACCCTAGAACGGCCATTGGAGAAGAGAGGAGAGAGCTCTCAAGGTGATTCAAGGCCAAAAACACCACCATTTGCACCACCGTCACCACCAACGCATAGATCGCGAGGAGGAGAACGCAACCACACCAATATCAGCAGGAAACCAGACCTCTGAAATCCCAGGAAAGTGTTTAACTTGCGTATTTTCGTTGGTGCAATATTCATATTAGTGTAGGAATGATTAGGAGTGTAATCTATGGAAGAAAACCCCAATTTTGATAGGGATTTGCATGTAGAAAACATTATAACCATATTCTGGAAATATTATGTGAAGTAGATGATTTACCCACGAATTTTTGATGATATGTTAGAAGGAAATTCTGGAGAAAACTGATTAGAACAAAAGTTAAGAAAATTTTGGGTTGTTTAACCATGTTTAATGATGGATATACGCATGCTTAACGTTAAAAACATCTGGAAATATGTTATTATGTTTGTAGTAGGAGTTTTGGGACGATTAGTGTTGGGAAATATTGATTTGGGTGAAGAATTTTGGTAAAACCCGTAACTGTACTTCTGCAGGATTTCGCAGACCTGCTTGATCGATCGATCGAGCCTAGGGCTTCGATCGATCGAAGGTTCGATCGATCGAGCCCCAGACCTCGATCGATCGACCCTTCCTGGCAGACTCTTATTTCCCCTTGTTGAATTAATTGAACATGATTCATCGTGAAATAATTTTGGGCTTTATGAATAAAATGTTTTGGGATATAGGAGAGACCAGTAGGACATATGATTAAGTGTTGAGAACTTTATTATGAGACGATAATTGTATCTTAAGGACAATTATTTGAAGAACAAGGAATCTACGTAATTCAAGTGAGAGATTACGTCAAATACTTACGATAATGAATAGACGTTTACCTACTGATTTTGCTACTTGGATGGATAGAATCCACGAGTGTCACGTAACTAGTGAGAAAACCCTTCGAGTTAAGGTTAGAGACGAAACCGTATACGTAATCATAATAATGGGAAATTAAGGATAAATGTTGTGACTATGGGTAACGGGAGGAACCTATATTAATATGATGAATGGGTATATTTATATGATTGTGTGTACATATATTATATACATGTGAAAAACGTACCCGCGCTACTTGCTATCCCTGAGGTTACCGCGCTGGGACGATCTTATCCTATGTTGCCTTATGGGGGATATTGATTCGTACCCTAGAAGTTAAAGATCCTAGGTACGGGCTATCAGATTGATAGTCGGACGGTCCTAAGAGACGTGTGGGTATGTACTGACCTCTTGGACTTGGAATCTATGCTTCGCCTCAACGTTGTTTTGTATATGTTAATACAGTTCGAGAGTGATTATGAACTTGTATTTCCCTTTGTGTGAGCGATACGGGGATTAGATAGCAGAGTATGCCCGCACCATAGTTTAGTTGGGGTGCTGTTATATATATATATTATACGAGTAGTTAATATATATATATGAGGTTATAAACTTTAAACTGCCTACTGTGATTTGATAAGTAGAACGTGGTTGTTGACTCAAATTATTAAATACTTGTTTTGAGAAAGTATAAAATGTCACGGGAACTTTATTATTTTTATGAAGTTAAAAATGGAGAATTTTGGGCTACTGTTGGAACATCTTTTAAAGTGGATATCGTATATTATAAATCTTACGAGTAATTTAAGTTAAGTTAAAGCTGTTAGAAAGACTAGTATGTTAGATGCTAAAACAAACCGTTGGGAAGGTTAGTACGATAGGTGTGCACATTAGAAGAGAGGTGAGTATTTCTCAAGAGAGAGACGCACTAATATGATTTGCATTGGCCTGTATCAATTTAAATACTTGCTTAACGTATTTTAAAATCAAACACACTTTCGGGCTCTGACCCGTTTCTTTTCCTCTCTCTCTCTCTCTTGTATATATATATATGTATATTTTCAGGTGCCCAGCCACAGGGGCGTCTTGCTTAGGATCCCTTGAGACGAACGAGCTGCAGCTTAGGTGGGAGTTGCAGGTCACTTGAGTAGACGGCTTCTGTTATTGACTCCACTCCTATTATTCTCATTTATTGGGCACGTGTCGCCCTTTTCATCATTTCATTTGTTGCTGGGATTTTGTATTTCATTTATTTCCAAGTATTGTTCTATGGGATTTATTCAGGATTGATTTGTGGTTTTAGTTCCATTTGTTGACATTCGATTGACGAATGTATTATGTTATTTGGTTTATTGTGGTGTGATTCTTTATTGTAGAAATGTTGTTTTAATTAAAAATCAATCTTTTTCTTTAATTAAAATTTGGAAAGTTTTGTATGGAAAATGTTTTGACACTTAGCTTAATTATTTAGGGTGTTAAATTGAAAAAAAAAATTATTTTTATCGACAGTAATGCTGAGAATGAATCAACTGTTTACCTTGATTTAATTTAATAAAGGAGTGATCGCCCGGTATTTAATTAGGCGGGGTGTCACAATTCTATATTATTTGAACCCCGACTTTTTATAGCTAGTATAGGTGGGGTGGGGTGGGGTGAGAGGGGGGGTTGATGCAGGAGCATAGGTCATGAGGTTATTTCCTTCTTTTATTTTGCCTGTTTTGGTCATTCTACATTTAGTTTACCTTGGCTAGCAAGTTAACTTATGTCTATAAATAAGTCCCTTAGATTCCCTTTTCTACTCACCACTTTACTTGTGGAGATGTTCAAATAGAGAGAAAATTTATCACCAAAATGTTGTGATGTAGTTAATTAATCACTTCCTCTCATACCTACACATCAATACAAATTGTGAGTGGGAGCAAAATCACTATGACATTATTTAGTACTGAAAATGTTTCTCTCATTCATTCATTCTACATTGGTAAAGTGACTACAATGTTTGGCCAAGGGCTATGAAGTGTGGACTCAACTCGCAATACGAGATACGACCTACGGGGCCACGGGATACGAGATTTTCAAAATTTAGGATATGGATACATTAGGATACGTATAATTCTTATATATGTATATAAATATTAATGTAATAAAAATCATTAGTATTTTGAAATTCCATACTAATAATATTAGATGTCTTTTTTAATACATAGCCATGTGTTAGAACTTAGAACTGATATATAAAAGTTGGACAAAAGTTTTCCACTACAGACAAAGCTTGGTTGGGATAGTTTTGAAAATGGTTTTCAGTTGTCTTCCAATAATGTTAGCCTACTACATTTCACCAACACATCTTTTTTCTGCTTTTTACTTTACTGAGCAACTGAGCTATCACTTGAAGGAAGAAATTATAGCGACAGGAAAGTTTGTTTTGTTACTGTTTTTCTTTCTTATCTGTTTTTTATTTTTTGTCTTTTCGTTTTTTTTTAAATGTATCCAATGCTTGCTGCAACGAGATCTAGATGGCTAGATCTGGGTGAATTCTTGCTCCATACCGGACTAGACGAAACCCTTGTTGCGACCTCTTTTTCCTATTCTATTACGTTCTTGCAACTTGGGCATGTCCCTCAATTTAACAAAAAGGATGCTCTTTGACTCGCATAACCAAATGTGTGGGGATGTATCCTCTACGAATCTATGTCAGACTCGATTCTATCAAGAATTCGAGGTCTCGAGAGGCCATTGGCCTTATTTATAACTTGATAGGGTAAAGATATCTTGCTAGGCATGATAACCTAAAATGGTAAATAATACTACTTTTCTATAAGAAACTAAAATTTCTTTTTGTTTCCCAACAAAAATCTATTGATAATTGTTTTATATAATATTTAAAAAGTTGCCAATAGTTTTGTAATATATACAAAAATTATAGTAAACTTTTTTCATTTTTAAAATGTCATTTTCTTAATGGAAATAATTGTCAAATATTTTTAGTGTTCGGTTGTTTCAAACTTGACTTTTTCAAAACAAAAATAAAATAAAATAAAAAAATAACGATAAGACGTGACGGCTGGAGTCCAAGAAGTTTCCCTTTTGTTGAACCAAGATGGACTCCACCTCTAGTACATGTAGTCTTAAGAAAAAAACACTTCCATATTGTGCATGTTTTTAAAAAGAATTGAACTGGGCAAATAGTTTAGTGGGACAACGAAAGAGTATTTCGGCACAAGATAGGTCTCCGACGAGACAACGATAGCAGATAAAGTTCTAGCGACTCTCCTTTCTACTTTTTCATCGAGATTTTGGATGTATCGGATATATTGGCCATTATTTCAGCGATGCAAACCGAATTCTCCACTATCTAGCCCAGTCACCTTGATTCACCCCCATGTAGCAAAAATTTCATTTGCCTCGCGAAATTAGATCGGAAAGCTACGAGATCGAGTTACCTAGGCCGATACCGAGTCAACTCAGCTAAGATTTTGAGCCATGCCCTCAACTTATCGTAATAATTCTAATCGAAGGAAATAATAAAATACACAAATTAAAAATGTTACAATTAAACAACATACTACTATGCCCTCATGACCTCTCTTACCTATTTAGCTCATTTGGGGAAAATCAATCAATGGTTATTCCTTACTTTCCTTTCCTTCTTTTGTTTGCAATCTAAACCGGGCCCCACTTTAGATGGATTTTTTTATCTTAATCAAGATAGGTTAAGGGTATTGGATATTTTAGAGTCTCTTGTTTTGGTAATTTTCTTTTGAGTGCCCTTAACATTATTCATGTTAGCAACAAGGAGCATGAAGGACTTAGATTGCTTCGTAGGAAAGACTAGTTGGAGAGGTATTTGGTTCAATTAATGGAATCTTGACTTGGAAAAATAGTGGGGTGAGTACTGGAAAGTTCGTAAGTTGCTAGGGATCGGAAGAGTTGTTCCCTAATTCTGTGAAAGAAGTTGCTTTCAAGTTAGTCTCACATTATTGCCCAATTATCTTAGACTTTTATCGATATAAGTGGGGTCCATTCCCTTTTGATTAAGCATGTGGTTGGATGGTCGTGGAAGTGAGACGTTGGTTGGCTTCATTACATGAAAAAAAGAAGATGTATTTTGGAAATGGTTGGATGATGTAGAGGAGAGGACAGTTTTGGACTACTCATAAAATCATGTAGACGACTTGAGTAGTAAATTTTATGACATAGTGTGGGGAAATTTCATGGAGACAAAAGACAATTAAAAGAATTTGAGGATGGGGTAGTAATTCTATAAATCCATTTGGTATATTTGAGGAAGAAGAGATTAATACGGGCCATTGAGGAGTGTTGAGGAGATAAATATCCTAGTCAGGTTGGAGGGATACACTTTGGACTACTAATAATAAGTTTGGGATGTGGTGAACAAAGGTATCTTAAAAGTTTTCAGTGAGTTTTATAAGAAAGGAGTAATAAATTCTTGTACTGATGAGACTTGCATTTTTTCGGCTTAAGAAAAGACAAGATTGGATTTTTTTTAGCTTGTGCAATATTTTGTCAGAAGTCCTAGCTTATTTCAAGGATCTTTTGTTTGGAACTAACTGATAATGCATTTGGTGCTGACAGTAAATGACTTGGCAGAAAAAAAGGTGTGGTGTTCAAGGTTGATTTTGATTTTTGCTGAGGATAAGTAGATGGGATTTGCTTTGATAATAAATTATTGTTAAGAAAGTGGAGGCCTTGGATGAGAGGTTATGTGAGTTCGATTAACTTACTTGGTTTTTGTCAATGGTAGTGCAAGAGGGAAATTTGTAGCATACTGGGCTGAAGGAAAAAAATCAATTACCTCTCTCTCTCTCTCTCTCTCTCTCTCTCTCTCTCTATCTATCTCTATTTTATGTTTTTTATTAATGCTTGATGTACTGAGTAGGTTGGTAGCAAAAGCCAAAGGTGGTGGAGTTTGGAGCTGCACAAAACATCCTATGGGGTTGTTATAGTGCGAATGGTTTCTTATGGCAATAGGAGGAAGATAAGATATGCATCATAGATGTGGTTATATTAGCTACTTCTTGTTGGTGTGGACAGAATGAAATGAGCATAGCTTTGGAAACATCATTTAATGAAATGAATAATTTTTGGGAGCGCGGCAAATTTTCAGCATCATTATGTTCATCATTGTCTTTATTTTAAGATATCCCCTCATTTCTGTTTTTAAAATGGAAGGATCTAATCACTTGATAAGGTGTGTTTGATTGGAATAGGTGGGTAACTTTCAATGTCCCCAAAGAAAATTTTCCATGGTAAATTTCCAAAATACTTACTATCAGGTTGTATTGTAGGAAAACTGGGATAATAAATATGACACAAATGTTGACAATCAAACACACCCTATGGCATATATTTTGAAACATCACGGCTTCCTCGAGATGCATTTGTCCACCACCTTTTACCCTTGTAGTTATTCACTATTATTTATGAATAAAAATAAAATGTGTTGTGATAAAAAATATACATTAAAGCCTTTTTCCCGTGTAACCTACAAAATTATTATCATTAAAGCCTCCTTTAATTGTTTTCCTCTCTTTTTGGTGATTGTCCTACTAGCTCATCGATCGACTTGCATTACAAACGAATCCGATAAGTGTTAAAAACTCTTGTTGTCTCTCAACACTCCCTTCTTTTTATTGTATTTTTAAGGGTTACAATCTCCCGTTTTGCAAATTGTTCTCAGCTAATAAGCGATGAGCATGAGGAAGAGGCTTGGGCAAAGAAGGGCGTGAGGTGGGTTTACTTTTCTTTGCCGTTCATAAAACTAGAGTTCTATGGAGGTTTAATATGGATTTTGATGGTTTAGCTGACCTATCTATATAGGTTAATTTATTATGAATTTTGTCGGGGCAGTTCTCTTCTCTTGCCCCCCCCCCCCTCGCTAAATTATTCAAGTGTGTGTATGATAAATAATTACTTGTAATTGAAAAGGCTTACGAGAGCATGCCTTCACAAGTAGACGCTTGACGTGTAAACTCATATTTCACACTGGGTGTTGTTAACGACACCCATAACCACAAAACTATTTTTTAAACATAATGTATAATGCTTTTATGCATTATGTGGTGACAAGGAGAAAGTTTTGGGGTGCATTTAGGAGCACTCTTTTACATTCAAAAGAAAAGGCATATAAAACGAGAGCATTGGGTTTACTGGTTTTGGTTATGATTCTTCACTATGCATGTGCATGTAGAACACACACAAATGAGCATGGGCAAACACTTTTACTTTTTCAAAACCTTTAATGTTTTATTGCCCACAAGTGACTAAGGAATCTGTTAACTTACCTTTTGTACCTTTTCCAAACCTTTTATTTATCAGATCTCCTGAACCAACAGAAGAAGAAGACGACGACCTAGATGAAACATACGAATTCAATTACCGTACTAGTATCTTCGCCTATACCTCCAACATCTTTCATTTCCATCTCTCCAGAGCCAACAGATTTGGTGACCCTAATGGGTGCGCCCCAAGAAAATATAATAGTCAACCCAGTTGAAGAATGTGTTTTACTTTTAAGTCGTCAAAATGTCTTGTTTAGTAGGTTGGAACGCTCAGCATCTACTTTTTCTCGTCTTTATTAATTATTTTTCTTAGCAGGAGTAATAAGTGTATGGAGAATTTGGAAAATTGGGTACTTGCTTAGTACCTCTTTATATTATTATCATTTCTCGAATCTCAAAATTTTCTATAAAATTATGGTGATCCATTACTATAGTCGTTTTAACAATTACATTCGATCATCAAACGGGCTATCATACATATAGTAAATAAGGTAAAATTAGTCTTGCTGGAATCTAACTATGCTTGAACTGAGAATGAGTAACTGGGACGTATACTATTGGTATTTAAAAAACTACTACCGTACTGAGTATTCAAGACCCAAAAAACAAAATAATATCTTCAAGAAAACATTTCCATATCTAGGTAAAAATTCAACCTTAATAAATGAATAATATCTTTTAAACTTGACCTTCTCCACTGTGAGATCATCCCGCTCGCAGTTTGTTCACGCAGCTCAGATTATCTTGGCGTGACCTACAACTTCATCAATATAAAAGAAGTTGAGAAGACTTTTTTGTCCACCCCAAAATTTACGGGGAATCTTTTCTGCGACACCTATAAAACAATGTAAAAGTTTATTTTGATCCTTAAATCTCATAACCAGTAAACTTCACAAATTAGATGGGGAATTAAAGTAAATAATTTATTACAACTACATTAACATAATTGACTAATGCCCAATTATTTTAAGGGTGTTTTTAAGGGAATCACATTAACATAATTGAAATTTTTTCTTCAAAATATATATATATATATATATATACATTTCATTCGGCATAGTCATCCCAAGTATATGCATTTAATTCGGCATAATCACCCTGAATATATGCATTCCCTTCGGCATAATAATCCCGAATGAAAATTTTTCTTCAATTTTTTTTAAAATTTGATTCGGGATAATCACCCCAAAAATTATCATCTTTTTTTGGGGTCTGACCACGAACCACTGGACGATTTCTACGATTGTTCATATTTTCAATCCCTATGAATAACAAATATATATATAATGAGACCCAAAGTTTAGAAGAAAAATGTGATTTGGGGAATTTTCATTTGCTTTTGAGGTGTTGTCATTGTCTTTTGAGGGAACATCCATTGATTTTTGAATATTTAAATGACAAACTCCACTTATCTAATAATGTTGAAGATGGTTGGTTGAAGATGATTTGTTAAAGAAGATAAAGGGAGAGTTTAACCCTAGTTATTTAATAAGTTGAATATAGTTGGTTGAAGATTATTTGTTGAAGAAGAAAAATAGAGAGTTTGGAGTATAATGTAGAGAGAGAAAGTGTGTGGTATTTTGTGATGAAAATATTGTGTGTATATATATATATATATATATATATATATACTATATATATATATATATATAATAAAGGAGGAGGGTTTTTTTTGCCTCATCATAAGTTTTAGAGTGATTCTACACATACAGAGGAATATGTACAGAATCGTCTATACAGACTAACGTGTTGTGTCTGTATTGGTCTGTGTCTAGGGCCACTCAAAGAACGAACTAATATAGACACGACACATCAATCTGTACAGACGATTCTGTACAGATTCCTCTGTACAAATATAATTTTTGTAAGTTTTATGTATAAAACCTATATAAACAGATTTTCGTATCTAATGGTTTGCCACATAGAAGATTTGATTTATTGGTGTGTGTCTTAAAAATCTCTCTACCTTGAGCCTCTCAAAATGTGATCTTACCTCGAGCCTCTCGAAATGTCCTCACCCCTCACACAACCATTCCCCCATCATTTATTATAGGTACGATCCCTCTCTCTCTATCTCCACACTCACATAGAGACCTGTCACAACATCTTCTCTCATTTCCCGCCTCATTCTCTCATTTCCATTCCTCATCTCACATCTTTTACATTTTCAACACAAAGACCCAATCAAATCCCACCTTCGTTCTTACTCCGAGTTTCCATGATGTAAAAGATGCCATGGTTGATTTCAAGGAAAACCCATCTCCGAGTTGTCATTAACTAGAGGGAGCAGATCTGTTAGCGTTTTATCCTTCGTTTGGGTCATGTACTGTGAGTATTTTTTTTGTTATCTTATAATCTGGGTTCATAATAACAGATCTGTTAACGTTTTGAAATTTTTGTTGTCTTGAATCTAAGGGTGAAATAGAGTGCCACATGGATGAGACTAAAAATATTTAGCTGCCCTGTATCTATGCTCTCTCCATATCAAATTTTTTTTTGTTTGTATTTTGGGGTTAATTTTTGTTTTGCAGATCAACGTAATTCTTGCAGATCCAGCCACTTGTCTCTCTTGCAGATCATGGTAATTTTTGGAAACACATTGTATATGTTGGAGATTTTATAAAATAAGTGAGTGAGAGTTTTGGGTGTAAAAGCTTAAAAAGCTTGTCCCACATTGGAAGTGTGTGGAAGAGGTGGGAAGCTAACCCAAATATAAAAGGGGATAGTGTCCCACATTGGAAAATGTACAAAGCTAAGTGTCACCACTAAGATATAAAAGGAGTGGGCAACCTTTGAGTCCCACATTGGAAAAATATTAAGAATTTGTGCACTTAATAAGTACAAATGAAAGATGAAGAGTTAATTCATCTAGCATTTAAGAGGCTATTCAAGAGACCTCAATACGGTGCGAAGCACCGTACGCACATGCACATGCACGCGTGCGTGCGGGTGCGGGGCAGTGGGTTGTAGAGGCGCTAGTGGTGCACTTTGCACTTCGCATGCCGCGTGTCCGCAGTGGTAGCGGGTTGCCGAGATTCATCCGGGTTGGATCGCGGTAGCTCGGGCACGATCACCTTTTGGTTGACCCGTGCAAAACCGATTCGGTATTATTATACCTGTTCGGAACTGACTTAAGACTGTTAATTCAATAGTCATGACTCTTGAAGACAAAGCTTTTCATAATCTATAAATAAAGGCTGCCTAAAACGAAATTAGATTGATAACAAAAACCAGTTTCAGATTTCCAAACCCTGCTATTACTCTCTTACAATTTTCAGGAGATACAAATTCTCTTATTCTGTTTTGTGCACATAAACAGAATAAGAACTTGATTGACTGTTCTTCGCTGTTGCATCCAAGGGCTGTCTTCAAATATACAAGTTGCAGGCAGTGCAAGTTGCTTCATTATATCTTGAGTACGGATTTGCAGATTCCCGTTTGTATACCGAAGTTATTCGTGTGGGGCAAATACTGTATTTAGGAAAGTGACATCACGCCTTGAAGATTCATAAAGTTACATTATTGTATTAAAGTTGACATTGTTGTGATACAATTAAGAGTTCTATTTCTGCATTTTCTACATAATTTCCAACAGTATATGCATCTGTGTTTTAACATTTTACAATCATCTCTCTCTCTCTCTCTCTCTCTCTCTCTTACAGATCCAATCACCTGTCTCTCTTGCTCTATTGCTCGACCTCTATTGTTCATGAGAAAACGATTACAGATCTTTATTGTTACAAATCAAACAACCTGCAATGGAAAATGCGTGTGGGTTTAAACGATATCAGTTCCATTTCGGGTATCTGATTGTCCAGAAGCAAATCATAACATTTTGCAACGAAAAACGCACACGCGTTTAGAGAGACTGAGCTTGGTTCAGTTCCAGATGGCCTATGGTTTTTTTCCAACACACACAGACCCTTAACAACACAAAATAATTTTTCACACGTTATATAAAATGGGTGGTTGAGTGTTCTTCTGTTTCGATACTATTAAATTTATTTATTAAGGTTTGAAAATTATACATGATTTTTAGGGGGATTTGAAAATTTATTAAGGAGGTTTTTTAAAAAAAAATTAAATGGTTTTGATCGATATTACCTGATTTTTATGAAGTTTAAAAAATAACGGGTGAGTAATAACGGGTGTTTGTTAAATTGATTGTGTTTTGTATTTGTGAAGGCAATAGGTATTTGTTAAACCGGTTGCATTTTGTATTTGTGAAGGCAATGGGTATACTAAGATTTTTTTAACATTTTTTTCAAGAATATTTTTATGATAGTTGTTTATAAATGTTATCTGAGTAGTGCAGTTTATTTAAGTTATAAATTATGGTTGGGAATACTTTACCTTTTCTACTCGAACCAAAATTTCTACTGAAATTTCATAGATAGAGTGATGTGGAAATTTTTTATTGGTTGTTTTTTTATCCCGGTTGGTGCGGACCTCAATATCATTTTTTATATTTAAATTCTTATGCACTTTAACATATGGATAAGTGTGGTATTTTGTTTAATTGGAAAACAAGTTAGAAAACAAGTGAATATGTTAAAAATACATTTTATTACTTGCATACTAGCTGTTTGAAAAAAATATAACTTTAGAATTTGGACAACATAACCAAAACCATCCCCATCTGCTTGCCTACTTATACTCAAAAGTAGTGTACATATATACTAATTAAATCTGTAAAGCAGTGGTGGGATATAATATCACAATATTATCTTGGGAGTATAAGCTACACAACACAGTATTTTTTAATTAAAAATGAATTTGATTAAAAGTAACAAGACACGAACATTATCCAAGTAAAAGTGGCTTGAAATAAAATATTTTTTTAACAAAATATTTCCAAATTTTTTTTTTAATCAAGACGATATCGACAAAAATAAACATGACACAAACCAACTATAATATCTTATACCCAAAAATTTAACATATCACGATAAAATGCAATATAGACAAATATAAGGAACTAACATGAAACCATTGCTTACTATATGACGTTTATTTAATTTGTAATATTTGTTTATTTTTCAAATATTTTAAAATGATGAAATGGGTGAAAAATTATTTAACGAAGTCTCTATTTTAATTTCTTATCTTAGTAAATGGAATCTATGTTTGGATTTAGATACCAATTTGGTATTTTTATTAGGGTCAATTATTAAATAGTCCCTACTATAAATATATATTTTTTAAAAAGGACATATATTTTTAGTTTAACCCATTTAGTCCCTCAAGCATTCAATATCCTCTTATTTTTAGAGGTCTGCGTCAGCGGCACTCCCTCTCCAAAATATGTGGCAAAGGACTTTTTGAGGCAAAATAAAAAGTTTGGACTAAATGAGTATTAAAAAATGTCCGATGGACTATTTGGTATATGTCCCTTTTTATTATAGTGATTGTTCATATATATGCGTGGGGCATACACATTTTGTCATCAATATTTATGCCTTATTTTTTTTATAATTCTGACATCAAACATAATAGTTTGGATGCCTCGAATATTCATTTGGTGGGAAGGGAATTGATCACATGTGTATGAAAGAGAGTTCTACAATGTATTTTTACCTATAATCGAGAGTGCGGATGTGTCATAACAAAAAGTAATCGTGAGAAAATGTATCATCGTGCCATCGGCACGGGTACACCCTAGTGTATATATATATATATATATATATATATATATATATATATATATATATATATATATATATATATATATATATATATATATATATATGAATAATGTTAGGCTACCCGGATGTTAACCCCGGGCTAGCACATGGATGCCCTTTTCTTTTTTTATTTTTTTTATTTTTCATGTAAAAAGAGTTAAAAACAATTATAAAAAATAATTCTATCCCTCAAACACTCATTTTATCCCTCAAACACTCATTTATTCAATATATTTTTATTTTTAAAGGTCTGCGCTAGCGGCATCCGTTATTTTTAAACTTTTTTTTTTATTTTACAACATTTGAAATAATTTTTGTATTTCGGCATTAAAAAACTAATCTAATAATTTTTTTTAACTCATTTAGTCCTTCAAACACCCATTTACTCAATATTCTCTTATTTGTAAAGGTCCACGCCAGCGGCACTCGTTATTTTTAAACTTTTTTTTTAAATTTACAACATTTAAAATAATTTTTGTTTTTTTGCATTAAAAAACTAATCTAATAAAAAATTATGTTTTTAATTATTTTCAACTTATTTAGTCCCTCAAACACCCATTTACCAAATATTCTCTTATTTTTAAAGGTCCGTATCAGTGGCACTCGTTATTTTTAAACTTTTTTTTTTTAAATTTTACAACATTTAAAATATTTTTTGTATTTTTGCATTAAAAAACTAATCTAATAAAAAAATTATGTTTTTAATTATTTTCAACTTATTTAGTCTCTCAAACACCCATTTACCCAATATTCTCTTATTTTTAAACGTCCGCACCAGCGGTACTCGTTATTTTTAAACTTTTTTTTTAATTTTACAACATTTAAATAATTTTTGTATTTCTGCATTAAAAAACTAATCTAATAAAAAATTATGTTTTTAATTATTTTCAACTTATTTAGTCCCTCAAACACCCATTTACCCAATATTCTCTTATTTTTAAAGGGTCGCGCCAGCGGCACTCGTTACTTTTAAACTTTTTTTTTTTAATTTTACAGCGTTTAAAATAATTTTTGTATTTTTTAAAACTATTTCAAAATCTAAAAAAAATATTTATATTTAACAATTTTTCTTTTTGGAAACAGTTTTTTTCAGAAAAAAAAAATCTTTTTATATTAAAATAGTGTTTTTTAAACAATACATTTTTTTTTAGTTTATAAAAAATATTATTTTTTAATAAAACACTTTTTTTAAAATAAAAAAAAAAAGTCAAATAATGCTAATAAATCACATAAAAAGCCAAAAAAAGAAAAGAAAAAAGATTCTCTCCATGTACTAACCCGGGGTTAACTCCCGGGTAGTATATCATAACTATATATATATATATATATATATATATATATATATATATATATATATATATATATATATATATATATATGTGTGTGTGTGTGTGTGTGTGTGTGTGTGTGTGTGTGTGTGTGTGTGTGTGTGTGTGTGTGATGTGGTGGCCCTTAGCAAAAAAATCTTTTTTTTTTCTTGTGATATTTTGAAATAAAAGTTGTGGTGTCCTTAGAAACACGTTATTTTAACTATCAAACTTCAAAACACAACTTCCAAAAATCAAAGGATTATACAGTTCTATTAACATATGGTAGAATACAAAGAGACCCCAAAGGGTATTATGCTCTTTAATTTCTTTCAGGCATATAAGGTCAGCGAGATGGGTGAAGAGGTCAACTAAGTGACATTGCTTTAACCTTCCCAATACTTAACAATTATTATAAATTTCTATAAAATAATTGACTTTAGATGGGTGATTTACTGGACAAAGGAACATCTCTATAAATCATTAAACAAAACAAAGAGAGAAAAAACCACGAAAATAATAGCTGCAACACTTTTCAATTAAACTATAAAAAATGGACCCAATGGTGAATATTAGGCCATTTAGAGTCACTAAAAATCTCCCTTATAAATATCAAATCCCTTTTAAAAAGTTATCAAATCCTTTTGAAAAACTTACTAAATCACTTTGAAAAAGTTACCAAATCATATTGAAAACTATTATCGTGCACATAAGAAAGTAAATTAGATAACAACCTGGAAACGTAAAAAGTTAATTGCGGTATGACAAAACATAATACGGGCACACATATTGTAAAATAGTGGAAACACCAAATCTTAGTTTAAATCACCACTGAATTGAGGGACTAAATGTGGCGTGGGGAGTGTGTTTGTATTTGTGTGTATTTATATGTGTGTGTGTTAGAATCATCAAGTTAAAGCATCAAGCACGGATTATGAACAGGATAAAGGAAAATAGTTACTATCTGCCTGTCTTGGTAGAGAGTTTGACGTAGATGGTTTTGCAATCATGGACGGAAGTGGAGAGATGTGGAGGAATAAGATGCATGTTTGATTTTTTAGGCATAAATTTGGTCGTGTAGGTGGTGTTGAATTTTAGCTGGCACAAAACAAATTAGAGACATATTATATCACGGTCTGTGGTAACTGGTGAGAGAGAGCAAGATCTTGAATGATGTGAGGGGGTGAGTGAGTGTGTAAGAAAGAGTTCTTGTCAAGGTGTGTGGTATTTTCAAATTTCAAATCCCCCACCAACATCCTTGCATATTCGGTGGGCATATACAATATCCAATCACATTCGACAGTTAACCAATTATAATAATAATACTCAATTTGTAAGTGTTACTTGCTAAAATGTCACAGTCTTGTCGAAGCATTCAGGTGTAATACCTCGTATTTTTGCTTAAATAGATTTTATTTTGAAAGTTTGGAAATTGGAATTAATTAATTTAAAGGGAGAAAATTTAATTTATAATTAATCCAAATTTAATGGTAATAATTACTAGCATGACGAGAGTTAGTAGTTATCGAAAATCATCATGTTGAATAATAATTATTTTGAACCTTACGTAGCGAGTAATGGAATATATGGTTTTGGAAACAATAATATGGCTGGAGACGAGAGATACGACAGTTAGAATAAAATTGTTTAGGACACGCGTATGAGTCACATCAATATTCTTTATTGGGGGTAAAAAAGATAAATTATTTTTTTATAAAACGTATGGCCATTTTGAGTGCGCCAGTGTGTTCAAAAGGGTCGAAATAGTTCGAAACACTACTCGGGTGTTTTATTTGGAGTCCGGGGCATTTTAGCTCAAAATGACATCCCATAAGGGGTATTTTGGTCTTTTGGGATTTTAAGGAATTAGATTGGACGAAAATTAGTTTTAAATTAAAAGAATCATGGGTTAGAGGTTGCTGTCAGTTACAACCTATGTAAAAGAGAGAGAGAGAGAGAGAGAGAGAGAGAGAGAGAGAGAGAGAGAGAGAGAGAGAAGGAGGAAGAAGACTCCGTAGGAGAACAAGGCTAAGAACTCAAGGATTTCCACCCAGAATTACACCAAAGAGTAGATCGCGATGAGAGGACCAACCCTATACCTGTTTAAGCTAGAGAATCGGAGATCCAAAAAAAGGCAAGTGTTTATCATGCTACCCTTTTTAGCATATATTGTTCCTATTAAACTTTATTTGATTAGATAGACATAATACAATGACATTTGGGTTTAGTTAGGTTTAATTGTAAAGAAATCTTAGAATTTGGAGATGGGTTACATGTAGAGGATTTACCCCTTTTGTAGACTGTTAAATCTGGAGATTTTATGTTCAAATCATGAATTAAATTAATGTCTTTGAATAATTTGTTATATGAGAATTCTTTGAGATTTAAGAAATTGTTGCATTCCCTTTGAAAACATAAAGATTTGAACTCTAAATTGTGTTAGAAAGTGCCCCATAATGATTAGGGATAGTTTAGAATCATCTAATTTGACGTTGGACGTGATTAAGGTTGAGTTTGAAGGTTGGAATGTTGGAAAAATTGGATTTTGGGGAAGAACAGACCAGTTCGGAATTCTCGTTCGAACGATAATTCCAACGACATTTCCAACGAGTCTAACAACAAGTTTCTAGGTTTAAAATTCGTTAGAAGTATGTTCGAACGACCTCGTTCGAACGAGAATCTTGGACTTCTAACGAGATTTCAGAATGTACTTTTAAGGTCCGATTAAGTTAAAAATCATCCTAGGTTTTTCCAAGTGAGAGAAATAACCTACGTGAGTAACATGTGGCTTAAAATCCGAGCTATTAGTGAGTTGGGAGTGTAATGGTTTTCGGGATGTAGAAAGTTTATAGAACCTAGGAGAGGAGGTATGTTCGAGAGAAAAAATAGATGACTGAATCACAGTGAGATGCCTTTCAGAAGGCACATCCTCCGAAGATTACAGGGAGCTCCGATGTGGTGGTGGCGAGCTAATGGAAGAAGGATACCCAGAGGCATTTGAGGATGCATGAGTGCACGGAGGTGCAAAGTCAAATACTGGCTATGTTTAAGCTAGTGGGAGTAGCACTGCAATGGTGGGAGTCTATTACCACTGTTGAGGAGAGAAACACACTGACTATTTGGGATTTTTGGGTGCGGTTCGATCGCAAATATTTTTCCTCATCCGTCAAGACAGAGATGAGGCAGAAATTAATGAACCCAAAATAGGAGGGAAAGACAGTGGCTGAGTATGAGGTAGAGTTTACCATCTTTCTGAACATTGTATCGGATGAAATGCTAACTGAGGAGAAGAAGATTCAGAGATTTATGGATGGGTTGACATGGAGGATCTGCCAGCATCTGATAGGCAATCGTTCTTTGTCCACCTATTCCGATGTTGTTAACACAGCACTACTCCACTGCCAGGACCACCGTTTTCATCTATGAGAGGTTAAGCGAGTCGAAGAGTCCAGCCAGCAGGACAGGACATAAGGAAATGGTGCCAGTGGGGCACAGGCACCACAGGGTCAGCATAGGCATAGTGATAAGGGTTCCCAACAGGGGGATCATAAGAGATTCAGATCATGAGATTTTTGACATGGACATGGATGCTTTAGACATGTCCAGTAGGGTTATCTTGGCCATCAGGGCTAGCAGCAGTTTTAGCAGGGCCATCATGGCTAATGGAGGGGTGGTAATGGCCATCAGGGCCGGGGATAGTAGGGACAAAGATGAGGAACCTTCCCAGGGAAATGTTTTACTTGTGGCAACACTGGCCACAAGCATCAGGACTGACCTTAGAAGGGTGAAGCCCAAAAGCAGCATCAGTAGTGTGCTCGTCAGGAGCCCTAAAGACCGTTATTTCCCACAGCTCTCCTAGCACCCCCACAGATGCCAGCATTGCCACCTATTCTAGCAGTCCCAGTTTAGCAGGGACAACTTCAGTATGGACGAGTCTACAACCTTCACCAGGACACAGTTTCACAGAACCCACCTGCGATGGAGGGTATGTTTTCTATCCAGGGGACTTTAGGGTGCATTTTATTTGACACTGGGGCCACACACTATTTTATTACCACGAGGTTCACACGTACTACGGGATTATTATATACAACGGAGAGTACGATCACTTGTGTGGATTGGCCATTGATTAGGGGTTCTCTGATTTCTTTTATATGCCGGGGTGTGGGTGTAGAGATTAGTAGGTTTATCTCACCCGTTGACATGCTCGTATTAGATATGTCCGGGTATGATGAGATTATAGGTATGGATTGGCTTGTCAGGTATAGGGCCATGATCAATTGTTTTAGTATGAGTATTATTTTTTCCATACCCAGTCAGGAGATGTTCCTGGTGGCGATGCCTTGTCCTGAGGGAAGATCGTCCATGCATTTACACTACATAGAGGAGGAGACCTCTAGGGAGGTGGTGATACCACTTGACTCAATTCCTGTTGTTCAGGAGTTTGCTGATGTGTTTCAGGAAATTTTGGGGTTACCACCGAGTAGGGAGATAGACTTTATTATTGATTTAATGTCGGACACTCCGCCAATAGCGCGCGCACCTTACCATATGGATCCAATAGAGATGAGGAAGTTAGGAGATCAGATTAAGCAGTTGTTGGGGCTGGGATTTATTCTTAGGAGTACTTCGTCATGGGGTGCTCCCGTGTTGTTCGTTAAGAAGAGGGATGAATCATTACGGTTGTGTGTTGATTATTAGGAGTTGAATAAAGTCATGATACAAAATAAGTATCCGTTACCTCGAGTTGATGACTTATTCGACTAGTTGAGATGAGATGCCTTCTTCTCAAAGATTGACTTGAGGTCGGGATACCATCAGTTGCGTATCAGGGAGTAGGATGTATCGAAGACTGCCTTTTTGACGAGATATGGTTCCTATGAGTTCAAGGTTATGCCTTTGGCGTTAACCAACACCCCAACCTTGTTTATGTACTTGATGAACAGGGTGTTCAGAGAGTTCCTGGACCAGTTCGTCATCGTCTTCATAGATGACATTCTAGTTTACTCACAAACTGAGGAAGAGCATGCCGAGCACTTGAGATAGGTTTTGCATACATTGCATCAACATGAGTTGTATGAAAAATACAAGAAATATGGGTTTTGTCTGAAGGAGGTCCAATTTTTTGGGCATATTATTTCTGACAGAGGGATATCCGTGGAACCAGGGAAAGTGTTAACGGTGAGGGAGTGGGGATAGCCCACGACACCGACCTAGATACACAGTTTCTTGGGCATAGTCAGATACTATATGTGGTTCATTCGGGTTTTTATTAAGATTGCGGGTCCATTGAAACATTTGATTCGCAAAGGGGTGCCGTTTATCTAGAGTGATGCCTGTTAGTTGGCCTTTGATGAGTTAAATGACAAGCTGACTTCAGTACCAGTGTTAGTATTGCTCATACAGGGAGTAGAGTATCTAGTCTACACTGATGCGTCCTTATTAGGACTTTGGGTGTGCTTTATTAGGAGAATAAGGCTATCACGTATACTTCCCGTAAGCTTAAGCCTCATGAGAGGAATTAACCCACTCACGACTTGGAGTTGGCGGCAGTCGTGTTTGCACTTCAAATTTGGAGACATTATATCCTGGGGGAGAAATTTTTCTTGTTCATAAATCACAAGTCACTACAGTACCACTTCATGTAGAACGAGTTGAATACGCATCAGCATCGGTGGCTTGAGTTTGTGAAGGATTATCAATTGGATATCCAATACCACCCGGGGAAGGCTAACGTGGTAATAGACACGTTGAGCCATAGGCCAGTAGGTGAGGTGGTCAAGGTGTGGAAAGAGAAATGGAAGGAGTTAGGACACCAAGACGCAGTGGCTCGATCGTTCATTTCTGTGATGACAGTTACGCCCCAGATTATTACGACAGTAGTATAGGCTCAGGAAGCTGATCCATTCTGCCAGAGTCAATAGTACAACTTCTAGCAGAGGGGGTCGAGTCTTATATTATGGGTTCAAATGAGGGTTTACGTTTCAATGGAAGATTGGTAGTTCCTGAGGGAGAAGACTTACGATACGAGGTGATGATATATTCACACGGTTCATGATTTGTGGTACATCTCGATGGGGATAAGATGTACCAGGATATGAGGCGACAGTACTAGTGGAGCGGGATGAAGAAGGATATTATCGAGTTCATCTCGAAATGTGCCACTTGTCAGTTGGTAAAGGTGGACCATCAAAGATCGACGGGACTTTTACAAAAATTAGAGGTTCCTATATGAAAATGGGAGAGCATTTCCATGGACTTCATCACGAGATTGCCTACATCATAGAGGGGTCACGATTCTATATGGGTGATCGTGGATCGATTGAACAAGGAAGCCCGCTTTCTACTAGACTGGACAAATTACACCACGGGACAGTACACCCAGATATTCATAGCACAGATAGTGAGACTTCACGGGGTGCCTCTCAATATCGCATTTGATAGAAATAAGGTATTTGTGTCTTAGTTTTGGGAGAATTTCCAAGAGGTGATGGGTACGGAGTTACGACTGAGCACAACCTATCACCCACAGACGGATGGATAGATTGAGCGGACAAATCTGATGTTAGAGTACATGTTGCGTATGTGCATCATACATTTTGGCGGAGGCTGGGAGTATTATCTTCCACTGGTGGAGTTTGCCTATAACAACTCCTACTAGTTTACTATCTGTATGGCTCCATTCGAGGCACTATACGGTAGACCTTCTCGTTCCCCAGCATGTTGGTTATAGGTGGGGGACAACAAAGTACTTTGCCCATAGGTGATCCAGGATACTTCGACGATGATAGAGCTGATACAAAGCCATATTAGGGTTTCTCAAGATCGATAAAAGAGTTACGTCGATGCCAAGTGGTACTTCCGAGAGTTCAATGTGGGGGACCAGGTGTTACTACGAGTGTCTCCTATGAAGGGGGTTATGCGTTATGGGAAGAAGGAGAAGTTGGCGCTCATGTATGTAGGGCCATTCCCTATCATCAATTAGATTGGGCCAGTTGCTTATAAACTTGGTTACCAAATCACTTGCATAGGATCCATGACGTGTTCCATATATCTTAACTAAGGAGATACCTTCGAGATGATTTGGACCATACTCACATTTCTTTGGAGGAGATTAACTTATAGCCTAATAGCTCCTACGAGGAGGGGCCGTTTGCTATCCTATATCGTAGTGAGAGGAAATTGAGGTCGAAGAAAGTACCACTAGTGCCTGTTCAGTGGCAGCATCATAATGCCGAGGATTCTACCTGGGAGTGCGAGGATGAGATGCGCGAATGTTATCCAGAATTATTCTTTCCAAGTATATTTTCATTTTCGAATTTCGGGATGAAATTCTGTTATTAGGGGGAAAGTATGTAATACCCCTTATTTTTGCTAAAATTGATTTTATTTTGAAATTTTGGAAATTGGTATTAGTTAATTTAATGGGAGAAAATTTAATTTATAATTAATCCGAATTTAATGGTAATAATTACTAGCGTGAAGAGAGTTTGTAGTTATCGAAAATCATTATGTTGAATAATAATTATGTTGAACATTACGTAGCGGGTAACGTAATATATGGTTTCGAAAATAATAATATTTTTGGAGATGAGAGATACGGCAGTTAGAATAATATTGTTTGGGACTCGCGTATGAGTCGCGTCAATATTCTTTATTGGGGGTTAAAAAGATAAATTATTTTTTATAACTCATACGGACGTTTTGAGTGCGCCAGTGTGCCCGAAAGGGTCGAAATAGTCAGAAAACACTACTCGGGTTTTTTGTTTGGAGTTCGGGGCATTTTAGTCCAAAATGACACCCCAGAGGGGTATTTTGGTCTTTTGGGATTTTTAAGGAATTAAATGGACAAAAATTAGGTTTAATTAAAACCATCATGGGTTACAGGGTTGTTGTTAGTTACAACCTATGTAAAAGAGAGAGAGAGAGAGAGAGAGAGAGAGAGAGAGAGAGAGAAGACTCCATAGGACAATAAGGCCAAGAACTTAAGGATTTCCACCAAGAATTACACCAAAGCGTCGATCGCGATGAGAGGACCAACCCTATACCAGTTTCAGCCAGAGAATCAGAGATCCACAAAAAGGCAAGTGTTTTTCTTGCTACCCTTTTTAGCATATATTGTTCCTGTTAAACTCTCTTTAATGAGATAGACATAATACAATGCAATTTGGGTTTAATTAGGTTTAATTGTAAAGGAATATTAGAATTTGGAGATGGGTTGCTTTTAGAGTATTTTCCCCTTTTTCCTAGACTGTTAAATCTGGAGATTTTATGTTCAAATCACTAATTAAATTAATGGTTTTGAATAATTAAATTGTTGGGTTCATTATATGAGAATTCTTAGAGATTTAAGAAATTGTTGGATTTTCTTTGAAAACATTAAGATTTGAACTCTAAATTGTGTTAGAAAGTGCCCTATAATGATTAGGGATAGTTTAGAATCATCTAATTTGATGTTGGACAAGATTAGGGTTGATTTTGAGGGTTGGAATTTTGGAAAAATTGGATTTTGGGGAAGAAAAAACTAGTTCGGAATTCTCGTTCGAACGAGAATTCCAACAACATTTCCAACGAGTGTAACAATGAGTTTCTAGGTTTAAAATCTGTTAGAAGTAGGCTCGAACGACTTCGTTCGAATGAGAATTCTAGACTCCTAACGAGATTCCAGAATGTACTTTTAAGGTCTGGTTAAGTTAAAAATCATCCTAGGTTTATCTAAGTGAGTAACAGATGGCTTAAAATTCGAGTTATTAGTGAATTGGGAGTGTAATGGTTCTCGGGATGTAGAAAGTTTATAGAACCTAGGAGAGGAGGTATGTTTGAGAGAAGAAATATATGATTGAATCACAGTGAGGGGTAGAAATACTAATACTACTTACGTACTATGGGAATTAGGTTGCATGAATGCCTATTGAATTATATAAGTTGTGTGCATACTTGTTTTTTAAGATATTTTGTGTATGACATACCAATGCTACTATCTATTGAGGGGAGGTTTACGCGTTGTGGACGACCATATCTTGTGTGCCTACGGGGGGATTTTGAGTCGTGCCACTAGAGCATTGAACCTAGGTACGGGCTATCTGTGAGAACGATAGTGTTGATGGTCGTATGGGTGCATAGCCCATTGGCTTGGAACTATGTTTGCCTCCAATATGTGTGTATGCTTTATTGATTCTCGAGAGATGGAACCTTTTGTCCTTTATGCATTGAGCAATGCAATAGGACCTGATAGCCGAGTAAGTAAGGCACCAAGGGGTTTCCTCACCATGGGTGTAGTATTAATATATGTATACATAGGGAAAATGAATATATGTATACTGATTTTCTATCATGTGTTGCATGTTGGAAAATTTAATAAAGCATATAATTTGTGTATAAACGATTGAGCATAAAGAATGTTATGAGAATAAAATTTAAACCTCTAAATACCTATTCCTAAATTATGGTAATGTTATATTAGGGACACTTAGGAATTTATTCGATAGTGTTGGGTATACCACCTATGTCACCAGATTAGTTAGGCAGGATATCATAGCTAGTATGGGTAGTTTGGCTCGCTAGGCGTGCAAATTAGATGAGAGGTGAGCATCTCAAGTGAGTACGCTAAGTTAACATGAATAATATATGTGTTATTTAATCAATTTAAGCACTTGCTAGTTTTGAAATATTTTTAACTCAGGCTCTAACCCTCTTTTCTGCAAATCTCTTCTCTTGTTCCATTATTTTAGGTGCTCAGTCACAGGGACACCACACTTAGGAGATCCCATTCATTTGTCGAGTTGTAGCTACTGTGGAAGCTCCACGACATTTCTAGTAGACACTTCTGAGTCTATCCTTCTTTATTTATGAGTTATTTACTTTAGTTGGACATGTCGTCCCTTCCTATTTTACAGTCACAGATTAAAATTTGTTTTATTCTGCTATTAGACTTTGATTTCATGGAATTGGATTATTGTATGAGATTTTGACTAGATGTGTTTACTCCAGTTTCTTTATATTATTTTAGTTAGTTCTTTCATTATGATTTTTTGTTGAATGGTGATGCTTAATTAATTCCTTTAATGAAAACTATTATTGAAAAGATTAAATTTTGACACCAACCTTTTTAAGTATTAGGTGGTTAGTTTTTAGTTAAATAAAATTGAAGATTTTTTACAGTGATGCATTATATGAACCAACTGGATATTCTGAATTTAACTAATAAAGGACTAATCACGTGGTAATTAATTAGGCGGGGTGTCACATTAGGATTATTGGATCAACTATATTGAATTGTGGCCACCAGTTGGGAACTTTAGTTTGAGAGTGAACTAATTTATTATATAGATCTCTCTTCTTCACTCCTGCTCAACAGTCGATTATTAATTACGATTTTCCATTCACTTTTCTCTCTTTTTATGGTATATTGACTCCCAATACTCCGTAATTGACTCACACTATGTTAAACTAAATTTATGTCGTTTGACAATTCTCTAATTCTCTATTCAAGAAACTATTAAGCAACAACCAAGTCTTAAACTGATTGTTCCTTCTCGAGAAGAAATATATGGTTTATTTTGTCTCTTTAAGTCAAACTCTGTAATTTTGTGTTGAGTAGTGCTAAACTTACAGCCTCCTTCATACAAACTTTTTACAGAAACTGACATGACAGTTAGTGAGTGGAGGAAAAAAGCACAAAACATTAGGGACAATGCTAGGCTTATAACTAATTACAATTATTTTATACAAACTGATGTGGCACCAATTAATGAAAGAGAAAAGTAATGTAAAACATTAAAACTGCGGTTCCAAGGGATTATTGATTGGCGCCACACCATTTTATATTAAAAAAGTTGTATAAATAACTTTCAAGTGTAGCACTTCTTAAACATTAGCAATGTGGGACTCATTTATTATATGTCAGGCTGGCACACTAGTTTGTAAGTATAAAAAGTTGTAAAAATAGCATTTTTTTTTAATTTGTTTTTACGATTTGCTTACTTTTTAGTAACCTTACACCTAATGTTTACCCAAACAAAACCTTACATAAGATTATGAGATAAAGTTTCCTCCATCAATAACCAATATAATCCATTTTTTATTTTATTTAAATATGTTTCCAATCTTCTATAGGGTGAGTCATGGGATCCTCTATCCCCTGCTATATTTTTTTATCCTAGCTCAGGATGTTTTCTCCAAAAAAATGATTTTTTTTGTTAAATCAGCCAAGGGTCATGCCTTACAGAGCCTCTCATGCCGGATTTTACATAGGCCATCTTCTACTTTCTATTTACTGATGAGATGCAACCTTTTTTTGATGGAGACAATAAATCAGTTGATGGTATGATGAATTTAGTGAGATAAGCCCCTCACCCATATACCGAACGCTATGACCTGGAGACTCACCCACCTCGCGCAACCTCCCTTGATTGCACTAGAGTATATAACATAAATAAATATCTAGTCACTGATATTTAATAGCACACACAATGTACATACATATATATACACTATCACCACACCGTATATATCATATAAACCCCAACCTTACCTTGTACTAAAAGTCGTAACACTAGCCTGTATATATTCCCGAGTCTATGGTCCGACTCAAATTAATTAATTTCTCATTAATAAATTTATTACTTTTCCCGAGTCTATAGTCCGACTCTAATTTAATCAATTTACACATTAATTAATTTAATACTTGGTGTTGCCCAACCAATATACCTGGACTCGCTCACTTGGCCCATACCATCGTTAATACCCAAATATATATTTCGCCCACAAATCAATTAATTACACCTCAATTCATTTAATAATGCAGTGCCACTCAACTACAATGCCCGAACATTTTCCTTCGGTCTGAAATTAATTACTAAAATTGATTTCCCAAAATTCATCCCTTGAGACATACAATTATCACTCGTCTAAACCCAATTATATCCCCTTATAATTGCTAAGTAATATGTGCTACATATGCATTTATCACTAAATAAGGAGTAGGGGAATAAATCTTATATTAATTTCCCTTTATATATGAAACTGGTTGATCGGCCAAAAATCTGGGACCATCGATCGATCGATCGATCGAACAGGTCTGATCCTTCTCCGATCTCCTCTTTCGCCATTTATGACTTTATTTAAGGTTTCATCTCCTCCCCTGTTCTAACCCAAGCACAACTAACGATATCTCCACATAAGAAAAAGTTCCTAAATATACTAGAGACCTACTTTATCATCAAATTTATATATAACTCTGGGTATATCCGATTTGGGTTTTTCACCCGAGTCTCGTTTTATCGAATTCGACCTCACCATTCTCAGTCAAATTAATCGCCAATACATACTACAATTCAATCTCAGCAGTCCCAATTCATAACTTAATTATGGTGAATTATGGTGACACACCCAAAACGAATTTTCATATACACCTACCATAATATGAATTGGTTATCACTTATTTTAAGAATCACAACAGTTAACCACTTGCCTGGAATTGTTTGTAGAGTCTGATCCGTTGGTGCAGAGGATGGTTGATGACGAACACTCACTTTGTCCTTTAATTTGACTCCAAAAGATCCCTAATTTGCTCTTGATTTATTTCCTCTATTTCTCTCTCAAACCCTAGGTTTAGAATTTGTTAACTGTCATTCAACACTCCCTCAATTATGTTTAAAACCCCTAATCCCGTTATTAGCCAGATGGGCCTAATTGAAATGGCCCAAATCCCCCCATGTGGGCCCGGCTATGCCCAAAAATTTCCCCGAGTCCTGATTCATACCCCCGAGTACTCTTTTCTGACTATCTAAACCCATCCGGACTCAAACGTGCACTCAGAATTATCATCCGAAATACTTTATAATATTCTTCAATTTTGACCTCAAAATACGACACACAAAATTTCAAACAATTAAGCTTAAATTCGCCAAATAAAAATAATTCTTCCCACTTAAATAAATTCTCCAAATCATAAATTTAAGTTTCTCCAATTTAAATATTTTATAACTCCCAATAATAATTAAATACTAAATCCTCAAAATTTTGGGGTGTTACAGATAAAACAATAGTATAGTTATCCCCAAAGCAAAGATGATAAAAGAAATAAGTATAATAAAACTCCTTATATCTGCGGGCAACACGTCCAAATTGAAATCCTAAAATGGAATGCTAAATAAAAAGAATGAAGGAAAACTAAGCAAATCTTGCAGGCATCTACAGCTACTGCAATAATGGCTAATTGGAGTGGGACCGCTATCCTTGGTGTCACCGTGTCTGAGCACCTAAAATGTTTTGAAAATATTTTGATATGGGTCAGTTCCCAAAACATTTGAAAAATAGTTTGCAAGTATTCAATTACAATGGTAAAGAAGCAATGTCTATTATTCATGTTAGTTTAACGTAGCACTCACATGGGTTCACCCTCACCCCTCATCTACAATGCTCACCTAACGAGTTCCTTTAATTCCTCATAGTTATGCTACGCCGCCTAACTAGTCTAAATGACTCAACCTTATGTTTCGCTAATATCTTAGCCCAACCGTACCCCACATACATACATACCATATAATAAGTAGCTAATACATAACATATCACTAAAGGCTTTCATATAAGTTCATATTACATTATAAACTATGTAGTCATACACTAACTTCAACTACTTATACACACAGATAAATCAAATACGTATATATACAACACTCTATATACGAATATACCATCCTCGAGCTGGACCGTACGAATGCATCTCTAGTATGCTATCGAGTCCATGTACCTCACGTACCACACTTGGATTACAGGGTCAGAATCTCATCACCGATTCCAAAATGCATACACATAATGGAGGCGGTCATAGCCCTAGCCTTTGGGTCACGACCATACCATAACACTCCGCACCCAACATTTATGAGAGCAATGTTTAACTTCACTTCAGATAAGAAATCCAATCTTTCTATTTTATGATCTCTCATGCTTTGCATTAAAAAAATATGTGATATATTTAGATGTACATCTTAACTGAGAATTCTATTTTGAAAGTAGGCATTTGTGTTTCCATAAATTTTATTGGTACAACCATTAAGATTCACATATATTATCATGCGAGAGAGGCTGAAAGGGTTATTATTCAAAGAATGAATGCCAAAATGATATATTTTCTACGTCGCCTCGTACTGACACTGAGGGGAACTAACTCGAATACGTAAATCCTTAAGATTTGACAATCCTAAAATATCTTTTTGAAGATAATTGGATTGTCGTTTGTTCTAAAATACTGAAGATGGTGGTGAGGTGACCCAATAAAAGAGGTGTTGTATATTATTGTCCATTGCTAAATGAAAAATGAGTAGATAACTTAATTTATGGAGCTAAGACGTTTTAGTCAGAACCCATGTGATATCATTCATTAATAAACAGACAGAACTTCAAAGTTCTGATTGGGGTCTATTTAACGTATAAATTTGTATCGGTGTCTTATTCATTTAAAACACAGTAAAAAGTTATTACGTGTCAAATTAGAGTTTATCCAACATTAGTACAAATATTTAGTAGTAGAACAATATATATTTCGTGTTAGCTGTACGAATGAGAAACTCATTTGTCTGAAAATATGATTAAAAAAACTGTTGATATCTCTGGTCCAATTGACCAAAATGCGAAGTTGTTAAATGAAACTAATAATAATTGGCCCAACTCCGGCCATATACTTTTCTGGTTGTATAACCCCAGGTGATTAAAGTTTTTTGGGAAGCTCCATCATTTTTTGAGATTTAGCTCCATCATTTTTTGGGAAGCTCCATCGTTTTTCGATGGTATAACCCCTCGTTGGACAGGTTGTCTCCGATATACCTCTCTCATCTCGATGGAAATGGGCCCTTTTTAGGGCTTTATTGCATTTTATTTTATTTTTGGTATTTTCTTTTATTTTAATATGTCATTGTATTTCTTTTTGCTATAGTATGTAGAAGTAGGAGTAGCAAAAGGCTAGTAAGGGCATTTGTGTAATTAAGACATTAGCTTAGTGCCTAAGCTACTCTTTCCCTTTAAATACCTCTTTTTCTCTCATTTTATGGGTCCTGCATTTTGAAATATAAGAAATCATTTGATTCTCCTTCTAAAGTTAGGGTTTGGTATTTCTTATAAGCCATTGACGTGTAGTTTACGTCAAAGTAGTATCAGAGCAAGGTGTCGTTGTCCGATTGGTGTATTGGTGTGTAGTAAAAAAATATTACAATACTCTTCAATGTCTCCCTAAAAGATCCAAGCAATAACAAAAAGAGAATCAAGAGTTGAGAGAGGGGATTCAAGTGTTGAATCAGCAAGTGGCCCAACTTTTTTTTGAGCTAGGGCTAAACCCAACTCCTATTGTGGCCCTAACCCAAAAAGACCCTCAAACTCTAGACACTAACCCCCACAACCTCACCCATACCCCTGTTGCCTTGGCCGATCCCTCATAGCTGCTGCCCGGTGCCACAAATCCTTCTCCTGCTGCCGTAGGCCACCCCGCTCCACCTCTGGCATCCCCCAACATCAACGTTCCACCCCACCTGCCATCCGACGCCCAAATTCGCCTCTCTTCAACCCCTTCCCCTCCCCCTCCTCGCTGCTCTGAAACCCAACCCCAGTCTCCAATCCCCAGTTACCTTTGCCCCCGATCAGCTCCAACACCGTCCCATGCCCATTTTATTTTTTGTCCCAAACAACCTTCTCCTGCCCTCAGGGCAGCTCACTCCTAAGGTTTTACCCTATTTGTGTCCAAACTCTATTTGGGCTAGAAAATCCAAATCCAAACCGATGTAGATTCCCCAAAACAATTATTTGTGACCCTTGAGAAGGAATCCAGGGCTTGTTTGGGAGAAAAAGAGAGAGAAAAGAGACGAAGAAGAATTGAAGATCAAGATTTGTGAGATGTGCACTCCTCAAGTTTCAAAAATTAATTTTTGACACCCACAAGTTTTTGACACTTTTGTTTTTGAATTTCCGTATAAGTACCTAATTGTTTTGAATGCTTGAGGACAAGTTTGGTCATTAGGGGGGGGGGGGGGGGGGAGAGAATGATGGAAATGAACTTTTTTTAGGGCTTTACTGCATTTTATATTATTTTTGGTATTTTAATTTATTTTATTATGCCATTACTGCATTTTTAATTATTTTTTGTTTTTTAATTTATTTTATTATGTCATTGTATTTCTTTTTACTTTAGTATTTAGAGGTAGGAGTAACAAAAGGCTAGGAAGGGCATTTTTGTAATTAAGACATTAGCTTAGAGCCTAAGCTACTCATCCCCTTTAAATACCCCATTTTATTTCTCATTTGGGGGTCCTCCATTTTGAAATATAAGAAATCATTTCATTCTCTCCTAAAATTAGGATTTGGTATTTCTTTTAAGCCATTGACGTGTAGTTTACGTCGCATCTCATATGAGATTTAGCTCCGATATACCTTTTTCATCGTTTCTAACCCAACTTTGGTTCTGTTAAAAACCCACCCTTTGATTTCACCCCAAAATCTCCGATATAGAAAAATCGACCCAACAGATATTCAAATATCAATTTACCTCTTTTTCAAGAGTTGGATCTGGCGTTAAAAGAAACTAGCGAAGCTTGCTTCGAGAAATCGCGATCCTATTCAGCTCGGACAGTCAAGATGCTATCACTGTTACTCCTATCCATTGTAGTTTTGAAGGATTCACCATTTACGACCTTGAGTTTACATCTCTACGGACCAAAGGCACCATCACAAGAAATAGGTCCTTCTAGATCACAAAATCGCTCCGGACAACAGACAAAAATAACTCAACGTGAATTTTTTTCTTTATCAAAAAAACCACAAAGGGTTGTAAATCGTAGTAGAGTAGATAGAGCGGGGAAAGTTTCCTTACGTAGTTACATGCTCTTTCATCGATATTAGTGAATTACGGTATAGGAAGATCTAATAAAATCTAGTTCGAGGAGACTAGCCTTCTTTGCTATTAGTTTCCATATCTAATGCTTTTGTGCCAGCCCTCTAAGGAAGAACTCTGGGGAAGGAAGGAACTTCCAGATTTACTGATAATCTCTACCTGGTTCTTTTTTGGAACAAATGTCCATAAGAAATGGGTACAAACTGGATCCACCAGAAGGGTCACCGACTTTTGGTTTTTGATGTTTTATGAGGATACATGTTTTTTTTCTGATGTATGTGTCCAGCTTATTTCGGTATGACGTCTGACCTTGGTTTGTTCCTACAGGCTACTGATGGCTAGGGAAAAGAGAGAGGGAGATCTGGAAAAATTAGGATTTGAATTTAATTATGTTTATTTATAATAATGATAAAACGCACTTTTGGGACTTTAAATTGTAGACCCTTATAAGATGATTATGTCATCTAGAAAATTGGGGTGAGGGACCTTCTCTTTGTGTATATGAACTCTAAAGCCATCTTTGGAAAAAAAAATGCGTACACTATTAATAGTACAACGACAGTAGTGTAGCAATTTTTTGGCCGATGCTCCACGAGTCCCAGAATTGTTGGGAAGCTATTTCGAATTTTTTATTTAATAAATTGCGTTCACTTATTTATAATGAATAATGACTTCTTATGATACAACCAAAGTTCCAATATTTCTTAACAATAAATCTGAGAATGAGAATTGTTTTTCTCGTGATAAATTGTTTTCGCGAGGCACATTAGAGTATGTGTAAGCACATAACGATCCATCGCATAAGTTGTGTTGGCACATGATAAAGAATGATTTAGTTCGATTATACTTTATATTTATAAATGTATATGAGATGAAGCTAGTACTTAAATGTATATGTACTCTCTTTATTATGAAGCTTGTTGCAAACGTGTGTTGGATATTTACATCTGTACAATTTATATGTTCCTTCCACTATATTTACAAAGTACACACGGTTCTTCTATTATGATATGACATGTGAAAAGAGAATGCAATGATAATTTGAAACCATGTGACACACCTAGATTATGCAAAACAAGATTTATGTTGTCCATAATGAACAGAGTAAGCTTGTAAGATGAATCGGATATATGTCCTTGCGATAGTATTTTATCTTTGTTTCAAACATCCCAAACATGTAAGAACATGTGCATACGAGATTTTTTCACTATAAGAAAGTATTTATATGTACCACTGCCATATGGGTATTACCCAAATTGATATGATAATTCCACGAGTTACGCAGATGATTTGAAAATCTCTATAAAAGCATAAAATCTAGTATATAGTTTTACTTTATTTTAACTAAGATGCAGGAAGCATAATGAAGCTTCGTATGAGTATTTTATGGCATTTGCAAATATTAATCTGTATTTGTACATCATATTCATACGTTATGAATTATTCAAGAAAGAACTTGAGAATTCACCTTGATATTTGTACAGACTCTCGAATTTGATAAAGCATGTGCTTAAATGACATTAAACTGTGCACGATACACCTACTTGTATAGGTGGCTGAGTCATTACAAAATATCCTCGGAATTCATTTTTTTAATTACACCAAATAAAATAACATAAAATAAAGGGGGTATAGTGAGAATTGCACCTGGATATTTCATGAGTTTTGTTAACCATTTGCAATGTTATATTATTGTCTTAGAGAGTTTAATTATTTTGCAGAGGCCTCTCAATGAGCAGAGATCGAGTCATGCAAGAATCAATAAATTGTTCAATGTTATTCAAAGTTATGACAGTTTGAGATAAACCCCGTGAAATGTAATGATTAGGTTGCTTTCATTTTTTTTCGGGTGGGCATTGTAAAGGATATATTCAATATATTTCATTTTATATTGAGATAAAAATAAAATAAAGGGGGAAAATGGATATCATGATGTAAACCTTTGCGACAAGGTTATATTGATCAACCTTCACAGTTAAAGTGGTAGACATCGCTGAACAACCTTGATTTTGTTCTTGATAATTCATGCTTGACATAACATCCTCAAAGAAAGTTCAGAATCACAATTACCGAAGCCGCAATATAGAGTGATATACTTTATAAGGCGTTAGTTTGGGACACATTATTTTTCAATCCACTAAGGGGAAGGGGGAAAACCACTCTCCCTGAAACTTCATAACCTATAAAGAGATGAATCAGAGACATAATTTTGGAAAACTCTTTGATTATTTAAAGAAAATTGTGGTAAGTCACCCTTAATGGTTTATTATATAACAAAAGATGCCAATCATGTGCTATATTTTTTAGAAAGATTTCGTCGTGATCTGGACATGTCGCCAAGCAAGCGTTATATTTTTTGGAAAGATCTCATCATGATCTGGACGAGTCGCCAAGTTGGCATTATATTTTTTATCTCACCGTGATCTAGACGAGTCGCCAAGCAGGCACTATATTTTTTAGAAAAATCTCATAGTGATCTGGACAAGTCGCCAAGTAGGGATTATATTTTTTTGAAATATTTCGTTGTGATCCCGACGAATCGTTAAGCAGGCGTTATATTTTTGAGAAAAAACTCATCGTGATTTGGACAAGTTAATAACTTGTGCATGCATGAAAAGCTTAATCGAGGACAATGAGGTAGTTATTATGTAACCATAATAATACTTCCACCAAGCCAAGTTGAGAATGATGTAGTTATTGTGGGACCATAATATACTTCCAAATAACTTTGTTGATAATAATTAATGATAATGATAAGGTAGTTATTATGTGTTCATGATAATACTTTTACCAAAACAGATTTACAAACAACCACACTAAAATCGTGGATGTATGTTTGTTTAAAGAGGGATGGGGGCAACCCCAAGATAGTCCTCCAAACCAAACTAGGGAAGCGGAATAAACTTATTGTATATTATTCACATGAATGATCACGAAGTCCTTCGAAATAACGCATGAGATCAAAGCCTAAAATATGAGATATGAGATCGATATATATCATGTAAATGAGATATAAACCGAAGTTGCTCAAGTTAAATATGGATCGAAATTCGGTATTTCCCCTTTAAACTCCCCTCTTACATTTAAACGTAGGAGGGGCTTAATGCTAAGCCTCTCATCTAATTATTAAATGAGATTAGAGATGATTAATATTGATGAAAGTTCATATGTTTATGCGATTGGGGCATTATTGTGCGCATCCCACATATCGCTCGTATTTGTGTATTTTTATATATCATATCATATCATATCTCCACAATATATTTGACTTGTGGCATCCCACTTAGGGTTGGTTTTTGTTATAAATAAGCTTCACCCCTTTACATTTTAAGAGGGGCTTATTTAGGAGAAGAGATTTCCTCTTTAAGAGTTTTATAGAATAGTTTTAGAAAAGATTCTTGAGAAGAATTTTGAGAAAGGTTTTGAGAAGAGTTTTGAAAGGAGCTCTTGATAACATATAAATTAGTCCTCTTGCTATAATACACCCCTATGTCCCTGTAGGGACTCAAATATATAAATAAGTTACTTCAGTCCCACCCTAGGCAATGTGAGCACCGGTGCCGAGGTTAATTTATCCTTTAGCGACCATCCCAAACAAATGGCACCCCCTTGCGAGTCAAGTTCGTTAATGGATCCGCAATCTTTGAGAACGCTATAATGAAAAGATGCTAATACCCGACTAGACTCAAAAAGCTGTGAACCTCTATCGGTGTCGTGGGTTGTCCCCACTCTCTCACTGCTGAACCTTATTCGGGTCCACTTAAATCCCACTATCGGAAATAATGTGGCCCAAGAATTGCACCTCTCGTAGCCAAAACCCGCATTTCTCGAACTTAGCATACAACTTATGGTCTCGCAAAGTCTGTAGGACCATACGTAGATGCTCTGCGTGGCTCCCCCTTTATTTGAGAATAGATCAAGATGTCATTTATGAAGACGATGACAAACTGATCTAAGAAATCTTTAAAACGGTGCATTGGTTAGTCTGAATGACATAACCCTAAACTCGTAAAACCCATACCTCGTTAGAAATGAAGTTTTAGGTAAGTTTCGCTTCATGATGATACGTAGCTAGTGCCTGAACTCAAGTCCATCTTTAAGAAGTTGGTTGCGCCTCTTAGTTGGTCAAACAGGTTATCGTTTCGAGGCAACGAGTACTTGTTTCGGATCCTGACCTCGTTCAACTCTTTATGGTCAATGAAAAATATTAGGGAGCCATCTCTCTTAATCACAAATAGAATTGGATCACCCACCCTACAGTGACGTACTTGTGCGAATAAAGCCCTATCCTAAAAGTTGCTTAATCTGGTCCCTCAACTCTTTCATTTCCATTGGTGCGAAACGATAAAGTGCATGGGCTATTTGTTTAGTGCCCGGTGCTAGATCAATAACGAACTCAAGCTCATGATTCGATGGTAATCTAGGTATCTCCTGAAAACGTCAGCAAATTACCTCACCTTTGGGATCAAATCTAATGATATCATAACTACTTTCGAGGTCTCCTCATCAATATAATACAAATGTGCTCGAACCTTTCTCAGGATGAGACATCACCGCTAAAAGCATCTTTTTCCCTGGTATGGCGAACAAAATAGTCCTACTAAACCAATCCACCATAATTTTATAACCTGTCAACCACTCCATGCCTAAAATGGCATACTCTGACATATCCAACACAAGTAAATCAACGACTAGACAAAACCTCCCTATATTTATACCCACTCCTCTACAGATGGAATGAATTAGCTTCCCGCTACACTAAGGTGGGTCAACACACATAATAATACTATAACCCATACCTAATAACCTCGTTACACATGCAAATCTAGTAGCAAAAAATGAATGAGCCGCCCCGGTATCAAATAAAACATGACCCATATGCTCATGAATAAGGAAAATACCCTCTACTACTGGTGGAGCCTGTGGAACTATGGCGTTGTGGCTGTTATAAACTTGCCCATGCTGCAATTACCCTACATCTGTGGGGCTGTCGAAATTACTCGTAATGTTGTTGGTGCTAGTGGTGCAGAAAATAGTGGTCTCTGCAGTCCCTAGTGTGTGCCTTGATGCTTTTCATTGGCCATGTTTGGGCAATCTCATCATCGGTGACCTTGCTCCCCACACACAAAGAAACTATGCACAAAGTCTCTCCCTCTAGCCCTGATGAAGTTGTCCCAGTCGTTGGACCTGATGGCCACTCCCATTATTCCCTTGACCTTATTGGCCTCGAGGAAAATGCTAGCGGACCTGCTAGTCGTGCCTGAATCCGCTATCTCCATGTCTGAACACTCCAAATATAAATTTCTTCGTCGATTCCCCCTATCCCATTCAAGCTGCCTACCATGAGGTTCCCCCACTAGACTGTTACCCCAAGTATCTACCTTTGCCCCCTCAGGGGAAGTGATGATCCTGGCAGTGAAAAATGGCAAAATTGATGACATCAACATACGTCCTCAATGCTAGATTACCCAATAAATGTTGTCGGATCTTCCAGGTAAGCCCTTCTGTGAACCTTAACACCTTTTTCTCTTCGGTATCTACCTAATTTGGCACAAAGTTCACCAGTCGGGTAAATTCCTCCTCATACTCAGCCCCTGTCAGGCCTTCCAGTCGAGGAACTTCCTCCTCATCTCCGTCTGAATGGCTTTAAGGAAAGAATTTGTGGTTGAACCACCCAAAACTCATGAATCGTCTTCATATGTAATGCGACCCCAACTAACTTGAGTCTGGCCAACACCTGCTTTTGTATGTTGCTACATTCAACCATGTGAATATACCTCTGTATGTCTTTCTTCCATTGGAATGAGACTACAACATCAGCGCTACCATAAAATTCGGGCGAACGGCTCTTCTGAAATGCCTCCCTGACTCTATCCCAGGTCGAAGGCAACACGTGTGTCTCATCGGGCACTGGTCGTAGTGGTGATTCTTGTGTCATGTGCTTCATAGATGATGTCATGGCTACATTAACTACCTAAGCGACTATGGTTGTGACCTTTGCTATGGTCATAGTCCCGTGGCCGGCTGTGGTTATAGCGTTGGCTCATGCCAAGCCTCCTTGTCATCCCCTCCCCGGCTGTACTCTTCGACTGTTTGGCATCTGAAACCAAATTAAATTTGTATAAGTTCATACTTGAAATAAAATAATGTAGCTAAAGAACGTAAATGTGTAAATGAGAATGCAACAATCCTAGTCATAGGGTTGTATGTCAAAGAACACTACGTTTGAAATGCAGTAAGTCCGCACAGATACTAAGGAAACTAAAATTTTATGCTTTGATAATACCTGTCACACCCTGCCTATTCTAATACCTGTTGATCATACATTTTCTAAATTAAACGGGAATCATATCTGATTTCTTTATTAGCATCATTGTCAAAAATTAATTAATTAACTCATAACCTAATTATCCCGGTGTCAAATTTTAAATCTTTTTAAACACGCAATATAAAATACATTACACCACATCCTCAACTACAACAATGGAAAAAAAGATCTGGAAGCATAAATAAACAAATAAATAAATAAACCAAATAAAATCTCCGATAAAATAATTGTACAATCATCCTAAAACTAAAGCTGATAAAAGAAATAAGTCTAATAAGATTCCATCTATCTGCAGGAAACACACGCAAATGAAAATACTAAAGTGGAATGCTAGATAAAGAGAACGAAGAAAAATGAAGTGGCTAAGCAAATCCTGTAGGCATCCACAACTGCCGCAACAATGACTAACTGGAGTGAGACCACTATCCGTGGTGCCCCTATGGCTGAGCACTAAAAATGTTTTGAAAGTATTTTGATATTGTTTAGTGCCCAAAAACATTTGAAAATAGTTTGCAAGTATATAATTACAGTAGTAAATAAGTTGTGTCAATTATTGATGTTAGTTTAGCATGGCACTCACATGGGTTCACCCTCACCCCTCACCTAAAATGTTTTGAAAATATTTTGATATGGGTCAGTGCCCAAGAACATTTGAAAAATAGTTTGGAAGTATTTAATTACAATGGTAAATTAGTAGTGTTAATTATTCATGTTAGTTTAGCGTAGCACTCCCATGGGTTTATCCTCACCCCTCAGTTATAGTGTGCACTTAACAAGTTCCTTTAATTACCCCTAGTTATGCTACCCTGACTAACTAGTCTAAACAACTCAACCTTATATTTCGCTAATCTCTTAGCCCAACTATATCGCCCATAAGATACATACCATATAATACATAGCTAATACATAAGCTATCACTAAAAGGTTTCATATTACTTTATAAACAATGCAGCCATACACTAACCACAATTACTTATACACATAGATAAATCAAATACGTATATATACAACACTCTATATACGAATATTGCATCCCCGAGATGGACCGTACGGATGCATCTCTAGTATACTTTCGGGCCCATGTACCTCAAGTACCACACTTGGACTGCTTGGTCGGAATCTCACCACTAATCCCACAACGTATACACATAATGGAGGTGGTCATAGCCTTAGCCTTTGGGTCACGACCATACCATAACACACCTAACCGACTGAGCCAACACTACCCTACTTACACGGTTAGCGGCCAAATCACAACACTATGACCTGGGCCAACAATCCAAACCCCACTAAAATCGCCAAGATGGGACCGCCCACTATGCACAACCTTCTTCGATCGTATAGAAGAGTAGGTATGTTCACATAAATCAAACACACAAAAGTATACATATTCTGGTCACACTCGATAGGTATACATATATATAATACTCACTACCCTATGTACATCTCTTATCGTACAATTCATTTGATTCCCCAAGTCTAACCCGACTTCCAGAAATTTGTAAGTGTTTACTCACTTATATATATAGCTCACTGATTATTTTATTTCCACTTCTGGATGACATGCCATCAACTCTAAGCACTACACTAATTGATCCCAGAATCCTACTCCAATTCCTCGAATTTAAACCGTAAACATTCACTTAGAAATCTACACAAATATTTTACTTGAAGAACCTTCCCGGTTAGTCTGTCACTGATTCTAACCCCTACTCGGAATTCCATGAAGACAATTATCATTCCCGGAACCAAAATTAAATTCCTAGATCAAAGTTAACTTCAAACATATATCAAAACAACAAACTAGTGTTTCCAAGCCAATCGGATCAATTTGCTTAACAAGTCGAATTGATTCGCCTTACCGAATCGATTGGACCTTTTAACTGAATTGATTCGAAAGTCGATAGATTGCCCAAATTTTGTTTTCATGACGAGTTTTCATATCCATCTTTAGTCCAAAGGTTCCCATCCTAAACCAAATCCCTATCAAAGATGTCTAAGTCATTTGTAAACGTAATTATATCATTTCCAACGTAAGAATCCTTTTTAAAAATGTCCAAATGATTCCTAGGTCTACTAAATCCTTAATCATTTATTAAAAACCCTAGACTTCAAGAATTAGTTCATATTATTCATTAATCTTTTCAAGATTTCATCTTCCTTAGAGAATTATATAAGATCAACTATATTAACACAATGAAATCTATTCTCTAACTAGTTAAAGCCATAAAAACCCAGATTTAATTCGAAATCCCAAGACAAACTCATTGTTTATGCATGTTCTTCATATAAAGCTTGAACATGAATGCATCTAACTACAAAAATTATCAAAGAAAGTTAATGCCTTTGAGGTTGAGGTTTTATGAGATTTCTTATGCTACTTGGATTCCTCTTTACCCAATCTACAAGTTGAGAGCTTGAGATTCAAATTTCGAGATTTTCTTCTACCCATTCCCTTCACTTCTCCTCTTGTTCCTCACAAACCCTAGAAGCCCCGAAGTGTTTAATGGAGGTTATCCGCACCTACCTTCATTCAATACTTTAACTAAAGGTTATAATTTTGGACTAAAGGTAGGACTAATTGTTAAAATGACTTAAATGCCCTTTATGATGTCTATTTAGTCTATAAAGCTTTCGGGACCCATCTATAACCCCCGAGTACCTATTTTGGACTATTTTGGCCCATTCCAAACCATCGGCACACTCTAAATCACCATTTGAGTTACCTAACCTCAAATTCCATTTACTTATATGTTTCATATCTGACACAACTCAACCTATGTGTCCCGAATAATATACCGATAACCCCTAATATTAACTCACGGACGACGTAACATATTTTTAATTCATTATCAACCAAGTAATATACACATACATAAATATTAATCCTTTTTACATGCTAATTAATATTTATTTAAGTCCGATTTCTCTTTTTAATTTATTTTAATTACGTGCACAAGTATAATTTAAAAGCTTTTTAAAATACGGGGTGTTACAAATATATGGTGCAAAAGTATATTCATACATCAATAGTGCTTGAAATTCTTATGCCTAATACGACTCTCGATGCATGTAGACAAATTTCAAATAGTTCTGCCACATTTCGACTAGTCTAGTAATATTGTTGTGCACTTCTATTCAACATTGCAAATGTTTGTTTTTTCAACTCGACTATGGCTATGAATACGATCTTATCTCTATTAATCTAATTGTTGAAATGATACCTTTTACCTCTGTGGAACCTGTTGAATGTGAACTGAAAAAATTCCAACTTCGTCTAAAATGCTTGTGAAATTGATGAGAGGATTCTTGCAGTTTTTGTAATTTATGTGCATGCGGTGTTATGTTATTTCTCTCACAAGTATAACATATGATTTTTCTTGATGTATTAGTGTCGGGGGAAAGATGGGTGGTCTTTAGAGATGATGAGGGAATCTTTATTCCATGTAAGCTTAATTGCACAAAATTTTCTTTTAGCTTCAATTTCACGGGTCCTCAAAACCAAGGACTTCCCCCCTTCTCATATATAATTTTTGTATTTCTGTAATCGCCCTTTTACATACAATTTGTTACCTAAACATGCTTACTATAGATAGCCACATCAAATAGATATTTTTAAGAAAACATCTTTTACAAATATTCATTTCGCTTGCTTAACATCTGTTTATGATTTTATCATGATAGTTGAATGGATTCATTGGTTGTCTTGGAAGAGAATGTAAGCTCCAATGCCAAAGGTATACTAAAACTATTAGGTTTGCCCATCTAGTCCCCCCCCCCCCCCCTCCTGTACACACATACAAAAAAAAAGGAAAGAAGTTATTTAACCAAGGTGTTTATTTCACTCTGGGTAACTTTAGATCCTGGTTTGTAACATAAGAACGGATTACTTTATCTCCATTATGTCAGTATGCTTTTATTGTGTTGCTCCTTTATATGTGTCTTATTTTTTTCGTTGAGATGCAAGTAACCACGAGTTTAGTATCACATATAAAACTCAAAACCAGCCAACAGTGTTCTAAAAATCCCCACGTATGGCCTAGCTGAGGCTGTGCCTAGCGGCAGGCATCTCTCTGCCGCCTACGCCTGACTTATGCACTGCTGAGGGAGATGATTGTGAAAAGTATTGAAAAACATTATATAATTAAAAAAATCAGAACAATGAAAAAAAAATAAAGACAATTTGAAAAATGAAAAAGAATAAAAAAAAACTAAAAGAGAAAAAAAAAACAATCGTTTCCCTCAGCAAGCCCACCCACCCACCCCACCGCCCCATGCACCCCACCCACAACCCGCAATCATTCCCACCCTACATACCATCAACCCCGCCTTAACTAGGAACCACCACCACCTCCACTCCCAACATACTACCACCAAAATAAGGGTTTCATTACAACAAAAGGTATGGATGGAATCAATGGTGAGTGGGGGTTGGTGGAGCATCAATTTGTTTTTCTCAACTAGAATTGATGGTGGGTGGGAGTTATAGGATGGGGGATGATGTAAAAAGGGTGGGTAGAGGGGGGTGAACGGATGGTGGTGGTGAGGGTGGGTAGAGGGGGCTGCCGAAATGGTTGATAAACTTTTTGTGGCATTTTTTACGTTGCTAAAAGTAAGTTTGGGGCCAGGCCCCAAGAAATGAAAATTACGGGACTTAACCTCAATTACAAACAATTAATTGGGTTCAAACCCCGAATAATTCTATTTTGATTCTTTCTGAAGCTATATTTGTTCAACACATTTTTTTCAAAACTACATAATTAATTGTTCATTTCATTTTTTTTAATTATTTTTTTATAATTTATTATATAAAAAAACTCTTTATTGTTGAAGTTTTTTTTATGAAAATTTGTCTACTTTACCTTAGTAAATATATTTTTTTTGGTTAGGTGGTCGTGGGGGGTGGGGTTGCACACAAATTTGATTCTTTGACTAAAATACACTTTTGTATTGATTTAGATTTTATAATTTTGGAAAATTTGGAATTTTTTGAAAGCAACACTTAAGTAGTTATTGATACAATTTCATAAAATGTTATTGATAATAATTTATGTCACACCCATTTTTTTCAAATTATTCCAATAATATATTTTTGTTGTGAAGCGTATAACTTTTTTGTTTAAACAGTTTGATGGACTATGATTTGAGTTCACTTTTTAGTGCTGATTATAATATCATATTTATAAATTATATGAATGTTGAAACAAGTAATTTAGTTATTGCAGTGATTGTCTCATTTTAACAATTTGGATATGGTGATCCATTACTGTAATCGTTTTAACAATTACATTTGATCATCAAACGGGCTATCATCCAAATAGTAAATAAGGTAAAATTAGTCTTGCTGGTGTCTGACTATGCTTGAACTACGAATGACCAAGTGGGACATTTTCCTGTTAATTAATAGTATACTATTGATCTTTAAAAAATTAGTACCGTACTGAGTATTCAATACCCAAACAACAAAATAATATCTTCAAGAAAACATTTCCATATTTAAGCAAAAATTCAACCTTAATGAATGAATAAGATCTTTTTTAACTTGACCTTCACCACTATGAGATCATCTCGCTCACGGTTTGTTCCCGCGGCTCACATCTTGACTTGACCTACAACTTCATCAATATAAAAGAAGTTGAGAAGAGTTTTTTGTCAACCCCAAAATTCATAGGGAATTTTTTCTGCGATGCTTATAAGATAATGTAAAACTTTATTTTGACACTTAAAATCTCATAACCTATAAACTTCACAAATTAGTTGGGGAATTAAAGGAAATAATTTATTAAAATTACATTTACATAACTCACTAATGCCCACTTTTTTAACTATCAAACTTCATAACACAACATCCCAAACCCAAAGAAAGGATTAGATAGTTCCATTAACATATGTTAGAAGAAAAGAGACCATAAAGGGTATTCTTCTCTTTAAGTTCTTTCAGGCATATACGGTCAGCGGGAAGGGTGAAGAGGTCAACTAAGTGACATTGCTTTAACCTTCCCAATACCTGCCAATTTCAATACATTTTTATCAAATCCTTAACCTTGAATGGAAGATTCACTGGACAAAAGGAACATTTCTATAAATCATTAAATAAAACAAAGAGAGAAACAACCACGAAGAGAATAGTCGGCAACACTTTTCAATTAAACTATAAAAAAGTGACCCAATAGTGAATATTAGGCCATTTAGAGTCACTACAAATCTCCCTTATAATTATCATATCCCTTTGAAAAAGTTATCATATTCCTTTGAAAAAATTACTAAATCCCTATGAAAAAATTACCAAATCATATTGAAAACTATTATAGTGCACATAAGAAAGTGAATTAGATAACAACCTGGAAACATAAAATGGAAATTGAGGCAATATAAAACATAATACGTGCGCACATATTGATAGATAGTGGAAATGCCAAATCTTAGTTTTAACCACCACCGAAATTAAGGTACTGAAGGTGGCGTGGGGAGTGTGTTTGTATTTGTGTGTATTTGTTTGTGTGTGTGTTAGAATCATCAATTCAAAGAATCAAATACAAAATATAAAGTGTATAAAGGATAGTTACCTTCTACCTGTCTTGGTAGAGAGTTTGATGTAGATAGTTTTGCGATTGTGGATGGCGGTGGAGAGATGTGGAGGAATAAGACGCATGTTTGATTTTTGAGGCATAAATTTGGGTCGTGTAGGTGGTGTTGCAATTTAGTTGGCGTAAAATAAATTAGAGAGAGATTATAGCCCGATCGGTGGCAACTGGTGAGAGGGAGGTCTTGAATGATGTGAGGGGTGGTGAGTGAGTGTGTAAGAAAGAGATCTTTTCAAGGTGTGATATTTTCAAATTTTAAATTGTGAAATTTTCAAATTTCAAATCCTCGCCCCCCATCCTTAAATATTCGATGGGCATATACATTATCCAATCACATTCGGCAGTTAACCATTTTTAATAATAATACCCAATTTGTAAGTGTTAAAATGTCATGGTCTTGTCGAAGCATTTAGGATTGTTGAATCAGTTACATTGAATCGTGGCCACCAGTTGGGAACTTAAGTCTGAGAGTGACCTAATTTATTATATAGATATGTCTTCTTCACTCCTGCTCTACAATTGATTAGTAATTACGATTTTCCATTCACCTATCTCTCTTTTTATGATATATTAATGTAATTCCTGATACTACATAATTAGCTCACATTGTGTTAAACTAAATTTATGTCATTTGACGATTCTCTAATTCTCTATTCAGGAAACAATTGAGCAACAAGCAAGTCGTAAATTGATTGTTCCTTCTCAAGAAGAAATAGATGGTGTGTTTTTAGTCTCTTTAAACCAAACTCTATAATTTTGTGTTGAGTAATGCTAAAATTACAGCCTCCTTCGTACAAACTTTTTATAGAAACTAACATGGTAGTCAGTGAGTGGAGGAAAAAAGCATAAAACATTAGGGACATTACTAGGCTTATTATAACTAATTACAATTATTTTGTACAAACTGATGTGACACCAATTAATGCAGGAGAAATGTAATGTCAACCATTGTAACCGCGGTTCCACAGGATTATTGATTGGTTCCACATCAGTTTGTAAAAAAAATTTGTATAAATAAGTCGCACTCCTCGAACATTAGCAATGTGGGCCTCATTTATTATATTTCAGGCTGCCACACCAGTTTGTACGTATAAAAAGTTGTAAAAATAGCATTTTCTATTTGTTTTTACTATTTGCTTACTTTTTAGTAACCTTACACCTGATGTTTACCCAAACAAAACCTTACATACGATTATCAGATAAAAATCCCACCATTAATAACATTGATAATCCGTTTCTTATTTAATTTAAATAGGTTTCCAATCTTATAGAGGGTGTAGCGGGGGATCCTCTCTCCCCTACGATATTTTTTTATCCTAGCTCAAGATATTTTCTAAAAAAATTATTTTTTTGTTGAATCAGCCAAGGGTCATGCCTTATAGAGCCTCTCATGTTGGATTTAACATAGGCCATCTTCTACTTTCTATTTGCTGATGAGATGCATCCTTTTGTCAATGGAGCCAATAAATCAGTAGATGGTACAATGAATTTAGTAAAATTCTATGAACTTTTGTTATGTCAATCGGTGCACAATGTTATGCTAGAATTCAAGTTATGTTATGTGCAATTCCCATATATTCGTTGTCAATTCTTTAGGCTTAACTTCTTTTGGAACTCTCAAGGTGAAAAGCACAGGCCAATTGGGAGATTATTAATAAGCCACTTGAGGATGGAGTCTCACGTTACGGGCTATCTTCATATCAAATTGCCTTGGATTTTTTTTAATGAAGGAACTATATAAGATGTGATGGAAATGGATCCCTATTTTAGGAATTTTAGTCATTTTCTTTTCTTTATTTTTTTTATTGTATTTTTCTTTCTTATTTAGAGGTAAGGAGTAGTAATGGCATTTTTGTAATTAGTTCCTTAGTTTGGAGCCTAAGCTACTCTTCCCCTTTAAATACCCACTTGTAACTTTCATTTGAGGTGGACTTTGGTTTTGAATATACAAAAAGGTATTTCTCTCTAGAATTCTGTGTTAGATATTTTAAGGAGCCTTTTGACGGGTGGTTTACGTCAAATCGGTATCAGAGCGGGTGAAGCTCCACATTGATATAAGTGTATTGGTGTAGTTTGTATCAACTTTGTGCACTTCTCTTCAATGGCCCCTAAGAAATCTAAATAACTAAAAGAGGAGATTAAAAAATGAATAAGAGAGGGTACAATAACAACAACAAATTTATACCCATTTTCAAAACCCTAACCCTAACCCTAGAAATTCCTACAAACAACCCCTGCCCTACTACACCCTCTACACCAAATCCACCACCTCGAAAACCCAAATCTTGAACCCTAAATTCATTCCATAAACCCTCCATTCAAGATCCAAGACAACACACTTCTAGGGTTTCACCTACCATTTCACAATTCAGTCCACAATTTACAAACTCTAGCCTCCAAATGTACAAAATTCCTCCACCCCCGACTTGAATCCCCCAACCCACCACCCAATTTTCAAAACCCAATCATAAAAAAAATACGTTTTCACCCCGATTCACCCCTGAGGCTCAATTCAAGATTACCGACGACTAGTCCAAGATTGGTTGCTTCATCCAATCATTCTTCCTCCCTCAATCCTCCAATCGGGTCAAATCAACGATAAAATCTCCCCTCCCAAGTTAGTTGATTGCAAGAATGATAGAAAAGACGAAATTGGATTGTGTATTGGAGAATTTTTTGATAATTTTGATGAGGATGGTTGTGTGACTCGCATGCACTATCGTGAGCCGAAAACATTTAATTTGGGAGATTTTTTGTGACAGCCTGCGTAATTAAATATCGGGTGATCAGGCCTATATCCAATTAAAACAGGTTTCTCATCTAGTTCATTGTTAGCATCACTGTCGATAAATTTTTAAAACATTACTAACCACCTAGTATTCAAAAAGTCGATGTCAAAATTTTAATCTTTTTATTTAACAATCAACAACAGAACATTATCACATAGATACATCCCATGCAATAGTAATATAAATCCATCCACAATATAAATTACTGAAATAAAATAATACCGAATAAACTATCGGTTGCAAAATCTAATATAAAGTCCAACCTAAATATATGTCTGAATACAAGGTCTGACTGTCATAAATGAAATAACTGTGGGAAACATGCCCGAATAAAATACTGCCCTGCACCCTACACTAGGAATGAAGTAATTGAATCGTCTAAGTCCAAATCCTGCAAGCATCCACAAGTGCTGCAGCTATGCATCCCTAGAATAGATCATCCTGTTTGGCATCCCTGTGGCTGGACACTTAAAAGGTTTTGAGAAAAGGTTTTACAAGTACGGGTCAGAGCTCAAGTAAAAATCATTTAAAAACATTTAGCAAGTACTTAAATAACAGTTTAAATGAACAATTACTAGATACACATGTTAGGTTGCAAACACTCCCTTGCGGAACTTATCTCTCATCTATAGTGCACACCCAACGTTTGCTACTCACCCCCACCTAGTCAATTCTAGTCAATCTAACTAGGAAGTCGGTATCTAATAAAACAAAACCAATCTACTCCTCCGTATCGCCCATACAGTACGCTATCGAATACCCTTAATAATTAACATCTCTCTTATGTTATTATTAAACCCTAGTTACCCTTTTTACATAGGTTGTTGTTTAAGCTTTACCGTTTAAGTTTATCTACTTAAACTTTATTTTAGATATTTTTTAACTATCTTCCTACACATTAGCAGCTTCATCATTATATAAATTTACACTATCTAAGACCCTACTAATTATTCTTTAGTAAATTAATCGTTCTTTAGATACAAACTATCTCGTCTCTCTACTAGAACACATAAGTACATTATTCGTGTTGTGTATATATTTTACACACCATATATACTATAAGTACACACTCTATTATTATATCCCTATATTACACATTAAGGGCTATTGGTTCGTAATGTTACCCTGACCCCAATAGTTATTCCATATACATTGGATCGAAATATTACCTCGACCCCAATATTCAAATTAATTTTAGTTTAGATACGCACAACTAACCTGTTTTAAATCATAAGTCTGCTATCCATAACTCATAGCGTCCACTCGTATTTTCATGCAATATATTTATTAAATATATATCCATTTCTCTTTAAGATGGGTACGACTTTTAAAATTTTAGGATTAAGTGTTCACATAAGTCAAATCAGATTTCACTATCTTCCTCATCTACTAATTTCACACGGTAGATGATATCACAAGTATATATATATTCACACTTATAATATATATATATATATAACACAGCACCTCCCAGACTCAGCCGCGGTGCACATTGTAAAACATATCAAAGGTATATATATTTATCATCCATTATATATACTAGTACGGTACCCCTAGGCACAGCTATGGTGCATGCATACTCTGTTATCATGTTCGGGTACAGCTCTCGCTGTACAAGGGACTATTGGTTCGGCTTCTCTCATAAACCGTATATATCTAATCACACATATTGGAGGTGAAAATTGTTCCAAGTCAATGGGCTACGCACATACCTACACACCCATACGACCGTCATCACTATCATTCTCATAGATAGTCCGTACCTAGGTTCTATGTTCTAGTGGTCCGAATCAATATCCCACCCGAATGCTCCTCAAGGCATGATCGTCCACAACGCACAACCTCCACTCGATAGCAAGCAGCGTAGGTATGTCATACACACAATAAATCAAGTTATAGATATTTTCCCCACATATATATCAATAATATCAATAGAGCATATGCACATCACATATCACAAGTCTCATGCGTAGTATATTTATATCCCGAATATCCCACGTATTAATGTATTATTACTTTAATCATGTTATAGATATTCACTCCACCTATATATATAATTCAATATTGTCTTACCTTTCACTTAGTCACTGATTGGTAATTTGTCTTGTCAATTAAAATAGATTTAAACCTTGGTTGTTTGGTCTATTTTTAAACAAGATTATTTTGTTGTTTTGATTAAAATAATATTTATTATTATATCTGTGTGTTGCACAACTTCACGGGGGCTCGGGTTTGAGTGTGTCGTTGTGCGTGTGTAGTGAGCGAGTGATAGTCCCTATTATCGGGTATTATTGAGTTGACTGATACTCAGTCAAGTTGGGTTGGTTTAGACTAGGCTGGCTAATACGGGTGTGTATTTGTTAGTTTAATGCGTGGTAAACTTGGAGGGCTGTAATTTGTAACTCATAATTGTAATAGTGGACTTGGGTGCGAGACTTGTCCTGGGACTAGGGACACGGGGTTTACCACTAAGGTGGGTTCCTCGAGAACAAATCTTATGCCACAGTCTACTTTTCCTCATCTCATTCTTAAAGGGATTTATTCTTTACATCTAGCATCATCACCTTTTACTTACTAGTGTGTGTAAGTGTTTTCTCACTTAAAATTTATAATAGATTTTTTATTAAAGATTTAAAAGAGTTAGAGAATTTTTAAATAACCTAATACACATTAGCAAGTACCCTATGGTTCTTTTTAGTGACCCTTAGGTCGTTTCAAGTGGTATCAGAGCTTCAGGATTAACTTTATAAAAGTTTTTATTCCGCAAAGATCCTGAACTGCTTTTAAAATCTATATTTTATATCGTTTAAAATCTATTTTTTATTATGGGAAAACAATTTGGTGATGCTATTTTTTATTTGAAAAATCCCATTTATGAATGTTCTAATAAAGAAAATATTTATTCACAATCTAACGTTCCAAAATCTTCTATATCTTTGTTTGAAATGTGGGATAACATGACTGATAGTGATAGTGATGAGGATAATTTTAACTATTTATTGCCTTGTACTCTTGTTTGTGGCGCTAAATTTGGTTCCCCTGTTTCTACAAATATTTGGGATGGCATTACTGATAGTGATGAGGATAACTATGATCATTTATTGCCTTCTACTCCTATTTGCGGCACTAAATCTGTTGTTGCATTTGATAGTGCACCTATTTTATCCAAGGACATTAATGATTACTTATCTACTAGCTCTAATAATTCTGATTTATGTGTAGATAATTCTGATTTTGAAAAGTGATTTTATCTCGTACCTCACATGCTCAATATCACCCTACATTCACAGCTTCCATGTCTAATTTTGATAATATTTTTGATGATGTTGATGAATCTGAAATTGTAGACGATTCTATCATTTTAAAAGGGTGTGTGAGTACGAATTTAGAACGTTGTATAGATAATACTTCCATTGATAACACATTTGGGAACTACACTGATTTAGGCAAAATTAATTTTAGATTGATGGTTAAAATGCCATTTTAAGCAATCAAATCAAGTTAATATCTGAATTTCGTATAGATGAACTTGAAAATGATGTTTCATCTTTAGAGAAAAGAATTATTATGTTAATGGAGCTTAACCATTCTCTTAAAACTAAAAACAAGGAATTTCTGTGTAAATTTGATGAATCTCGAGTTGAGCTTAAGGCTATTTTAGAGAAGTATGATGAATGCCAAAGAGAAATTAAGATTGCATCTAAAAAGGTTGATAGTTTTTGTAATTCTCGTTTAATTGCCGAAACCCATAATAAGTATGTCGGGGAATTTGTTCCTTTTAGAGGACTTGGGTTTAAAGATGAAACATTTGATGAAACTAATTTTGTTAGTTGTAGTGAACAATGTCCTAATTCGACTAAAATTAAACTAAGCTATAAACGTGCTGATTTTGAGGATTCTAATACCATATTTCTAAAGCCGGTATTTGTTTGTAGTTTTTGTCATAAAAATGGGCATCTAGAAAAATTTTGTTTTAAGAAATCAGGACAAGATAAATCTGATATAGGCAAATTTAGACAAATTCAAAATATTGGAAATTTCAAAACTGCTAAGCGTTCATTTAAATGTAATTTTTGCTCTAAAAATGGACATTTAGACAAATTCTGCTATAAGAGATTAGGACAAAATGAGACTAATGCAGTCAATTTTAGGAAAACTCAATATATGAGAAATGTTAAAATTGCCAAACCTGTTTTGAAATGTGATTTTTGTGCTAAAATTGGGCATATAGAGAAATTATGTTTTAAGAAATTAGGGCAGAATTAAGCCGTTTTAGGCAAAAATAGGCATTCTAATAGGAATAAAAATGTTGAAAACCTGTTTTTAGGTGCAATTTCTGTTTTAAAATGGGTCATTTATAGCAGTTTTGTCATAAAAAGTTAAATTTTCATTCTGAAAAACTACCAACTAAGTGTTGTAATGCTAAATGTGTTGAGAACAAGATTTTCAAGTGTAAGTTTTGTTCCAAATCTGGACATTTAGAACAATTCTGCTTTGATCACTTGAAGTTAAATAGAAAATCTGAATATGTTAAAAATGTGAGCTTTCATGATAATGCCAATGATAGGAATGTGTTTAAATGCAATTTTTGTTTTCAAAAGGGTCATTTAGGACGATTTTGTCATAAGCGTTTAAGTTTGAATAGACAACATAGAGATGGTAGAGATTTTATGCCCGGGATTCCTTTAAAACCAAACTTTATTGCAAATCTTCCTCATTGTACTACTCATCGCTATATGAAAACTGTGATTCCAAAAGTTAAATCCAAATGGGTTAAGAAAGATGATTTAAGTACTTAAATGAGGAGTATCGAAATTTCAAACTAATTTTGTTTTTAGTTTGTTTTAGTTTATTTGTTAGTACATTTTATTTGTATATTATGTCGTACAAACTCTTATTTTGTAGGATTCTTCCCTACCCTTTGAACCTTTGAGACAAACAGGGGGAGAGTTTGAGACTCTTTTAGTATTATATTTTACAATGTTTTGAGTCTTTTAGGAATGCTTGTGTTTAGTTGAGGTATGTACTCTTCTACTTTTAATATGACTATTATTGTTAGTAGAGCTTTGTAATCTTTTGTTTTTAGGACTCATGTGTATAGTCGAGTTATGTAATTTGTCGTTTGTTTGTTTTTTAGTCTCGATTTTTGTTTGTCTCAAAATTGGCCAAAGGCGGAGATTTAAAATCTCATTCTTCTTGCGTTGGCTCAATCTTGAGACAAACAATTTTTATTTATGTCCTACTGCATTTATTTTTTATTAAAATCTATTTTTTATAACTTAAATCATACTTTCATATATTGATTTAATATATAAATTATTTTTTTATAAAAATAATTTTTGTGGAGTGTACAATTTGTTTTTGTCAAAATATAATTTCTTTTGTATTCTTTTTGTCAACAATTTTTGTATTCTCATAATCCGAGTCTTATATTTTTTTGGTATCTTTTTTATCCTATTTGACTCGTTGGATAAATTTTCTTTAAAAAAAATATTTTCGGAATATTTTTTTGTTGCATAATTTTGTAGTTTCATACTTTTTATTTTTTTATTTATATTTTTTCGAATTGTTTAATTTTTATTTATTTTTTTTGAGTTAGTTTTGTACTCATAATTTTAGGAGTTCTTGGTTTGTGTCAAAACCATCCATCTGTAAATCACAAGATTATTAGGCGTGTGGTTTGTTTTACACCTGACGGTGTTCCTTTTGTCACAAGTGTTTCCCACGCTCTCTCTCCCTAAAAGATTCCCATTTGCCAACATATAGTCTATCTCTCTCTTTTTTTGTTTCACATGCCCAACACACATGTTCTCTCCCATTCTTTGTTGTCTCTCTCTGTTGAAGCAGCAACAACTAATTAAATGCAGAATTAAAAATTAGGAACGAAATTAGCCAATTAGGAGCTGCTAGACCGAGACAGAAATAATATGAGAAATTCGGAACTGGATAGTCTAAAACGATGGCTGAGTCGCGGATAATGTCGCTCTCTTTAAGGTGTTTCGCGGCTCTGCCCAAAGTGTGCTGACAGTCTCGAAGCTCCGCCACCCCCAGGAAAAAACAGCCTCCAAAATCAGAAAATACGGATCGATAAAGCATAAAAATCAACCCGGTCTGTGTACACCCATTTTTTATAATTGCTCGATTATAACAATATAATTAATCTGTAAAACGAGATTAATTATTCTGGGGAAAAAAAATTCGGAACTGTATCAATGGTGGAAGATGAACTGTATGGAATTTTTCTTGCGTTGGAACTATATTGAAAACGGAGGTCTCAACCTCCTTTTATGCAAAAAAGAAATTAACGTTAGTGGGCAAAAACGTGGAGAAAAAATAGGAAACGTGGGTGGAAAAATTAAATAGTAAAAGGCCCACGTTTTTTCGGAATTAATTACCGTTAAAAATTAATTTTTAAAGCCCCAAACCATTAATTTGTTTGTCCAAAAAATAATTTCTTGATGAGCCCAAGACCCAAGACCCAGGACCCGGACACGAGCACGGGCCGGACGGACGACGGCGGCGGCGCGCACGCGTGTGTGACTTGGCCCAATAAGTCCCTCACCCATACACACAAAATATCTAATGCCCAAAGGGCTTGCCCATTAGTCCCACAAAAATTGTAAAAATACCACTTCAATTTTAAGCTCCAAACCGATGCGGGACTAACTAAAATAAAACTTTTCCCTTTTCAATGTTTTGCACCAAAAAGTTAATAGCTTTAGAAAAGTTGTTCTGACAATCCCCCACTTGCAAAATTTGAAAACATTTTATCGAGCAATGATCGATAGAATTGTGCATAAGCAAAGGTGTCTTTCGACTTGAACCTTACGTAGTAAAGATGATTCAGAATATACTAGAGTAACCGTTGTTTTGAACTCTATCTCTGACAACATCCCACACACAACCCTACTTGGATGTAATTCTAATATCTAGCACGTTACGGCCATGTGCTTCTATCCCAGTATAGTGAACGCTTTAGGAATTTGCCCAAAATATCCATAGGAAGTGGCCACACTTTCACATTCACATAGGTGAGTCTATCAAGAATACTCCTGTAACTAAGTACCCCACTCAAAATATAGCTATATATCACATTAAGAGTTATAATAACTCATCCTTAACTCGCTTCAGGATATCATGCTCCATAGGGATGGACTTGGAGTAAAACTTCATTCTATATTAATTAATTATAGCATGATTCAACCCATATCACTTGTGATTTATTATTACCCTTTGAACATATTTCTTCGGATCTCCAGTCTATATGTTGGGTTACCATCACAAATGACTCATTTATCCAAGGCTTTAGTCCCATCCCTTTCGAGGTGTTCCACACCTTCTCCCTAGCTAGTGCTTTCGTCAAAGGACCAGCTAAGTATTGTTCAGACCATATATGATCCACCCTCATAACACCCATAGAGATATATTCTCTAACAGTACTATGCTTACGACGTATTTTTCATTTCTTACCGTTATAATAACAGTTCTCAACTTTTGCAATAGCCGCGGTACTATCACAATGAATCAAAACGGCTAGTATCGGTCTTTCCCATAATAGGACATCTGATAGGAGGTTTCTTAACCATCCTGCCTCTTCAATAGCAGTAGCTAGTGCTATCATCTCATACTCCATAGTGGATTGAGCCAAAATTGTTTGTTTCTTAGATTTCTAAAAAACTGCACCACCAGCGATGCTAAATATATATCCACTAGTAACCTTAGAATCATCAGATAGGGTATTCCAATCAGCATCACTAAATCCTTCAAGGACAACGGGATGCTTATCATAGTGTAATCTGAGGTTCATCGTCCTTTTAAGGTACCACATGACCCTCTCAATAGCATGCCAATGCTCCATACCAGGTCTACTGGTAAATCTACATAGTACTCCCACAGCATAAGCTATGTCAGGTCTAGTGCAATCTGAAGCATATTTTAAGCTACCTATAATGCTTGCATAAGCATTTTGATTTATACTATCGCCAGTGTTATTAAATTACTTTACACTAGGATAATGGAGTACTAGCAGGTTTACAGTCAAAGTAATTATATTTCTTTATAACTTTCTCAAAGTAATGAGATTGATCCAAAGAAAGTCCTTTTTCTGACCTAGTAATATTAATTCCTAATATTACACTAGCTTCACCCAAATCCTTCATATCAAAATTGGCACATAATAATGATTTAACATTTTCTACGGCATGAATATTCGAACCAAATATAAGCAAGTCATCAACATAAAGACATATGATAGTGTACATGTTCTCCACATATTTATAATAAATGCATTTGTCACTTTCATTAATTTTAAACTCATTAGAGATGACTAAGCTATCAAATTTATCATGCCATTTTTTAGGTGCCTGTTTGAGTCCATAAAGGGATTTATCTAATTTACATACTTTATTTTCTTGACCGTGTATAATAAAACCTTTAGGTTGATCCATATAAATCTCTTCTCTAATTCTCCATTTAAAAATGTCGTTTTAACTGCCATTTGGTGGACAATTAAATCATTTAAGGCATCTATAGCAAATAGTACACATATAGACGTTATTCTAGTCACAGGTGAAAATGTATCGAAGAAGTCTACATTTTCTCTTTGTCTAAAACCTTTAGCAACAAGACGTGCCATATATTTTTCAACAGTGCCATCAGGTTTTAATTTCTTTTTAAGAATCCATTTACACCCAATCGTTTTACACCCAGGAAGAAGGTCCACTAAATGCCAAGTTTTATCTGTTTCCAATGAATCCATTTCATCATTAATAGCCTCTTTCCATAAATCGGCATCTAAAGAAGATAAGGCTTCTTGAATAGTGTTAGGATCCTCCTCTAAAGTGTAAGCATAAAAGTCGAGAACCAAATCTTTTTCCACACGAGCCCTTTTACTTTTTCCAAGTTCTAAAACGGATTCATTATTTTCTTTATTTTTATTTAAAGAAATATTAGTGGATGACTCGCCTCCACTATTTCTCAATTTAAAAGGAAATTTATCTTCATAAAAATCTGCGTCATTTGATTCAATAATTATTTGATTTTTCAAGTCATAAAATCGGTATACTTTGCTATTAATAGCATATCCTATAAAAACGCACTCGTATGATCTACTAGCCAATTTAGACCTTTTAGGGTCGGGTATATGTACATAGGCTAAGCACCCCCACGTTCTAAAGTATGACACGTTGGGCTTAATATTTTTTCATATTTCATAAGGAGATATTTTCATTTTAGTCTTAGGAATTCTATTAAGCACGTGACACATAGTCCAAATAATTTCACCCCACCAATGTGAGGCAGCCCCTGAATTTAATAAAATAGCAACAACTAATTCAGTTAATGTCCTATTTTTTCTTTCGGCGTTACCGTTCATTTCGGTCAAATAAGGGGCAGTTTTTTGGTGAATAATACCGTGGATTTTATAAAATTCAATAAATGGTCCAGAATAATATTCAGTGCCTCTATCATTACGTAACCTTTTAATTTTTCGATTAAATTGATTTTCAATTTCATTTAGGAAAATTTTAAACATGTCAAATGCTTCACTTTTATTTTTCATTAAATACACAAATGAATAATCGGAACAATCATCAACAAAAGTTATAAATAACGTTTGCCATTTCTAGTTGTGACACCATCCAATTCACAAATATCTGAATGAATTAAATCAAGCGGTTCAGATTCTCTAAAAACAGATTTATGTGGTGTCTTAGTGATTTTTGCTTGACTACACCATTCACATTTGTCAAAATCATTTAATGATAATTCTGGAATTAATCCTAAAGTGATCTATTTTTAACAAGTCGTTTATTAACATGACAAAGCCTAGCATGCCAAACATTAAATGAACAAGTAATGTAAGTAAAAGGAGAAATTTTATTAGCATCAACATTCAACTTAAACATCCCATTAGTGGCATAACCCTTGCCTACAAAAATTCCATTTTTGGTCAAAGTAAATAAATCAACACCAATAGTTTGAGTAAAGCCAACTTTGTTGAGAAGATAGCCCGAAACCAAACTTTTCCTTATCTCGGGAGTGTGAAGAACATCTTTGAGGATAACAGTCTTTCCCGAAGTGAACTTTAATTCCACATTTCCAATACAAGCAACCTTAGTGGAGTTAGAATCACCCAACAACACCTTCTTATCTACAGTCTCAGAATAAGTCTTAAACATAGTATGGTCACAACAGATATGGAAGGAAGCGCCAGTGTCCAACCACACCCCTTCGGCACCGCTAACCATGTTGATTTCTGAAATCATAGCACATAGGTCATCTTCGGTCAAATTCGCTTGTGCTTGTGGTACATTGCGACATTTGCGAGCCATATGGCCGGGCTTGCCACACTTGAAACAGAGAAACTGTCCCGAGTGGCTAGACTGTCCATTTCCATGGTTCTTATTCTTATTCTGAGTTCGAGTCTGATTTTTAAAATTTTGGCTGTGGCTCTCTTTCTGATTTTTCATATTTTTTCCGATTGCCTTTAAAACAACTGGAATGTGGTTCTTTTTCTGATTTTTGTTGTTAGACACAACAAGAATTTCATCTTTATAGTCCTGTTTTCGGGATTCCTCCTCAATTCTAAATTTAGTAATAAGTGCCTTTAGTGAAAATTCTTTAGACTTATGCCTCAAAACATTTTTAAACTCTTTGAACAGTGGAGGCAATTTATCAATAGTTACAGCCACCTAAAATTGCTCATCTAACGGCATGCCCTCGGAAATAATTTCATGGGCAATCATTTGCAAATCATGGGTTTGAGCAACAACATATTTGTTATCCATCATTTGAAATTTCAAATAACGGCTGACGGCATATTTTTTAGCACCCGCCTCCTATGTGTCGTATTTTTTAAAAAGTGCATCCCAAACATCTTTTACAGTTTTATAATTGGCATAATAGTCATAAAGTTCATCACTTAGAGCATTCAAAATATAGTTCTTGCACATAAAATCATTTTCCTCCCAAGTTCTAATTGTTTTGCTTTCCTCAACAGTAGGTGGATTATTTACTACGGGTTTGTCAAATTGAACACATGATGCGACTTTTTTCGTAGTTAAATAAAATAGAAATTTTTTGCTCCAACGTTTAAAATGGGTGCCTTCATATTTGAAAGGCTTGTTAAGGTTGTTAGAGTTAATTTCGTCCATGGCAGAATAGTTAACACCTTAAAATTGTTGTAGCAGCAACAACTAATTAAATGCATAATTAAAAATTAGGAACGAAATTACCCAATTAGGAGCTGATAAACCGAGACAGAAATAATATGAGAAATTCGGAACTGGACAGTCTAAAATGATGGCTGAGTCGCTGAAAATGTCGCTCTCTTTAAGGTGTTTCGCGGCTCTGCCCAAAGTGTGCTGATAGTCTCGAAGACCCGCCACCCCCAGGATAAAACAACCTCCAAAATCAGAAAATACGGATCGATAAAGCACAAAAATCAACCCGGTATGTGTACACCCATTCTTTATAATTGCTCGATTCTAACAATATAATTAATCTGTAAAATGATTTTAATTATTCTGGGGAAAACAATTTGGAACTGTATCAATGGTGGAAGATGAACTGTATGGAATTGTGACAACCCGCTCACCAAAATAAGGGGTGGCCATCCCAATACTCCAATATAACAGGAGTCCCCGATGGAATCATTCTCAGTATCAAAATAAAATATAGAGTATCCAGGATAACCACCCAAAATTTCAGAAAACGGGTTGCCAAAAATTTTGTTTTAAAGTTAAAGAAAGAATTTAAACAACCCAAATCCTGAAAAGATAGGGGAAACCCCAAAACATATATAGATAATAACAACAAGAATACAATAAAAAGACAGAATATGTTACCGGTCACAATCTTTATAACAACATTTAAACAAACTCATTAATTTATACAATACATTTCATTAGACATTTACAAAAGCTTGGGCCTCTCGCCCGAGTAAAGAGACCCGATCATAGCTAGAATACAAAAATGAAAATGTCTATACCAAATGTATCCCGTAATACCCGCAATGCATCACGGCTCGCCGAGGACATCGAAATAAGAATTCAAATCAGGCATCCTTGCGATGGAGTACCTGAGCGGAGACAAGATGCATATGCAACAAGAAATGTAAACGGGCCAGGGCCCGGTTCTATACGATTACCAGATGAATAAAGAGTATGACAGTTATGAATAATAAATCACGAAGAAAGAGAAATAAGGAGCTACCTACACAGTTTAAAACATAAGCTAAGCAGAAAATAAAATGAATAACATTAATCTAAACCTTATCATGCGCACCATTTATTTCATATATCCTTTCCTTAATAGGAAACATATACATATATTCATAATCTTATGCTCTTTATGACAATTTTATCTCAATTTTACCTTTTGTAAAAATCCTTTCCTTATCAGGAAAATAATCATTTTCAAATGCTCTTTGTGGCATTTATATGTGCTCTTTGTGGCACTTCAGCATGCTCTTTATGGCATATACAATCCATCAAGTCCCACTTGATGATGAATAGTTATATTTATATACATATAACGATTCTAAGACCGCCCGTCCGGGTTTCCCCACTGTGCGCGCCCCTAAATGACCATCATCTTCCAGGGCCTATCATAAGACAACCTGGGCACCTATATCGCAAGACGTCGGGAAGCGGCCATGTGCCTGCGGGATAGTCAAGACCACACCCGGAATCCCCTACCCATTACAGAAAAATATACAACAATAAGCGCTCACATGGCTTATGGACTATATCCACCCTGCGTTAATTTGTCAGGGGGCATCGCCTCATGCACGAACTTCCCTTATGATGTCATTTAGAGAGGTGTGTTTAAACCATTTTATTTATCATTTTCAAAATCAAGTAAATTATCATTTACCAGTTTCATGATTAAGTAAATTATCATTTACCGTCATCATTGCCATTTCCATATGTATGTTTCATTTTATCCGAAACCAGTATCATTTACTTTTTGTAAATAATATAACTTATTATCCGGAGCCATACGTATATCATAACGATATTACAACCTCGATGAATAAATGAACTATCAATTTATTCTCCCAATATTTACTTGTGAAGTTATTATAAACCATCAAGACTAACACATCTAAATGGAGCTTCTAAGGTCTCCCGAACATAAAACTACAACCCTTAGTTTAATAGTAATCAACTAGAAGAAAGAATGCCCTAACTTCAATTGGCATATCCCCGGAAAAGTTCCCACCTATCCTATTTCTAATGTAGGGTGGATAACTAATTCGTCTAGAACTCTAAAACTCTAAATTTACTTCATTCAAGAAGGTTCCTAGTCCCTATTGAAGAAAATAAATCTAGGAAACAAAATAAGATTTTAGGATGAAAAACAGGGGACCGGTCGACCGGTCCTGAGACCGCGGTCGACCGCGTCTCCAGATTTTTCCTACAAAGAAAAACAGAAAGCTCAGAATGAAGCGGCCGGTCGACCGGTCAAGGAACCGCGGTCGACCGCGCTCAAAATTTATGCCTTTGTAGGAAAGCAGTAAGCCCTCCCGCAAAGGCCCGGTCGACCGGTTGTAGCAGCCTAGGGTTATTCCTTCTTCCAAAATTTAACCCAAGTGAAAATTTCACTTTTCCCAAATCCTAAATCTCTTCTATTTTGAACTCAACCAACAATATTTATCTACCCAAAGATTATCCTACATGATTTATAACCATTATAATTCACAATTTATTTATCAACAACACTAAAATTAGGGTTTAATTCCCATGAATTCCATTATTGATCTCAAAATGAATATACATAATTATCATACAAATTAGTCATCTTAAATCACATATTAGCAAGTAGAAAACTTGCCTTAGGGTTGCAAAATTCAGATTTCTTTGACTAGTAGCAACAATCCATCTTCAATCTTCATTTTTCTCTTCTTTCTCCTCTTTTCTCCCAAGATTTCTTCCTCTCTCTCTTCTCTCTATGTTTAAGATACAAAATAGGGAATTAAGAGATTTAGAAGGTTAAAAAAAATCGGGGCTTAACATAAGTCTCACAACTTAAGTGGTTAATACCACTTTAAAATGACTCGCAAATACGCATATAAGCTAAAACCAGGTAAAAGTGCCCGAAATACAAAAATACAATATGGCACTTATTTTGACTGTCTCGCACCTTCCGAGACTAACTACACCCTCTAAACTGGCATCCGACAAATTTAATAAATTATTTTCAGTTCCAATTTTATTTAAACCATAATGTCATTTAAAATACATGACACAATAAAATATGCCACCTGATGATATTTACTTTCACATACAGTAAATATGCATCAATCTAGTAAATATTAACTTTCAATTCATTCAATTAATATTTACTCTAGTCCCCACATTTTATATAATTACCTTATGCGGTAAAATTAGTATAAAATGAGGCCTCCCAGAATCGAGGGTTGTTACAGGAATTTTTCTTGTGTTGGAACTATATTGAAAATGGAGGTCTCAACCTCCTTTTATGCAAAAAAGAATTTAACGTTAGTGGGCAAAAACGTGGAGAGAAAACGGGAAACGTGGGTGGAAAAATTCAACAGTAAAAGGCCCACGTTTTTTCGAAATTAATTACCGTTAAAAATTAATTTTTAAAGACCAAAACCGTTAATTTATTTGTCCAAAAAATTATTTCTTAATGAGCCCAAGACCCCGGACACGGGTCAGGCCGGACGAACGGCGGCGTGCGCGCGTGTGTGACTTGGCCCAATAAGTCCCCCACCCATACACACAAAACATCTAATTCCCAAAGAGCTTGCCCATTAGTCCCACAAAAATTGTAAAAATACCACTTCAATTTTAAGCTCCAAACCGATGTGGGACTAACCAAAACAACACTTTGCCCTTTTCAATGTTTTGCACCAAAAAGTTAACAGCTTTAGAAAAGTTGTTCTAACACTCTCTAAAAGAGAGCTTTAACTGTCATCATTTTTTTATTATTTTTTTGGGTAGAGCTATTAGCACTCCACCCTTTTCTTCTCACACTCCAAAATTTTTTATAGTTGCAAATCTACCCTCATCTCTCTCATTATCTCCAAGTAAAATATAAACATCCATCTCCTTCCTAATTCAACCATTATTTTTTTTTTCAACAAATATTACTAAAAATTTGCATAAATATCAACATTTGAACAAAAATATTTTAGAAATAATTTATAAAATTAAATATTTCCACGAAGTATAAAAAAGTAGCAAAAATAAAAAAATTATGAATAAATGATCCCAACAAATAAAAAAAGCGGCAAAAGTAAAAAAGAATCCCAAAAAATAAAAAAGCAGAAACACGAACCATATAAAATGGGACTTGACAATAAATCATATTTTTTTACCTAACATGAACACAAACCAATTAAAACGCAATTAAAAGAAAAATATTTTTTTATCTAACATGAACGCGACGAAATTAAAATGCGACACAATACATAATCTTTTTTTTTACGAAACACAAATATCGCCAACTAAAAGCGACACAACATGATTTTTTTCAAACACAAATAATATTTTTTTTTACCAAATACAAACATAATTTTTTTACCGAGGATAAACACAAAATATGTTGTGTATTGTGTCTCATTTTAATTTTGTTTATATTTAGTAAAAAAAATTATTATTTGTGTTTGGAAATAAAATTCGTCTTGTATCGCTTTTACTTGCCCGTATTTGTGTTTTGTAAAAAAATATTTCGTATCGTATTGCATTTTTACTCCGTCGTGTTTCCGTTTTTGTAAATAAATTAAAATAATATTTCGTGTCATTTCGACTTGGCCATATTATGAATGCGTTGAAAATAAAAAGGGCACGACATGACACGGAATCTTATTTTTACCTAATAAAAATGACACAACGCATCACGACCAAAATAAAACGAGACACGACACGTGATAAAAAATTATTTTTGTGACGTGTCGTGTCTCGTTTTATTTTGGTCGCGTTCGTATTTGGTTTAAAAATAATAATATATTTTGTAACATGTCGCTTTTAACCGGGGTTGTGTTCATGTTAGGTAAAAAATTTATTTCATGATGTGTCGTGTCATTTTTATTAGGTAAAAATAAGATTCCGTATCATGTTGTGCCTTTTTTATTTTCAACGCATTCATAATATATTCTCATATGAAAATATTATAAATTTATAATTTGTAGGATGAGTTATTGTATCCTTTCCTCTTTAGGAAAATTTGTTCAAAATTGATTAACATTTATTCACTGCACAACATCGCATGTGGATAAAAGTTTTCTATTAGAGAGGAAAAAAGGTAGTTATGGCATTTGCATATAATGATTGATTGAAATGGAGTGATAAAAGACTTTTTGGAGTGTCAATAGAGGTACCCATTTTTTTGGGTCACTCTCTCTCTCTCTCAAAAGGAACCCAGCTGCCAACATTTAAAAACGACCATTTTTCCATTTCTCTCTCTCTCTCTCTCTCTCTCTCTCTCTCTCTCTCTCTCTCTCTCTCTCTCTCTCTCTCTCTCTACCGATATACCATTTTCTCTTTGAGAGATTTTTCCATACCTCCTAACTCCTACAAAATCACACATATATATATCTTTGAAGGATTTTTTGGAATTATTTGTTTCCGACCGGTGGTTCGTCTTTTCGGATTGCAATTTTTTTCGGTGAGTCAATTTCTGGTGGCCTTCCCAGTGGTGACGTGTGGGTATTTTTCGGCGGTAGTTTTTTTGGTGATAGTTCCGGTGTACAAGCTTTGGAGATTGGAGTTTTTTTTTGGGCCGGTTTGGTGTAGTTCCGGTTGGGATCTGCATTTTTTTTGGTAACACCTCTATCATTTATATATCTATTTAATAAGTTACAAGAATAAGAGGATTTTTTTTTTACTGTTCATAAGTTGGAAACATAATTAATGGTTAGGATGAGTGCCAACAATGCAAGAAATGAAGGGTTTAGATGAAATTTAATCAAGAGAACATCTTATTGGGAAAGAAACTCTCGAGACATTTATACGCTATCAGAGCTATCAGAGAGGTCAATCCATCTGACATTTTCATTAATTCAAACTCTCTCTCTTACTCTTTCTTTCCCACTCCCCAAAGCATAACCCTCCCCAAAGCACAACCCGTTACAAAAAATTTGAGAATTCTCTCTCATCCAAGAAAATATCCTCCCCTCTCATTCTCTACCTCTCTCCCCCTCCCCATGCTGCCTCAACTTCCCTCTCTCCATCACCCCTTCTACGCCTGCTGCCTCAGCTCCCCACCACCTAACTCTCACGCCGCCGCCCTTCTAGATGCACCGCCCAACTCTTACATCGCCGCCCTTCCAGTTGCATCGCCACCCATTTCACATTTGTCAGTTCACCCATTTCACATTTCACGCCGCCGCCCTTTTTTTATTTGGATTCACTAATATATATGCTCATTATTAGAGTTTTATTTAGCATTAAGGGTAGTTTAGTATTTTCCCTTTTATTTCATTTTTAGATGGTTGTAGTAGGATATATATTCTCTCTTCTTCTTTTCATTTGTATTATATTCTAGTTCTTGTCAAGATGAAACCCTAGCCCCTCTTTTTCTCTTTTCCATTTGATTGTAGATCTTTGATATATTATCATGGTATCAGAGCAGGATCAAAGCTTAATCTCATCAACACAGTCCGCGGATTAATTGTTCGCTCGACTGCTTTGAAGGTAATTATGGTCGTTTTCCTCCTATTTGTTCGATTAATTGTTTAGTTCGTTCGATTTGGTTCTGTTTAGGTACTATTTGATTGTTTATTTTCGCAATGGCTGGTAAAAGAGATGATTCGCAGCAATCAATTAGTGCCAAATTATATGGAAAAAATTGTACGTATTAGAGTTATGTTATGAAGAATTTTTTGAAAGGGAAGAAGCTTTGGGGTTACATTAATGGCGATTTGAGTAAGCCTAACGATAAGACGAACGTTGAAAAATACGCAGAGTTGTTGGATGTTTGGGAGGCAAACAACTCGAAAATCATCATTTGGATCAACAACTCCGTTGCACCTTCATATAGGTATGTAGTTGTCTTAGTATGATTATGCAAAGGACGTTTGGGATCATTTGGGCAGATTGTATACCCAATCTAATTTCGCAAAAAGGTACCAGTTGGAGTGCGATATTCGGGCTCTTGAGCAAAAAAAATTGAGTATTCAGGAGTTCTATTCTGCTATGACGGATCTATGGGATCAGTTGGCTCTCACAGAGTCGGCTGAATTACGGCCTTTGCACCATATGTTGCCAATAGGGAGGAACAACGTCTGGTTCAGTTTCTGATGGCATTGCATGATGATTTTGAGGGTCTTCGTGGGTCGATTCTTCATTGTAGCCCACTTCCAACTGTTGATTCTGTTGTTCACGAGTTGTTAGCCGAGGAGATTCGTCTCAAGACTCAGTCAGGGAAGGTAATTTCTTCGGACCCTAATCCATCTATTTTCGCAGCCTCCTCTCGGACAATTTCCAGTAATCAGAACAAGCCTCATTCGAGAGTTTTTAAGTGATGAATGTAGCTACTGTAGGGGGAATGGTCATTGGAAGTCTCAGTGCCCTAAGTTGGGAGCACAACAACAATAATCAAATAGTCGACCACCTCAGCAGCAGTTTTCTGGATGGAAATCCAATAACCAATCTCAGCAGCGTTCATATAGGCCTTCACAGCCTAATATTGCAGCAGTTGTACCGCCATCAAACTCATTTGCATTAGGTTCTTCATCATTAACTTCATCCATATCTTCTCTTGCTGAGCAGTTTCAAAAGTTTCTTGCCACACAGCCTCACGCCATGTCCATCTCTTCACCAGGTAAGTCCTCAAGTATTTGGATTCTAGACGTCGGCGCTTCTAGTCACATGTCACCACATTTGTCCTCTTTTGGTTCTTTTTGTCCCACTTCTTCTTTGCACGTTATAACTGCTGATGGTACTCCCATTCCCTCAACGGGTGTTGGGACTATTGACTCACCCAACTTATCTCTCTCTAATGTTTACCACATTCCTAAGCTTACAATGAATCTTATCTCTGTTGGTCAACTATGTGATGTCGGTTACTCAGTTTCCTTTTCTTCTACCTTTTGTCATGTGCAGGATCCATAGTCTCAGAAGGTGATTGGGACAGGCCGTAGGCAGGGGGGATTGTACATCATGGAGAAACTCAATGTACCAATGGTTGTAGCTTCCAATGTTGACTTGTCATCATTTCGTTTGAGTTCAGATTCGTCTATCTTTTATTTATGGCACTCTCGTCTTGGTCATGTCTCAGGGTCACGATTAAAATATTTGACTTCTACAGGAAAATTAGGAAATTTGCATTGTCATGATATCTCTGATTGTAGCGGTTGTAAACTTGCAAAATTTTCAGCTTTACCGTTTAATAGAAGTATTTCATCTACTTTTGCACCCTTTGATCTTATTCATTCTGATGTGTGGGGGCCGTCTCCTATTATTACAAGAGGAGGGTCTAGATATTATGTCTCCTTTATTTATGATTATACGCGTCACTGTTGGATTTTTCTCTTGCAACGACGTTCGAATATTTTTTATATTTATAATAAATTTCGTGCCTTTGTCAAAACTCAACATTCTACTATTATAAAATGTGTTATATGCGATTAGGGTGGGGAATATACTTCTCAAAATTTCGGTGAGTTGCTTGATTTAGATGGAACTATTCACCAATCATCTTGTACTGACATTCCTGACCAAAATGGTGTTGTTGAAAGGAAACATCGGCACATTATTGAAACTGCTCGCTCTATTTTATTATCCGCATATGTCCCTAGTGAGTTTTGGGGAGAGGTTGTACTTACTGCTGTCAATCTGATTAATAAGATTTCGACCTCTCATTGCTCAGGTTTGTCACCTATTGAAAATTTGTATGGGTGTGCCCCTGATTATTCTTCCTTAAAGGTGTTTGGTTGTACTTGTTTTGTTCTTCGACCTCATGTGGAACGTACCAAATTATCTCCAAAGTCAGCTATTTGTGTCTTTCTTGGTTATGGTGAGGAACAAAAGGGATATCGTTGTTATGATCCAGTTACAAAAAATTATATGTTTCTCAGCATGTTGTGTTTCTTGAGCATATTCCTTTCTTTTCTATTCCTGATAGCCCTCATGAACTCACTAAATCTGATCTCGTTAATATTGATCCGTTCTCTGATAATGATGAGAGTGTGCCATCTAAAGTAACTTGCACCACCGATAGTGTGCCACCCCATGTTGCTCCTGTTCTTATTATTTCTACTGATGTAGTTACTTTGCCATCCGATGTTCCTGATGCTCCCCCTTCTCGTGTTGCCGCCCAAGCACCTGCTGAAACGGTGGAACCTCCTTCTCGCTATCCAAAATGTCCACGTAAGTCCACTCAATCACCATATTTTGTTTATTTTTGTTATTCGGATTCTTTTTCTTCATTTTTATCCTCTGTTCACTGCCTCTCTGAGCCTTTGTCTTACAAAGAGGCAGTTCTTGATCCTCTTTGGCAACAGGCTATGGCTGAGGAACTCTCTTCTTTGCATCAGATAGATACTTGGAGTTTGGTCCCCGAATCTGCTGGTAAGCGGATAATTGGATCTCGTTGGGTATATAAAATCAAAACTAGGTTAGATAGGTCAATTGAGCGGTACAAAGCAAGATTGGTTACTCAGGGTTTTTCTCAGCAATATGGTATAGATTATGACGAAACCTTTGCTCCTGTTGCGAAATTGACTACTATTCGTACTCTTATTGCTGTTGCATCTGTACGTTAGTGGCATATATCGCAAATGGATGTTAAAAACGCGTTCTTGAACGGTGATCTTCATGAGGAGGTTTATATGACTCCTCCTATGGGTGTTCCACATGGTCCTAGTGAAGTTTGTAGGCTTAAGAAAGCCTTATATGGTCTCAAACAGTCACCACGGAATTGGTTTGAGAAGTTTTCTGCAGTGATTACCTCTCTTGGGTTCATTCCAAGTGAGAATGATTCAGCTCTCTTTATCAGTGAACCTCGGGTGGTCTTATTCTGGTCTCTTTGTATGTTGATGATATGATTATTACTGGGGATGATGTTGGTGGAATTACAGCGTTGAAGTCTGAATTATCTCGTTGTTTTGAGATGAAGGATTTGGGGCCTCTACGTTACTTTTTGGGTTTTGAGGTAGCTCATTCTCTAAAGGGTTATCTTCTCTCATAATCTAAGTACATCGAGGACATTTTTTAGCGTGCCCGCCTCACTGATACTAAGATTGTTGATACCCCTCTAGAGCTTAATGTTCATTTTTCCCCGTATGATGGTGTTCTTTTGCCTGATCCCACCTTATATTGCACTATTGTGGGCAGCTTGGTTTATCTCACTATTACTCGTCCAGATATAGCTCATGCGGTCCATGTTGGTAGTCAGTTTGTTACTGCTCCTACTACAGTTCATTGGGCAGCTGTTCATCGTATATTGCGATACTTGAGAGGCACTCGATGCCAGAGTCTTTTACTTCCTTCATCTTCTTCTTTGGAGCTGCGTGCATACTCTGATGCTGATTGGGCCGATGATCCTACAGATCGCAAATCAGTTACTGGATTTTGTGTGTTTCTGGGTGATTCTATTGTTTCTTGGAAGAGCAAAAAGCAAGTTGTTATTTATGTTTCTTCCACGGAAGTCGAGTATCGCGCTATGTCTTCGACCACTAGCGAGGTTGTTTGGCTACGTCGGTTACTTGCAGATATGGGTGTCTCTCTTTCTCAGCCTACTCCTATGTACTGTGATAATAAGAGTGCTATTCAGATTGCTCACAATTCGATTTTTCATGAGAGGACTAAGCACATCGAGATTGATTGTCATATCACTCGTCATCATCTTACGCATGGCGCCATCTCTTTGCCTTTTGTTCCTTCTTCCGCGCAGATAGCTGATTTGTTTACGAAGTCTCATCCAGTTCAGCATTTTTGTTTTTTGGTTGGCAAACTCTCAATGCTTCTCGCTGCAGCATCGTGAGTTTGAGGGGGGATATTAGAGTTTTATTTAGCATTAAGGGTAGTTTAGTATTTTCCCTTTTATTTCATTTTTAGGTGGTTGTAGTAGGACATATATTCTCTCTTCTTCTTTTCATTTGTATTGTATTCTAGTTCTTGTCAAGACGAAACCCTAGCCTCTCTTTTTCTCTTTTCCATTTGATTGTAGATCTTTGATATATTATCACTCATTAGTTTCTTTTACGGTATATCTTTAATGCACAATAGAGATCATTTTATCATGATCTTTATTGATTTATATTCCTCTATTGTTTATAATTCTTTTTTTAGTTTAGATTTATCTTTTCTATTTTTTTCTCATATTCTATTTAGTTGAAATTTCTATTTTTACTTTGCAGGTCATGGATCGTGGCCATTTTTGTTCGACGTCTTGCTTTTGAAATAATATATAAATGAAACTACAATAGAATTCATTTGTATCTGATTTGGTTTTTGTATGTTCGATTTAACGTTTTTGTTTGAAAATAGGCATTTATGGCTATAAATTTGTATTTTTGTTGAAAAAAGTTGTAATTTTGGCTTTGACAGGAGATATTCAAAACCCATTCTCTGTCAAAGAACCCTATAGGTATATAATACTCTCTCTCTCTCCTCCCCTCAAGTTTCTCACTTTTGGTTTCTATTCCATATTTATAATTTTTATTTGGTTTGAACATTTTTGTTTAGGGTTCATTTAGGGTTCTCCATACTATTTTTTTCGTATCTTAACAGGGTAATGTCACGGTATGTGAAGGTTCTTGAAAGGTTATTTGGGGTTTAAAGTTTCACTCTCTATTCTATCTCTGCGTATATGTGTCCCAGAATTTCTGGTAGATGATTTATATATTTTCTTTTGCTTGAGGGTTGTTTTTTAACCCTGGTATGTTTTTTGCCTTAAATTATTGTGTATACATTTAAAATATATGGTCTTCTCACCCAAATCAGTTTGAAAAACATTTTGTGTTAACCTCATCTTCTTCATACAATCTAGGACCAGGACTATACTTTGGTTTTGAGTTTTTTTATTTGGTTCAATACTTTTATTCTGGGTATTAATTCGATTTTTTGCAGGTTATATGCCACATGGGTCATACTTTTATTGCAGGTTATAATTTGATTCTGAGTATTATATGCTACTTTTATTGCCGGTTAGATGCTACATGAGTTTTTTTTCCAGGTGATTTTTTGTAGGTTATACTTTTATTTTGGGTACTATATGCTACATACGTGGTAAGCATTTTATTTTCTTAGTGTCTTTTTGTTTGAGTTTGTTAAGTTTGTATTGTGTGTTTAACAAATTTGTTAAGAAAGCTTCTTTTTTAAACACACAAGCTTTGCTTATTTTGCGCCTGAAGATTACTTTTTATTCTATGTTTTTTCAGGGTCTTTTTCACACATGTATTAAGAGGTTCAATTTTTAGGTGGTACATAATCGGCCCCTTCATGGATTTTTCGTTTTCTTCCTTTTTTTTCTTCCATTCCGTGTTTGACAATGGATTTTTTCAAACTTTTCAATTTTGTAATCTGTTCTTTTTTTTGTATTGAAAAATATTGTTATTAAAAATATAGTTATTAAAGATCAGATTGTTACAAATGATATTATTTGGTCATAGTGATATTATATTACCCACTGTAATTTTTTCATCCATTCTGTGTTTGAGAAAATGTTAAATCTGCATATTTTGTTACCAAGCGTTATCGTAAATATAAAGTTCCACAGTAAAAGATCCAACCTATCAACATAAAAAATTTGGTGGAAGACCTAACTTGTCAACTATTGGGTAAAAGCCTACTAGAAAGTTGTACTTTTAAAAAGAGCACACTATTCCTGCATCATGCTCTAGAAACCAAGTCCTGTAATAAAGTTGTACCACACAAGACACAACTACAAATGGCTTTGAAAAAATCATCACTTTAAAATAGGGGTGCAATTTTTGACACTCCACGATAACCCGACACGAACTCGACACGAAGTTAGCGGGTTAGGGTTGACGATTTCTTGACACGACCCGCCAACACGAATAATAAACGGGTTGGGTTAGTGTCAAACACGTATAACTCGAAAATGACACGAATAGACCCGCTTAACTCGTATTTTACGGAGAATATATTAGATAATTTATATATCTTGGTAGGCATTCTATAAAATTCATGAAGAATCGGATGATAAATTATTTATGTGTTGAAAGAAGTTGAAATTAATTAAATTTAAGTTATTGTAGGCCTATGATTGGTATGATTGGTTAAGAGAGAAGAAAAAAATTATTTTATATTTTACTTAATGGGTTATGCGGGTCAACCCGAACACGACACGATAATAAATAGGTCGGGTTAGTGTTTGCTCATCTGACACGATTAGTTAAATGGATCGGGTTAGGGTTGACTAATACTTGATACGAACCCGACATGACACGACACGAACACGACACGACGCACACGAATTGCCACCCCTACTTTAAAAGGGCAAACAAGGCATGGTACTCTGAAATTAGAAGACTTAATTAAAAAAGACAAGGCATAAATTTAAAAGACATTCATACTTATATTGACAAGATATGCATACTTTTATTTTTAAAAAAAATAACTATATATTCATAGTAATTGGTGGTATATATTCAAAGTCCTTAGGGAAAATTGATATTTTTAATTTTTATACATCTCGAACTAGCCAGAATAAAAGTGACAATAATATCATGTTTTTTCAAATAATATTTTTCATTTCATGAAATAATATTTGAAATAATATTTTATTTCATGAAATAATACTTTTCACCAATCATGGACACTGTCGAAGTAAAAGTGGCACAAAATATTTTTTTTTTAATAGAAGTAATGGATCAAAATAGGCACGACACAATATGACACAAGTAAAATAGGCACAATACAATGTTTTTTAATAAAAAGTAACTATATCAAAGTAAACACGGTAACGTGAAATATTTTTGTTTTCCCTTATCTCAAACACGTCCCTAATAAAAGTAGCACGGTATGATATGAAATGAAATATTATATTTTTGTTGCTTTTAACAAGGTCGTGTTATAGGTATGTTTTATTTATTATTTTAGACAATATTCACAATGTTTTTTTATGGTGTTGACAAGTTATAGACAATATACACAATATTTTTTATAAACTAAAAATGACCTCGGCCAAACTAAACACGACACGACATGAAATATTAATGTTTACCTATCTCGAACACGACCCAATATTTTTTATTACAAATCACGAACACTACCATTTTGCAGGATAGTCCTATGTATAAAGAAGGATATTATGACCAATTTTTTAAAAATTAGACTTTGTTTTGTCGGGAAATGAAATTTTCGCTGTTTTATAATTACGCACTTTGAAAATTTTAATCGTTTCGCGATTATGTACTTTGAAAAATTTTCTTCGTTTCGCGATTATGTACTTTGGAACATTTTAGTATATATATATATATATATATAATGCTCCTGTGCGGACTAGTCCGCATTTTAAGAATGCGGACCTGACATGTGTCACCTAACGGTGCGCCTAGAAATTATCGCCTAAATTATAGGCACACTCTCTCTCTTTTTTGGGCTCACCGCCAGGTGACACATGTCCGGTCCGCATTCTTAAAATGCGGACTAGTCCGCACAAGAGCAGGACTCTCTCTCTCTCTCTCTCTCTCTCTCTCTATATATATATATATATATATATATATATATATATATATATATATATAAAATATAATCTGCTTTATACTTGTATATATATAATGTTTTGTTCTTTGCAAGATCCAATCATTTGGAACGAAGTTTTTTTTTTGTTTCATATGTTATTGTATACCCATTTGTGTGATTCAAAGGTGGTATACAGGTACTTTACCAAACCTCGTCTTTGTTGTTTGCTGTTTAAAACTAAAAGCACTTTAACAAGTTTTAGTTTTTTTTATTTAAGCATCATTTGATTGTTGTTGTTTAGTTATATCTGCTAAAGAAGTCTTTGAAAAAATAAACGTTGACAGTTAGATTATTAGATCAGGTAAACAAGACTTGAGTTCTTAAAGTTTTAATTACACAGGCTATCTTTGAAAAAATAAACGTTCACAAGACTATATGGATTAGGAATCGCACCGCAACAAGAAAAGTAAATTACACAGGCTATTTTTAACGAGGAAAACCTGCGTGCTGGGAAAAGCCTCGGTGAACTTTACTCCACAAAATATATTTTTTTCATTAGAACATAAGTTATTTTACAAAGTACAATGACGCAAAGCGATACCTAAAGCTCAAGTCCGCGTGGATTAGGTCACTGTGGTCAACCCCTTTGTGTAATGAAATAGATCTTCTCCACACCTTCATTCTCAGATGTTGAAGCCAGTAACATCAACGGCAAGGTATCATTGGTCATTTTTGTGAAACTTGCAAAATGATGTATGCAAAAGTGGAATTAGTTATATTCTTTGTGCTATTGATGGACTAAGGTAAACTATAATATTGAGAACAATGCTTGGTGGAAGGCCTTATGCTTTCGTCTTCTTCACATGGTTTCATTGATTTGATCTCTGATCAAGCCTTGGATACATTTCATTGGGCATGGTAATGGATTTGCTCATATTATGCTGTGTCTACTGTAAACTCTTTTCTCTGTTTGTTGGAGAACCCTCTTCCCAACAATGCGATTAAACATCTCCTAGCAATCTCTTTTCAGGGTTTATGAAAAACCACAGCTCCATTTGTTTTCGTATATCCGTATGCATGCATGTATATTATATAATTACATATTCTTTGCTTTATTTGAAGGCCTTTATTTTCTAAAGCCACATTTTTATAATTTCTAGAAAAGCGATCCTCAACAATATTTTTTTAAATACCAAAAATGACTTACGATTTGTATAGCATATGTTTGTTAATATACCCTAATTATTATAATTCGGCCTCAACACAGTAAAGATTTATTATAGATACAAATTCTAATTTGTATATATTTTTGGGTTCGTTTCTACCTTTTTTTTATCATTATTCTTAAAATATGGCTCATAATTTTTTTTACCATTTGTATGTTTTTGTCAGGAAATGAGTTTGGTGTTAAACGTTAAAGGTTTATGCCATATTGATATTAGGAGGTTCACTTTTGTATTATAAACCCTTGGATTGATTTTAGGGTGTATTTGATAATACAAATTTTCCATGGAAAATATAATATATGGAGTCATTTTTCATCTTTTGGATATTTGATAGACAGTTTTATGTGGAATTGGTTTCTTTAAAACAACTCACATAACCACTTTTTTTCACAAAAAGATGGAATTAAAAAACATCCTCCGACCTTGTTATTCATTTTCGAAGGAAAAGAATTCCCACACCAAAAAATTGATAAAAAATCCAAACAAGGAATAAAACCCCAAAAATAATAAAGAAAAAATAACACAGTGAATAAAAAATAGAAAATAAATATTAACCCCAAAATTAATTTTAAAAAACTCAAAAATTTATTAAAAAGTCAGAGATTTATTGATTAAGAAAATAAATAATAGAAAATTAAAAAAATCTCAGAAAATAAAAAACAAAAATAAAAATAAAAACTAAAAATAATGAAAAAATACAGAAAATGAATAAAAAATAGAAAATAAATATTAACCCCAGAATTAATTTAAAAAAACACCCAGAATTTATTAAAAAGATAGAAAATTACTAATTAAGAAAAAATAACAGAAAATAAAAAAAAGCTCAGAAAACAATAAAAATAAATCAATAAAAACCCAAAAATAATGAAAAACAAATGCTAAAAATGAATAAAAAATACAAAATAAATATTAATCCAATAATTAATTTTCAAAAAACCCAGAAATTTATTAATTAAGGAAAAAAATAACAGGAAAATAAAAAAAGATTCGAAAATTAAAAAAAAGATCAATAAAACCCAAAAATAATGAAAAAAAATATAGAAAAGGAGCAAAAAATAGAAAAATTAATATTAACCCCAGAATTAATTTAAAATAAAGGCAGAAATTTATTGCAGAGTCAGAAATTTGTTAATTAAGAAAAGAATAAAAGAAAACAAAAAAAACTGAGATAAATAAAAATCCAAAAATAATGAAAAAAATACAGAAAATGATTAAAAATAGAAAATATGTATTAACCCCATATTTAATTTTTAAAAACCCAAAAGTTTATTAAAAAGTCACAAATTTATTAATTAAGAAAAAAACAGAAAAAAAATGCTCAGAAAATTAAAAAAACGTAAATGAGTAAAAACCCAAAAATAATTAAAAAATGCGAAAAATGAATGAAAAACAGAAAATAAATATTAACCCCAGAATTATTTTAAAATAAAAATCTTCTTAATAAATTAAAAAAAATGGAAATGAATAAAAACCTTAGATAACTAATAAAAAACAAATATTAGAAAAAAATTAATAATACAAGGGAAAATTAAAAAGATAAGAAAAGAAGAATAGATCTGGCGACTTGGGGGGGGGGGGGGGGGAGGGGGGGGGGAGGAGGGACGAAACTATTGTGGGTATGGGTGGGGTGGGGATGCTTTTGAGGTTTGGTTTTTATTCATTTTATGTTTATTCTTAATACTCTTAATACATTTTTTCTGTTTTTTTTTTTGTATTTGTTTTTCTTAAATTCATTACGGGGTTAATATTATTTTCTGTTTTTTATTCATTTTCTGTATATTCATTCATTAGGATTTTGTTTATTTTTATTCTTTTTCTAGATTTTTCAATTAATTTCTGGTTTTTTATGCATTTTCCGTTTTTAGTTTTTATTATCTGAATGTTTTAATGGTTGAATCAATTCCCGAATAGTCCCCAACATAAATACATATTTTTTTAAAAGGACACCTATTTTTTGTTTAGCTCATTTAGTTCCTCAAACACCCATTTACTCATTATTCTTTTATTTTTAAAGTTCCGAGCTAACTTCACTCTTCCCTTTACAGAATATTTTGGTCAAAACATCTATCCATGTTGAAGATTGTTTTTTTATTCTTATTTCTGATTTTTTTATTTGTAGTAATGTTAAGAAATTCAAGAATAATTTTTGCTTTTCTTATACTTTATTCTTTGTTATATATTTGAAGGAGTACAAAATATGACATAATTTATATTTTGCTTTGCTCAAACGTCCACGCAACGCGTGGCCTCCATGCTAGTATAGAATAATACAACTAATACGAAGAACTTGTTTTAAACAACTTTTATTGCAAAGATCTTAAGTAATATTGGATTCTTACATAATACTTTAAACAAGTTTAAATCGTCTTTCATTTTCAGATTCGTAGGAGAGATATTAGATCTATTTATTCAACAAAACAACGATCTAACTAGAGATATTTTCAGTTGTAGAAATATTATGATAAATTAAACAATTTAGATGAGAGGTCCCGACTGATCTACAAGATGTATGCAAGTTTATACAAAGATATATTATTAGAAATGTTAGATCATCATCATCATCATCATCATCATCATCATGCTTGCCTTAATCCCATCACATTGCGTCATCCATATAGATTCTCTTTTTCCAGTCTAATATATTATAAGCAACATTATCATTTAAATTTAATTCCTTAAGATCTCTCCTAATGATTTCTTCTCAAGATAGATTAAGACAACCCTTTTGTCTTTTACCCTCTATTTCTAATAATCTTCGAGATACATGTTTACACAATACATGTCCGTACCATCTAAGCCTGCTTTCTCTTAATCTATCGCTAATGGGTGCTACTCCTGACTTTTCTCTCAGATAATGGTTTTTAATATTGTCCTTTCTAGTAATTCCTATCATCCAACAGAGCATCCTCATCTCACTAAAATGAAGACATTACTCACATTTTTTCTTTAAAGCCCAACACTCTGTTCCATAGAGGATCACTTCCCTAACAATTGTTCTATAAAATTTTCCTTTTACTTTATTAGTTATCCTCTTATCGCATAACACCCCCACTTGCTTGTCCTCATTTCATCCAGCTAGTTGCTATTTTAACCGTAACATCCTCATTACCTTGTATCACTGAACCTAAATAGCGGAATTTATTAGTCTGGTTTATCACTTTATCTTCGGCCTTTAACATGATAAACTACCATAGTATTAGAAATGTTAGATGCACAATGATAAACTATCATATTTGAATGAGGGACTTCTTTTCTATACTTGGGAAGGAAGAGGTTGGTTCTTTGTCGGGGATTCCTTTTGACATTTGTATGGAAATCAATTGGGTGATGCGCACTCCTTGTTGGGTGGTAGAGCCATATTATATCGGCAATTTCTTCCCACTTCATAGGAACGCTGATGATGCGGAAGAGATTGTTTCTTCAGGTAGTCAATCTGCGCATCGATTCATTGTTGTGATTAATTGGGGGTATGTGGACCCATTTTGGGAAATGTTTGTGTCACGTTCGGAGGTTGAGTTGCAATGCTAGCTTCGAGAGTGTTCATCATGGGTGACTCGTCCTGAATTTGCCATTATTGGACTTTTTTGAGAATTGGGGGTTTCTATTATCATTGTGCAAGCATCGGTTCTCTTAGGCCAGTTCATATTCATCGCCTTGGTCGGGATTTTTGATCCGTCACCCTCAACCTTCAACTAGCCGTTACGCCAGCAATTTCTAAAGACGACTTCTTTTTCACGTGGGGAAGCCCCTTGATGTTTGTTTTGGTCCATTGCCACAAATCTCCGTCACTCGAAATGAGATTTTTAAGTGGAGGAGAATGATGTATACGAGTGGCTCAAGAATTTGATTGTATTTTTACTTATTTTACTTGTTTGGTCATTTTCTCTCTTTGACTTAGTACTAGTAACCTTGGCACACACTTGTATGCGTGCCAACTTCAATAGGTTAAAAACTACATGCAATTGAAAAGAAAGTTAGAAAACTGTCAAGTTAGTGGCGGGTGAAGATAAAATAAGGAATATCAAAAGGTTAAAATTGGTATTTTAGGTACGAACCGAACATCTTCTCCTCACCATTTTAAGTACTATAGATAATAGGTTGAGGTTAATATTCCATTAGAATATTTTAGTGTGTCCTCTTTAATCATCTTACCTTTTTGGGTTATCTTACTAGCTAAGATGACTTGGCCTATAAATTGACATGAATGAGAGTCATAGAGAAATTGACATTTTCCCCTTATTCAATGTTATTGTTGTTGTGTAGTTTATATTAAATTGCTTCTGTTTCTCATGACACATCCTAAAGTATAGGCAAAAATTAATGATCTTAATAAAAGTAGACATTTTTAATTCATTTATTAACAATTAACCTCTTAGCTACTTTTTTTAACACTGTCTCCTTGGATAATGCCATAAGTATACTTACCCTTGTTTTACTATGAAGCTGACATACTCCCCTCCCCCCCCCCCCCCCCCAAAAAAAAAAAATCGTACGTGCATAAGGTACATGAAGATTAATGTATTCGGTACAAGCGGGTTGATTCTCGTGGGATTTGGGAGTGGAGGGTGGGGAAGTCTTAATTAATGAACATCTTAGGGGCATCCCTAAATACAACATTATCTTAGGGTTCTTTAGTTTTTGAGCTCATTTAGAAAGTGTAACGATATTGTATTTACTTTTATTTTTTTATTCAGTTGTCCAAAATTTTGTATTTAAGCTAGCTACACAATATCCCACCACGCCTCGAATTTTACAATGCAATCAAGGATATTTGAAATTCCATGAACTTTATCCAAAGGAAAGGTCTATTCACGTTTTTTAGCATATAAAGTAACCACTAATATGAAGGGTGTGTCGTCATGTGAACAAGTTTCTTAAAATTCTATTCATGCCCTACTAAAAATCTCAACAAATTGGTTTTTGAGAGGACAAGTTATATAAAATCTCAATATTTTAATTTTTAGTTTATTGGAATGTTAATTAGAGAGTGATGAACACAATTGATGCTTGTTTTGGATAATATGTAGCGTTACTTTAAGGTGATGAGTTAGAAACTTATGCTTTTAGTTTTTCCTTAGTTGATTGCTGCGCAAATATTCCTCGTTATGTTAATGTCATGTGTTTGAGCAAAGATGGGATGTTCTTGAGCATAGATGACAACATTGTTACATATTGCATGAGTACCACTCTTTTATATTTCTCTCTTTTGCAGTCATTTTTTTTTATTATAAACTGTGCATTACGGCTATGAAATCATTGGTTTCACTCTTGCTAGGTGACAATGGGGAGGAGTCGTGTTTGTTTTTAGTTAAAAAAAATAGATCATAATGGAGACGTGAAATTTCATTCGAAGTTGATATGGAGATTTTTGATTTGAATTCCGTTAAGAAGGTATGGGAGTAAAAATGTTTCATATATCGGTTAAGGATTATCTTTTAAATTTATATAAAATGTCTCGTTTTATAAGTCATTAAACTTCATGTTATGATATGTCATGAATCGTTATTCTTTTAATTTCCATCAGTGCAAGATCTCCATTGTAGTTATGTGGTATGTTGACAATCCTTTTATGATGGTGCGAGCACATGAGTGCACTGAAATGCAATGTGGTGACCACTTAGACCAATGTTTGTGTAGTTGACAAACACGAAAATGGAACTTTTTTAAGGGATAGGGTAAGTGACGTGAATTGGACGTAAGAGCATATTAGAAATTTTTACATTTATTTTGTCCTTTCTTATGATTTCGTCTTGAAGCCATTTATTACGAGTCGGAGGTATTGAGGGTGTTTTCATTACTTTGTGTAAGTTAGAAGATACTAGGCCATGTCATCATATATAGGGACCATCCTCTAGTGATGTCACCTATGACGTCACATGGATCCCAGAATCTTCCTTTAGTGGATAGGATATGCCTTCTATAACATATCCTCACCCTTATATATATACTCTGCATCCTTTTTTGGTGAAAATCAATTAATATATCGGGTATTTTAAAGTTGTTTTATGTTTCGTCAAGTGAAATTAATATACTTTACTCCAATTGGTATAAGAGCCTTGTCGTACCACTCGCTATTTTTGTTGTTTAACAAAAAAAATTCGTAACCAATGTAGTTATTACTGTTTGAAGGAATGCTTAATCCATGATCAAGGGTAGCACCCAATGTTATGTGAATTGTAGGTCGCTTTGGTACGTGGTACAAGTATGGGTTCATGGTACGTAGATATAGCCGGTAAACGGTATGACGAGGGTAGGCTTATTGGTTATATTTCAAATTACGAAATGTTTTTATTACTATTACTGAGGTTATTTTAGAACCTTAAGTATATTATTTATGGATGTCGTATCTTAATGCGATTACAAGAGTCCTCGCCCAAATTATAGATGGTCTCAGGGTCGCAACATGGGAGTTGCCTCTTTATATAAGACATAGGGGTAAGGCTAACTGACATCCACATCTCTTAGTGAACCTAGACCTTGGGAGTTTTGTGCACTTGGTACAAACTTTAAGTATATTATTTAAAATGTGTGCCATTAAATTTGTGCAGTGTAATATATTAAAAATATATATATATAAACCATTCTTCTAAATTTTGCGAGGAAGTCCCCTTTTTTGTCCTCATATTTCATTTATAAAATCAAAAGTTTCATTATTACTTATGATAGCTAAAAGCAATGTTTTAAAAATCACTTGAGGCGAATCACCAAAAAATCACCTTGAGGCTTAAGCCTCAGGGTTGATTTAAGGCTTACGCCTCAATGTGCCTCGAGGCTTACGCTTCAATGCGCCTCAATCAAGAACTTGATGTATAAGGTGACTTAATAATAACGGTGCGAATCAAGAGCTTTGCTTTTTTTTTTTTTGTTATTTTAATTATTTCGACAATTGGTATATATATACATATTTTGAAGATAGTGAAACAATTTTGTTATAATTCTATTAGATTACATATTTTTTTTATATGATAAATGATTTGTTTTTTTTCCTTTCAAATTCACTATTTTTTAAGGGTTTACTTCGTCATTTTTCTAAAATTGCGCTTAACTTACAAAATTGATGTTTTCATACACTAACTCTCTTTTTTTCCTTTTGTTTTGTTTTAAAATTGCACTTAACTTGTACTATTTTGACTTAAAAGAAAATTTTAAAAATAGCCAATATGTCATATTATAAAATAATCCATAGCTGGATGAAACTAAAAAAACGATTTTGTCAATTTGATTTTGCATTGATTAATTTATTGTCATATTATCAAATAACCAATATGTGAATGAAACTATAAAAAATGATTTTTTTCAATTTCATTATGCATTGATTAATTTATTATCATATTGTAAAATAACCAATATGTTATAATTTTGGTGGAACACAAAAATATTAAACTACGTGAGAAAGTCCTCAGATGTTTTTTTGTTGTTATTTTTTATATTTCTTGTTACTTTATTGTTTTATTGGTATTTTTGTAATATTATTTTGCTCTTTTTTTTTGTTTTGGTGAGGCTTACGCTTCAATATGCCTCGAGGCTTACGCCTCGCCTCGCGCCTTTTTAAACATTGGCTAAAAGCGATTTATTTTTAATATTGGATGCGCTACGTTTGGAAAATCGGATGGCTAGTAGCAGCCAACGCCGATTGCCCATGGTCCCTTTTCGCCTCCACCATGGCCGAAAGGGGCACCGCCTTAGGTCTCCCCACCTCAACTTCCATCATTCAAGGGTGGTGAGCTTCGGTAAGCTTATCGGGCCCACCCCTTCCCTTCTCTGGATGCCAACCCTTTCGTCACCGCTAGCCACCCTCCTCTAGTTTTTAAAACCTAGTACCTCATTTTGAGCACCCAAGGACTCTTCATCATGATGACAAGCATCTTGTGATAAAAGGGGCCTCGTGGAAATGGGTCCCTATTTTAGGGTTGTTGCATTTTATTTTATTTTATTTTATTTTTGTTTGTCATTGTATTTTCTTTTGTTTTAGTATTTAGAGGTGGAAGAAGCAAAAGGCGATTAATTGCATTTTTGTAATTAGGACCTTAGCTTAGATCCTAAGCTACTCCTCCCCTTTAAATACCCCCTTACATTCCTCATTTGAGGACACTCTCCAATTGAAATATAAGAAATCTCTTGATTCTATCTCTAAAAGAAAATAACAACAATAAAATAAAATGCACCAAAACCCTAAAATAGGTATCGATTTCCATCAGATCCCCTCTTCCTTCCGTCATAAAACTCACACCTTATGCTCCACAGCAGGAAAACCTTAATCCAGATCGTATCGCCACTTGACCGCTACTGACCTGACCATACTTGACTAACGCAAACCCTAACACCACACGACCCAACCAATGTTGATCGCATTGGCCGTGACTTCGGCCGTCCTCCCATATAACCCCATCACAACTTTTGGACACTATAGCACCACAAGATACCAACCTTCGACGTCCTCTTGGTTAAGCGTTGTGCACTTATCAAGATCCCTTAGATCCCATTACGCTTGATCAACCACATACCCCAATCAACACCGTGACGTCGATAGAGGTTAACTGTTGATATTTTAGCCACAGTTTGGACAATTCATCGGCAGCAGATGTTGCCCTCGTATAACATGTGTCTTTACGGGATGGTCAACGGCTAAACCACCATGGTTGCCGCCCAATTTTTCCTCGTTTCAGTTCCCAAGCCCTTGTAGTTTTTATTGTTTAGAGAGGTGTTATCACATGGATGTGCAAACATGGACATTGACGAGTGAGATTTCAGGTGGTCGCACCTAGATGGAATTAGGTCTATCGTCTCCTTCTACATCAACCCATGTTATCTTCTCTGCCCGACATCCCTAGGGCCAAAATAGGGCAGACCGGAGTCTCCCTAGCAAATGTGATCGTCGTCGAGCACCAGCAGTAGGTGTTGTCATCATTTGACTTCCATGAGCCAGAGATCCAAGCCGACCATGACCTAGACTAAACCAGACTTGAATCGGGCTTAGCCAAGCAGATTCGAAGTGGACCTGAAACTATACCTACTTTCCTAACAAATTTGACCTTGACCGGTCCCTCTACTACTTGAACAACCATCCAGGCTATTCCCCATCTGTCAATGACCACTTCTTCCCTGACGATAGCTCTAACCAGTGCCAACTTTCCCCCAGTTGGACCCGACCCATATCTGGGGAACCCACCTCCATCTGTAGCCCACAAACACTTCCTTCTTTCCCGCATGTCAAAACCTTAGCTGACCTGCCATCTCATACTTTCAGTTCTTACCAAAATAGGGTAGGACACCCTTCAAACCAACCTAACCCCAAATTGGCCTCTTCATACACGGGTTACCCACCTTGGGTATTCTCCCCATTCCTTCTAATGTTCTGTCATCGGTGGCCCATTCAATTGGTCATTAAAATTAGATTTTTTACTGTAAACAAGTGCGCTGTGCTACCCCCAACACCGTCTCCTCTCAACCTCTCCGTTTTACCAATCCTTATAACCAGGGGGTTGATTCTGACTAGTTTCGGACAAGCCTTTTATACACTTCTTGTACGCCTAAGGGGCGGTTGTGTACCATTATCATCGAGGGAGGGGCAAGTTTTAACCTTGTAACCTAGCAAATCGTGTATAAGCTTGGGTTACCGACTAGATCTCTTTTCAAACCTTGATGTATAAGGTGGCTTAATAATAACGGTGCCCTTCTCCCGAGTCATCTGTTCCAAGTTTTGTTCTTGATTAGCTCATATGTTGATGAGGTTCTTTGTACGATCATCGACATGAGAATCTATCACCTCCTGCTCGGCCCATCTTGTCATTATGATCATTCTATAATGCATGACGGGTGTGCTGACACTATCACATTCCATCACTAGGAGGAGGAGTTTCAGCATCAGCCTATGCGAGAGCCTATGAAGCACCGACACTCTCCTGGAGGCGACGAATCTTGTTTGACACGTATCGAACACACGACACTCTCAGACACGCGAGTCCTAGAGTGTCCTCCTTTTTTTAGCTGGACCTCGACACGCTGGGACACGCTCCCGACACATCAGGGCATGCTCTTGACATGCTAGTTCCTTTTTTTTTGCTATTTCCTCTTCATTCTTTGCTGTTTTCTTTCCCTTTCTTTGCTTTTTTTGTTGTTGTTATTTCTCCCTCTTTATTTTATGAAATTATAACAAAAAAAAATAAGATTAGAAGCAACAAAAAAATAAATAAATAAAAGAAACAAAAAAAAAGTGTCTGAATGTTAAATGCAACTAATGTGATGGTGATTTTGTTTTATTTATGATTTTTAATTTTAAAGTCTGTATGAATATTGTTTTGTATGGTCCATTTTTTTAAATTTTATTATGTTAAATGCTCTAATAATGTATTTTATGGATTTTTTTTATTTCTTATATATATATATATATATTTAAATATATATTATATATTATAAGTATCCTAGCATGTCGTATCCTAGTTTTTAGAAAAATCACGTATCGCGTGTCGTGTCGAAACACGAATTGCGTGTCGAGTTCGTGCTTCATAGGCGAGAGCTGTGACCCCTATGACTGTCATCCTTACTAATTTCTCATAGCAGTTTATTCATAGAGATAGAGGAGGCAGGCTAGTGCTATGCGTTGCTTAGCTCGAAATCCATCCCATCGACCGATGGGACACCCTAGACCTAAGACCACTTGGACTCCTTCGCGGATGCTTACTTCCCATCAGATGAGTTACCACCTCTACACAACATTTAGCATGCCAATGACTTTGTTCCCTTTTCGTCATTATCGAATTTTCCCCACTGTCGTATGTCGTCCACTAAAGCATGAGGAGTTACAACAACAGGTTTCTAAGAGACCTTATCAAAGAGAATCTCTTCATGTGTCGTTCTTTCGCTTCTTACCCCCCAAAAGGATGGAAGTTGGCAATGTTTAAAAAGACGAAAGGCGGAGGCGAGGCGGTTTGTCTCGATGAGGCGAGGCGTAAGCCTCATGCCGGAAAACAAAACAGCAAATTTGAGTATATAAATTACTAATAAAACAAAAAAAATTAGATGACAAATTAAATAATCAACCAGAACAAATCATACAATTAAAGATGTTAATAGTTTTTTTAAAAAAAGAACTACAAGACATAATGTAATTATAATTAAACAAAGAACTATTTCAAAACATAATATAATTTTAAAAATACAAAACAATACAGAAAAATACAATACAGTAAAAAACTAGAGAACAATACACGAAAAAAGTTTTTAAAAAACTTACAGATAAAATAACTCTAAAAAACAGGGCATAAATTAAAAAGCAGGGCCTAAGTTAAAAAAAATCTTCGAGAAGAGGGTATTAAGTAAAAAAACATACAACTAGAAATTCAAAATAAAATAAGAGAGAGAGAGAGAGAGTTCCAAAACCCATGGAGATATTTGTAGAAAGATGAGAGATATTGGGAAAAAGAGAAAGGATTCGTTATTAAAATAGGGTTTGTAAATATTTTTTAGCGATGTTAGTTTTTTTTGCTAACTTATGCCTTTTTTTTTCTCGAAAGTCCAAAAAAACGTTTCAAATAGACTTAGCGCCTCGCCTCAAACGCGCCTCTAAACAAGGTTCATGCCACTTTAATTACTAGTGAGGCTTAAGCCTCGAGGCAAAAAATTTAGACCTCGCCTTGAGGAGTACGCCTCAAAGGATTTTTTGAACACTGGGAGTTGGAGGATGTGCAGTGACAATCAGGACGTTACCAAAATCACAGTAAAGTACTAGTTACCCATTCATTTCCTTAAGGATATGCTTGATCTATCGCTTGGGGCTCGAGTTTTCTCCAAACTCGACCTCCCGGATGCGAATGGAAGACTGTCTTTTAAACAAAGGGTGGATTATACGAGTAAATTGTCATGCATTTTGGTTTGTCCAATGCTCCCTCCTCATTCATGCGTGTGATGACCTAATTTTTCAGACTATTCTCGGACAAGTTTGTGGTGGTTTACTTTGACGATATTATCATTTATAAATAGTATGATGTAAAGAACTTGTCTTGCATGGCCCAAGTCCTTATTGTTATGCATGCCAAGCATTTCTACCTCCACGTAATAAATGCTCCTTCAGTTATGTTCTTGGTGTATGTAGCATCTGGAATTTGTGTGCGCATGAACTCCTCCAAGGTCCAAGTCATCGTGGAATGGCCCACCTACACATCAGTTTCATGGCCGATGAGGATTTTATCAACTATTCATTGTTGGATTTAGCACTATTATGTCCCCGATCACAGATTTAATGAGTACTTCGTCCACCACTGAGTTCAATTCTGGTGGACACCGGTGGATAGATGCGACCGACATGGTATTCTTGCGGATCGAGTCTCTTATGGCCTCAGGCTGAGTTTGCCTTCAACAACATCATCAATTGATCCACCGTCCTCTCATCTCTCCTAGTTATTTTAATATTCTCGATAACTAAATGAGCTCCCTCCTACCGCCCTGGTTAGTCTGATCCATCATCTAAGTTCGTGAGCTATATGAGGCCCATCCACGAGGACTTCCGTGGCCTCCTCTAGCTTATTTGACAAATGCTCATCATCTTTCCCTTGCTTTTTAGCCAAGAGATTTGGTCATCGTCTACCTTTAAAATGCTTCACCAGTAGGGAAAGGGTCATAATCTCCAAATGCATTGGCCCGTTACCCGTAGTCTCTTGTCATGGAGACAATGCATATAAGATTGATTTGTTCATTAAATTTCGCATGCATCACAATTTTAATGTCCCGAATTTGACACCTTTCCGAGGATCACCTGTACCCCGCCCCAATTCCACTACCCCCAGCCGAGAAGCACCATGTTTGTTCCCATGTTGATCACGTTGAGGCTGTTCCTAATTTAGAGTTGGTTACTTATCCTTCGGGTACTTACATGATTCCTTTTCCGTTGGCATGACCGACCAACCGACAAGGACACTCTGATCATCGGGGAGATTCTTTTAATACCCCGTATTTTTATACTATAGTAATTTGGGGGTTTTGTTAAATTTAATGAGAGTGTATTATTTAATAAAAATCTGGAAATTAATTATGTTATAATTATTAACGTGACGAGAGTTAGTAATTATATAAAAATTGTCGAATATTACTAATGAGCATAGTAATATATGATATGGGTTATATTAAAGGTCACAAGTGAATGAAATGTCAATTTTGAGAATTTTAGTCGGGACGCGCCCGTGTCGCGTCGGAACTAATTATTGAGATATAAAAGTAAATACTTTATAAGTTGTTCGTATGGTTGTTTTGAATGCGTCAACGCGTCCAGAAAGGTCGAGATAGTCAGAAAAGTGTACCCGGGAGTTTAGTTTGGGTCTCGAGATGTTTTTAGGCTTAATTAGTGACCCGGGAGGGCATTTTGGTCATTTTACAATATGGGGTAATTAAACCCACGAATTTCAGCCATCCTTAGCAACCATTTAGGTCAGCCTTTTAGGGTTAGAACATTCAGAACCCTAGAACGGCCATTGGAGAAGAGAGGAGAGAGCTCTCAAGGTGATTCAAGGCCAAAAACACCACCATTTGCACCACCGTCACCACCAACGCATAGATCGCGAGGAGGAGAACGCAACCACACCAATATCAACAGGAAACCAGACCTCTGAAATCCCAGGAAAGTGTTTAACTTGCGTATTTTCGTTGGTGCAATATTCATATTAGTGTAGGAATGATTAGGAGTGTAATCTATGGAAGAAAACCCCAATTTTGATAGGGATTTGCATGTAGAAAACATTATAACCATATTCTGGAAATATTATGTGAAGTAGATGATTTACCCACGAATTTTTGATGATATGTTAGAAGGAAATTCTGGAGAAAACTGATTAGAACAAAAGTTAAGAAAACATTAGGGTTCTTGATGTTTAAATGAGATTTTGGGTTGTTTAACCATGTTTAATGATGGATATACGCATGCTTAACGTTAAAAACATCTGGAAATATGTTATTATGTTTGTAGTAGGAGTTTTGGGACGATTAGTGTTGGGAAATATTGATTTGGGTGAAGAATTTTGGTAAAACCCGTAACTGCACTTCTGCAAGATTTCGCAGACCTGCTTGATCGATCGATCGAGCCTAGGGCTTCGATCGAGCGAAGGTTCGATCGATCGAGCCCCAGACCTCGATCGATCGACCCTTCCTGGCAGACTCTTATTTCCCCTTGTTGAATTAATTGAACATGATTCATCGTGAAATAATTTTGGGCTTTATGAATAAAATGTTTTGGGATATAGGAGAGACCAGTAGGACATATGATTAAGTGTTGAGAACTTTATTATGAGACGATAATTGTATCTTAAGGACAATTATTTGAAGAACGAGGAATCTACGTAATTCAAGTGAGAGATTACGTCAAATACTTACGATAATGAATAGACGTTTACCTACTGATTTTGCTACTTGGATGGATAGAATCCACGAGTGTCACGTAACTAGTGAGAAAACCCTTCGAGTTAAGGTTAGAGATGAAACCGTATACGTAATCATAATAATGGGAAATTAAGGATAAATGTTGTGACTATGGGTAACGGGAGGAACCTATATTAATATGATGAATGGGTATATTTATATGATTGTGTGTACATATATTATATACATGTGAAAAACGTACCCGCGCTACTTGCTATCCCTGAGGTTACCGCGCTGGGACGATCTTATCCTGTGTTGCCTTATGGGGGATATTGATTCGTACCCTAGAAGTTAAAGATCCTAGGTACGGGCTATCAGATTGATAGTCGGACGGTCCTAAGAGACGTGTGGGTATGTACTGACCTCTTGGACTTGGAATCTATGCTTCGCCTCAACGTTGTTTTGTATATGTTAATACAGTTTGAGAGTGATTCTGAACTTGTATTTCCCTTTGTGTGAGCGATACGGGGATTGGATAGCAGAGTATGCCCTCACCATAGTTTAGTTGGGGTGCTGTTATATATATATATTATACGAGTAGTTAATATATATATATGAGGTTATAAACTTTAAACTGCCTACTGTGATTTGATAAGTAGAACGTGGTTGTTGACTCAAATTATTAAATACTTGTTTTGAGAAAGTATAAAATGTCACGGGAACTTTATTATTTTTATGAAGTTAAAAATGGAGAATTTTGGGCTACTGTTGGAACATCTTTTAAAGTGGATATCGTATATTATAAATCTTACGAGTAATTTAAGTTAAGTTAAAGCTGTTAGAAAGACTAGTATGTTAGATGCTAAAACAAACCGTTGGGAAGGTTAGTATGATAGGTGTGCACATTAGAAGAGAGGTGAGTATTTCTCAAGAGAGAGACGCACTAATATGATTTGCATTGGCCTGTATCAATTTAAATACTTGCTTAACGTATTTTAAAATCAAACACACTTTCGGGCTCTGACCCGTTTCTTTTCCTCTCTCTCTCTCTCTTGTATATATATATATGTATATTTTCAGGTGCCGAGCCACAGGGGCGTCTTGCTTAGGATCCCTTGAGAAGAACGAGCTGCAGCTTAGGTGGGAGTTGCAGGTCACTTGAGTAGACGGCTTCTGTTATTGACTCCACTCCTATTATTCTCATTTATTGGGCACGTGTCGCCCTTTTCATCATTTCATTTGTTGCTGGGATTTTGTATTTCATTTATTTCCAAGTATTGTTCTATGGGATTTATTCAGGATGGATTTGTGGTTTTAGTTCCATTTGTTGACATTCGATTGACGAATGTATTATGTTATTTGGTTTATTGTGGTGTGATTCTTTATTGTAGAAATGTTGTTTTAATTAAAAATCAATCTTTTTCTTTAATTAAAATTTGGAAAGTTTTGTATGGAAAATGTTTTGACACTTAGCTTAATTATTTAGGGTGTCAAATTGAAAAAAAAATTATTTTTATCGACAGTGATGCTGAGAATGAATCCACTGTTTACCTTGATTTAATTTAATAAAGGAGTGATCGCCCGGTATTTAATTAGGCGGGGTGTCACAATTCTATATTATTTGGACCCCGACTTTTTATAGCTAGTATAGGTGGGGTGGGGTGGGGTGGGGTGAGAGGGGGGGGGTTGATGCAGGAGCATAGGTCATGAGGTTATTTCCTTCTTTTATTTTGCCTGTTTTGGTCATTCTACATTTAGTTTTACCTTGGCTAGCAAGTTAACTTATGTCTATAAATAAGGCCCTTAGCTTCCCTTTTCTACTCACCACTTTACTTGTGGAGATGTTCAAATAGAGAGAAAATTTATCACCAAAATGTTGTGATGTAGTTAATTAATCACTTCCTCTCATACCTACACATCAATACAAATTGTGAGTGGGAGCGAAATCACTATGACATTATTTAGTACTGAAAATGTTTCTCTCATTCATTCATTCTACATTGGTAAAGTGACTACAATGTTTGGCCAAGGGCTATGAAGTGCGGACTCAACTCGCAATACGAGATACGACCTAGGGGGCCACGGGATACGAGATTTTCAAAATTTAGGATATGGATACATTAGGATACGTATAATTCTTATATATGTATATAAATATTAATGTAATAAAAATCATTAGTATTTTGAAATTCCATACTAATAATATTAGATGTCTTTTTTAATACATAGCCATGTGTTAGAACTTAGAACTGATATATAAAAGTTGGACAAAAGTTTTCCACTATAGACAAAGCTTGGTTGGGATATGATGATGCTAAGATTTAGCACCACCAGACAAGTGATAGTGAGCTCAAACAGTAGCAGCCATGGCAGTCATAGAGATGTATGAGTGTATAAGTATGTAGAAGGGGATGAGTATAAGAGGAAATAAGACAATGATGTATAGTGGTTCAGCCAATTTGGCCTACATCCACTGTGAGTGTGTGATCCACTAAGTATGGGCACTAATGCCCTTGAATACAATGCACATAACCCTCTCTCTCTCTCTACCGTGTGTACAAGCAGAGTTTTAGCTAGGGCTACTGTTCATGGATCGATCCCCTATAGGGTTGTAGGTGACAAGTATATATAGGTCTTGGGGGGTGTAGTGTACCCCCCCCCCCTCCCCCCCCCCCCCCCCCAAGTAAGCATGGTGCATGTGAATGGTGACCTAACCAATTCCCTGTTGACACCTGTAGATGCCAAATGATGACATAATATTCCCTCATGTGAGGGTGTGATTCGGTTATAACGGTCTGCCACGTGCCATATGAGTCTGACGCGCACTGTTCCACGCGTGTCCCGGACCACGCGCTGTCATGATGTCACCCTCGGCCTATGAGCCGAGGTCGAGGGCAAAGTTTCTTCCGGTAGGGAGCCTGGCTTGATTCTGGCCTCGTATTGTCGTACCCTCGTAGGGTCTTCTGGGGCCTGAGGAAGGGTCGGCCCCTCGTAGGGTCGTCCTTAGCCCGGGGAAGGGTCGGCCCCTCGTAGGGTCGTCCGGAGCCCCGGGAAGGGTCGGCCCCTCGTAGGGTCGCCTGGGCCTGGTGGAGGCCAGCTGGGGCCTGGTGAAGGGTCGTCTCCTCGTAGGGTCGTCCGTATTGGAGGTAATCCTCATCCAGGCTGAGGGTATAAACGGGTATATCAATCACCCCCCAGCCCTTAGCCATAGGTGTCATTGAGATGGCTGAGGGATATTTGCTGAATTCGAGACACGTGTGATCAGTTAGGTGAGTGACACATGTGCAGATACTCATTGCTGTTCCAGTTTCCAAGGCAGGGCGGCTGTGCAGTACGCTTGGGGCCTTGTGCCCTAATTATATCTTTCTTTGGTAAATGGGTCCACTCATTACCAAAGTATTTAAGAGATTTTCAAACTCTCTCTCTTCATCTTCTTCTTCTTCGCGCCCAAGTCTATTCTCTTTCTAGAACCAGTAAGCTTCGCCACTTGCAGCCTTCATTTCGTCAGGTCTCAGCAGCGTTACTCTCCCTCTTTATCAGGTATTCTCCTTCATTAAGAGCTTTCCTTTGTCTTCAATTCTATTTATTTTTTGGGGTCATAGGGTTACATCAGCTTCTAGTTCCCCTTAGCTTTTTCCGGTGTCTGGTTCTTGGATCGTTCTTGACGAAAACCTTTAAGTTCTTTGTTCAATCCAAAAGTCAAACTTGGTCAACTCTCCACTTGTTTGTAGCTAAATTAGTCAAGTGTAGTGTAATTTCTCCAAGTGTAGAGTCTTCCCTTTAATGCTTAGGAGGCTTTACAACCTAGTGTCTGAATTCCCACCCTTGAGAGAAAAACTCTTTGCCGAGATCAGACGGATAGAGGAAGAGGAGGAGAGGAGACGAGGGGCCGACCCTAATTGTGTACGACCCATCTTTCCCATTCCTCTTGCCACCATAAGACCATCTGAACCCTCTGAGTCTTGTGGGTCGTCATCTCGTCCGGCCGACACTCCCAAACCAAGAGAAATGGATGAGAGAGCCTTCTCTCCAACTGGTGCCGGGACGTCTGGTAGAAGGGACACGTCTGATCTTAGCCCTCCCCGAGAGGCCGAGGGTACGATCCCCTCCGAGGCTGTCCCTGTGACAACTCTTTCCCCCAATGCCTTCCAAGTGGCTTTTCCTCAGGGTCCTCCTGCAGGTAATGAGGGGGAAAGGGGTGAGGACGAGGACGACGATACAGATGATGAGGTTGATACCTCCCATGCCTCGTCTTTTATCTCCTCTGTTAGGGATAGGGACCTTCTGATATGGAGGCATATTTATGGAGTGCCCTCTGGGGTAACTATGAGGGTTCCCTCTGAGGCTGAGAGGGTTTTTGAGGGTGGAGAGGGAGAGGTTGCAGTCTACGAGAAAATGTTCAAAGTAGGTGTCAGACTTCCTTTCCATCCTGCTATTGTAGATATTCTGTCGGCTTTGGGCGTCTCCCCCTCACAACTTCCACCCAACTCTTGGAGGACAATACTGGGGTATATCTCTTTGTGGAAAAACTCTTTCACTGATGAGCCCTCGTCCGACGTGTTCTTGGCCTGCTACAATATCACCTCTTCATCTAAACAGCCCGGATACTATCATCTGGGGGCGAGAAGGTCTGAGAAGAAGCTGCTCCACGTGGCTCAAACTTCCAATCATGATTGGAAAAAGAGGTTCTTCTTCATTTATGGGGCATGGGGGAGCTCTGCCGAGGCGTCCCCTTCTGCCGACGGTCCGAGGGTCCTTAACAAATGGTCTAATCCCTCAATGAAAGCTAGGTCAGACCCCGGACTTAGCCTGGAGGAAAGGGATATTGTTGAGTATCTGAGGGGACGAGGGAGAGAGGGTGAGATCCCAAAGTTCGAAGATCTGATGACCCCCCGCTTCCTTAAAGAAGCTGGTCTGAGGGTCGGCCCTCTGACAGAACTATGTGAGTTATACTGAACATTTTCCCTTCTTTACTTATTTTTGAAGTGTTCTCTCTTTATCTATGAACTTTTCTGACATGTCGTCGTCTTATCAGATCGTCCTGCTGGTACACCAGACTACCTCTGGGAAATGACTGCTCCAAGCCTACTTGCTGGTTTGTCGAAGAAAAAGGGGAAGGAGCCTCAACAAGCTCCAAAGAAGACAAGGGCCTCAGGGCCGACGGTTGTTGAGCCGACCTCTGATAGCCACAAGAGGAAGGAGCCTGAGACTCCTGTTGAGCATCGTCCTGATCCAAGGACGAGGGCAAGGGTCGAAGCCTCTGAGGGTACGACCTCTTCGTCGAGCATGGGGGCCTTTTGGTCTCAGAATCTGTCCCATCTGAGAGCCGACCCCTCATCCCTTATTGCCAACTTGAGGGCGGCGAAGGCCTCGATGTTCTCTGCACCATCGGCCTCTGACTTCGAGTTCTTGGCAAAAATGCCTCCAGCTAAAGTGTACGACTTCGGTCTGCACTCCCTTGCTCAGGTATTGGTCTTGACCTTCTTTAGTTTCATTCTTTTATTAACTATTCCCTCGGCCCCTCTTGACATTTGTTCATTTTTTCTTGCAGTCCGTCTGTGCCCTCACCTCAGCCACCAAGTGGATGGCTGAGAACCAACAGAAATTCCATGAAGCTGAGAGGGCCATTCAACAAGAGGCTGACCTACGGACAGAGTTGGACACTGCTAGAGCCGAGCTGAAGAGCACAAGGACTGAGCACGCTAGAGTCCTTGATGAGCTGACGAAGCAACATGATGTCGATCTGCAGGCTAAGGACTTGTTGATCAAGGACAAGGACTTGTTGATCAAGGACAAGGACGAGGCTCTGATCATCCTGGAGGCCCAGCATAAGACTGATCTGGAAGCAGCCATCAAGAAAGCTGAGGCTGATGCTGTGGAGGCATACAAGACTTCAGATGAATTTTAAGGCTTCGGCCTTGAATATCTTGAAAGGGGGATTAGGACGGCCTGCCGATGGGTCGTCCTCAAATTTGGCGATGTGGTTTCCTCTGTTCTCCCTTCACTGGAGGGTGTTCAATTGGACGATCCCCTAATTGCCGAGGCCCTCAACCAGGTGGAGTCCCAAGTCCAGCTCGAAGGGGTCGGTACATCTGAAGATCATCCGGTGCTGGTAACAGAGGAGTCCATTCCCATTGTTGAGGCTCTGCCTTCTGATATCATCTCTTAGGGTGGCCGTCTGTGGCCCATACCCTCATTTTTGTGTTTTTGTTCTATGTATTATAAAACACTTGATGCTTTATATTAATACCATCGTCTCTTCCTTTCACAGTTGTCTCTCATAACTGTTGTCTTCCATATTTAATTCTGTTATGGTTTGTTCCTTGCTAATTTGCTTCTTCGTTGATGATGATGATACTAACCCTTCCCTCGTCTTTTTGAGAACCAATGTGGGGTCGTCCCCTCATCAGGCCTCATTATAGCCGAGGGTTTAACCAACCAATTTAATGATTTTTAATTAAAGTTTACCCTCGTCTTTCTTGAGGACTGTGGTGGGGTCGTCCCCTCCACTGATCCTCATTATAGCCGAGGGTTCAATTAACCAAATTAATGGTTTTTAACAAAGTCTACCCTCGTCTTTATTGAGGACCAATGTGGGGTCGTCCCCTCATCAGGCCTCATTATAGCCGAGGGTTCAAATAATCAAATTAATGATTTTTAACGAAGTCTACCCTCGTCTTTCTTGAGGACTGTGGCGGGGTCGTCCCCTCCACTGATCCTTATTATAGCCGAGGGTTCAACTTACCAAATTAATGGTTTTTTAACAATGTCTACCCTCGTCTTTCTTGAGGACAGTGGTGGGGTCGCCCCCTCCACTGGCCCTCATTATAGCCGAGGGTTCAACTCACCAATTTAATGATTTTCAACAAAGTCTACCCTCGTCTTTCTTGAGGACTGTGGCGGGGTCGTCCCCTCCACTGATCCTTATTATTGTCGAGGGTTCAACTTACCAAATTAATGGTTTTTAACAAAGTCTACCCTCATCTTTCTTGAGGACTGTGGAGGGGTCGTCCCCTCCACTGATCCTCATTATAGCCGAGGGTTCAACTTACCAAATTAATGGTTTTTAACGAAGTCTACCCTCGTCTTTCTTGAGGACTGTGGAGGGGTCGTCCCCTCCACTGATCCTCATTATAGCCGAGGGTTCAACTTACCAAATTAATGGTTTTTAACGAAGTCTACCCTCGTCTTTCTTGAGGACAGTGGTGGGGCCGTCCCCTCCACTGATCCTCATTATAGTCGAGGGTAGTTTTCTGTATATATTTCCTTGCGTGCTAGAACTGATAACCACTGGATGAGGGAAACACTGATATTTCTCATTAATTTTCCATGTGTTTTGTTGGAGCAACTCTCATTACAACTATGGTCTATCAAGACCTTATAACACTACTGATAGTATTTCTTCAAATGATCTGCGTTCCAGGGGTTGGAAAAAGGTTCCCCTTCTAGGTTTTCTAGTCTATAGGTTCCTGGGACAACTTCATCGATGACCCTATATGGGCCATGCCAATTAGGATGGAGCTTGTTGGGCTTCTGCCAAGTCTTTTTGAGAACAAAGTCTCCTACTGCGATTGGCCTCTGTTTCACCCTCTGGTTGTAAAACCTTACGGTCCTCTGCTGGTAGGAAGCTTGCCTTATCTCAGCATCCTCCCTTCTCTCCTCAATCAAATCCAGGTCAAGTCTCCTCTCTTCCGTATTTCCCTGGGGGTCGTACATTTGGACCCTATGAGTGGGAAACTCGACCTCGGTGGGGATGACTGCTTCTGATCCATAAGCTAACATGAAGGGGGTCTCCCCAGTAGAGGTCCTTACTGTCGTCCTGTATGCCCACAACACTGCATATAACTCCTCGACCCATCTTCCTTTTTCCTCCTCAAGCCTCTTCTTAATCCCATCTAAGATTGTCCTGTTCGTAACTTCGGTTTGCCCATTGGCCTGAGGTCGGCCTGGGGTGGAGAAAAATTGTTTAATACTTACCCTCTCACAGTACTTCTGTAAAGAGGCATTCTTGAACTGGGTCCCGTTATCCGAGATGAGGGTGTTGGGTAGACCATATCTGCATATCACATTCTTCCAGATAAACTGGAAGGTCTTCTGCTCCGTGATCGTGACCATCGGTTCGGCCTCTACCCACTTTGAAAAGTATTCAATTGCTACGATGAGGAACCGATAGTTATTGACTGCTCTCGGTAAGGGTCCTACCAAATCAATCCCCCACACTGCGAACGGCCATGGGGATGTAATGGAGGTGAGAGGCTGATGGGGCTGGTGAGGGATGGTGGCAAATCTCTGGCATTTGTCACACTTCTTTACATATGCTGCGGCATCTTTCCCCAAGGTCGGCCACCAGTAGCCCTGGGTGACCACCCTCTTCGCTAAGGATCTACCCCCAATGTGGCTTGAGCACGACCCTTCATGCACATCTTGCAGAATAGAAGGTACTTCTGAGGGATGCACACACCTAAGTAAGGGGAGTAGGAACCCCTTTTTGTACAGCGTGTCTCCGATGACAGTGAACTTTGCAGCCCTGTATCTCAGCTTCTTCCTTTCTTGGCTTGGTTCTGGCATCTCTCCCTCTTTAATGTATCTGATCAGAGGATCCATCCATGACGGTTCTTGAGAAACATTCATGCAAATGCCAAGTGTTCCCTCGACGTCTTCAATAGTTGGTCGAAGCAAGATTTCAACCGGGACTGTCCTCCTTATGTCTGTCCTAGTAGCTGAGGCCAACCTTGCAAGGGCGTCAGCACGGCCATTGTCGAGTCTAGGTATCCTCTTGAATTTCACTTCTTTAAAGTCCTTCAGCAATGACCTCACCTTCTCAAGGTACCTAGCCATCCTCTCATCCTTGGCCTCATAGGCTCCTAGTATCTGATTCACCACCAGCCTCGAATCACTGTGAACCAAGATTTGGCCGATGCTAAGAGATTTGGCCAAGGAGAGGCCTGCTACTAAGGCCTCATATTCAGCCTCGTTGTTGGAGGCTTTGAAGTTGAACCTTAGGGCGTACTCAATGTCTGTGCCATCGGGTGCTGACAGTATCAGTCCAACACCACTTCCGCTATCACAGGAGGACCCATCAACGAGGAGGCTCCACGGAGTCTCTCCTTCAGAAAAATTTCCCTCAGAGAGGGACCCCTGTCTAAAGATGTATCTACCCTCTTCGTTTTCAGTCGCTTTCCTTCTTGCGGTGCTCTCCTCAGCCCTGGCTGCAGGCGTGTCGATGACCCTGTCTTGTTGGATATCTGTCTCCCCGGGGGTCTCACCCTCGGCTTCATCGCTCTCCCAAGTAAACTCAGCCACGAAGTCTGCCAGCGCTTGCCCCTTAATGGCTGTCTTAGGCTGATACACAATATCGAACTCCCCTAGCTCTATAGCCCATGTCATTAGCCTTCCTGATTTTTCAGGCTTGTGTAGGACCTGCCTAAGAGGAGAGTCAGTAAGGATGACCATAGTATGGGACTGGAAGTATGGTTTCATCTTCCTTGAGGCATGGATCAAGGCGTAGGCCAACTTCTCCATCCTCGGGTATCTTTGCTCTGCCCCTTGGAGTGCCTTGCTGTTGAAATATACGGGCTTCTGTATCCCGTCTTCGTCTCTTACGATTGCTGCACTGATAGCGGACTCTGAGACAGCAAGGTACACGTAAAGTCGTTCACCCTGCACGGGTCGTGACAGCAGCAAGGGAGACCCTAAGTATGATTTTAGCTCCCTGAAAGCCTCATCACACTCTTTACTCCACTCGAAGGCCTTCCTGAGGATCTTGAAGAATGGTAGACACCTGTCTGTAGCCCTTGACACAAATCTGTTCAAGGCATCCACTCTCCCTGTGAGCCTCTGAACGTCTTTAATGGACTTGGGGGTCTTCATCTCAATAAGGGCCTTTATCTTTTCTGGATTGGCCTCGATGCCTCTTTGATTGACAATGAACCCCAAGAACTTCCCCGCTCTGACCCCGAAGACACACTTGGCCGGATTGAGCTTCATCTGATATTTGTCCATCGTATCGAAGGTCCTCTCCAAGTCTGCCACATGATCCTCTGCCTTCAGACTCTTAGTCAGCATGTCGTCTACGTAGACCTCCATAGACTTCCCAATTTGATCTTCAAACATTCTGTTTACGAGGCGCTGGTACGTTGCCCCTGCATTTTTTAGGCCAAAGGGCATGACCCTATAGCAGTATGTCCCTTTATCGGTGATGAAGGCAGTCCTCTCCGAATCATCAGGGTTCATGAAGATCTGGTTATACCCTGAGTAGGCATCCATAAAACTCATGAGCTCATGGCCTGCGGTAGCGTCTACCATCTGGTCAATGCGAGGGAGAGGGAAGCTGTCTTTGGGGCAGTGCTTGTTGAGGTCTGTGAAGTCCACACACATCCGCCACTTCCCATTGGCCTTTGGGATAATGACTGCATTGGACAGCCATTCAGGGTAGATGACCTCTCTGATAAATTCAGCGTCTTCTAATTTTTTAACCTCATCCCTGATGACCTCGTACTTCTCTCTAGAATAAATCCTCCTCTTCTTCTTTACCGGCTTCACTCCCTCTACCACATTGAGTTTGTGGCACATGATTTCAGGGTCGATCCCTGGCATATCTACATGACTCCATGCGAAGACGCTTCGCCTTCTCCTCAACAGTTTGATGAGGTCTTCCTTGATACTGGGCTCCAGAGACTTGCCAACTTGGACGGTTTTTCCCGGGTCATCCTCATCGAGGATGATGGGTTCTACCTCCTCAGCGGCCTCTCCTTTTTTGAGTTTCGTCTCGTCCCTGGGGTCCAGGGTATCAATGTTGTAAGTGGCTGTAGCCCTCTTGTGTGCCTCCCTTTCTTCAGCGGAGTTGTAGTAGCACTCTCTCGCTGTCGTCTGGTCTCCCTGAACTTCCCCCACCCCGTAAGGGGTAGGGAACTTAACCATCTGGTGGACTGTGGACGGCACAGCTTCAAACCCCTTGAGGGCCACACGTCCCAGTATGCTGTTGTATGCCGAAAACACATGCTCATCCAGCACAAAGAAACTGACCCTCTTGGTGAGCCATCTCGGCCATTCGTCCCTCATCCTGACATCAGCCTCATATATTCCCAGGGGGTGAACCTTCTCTCCACTGAACCCGATCAACGGATGATGGTATCGGACAAGTCTGGCACGACTGAGGCCCAAGGCCTTGAAGCATGGCCAAAACATCACATCTGCGGATGAGCCCCCATCTACCAGGATCCTCGGCACTTCGCACCCGTGCACCCTGGTAGTGATGACGAGAGGGTCATCATGCGGGGCCAAGAGGCCTTTGAAGTCCATCCTTGAAAATCCCACTATCAAAGTGTCCATGTCAACCATCTTCCTTTTTTCTGACTTGACCTCTAGGGAGGTTGAGTGCACCACCTTCGTCACCGCCTTAGCCTCAGCAACATGGGCCTTCCTGTCAGCGACCTCAGACCCTCCTCCCGCTAATCCCCCGGAGATCATTCCTACACCGAGCGAGATCATATTGAGCCTCTTGACAGGACCGTGGTCGTCTCTCGGCGGGAGGTCAGGGTCGTCCTCATCATCAGAGGGGTCGTCCCCTCTTTTTTGAGGACCTTCTTTACATGCATCAACTCGCTTTTTTCTGGGGTCGTCACCTCGGCCCCTCTTGAAGGCCTCTCGGTCCACGTATTTTCTGAGCTTCCCTTCTTTCAGCATCTTCTCAATCTCATCTTTCAGAGCAAAGCATTTGTCTATTACGTGACCATGGTCTTGGTGAAATTCATACCACAGGTTCCTGTTCCTCTTGCCGGGGGCTGCCCTCAGCTTCTCAGGCCACTTCAGGGATTGGTCACTCTTTATCTCATTGAGGATCTGTTCACAGCTGACCATTAGAGGGGTGTAACCAACGAACTTATCATCCGTGGACCTCTTCTTCCCTTCTTTGTTCTTCTTAGGGTATTTGCCCCCGCTTGTACCTCCTTTTTCGTCCTCATGTTTTGCGGCCATCGCCTCTTCGGCGTTCATCACCTTCCCTGCTGTTGACAACAGCTCGGCCATCGTCCACGGAGGGTCTTCGGCGAGCTTCCATAATAGCTTCCCCTTTTGGAGCCCTCCCATCAGGGCTGTCATAGCTATGCTCTCCTCATAGTCTTCCACCTCCAGCTTCTCTTTATTGAATCTGGCTATGTAGTCTCTCAGAGTCTCATTCTTTCCCTGCTTAACATAGAGCAGGTGTGTGGTCTTCTTCTGTGGTCTCACCCCGAAGCAAAAGTTGTGGATGAACCGGTCTGCCAACTACTTGAAGTTTTCAATGGAATTTTTTGGAAGAGACGTGTACCAGACATGTGCAGCCCCTGTCAGGGTACCAGAGAAGGCACGACACCTCATCTCATCTGAGATAGAGTATATGTCTGCCGCCGATTGATACATCTCCACGTGGTGGACAGGGTTGGTGCTCCCATCGTATCTTGGGGTGACCACAGGAGGCTTGAACTTTGATGGCGTGGGGAAGTTGACTATCTTTGCCACAAAGGGTGAGCCTATGGTGTATCCCCTCTGAAGAGCGTCTCGGTTCTTCAGTATGTCGCCAGTCTTATCCTCTAACCGCTGTATTGAGTCATTCCAGGGCCTCACAGGGTCTGCGTGGCCGATGTTATCCCCCGCTGCCTCTTGGAGGTGGATGGGGGGTTTCACTGCAACAGGCTTGTATCGGCTGTTTACTTCCCTTTGACCGTCATCCCATCCTTGGGGTCGACCCTCTACTGCCTCTCTCCTAGATCTCGCAGCACTTCTCGACCTGGACAGCTTATCCCGCAGGTCATTTACTGGGCCCAGCCTCTCGAAGGCTGACCCCCTGCTCAGGCGGTCAAAAGCAGAGCCTCTCGGACGATCATCAGGGTTTGGTCTCCCGCACTTTCCTCTACTGTCCTGGAGAGGCCGCACAGTATTGTTGGAGACCTCGTATGGTTCCCAGCATTCTATTGGGGCCTCCTCCCTCTCCAGATCGTCATACATGTCTTCAGGGCAAGGGTTTCCTTGCCTCCCCAGGCGCAAACGCCTGGGGTCAGCAACATCCCTACGCCGCTGGGGGGTGGCAGGTCTTTGCGTGGTGCCTAGGGTGGTCCCCTGGCCTCATGCTGCCCTGGGGCTGCTGCCGGAGTGATCATCTCAGGTGTGACCCCTGGTGGTCTCAGTATGTTCTGGCTCAGAGCTGTGAACTGCTCCTGCATCATCCGCTGGCTTGCTGCCAGAGACTTTAGGGCTGCTGCCACATCAGCCATCTCAGACTGAGGCGACGGCTGACTGGAACTGGGTCTTCCCCCCTCATCCGGCGGGGGAAGTGGTGGCGGTGGCATCTCAGGTGCCATGTGCTTGAGCTATGAAAAGTTGCACTGAAGAAAATACTGGTGAGCTTGGGAACCTTAGTGGGTCTCTTTCAATGGTGAAACACCTCCTCTCAGGGGGAGTGTTGGTTCACCACCAGAGTGCCCAGTGAGGTCAAGCTGTACAAAGGAAGAGATGTCTTCTCATTTCCCACAGACGGCGCCAAACTGATGATGCTAAGATTTAGCACCACCAGACAAGTGATAGTGAGCTCAAACAGTAGCAGCCATGGCAGTCATAGAGATGTATGAGTGTATAAGTATGTAGAAGGGGATGAGTATAAGAGGAAATAAGACAATGATGTATAGTGGTTCAGCCAATTTGGCATACATCCACTGTGAGTGCGTGATCCACTAAGTATGGGCACTAATGGCCTTGAATACAATGCACATAACCCTCTCTCTCTCTATACCGTGTGTACAAGCAGAGTTTTAGCTAGGGCTACTGTTCATGGATCGATCCCCTGTAGGGTTGTAGGTGACAAGTATATATAGGTCTTGGGGGGTGTAGTGTACCCCCCCCCCCCCCCCCCCAAGTAAGCACGGTGCATGTGAATGGTGACCTAACCAATTCCCTGTTGACGACTGTAGATGCCAAATGATGACATAATATTCCCTCACGTGAGGGTGTGATTCGGTTATAACGATCTGCCACGTGTCATATGAGTCTGACGCGCACTGTTCCACGCGTGTCCCGGACCACGCGCTGTCATGATGTCACCCTCGGCCTATGAGCCGAGGCCAAGGGCAAAGTTTCTTCCGGTAGGGAGCCTGGCTTGATTCTGGCCTCGTACTGTCGTACCCTCGTAGGGTCGTCTAGGGCCTGAGGAAGGGTCGGCCCCTCGTAGGGTCGTCCGGAGCCCGGGGAAGGGTCGGCCCCTCGTAGGGTCGTCCGGAGCCCCGGGAAGGGTCGGCCCCTCGTAGGGTCGCCTGGGCCTGGTGGAGGCCAGCTGGGGCCTGGTGAAGGGTCGTCCCCTCGTAAGGTCGTCCGTATTGGAGGTAATCCTCATCCAGGCTGAGGGTATAAACGGGTATATCAGGATAGTTTTGAAAATGGTTTTCAGTTGTCTTCCAATAATGTTAGCCTACTACATTTCACCAACACATCTTTTTTCTGCTTTTTACTTTACTGAGCAACTGAGCTATCACTTGAAGGAAGAAATTATAGCGACAGGAAAGTTTGTTTTGTTACTGTTTTTCTTTCTTATCTGTTTTTTATTTTTTGTCTTTTCGTTTTTTTTTAAATGTATCCAATGCTTGCTGCAACGAGATCTAGATGGCTAGATCTGGGTGAATTCTTGCTCCATACCGGACTAGACGAAACCCTTGTTGCGACCTCTTTTTCCTATTCTATTACGTTCTTGCAACTTGGGCATGTCCCTCAATTTAACAAAAAGGATGCTCTTTGACTCGCATAACCAAACGTGTGGGGATGTATCCTCTACGAATCTATGTCAGACTCGATTCTATCAAGAATTCGAGGTCTCGAGAGGCCATTGGCCTTATTTATAGCTTGATAGGGTAAAGATATCTTGCTAGGCATGATAACCTAAAATGGTAAATAATACTACTTTTCTATAAGAAACTAAAATTTCTTTTTGTTTCAAAACAAAAATCTATTGATAATTGTTTTATATAATATTTAAAAAGTTGCCAATAGTTTTGTAATATATACAAAAATTATAGTAAACTTTTTTCATTTTTAAAATGTCATTTTCTTAATGGAAATAATTGTCAAATATTTTTAGTGTTCGGTTGTTTCAAACTTGACTTTTTCAAAACAAAAATAAAATAAAATAAAAAAATAACGATAAGACGTGACGGCTCGAGTCCAAGAAGTTTCCCTTTTGTTGAACCAAGATGGACTCCACCTCTAGTACATGTAGTCTTAAGAAAAAAACACTTCCATATTGTGCATGTTTTTAAAAAGAATTGAACTGGGCAAATAGTTTAGCTGGACAACGAAAGAGTATTTCGGCACAAGATAGGTCTCCGACGAGACAACGATAGCAGATAAAGTTCTAGCGACTCTCCTTTCTACTTTTTCATCGAGATTTTGGATGTATCGGATATATTGGCCATTATTTCAGCGATGCAAACCGAATTCGCCACTATCTAGACCAGTCACCTTGATTCACCCCGATGTAGCAAAAATTTCATTTGCCTCGCGAAATTAGATCGGAAAGCTGCGAGATCGAGTTACCTAGGCCGATACCGAGTCAACTCGGCTAAGATTTTGAGCCATGCCCTCAACTTATCGTAATAATTCTAATCGAAGGAAATAATAAAATACACAAATTAAAAATGTTACAATTAAACAACATACTACTATGCCCTCATGACCTCTCTTACCTATTTAGCTCATTTGGGGAAAATCAATCAATGGTTATTCCTTACTTTCCTTTCCTTCTTTTGTTTGCAATCTAAACTGGGCCCCACTTTAGATGGATTTTTTTTATCTTAATCAAGATAGGTTAAGGGTATTGGATATTTTAGAGTCTCTTGTTTTGGTAATTTTCTTTTGAGTGCCCTTAACATTATTCATGTTAGCAACAAGGAGCATGAAGGACTTAGATTGCTTCGTAGGAAAGACTAGTTGGAGAGGTATTTGGTTCAATTAATGGAATCTTGACTTGGAAAAATAGTGGGGTGAGTACTGGAAAGTTCGTAAGTTGCTAGGGATCGGAAGAGTTGTTCCCTAATTCTGTGAAAGAAGTTGCTTTCAAGTTAGTCTCACATTATTGCCCAATTATCTTATACTTTTATCGATATAAGTGGGGTCCATTCCCTTTTGATTAAGCATGTGGTTGGATGGTCGTGGAAGTGAGACGTTGGTTGGCTTCATTACATGAAAAAAAGAAGATGTATTTTGGAAATGGTTGGATGATGTAGAGGAGAGGACAGTTTTGGACTACTCATAAAATCATGTAGAGGATTTGAGTAGTAAATTTTATGACATAGTGTGGGGAAATTCATGGAGACAAAAGACAATTAAAAGAATTTGAGGATGGGCTAGTAATTCTATAAATCCATTTGGTATATTTGAGGAAGAAAAGATTAATACGGGCCATTGAGGAGTGTTGAGGAGATAAATATCCTAGTCAGGTTGGAGGGATACACTTTGGACTACTAATAATAAGTTTGGGATGTGGTGAACAAAGGTATCTTAAAAGTTTTCAGTGAGTTTTATAAGAAAGGAGTAATAAATTCTTGTACTGATGATACTTGCATTTTTTCGGCTTAAGAAAAGACAAGATTGGATTTTTTTTAGCTTGTGCAATATTTTGTCAGAAGTCCTAGCTTATTTCAAGGAGCTTTGGTTTGGAACTAACTGATAATGCATTTGGTGCTGACAGTAAATGACTTGGCAGAAAAAAAGGTGTGGTGTTCAAGGTTGATTTTGATTTTTGCTGAGGATAAGTAGATGGGATTTGCTTTGATAATAAATTATTGTTAAGAAAGTGGAGGCCTTGGATGAGAGGTTATGTGAGTTCGATTAACTTACTTGGTTTTTGTCAATGGTAGTGCAAGAGGGAAATTTGTAGCATACTGGGCTGAAGGAAAAAAATCAATTACCTCTCTCTCTCTCTCTCTCTCTCTCTCTATTTTATGTTTTTTATTAATGCTTGATGTACTGAGTAGGTTGGTAGCAAAAGCCAAAGGTGGTGGAGTTTGGAGCTGCACAAAACATCCTATGGGGTTGTTATAGTGCGAATGGTTTCTTATGGCAATAGGAGGAAGATAAGATATGCATCATAGATGTGGTTATATTAGCTACTTCTTGTTGGTGTGGACAGAATGAAATGAGCATAGCTTTGGAAACATCATTTAATGAAATGAATAATTTTTGGGAACGCGGCAAATTTTCAGCATCATTATGTTCATCATTGTCTTTATTTTAAGATATCCCCTCATTTCTGTTTTTAAAATGGAAGGATCTAATCACTTGATAAGGTGTGTTTGATTGGAATAGGTGGGTAACTTTCAATGTCCCCAAAGAAAATTTTCCATGGTAAATTTCCAAAATACTTACTATCAGGTTGTATTGTAGGAAAACTGGGATAATAAATACGACACAAATGTTGACAATCAAACACACCATATGGCATATATTTTGAAACATCACGGCTTCCTCGAGATGCATTTGTCCACCACCTTTTACCCTTGTAGTTATTCACTATTATTTATGAATAAAAATAAAATGTGTTGTGATAAAAAATATACATTAAAGCCTTTTTCCCGTGTAACCTACAAAATTATTATCATTAAAGCCTCCTTTAATTGTTTTCCTCTCTTTTTGGTGATTGTCCTACTAGCTCATCGATCGACTTGCATTACAAACGAATCCGATAAGTGTTAAAAACTCTTGTTGTCTCTCAACACTCCCTTCTTTTTATTGTATTTTTAAGGGTTACAATCTCCCGTTTTGCAAATTGTTCTCAGCTAATAAGCGATGAGCATGAGGAAGAGGCTTGGGCAAAGAAGGGCGTGAGGTGGGTTTACTTTTCTTTGTCGTTCATAAAACTAGAGTTCTATGGAGGTTTAATATGGATTTTGATGGTTTAGCTGACCTATCTATATAGGTTAATTTATTATGAATTTTGTCGGGGCAGTTCTCTTCTCTTGCCCCCCCCCCCCCTCGCTAAATTATTCAAGTGTGTGTATGATAAATAATTACTTGTAATTGAAAAGGCTTACGAGAGCATGCCTTCACAAGTAGACGCTTGACGTGTAAACTCATATTTCACACTGGGTGTTGTTAACGACACCCATAACCACAAAACTATTTTTTAAACATAATGTATAATGCTTTTATGCATTATGTGGTGTCAAGGAGAAAGTTTTGGGGTGCATTTAGGAGCACTCTTTTACATTCAAAAGAAAAGGCATATAAAACGAGAGCATTGGGTTTACTGGTTTTGGTTATGATTCTTCACTATGCATGTGCATGTAGAACACACACAAATGAGCATGGGCAAACACTTTTACTTTTTCAAAACCTTTAATGTTTTATTGCCCACAAGTGACTAAGGAATCTGTTAACTTACCTTTTGTACCTTTTCCAAACCTTTTATTTATCAGATCTCCTGAACCAACAGAAGAAGAAGACGACGACCTAGATGAAACATACGAATTCAATTACCGTACTAGTATCTTCGCCTATACCTCCAACATCTTTCATTTCCATCTCTCCAGAGCCAATAGATTTGGTGACCCTAATGGGTGCGCCCCAAGAAAATATAATAGTCAACCCAGTTGAAGAATGTGTTTTACTTTTAAGTCGTCAAAATGTCTTGTTTAGTAGGTTGGAACGCTCAGCATCTACTTTTTCTCGTCTTTATTAATTATTTTTCTTAGCAGGAGTAATAAGTGTATGGAGAATTTGGAAAATTGGGTACTTGCTTAGTACCTCTTTATATTATTATCATTTCTCGAATCTCAAAATTTTCTATAAAATTATGGTGATCCATTACTATAGTCGTTTTAACAATTACATTCGATCATCAAACGGGCTATCATACATATAGTAAATAAGGTAAAATTAGTCTTGCTGGAATCTAACTATGCTTGAACTGAGAATGAGTAACTGGGACGTATACTATTGGTATTTAAAAAACTACTACCGTACTGAGTATTCAAGACCCAAAAAACAAAATAATATCTTCAAGAAAACATTTCCATATCTAGGCAAAAATTCAACCTTAATAAATGAATAATATCTTTTAAACTTGACCTTCTCCACTGTGAGATCATCCCGCTCGCAGTTTGTTCACGCAGCTCAGATTATCTTGGCGTGACCTACAACTTCATCAATATAAAAGAAGTTGAGAAGACTTTTTTGTCCACCCCAAAATTTACGGGGAATCTTTTCTGCGACACCTATAAAACAATGTAAAAGTTTATTTTGATCCTTAAATCTCATAACCAGTAAACTTCACAAATTAGATGGGGAATTAAAGTAAATAATTTATTACAACTACATTAACATAATTGACTAATGCCCAATTATTTAAGGGTGTTTTTAAGGGAATCACATTAACATAATTGAAAATTTTTCTTCAAAATATATATATATATATATATACATTTCATTCGGCATAGTCATCCCAAGTATATGCATTTAATTCGGCATAATCACCCTGAATATATGCATTCCCTTCGGCATAATAATCCCGAATGAAAATTTTTCTTCAATTTTTTTTAAAATTTGATTCGGGATAATCACCCCAAAAATTATCATCTTTTTTTGGGGTCTGACCCCGAACCACTGGACGATTTCTACGATTGTTCATATTTTCAATCCCTATGAATAACAAATATATATATAATGAGACCCAAAGTTTAGAAGAAAAATGTGATTTGGGGAATTTTCATTTGCTTTTGAGGTATTGTCATTGTCTTTTGAGGGAACATCCATTGATTTTTGAATATTTAAATGACAAACTCCACTTATCTAATAATGTTGAAGATGGTTGGTTGAAGATGATTTGTTAAAGAAGATAAAGGGAGAGTTTAACCCTAGTTATTTAATAAGTTGAATATAGTTGGTTGAAGATTATTTGTTGAAGAAGAAAAATAGAGAGTTTGGAGTATAATGTAGAGAGAGAAAGTGTGTGGTATTTTGTGATGAAAATATTGTGTATATATATATATATATATATATATATATAATAAAGGAGGAGGGTTTTTTTTGCCTCATCATAAGTTTTAGAGTGATTCTACACATACAGAGGAATATGTACAGAATCGTCTATACAGACTAACGTGTTGTGTCTGTATTGGTCTGTGTCTAGGGCCACTCAAAGAACGAACTAATATAGACACGACACATCAATCTATACAGACGATTCTGTACAGATTCCTCTGTACAAATAGAATTTTTGTAAGTTTTATGTATAAAACCTATATAAACAGATTTTCGTATCTAATGGTTTTCCACATAGAAGATTTGATTTATTGGTGTGTGTCTTACAAATCTCTCTACCTTGAGCCTCTCAAAATGTGATCTTACCTCGAGCCTCTCGAAATGTCCTCACCCCTCACACAACCATTCCCCCATAATTTATTTTAGGTACGATCCCTCTCTCTCTATCTCCACACTCACATAGAGACCTATCACAACATCTTCTCTCATTTCCCGCCTCATTCTCTCATTTCCATTCCTCATCTCACATCTTTTACATTTTCAACACAAAGACCCAATCAAATCCCACCTTCGTTCTTACTCCGAGTTGCCATGATGTAAAAGATGCCATGGTTCATTTCAAGGAAAACCCATCTCCGAGTTGTCATTAACTAGAGGGAGCAGATCTGTTAGCGTTTTATCCTTCGTTTGGGTCATGTACTGTGAGTATTTTTTTTGTTATCTTATAATCTGGGTTCATAATAACAGATCTGTTAACATTTTGAAATTTTTGTTGTCTTGAATCTAAGGGTGAAATAGAGTGCCACATGGATGAGACTAAAAATATTTAGCTGCCCTGTATCTATGCTCTCTCCATATCAAATTTTTTTTTTTTTTGTATTTTGGGGTTAATTTTTGTTTTGCAGATCAACGTAATTCTTGCAGATCCAGCCACTTGTCTCTCTTGCAGATCATGGTAATTTTTGGAAACACATTGTATATGTTGGAGATTTTATAAAATAAGTGAGTGAGAGTTTTGGGTGTAAAAGCTTAAAAAGCTTGTCCCACATTGGAAGTGCGTGGAAGAGGTGGGAAGCTAACCCAAATATAAAAGGGGATAGTGTCCCACATTGGAAAATGTACAAAGCTAAGTGTCACCACTAAGATATAAAAGGAGTGGGCAACCTTTGAGTCCCACATTGGAAAAATATTAAGAATTTGTGCACTTAATAAGTACAAATGAAAGATGAAGAGTTAATTCATCTAGCATTTAAGAGGCTATTCAAGAGACCTCAATACGGTGCGAAGCACCGTACGCACATGCACATGCACGCGTGCGTGCGGGTGCGGGGCAGTGGGTTGTAGAGGCGCTAGTGGTGCACTTTGCACTTCGCATGCCGCGTGTACGCAGTGGTAGCGGGTTGCCGAGATTCATCCGGGTTGGATCGCGGTAGCTCGGGCACGATCACCTTTTGGTTGACCCGTGCAAAACCGATTCGGTATTATTATACCTGTTCGGAACTGACTTAAGACTGTTAATTCAATAGTCATGACTCTTGAAGATTCATAAAGTTACATTATTGTATTAAAGTTGACATTGTTGTGATACAATTAAGAGTTCTATTTCTGCATTTTCTACATAATTTCCAACAGTATATGCATCTGTGTTTTAACATTTTACAATCATCTCTCTCTCTCTCTCTCTCTCTCTCTCTTACAGATCCAATCACCTGTCTCTCTTGCTCTATTGCTCGACCTCTATTGTTCATGAGAAAACGATTACAGATCTTTATTGTTACAAATCAAACAACCTGCAATGGAAAATGCGTGTGGGTTTAAACGATATCAGTTCCATTTCGGGTATCTGATTGTCCAGAAGCAAATCATAACATTTTGCAACGAAAAACGCACACGCGTTTAGAGAGACTGAGCTTGGTTCAGTTCCAGATGGCCTATGGTTTTTTTCCAACACACACAGACCCTTAACAACACAAAATAATTTTTCACACGTTATATAAAATGAGTGGTTGAGTGTTCTTCTGTTTCGATACTATTAAATTTATTTATTAAGGTTTGAAAATTATACATGATTTTTAGGGGGATTTGAAAATTTATTAAGGAGGTTTTTAAAAAAAAAAATAAATGGTTTTGATCGATATTACCTGATTTTTATGAAGTTTAAAAAATAACGGGTGAGTAATAACGGGTATTTGTTAAATTGATTGTGTTTTGTATTTGTGAAGGCAATGGGTATTTGTTAAACCGGTTGCATTTTGTATTTGTGAAGGCAATGGGTATACTAAGATTTTTTTAACATTTTTTTCAAGAATATTTTTATGATAGTTGTTTATAAATGTTATCTGAGTAGTGCAGTTTATTTAAGTTATAAATTATGGTTGGGAATACTTTACCTTTTCTACTCGAACCAAAATTTCTACTGAAATTTCATAGATAGAGTGATGTGGAAATTTTTTATTGGTTGTTTTTTTATCCCGGTTGGTGCGGACCTCAATATCATTTTTTATATTTAAATTCTTATGCACTTTAACATATGGATAAGTGTGGTATTTTGTTTAATTGGAAAACAAGTTAGAAAACAAGTGAATATGTTAAAAATACATTTTATTACTTGCATACTAGCTGTTTGAAAAAAATATAACTTTAGAATTTGGACAACATAACCAAAACCATCCCCATCTGCTTGCCTACTTATACTCAAAAGTAGTGTACATATATACTAATTAAATCTGTAAAGCAGTGGTGGGATATAATATCACAATATTATCTTGGGAGTATAAGCTACACAACACAGTATTTTTTAATTAAAAATGAATTTGATTAAAAGTAACAAGACACGAACATTATCCAAGTAAAAGTGGCTTGAAATAAAATATTTTTTTAACAAAATATTTCCAAATTTTTTTTTTAATCAAGACGATATCGACAAAAATAAACATGACACAAACCAACTATAATATCTTATACCCAAAAATTTAACATATCACGATAAAATGCAATATAGACAAATATAAGGAACTAACATGAAACCATTGCTTACTATATGACGTTTATTTAATTTGTAATATTTGTTTATTTTTCAAATATTTTAAAATGATGAAATGGGTGAAAAATTATTTAACGAAGTCTCTATTTTAATTTCTTATCTTAGTAAATGGAATCTATGTTTGGATTTAGATACCAATTTGGTATTTTTATTAGGGTCAATTATTAAATAGTCCCTACTATAAATATATATTTTTTAAAAAGGACATATATTTTTAGTTTAACCCATTTAGTCCCTCAAGCATTCAATATCCTCTTATTTTTAGAGGTCTGCGTCAGCGGCACTCCCTCTCCAAAATATGTGGCAAAGGACTTTTTGAGGCAAAATAAAAAGTTTGGACTAAATGGGTATTAAAAAATGTCCGATGGACTATTTGGTATATGTCCATTTTTATTATAGTGATTGTTCATATATATGCGTGGGGCATACACATTTTGTCATCAATATTTATGCCTTATTTTTTTTATAATTCTGACATCAAACATAATAGTTTGGATGCCTCGAATATTCATTTGGTGGGAAGGGAATTGATCACATGTGTATGAAAGAGAGTTCTACAATGTATTTTTACCTATAATCGAGAGTGCGGATGTGTCATAACAAAAAGTAATCGGGAGAAAATGTATCATCGTGCCATCGGCACAGGTACACCCTAGTGTGTATATATATATATATGAATAATGTTAGGCTACCCGGATGTTAACCCCGGGCTAGCACATGGATGCCCTTTTCTTTTTTTATTTTTTTTTATTTTTCATGTAAAATGAGTTAAAAACAATTATAAAAAATAATTATATCCCTCAAACACTCATTTTATCCCTCAAACACTCATTTATTCAATATATTTTTATTTTTAAAGGTCTGCGCTAGCGGCATCCGTTATTTTTAAACTTTTTTTTTATTTTACAACATTTGAAATAATTTTTGTATTTTGGCATTAAAAAACTAATCTAATAATTTTTTTTAACTCATTTAGTCCTTCAAACACCCATTTACTCAATATTCTCTTATTTGTAAAGGTCCACGCCAGCGGCACTCGTTATTTTTAAACTTTTTTTTTAAATTTACAACATTTAAAATAATTTTTGTTTTTTTGCATTAAAAAACTAATCTAATAAAAAATTATGTTTTTAATTATTTTCAACTTATTTAGTCCCTCAAACACCCATTTACCAAATATTCTCTTATTTTTAAAGGTCCGTATCAGTGGCACTCGTTATTTTTAAACTTTTTTTTTAAATTTTACAACATTTAAAATATTTTTTGTATTTTTGCATTAAAAAACTAATCTAATAAAAAAATTATGTTTTTAATTATTTTCAACTTATTTAGTCTCTCAAACACCCATTTACCCAATATTCTCTTATAGCGGTACTCGTTATTTTTAAACTTTTTTTTTAATTTTACAACATTTAAATAATTTTTTTATTTCTGCATTAAAAAACTAATCTAATAAAAAATTATGTTTTTAATTATTTTCAACTTATTTAGTCCCTCAAACACCAATTTACCCAATATTCTCTTATTTTTAAAGGGCCGCGCCAGCGGCACTCGTTACTTTTAAACTTTTTTTTTTTAATTTTACAGCGTTTAAAATAATTTTTGTATTTTTTAAAACTATTTCAAAATGTAAAAAAAATATTTATATTTAACAATTTTTCTTTTTGGAAACAGTTTTTTTCAGAAAAAAAAATCTTTTTATATTAAAATAGTGTTTTTTAAACAATACATTTTTTTTAGTTTATAAAAAATATTATTTTTTAATAAAACACTTTTTTTAGAATAAAAAAAGTCAAATAATGCTAATAAATCACATAAAAAGCCAAAAAAAGAAAAGAAAAATGATTCTCTCCATGTACTAACCCGGGGTTAACTCCCGGGTAGTATATCATTACTATATATATATATATATATATATATATATATATATATATATATATATATATGTGTGTGTGTGTGTGTGTGTGTGTGTGTGTGTGTGTGTGATGTGGTGGCCCTTAGCAAAAAAATCTTTTTTTTTCTTGTGATATTTTGAAATAAAAGTTGTGGTGTCCTTAGAAACACGTTATTTTAACTATCAAACTTCAAAACACAACTTCCAAAAATCAAAGGATTATACAGTTCTATTAACATATGGTAGAATACAAAGAGACCCCAAAGGGTATTATGCTCTTTAATTTCTTTCAGGCATATAAGGTCAGCGAGATGGGTGAAGAGGTCAACTAAGTGACATTGCTTTAACCTTCCCAATACTTAACAATTATTATAAATTTCTATAAAATAATTGACTTTAGATGGGTGATTTACTGGACAAAGGAACATCTCTATAAATCATTAAACAAAACAAAAAGAGAAAAAACCACGAAAATAATAGCTGCAACACTTTTCAATTAAACTATAAAAAATGGACCCAATGGTGAATATTAGGCCATTTAGAGTCACTAAAAATCTCCCTTATAAATATCAAATCCCTTTCAAAAAGTTATCAAATCCCTTTGAAAAACTTACTAAATCACTTTGAAAAAGTTACCAAATCATATTGAAAACTATTATAGTGCACATAAGAAAGTGAATTAGATAACAACCTGGAAACGTAAAAAGTAAATTGCGGTATCACAAAACATAATACGGGCACACATATTGTAAAACAGTGGAAACACCAAATCTTAGTTTAAATCACCACTGAATTGAGGGACTAAAGGTGGCGTGGGGAGTGTGTTTGTATTTGTGTGTATTTATATGTGTGTGTGTTAGAATCATCAAGTTAAAGCATCAAGCACGGATTATGAACAGGATAAAGGAAAATAGTTACTATCTGCCTGTCTTGGTAGAGAGTTTGACGTAGATGGTTTTGCAATCATGGACGGAAGTGGAGAGATGTGGAGGAATAAGATGCATGTTTGATTTTTTAGGCATAAATTTGGTCGTGTAGGTGGTGTTGAATTTTAGCTGGCACAAAACAAATTAGAGACAGATTATATCACGGTCTGTGGTAACTGGTGAGAGAGAGCGAGATCTTGAATGATGTGAGGGGGTGAGTGAGTGTGTAAGAAAGAGTTCTTGTCTAGGTGTGTGGTATTTTCAAATTTCAAATCCCCCACCAACATCCTTGCATATTCGGTGGGCATATACAATATCCAATCACATTCGACAGTTAACCAATTATAATAATAATACTCAATTTGTAAGTGTTACTTGCTAAAATTTCACAGTCTTGTCGAAGCATTTAGGTGTAATACCTCGTATTTTTGCTTAAATAGATTTTATTTTGAAAGTTTGGAAATTGGAATTAATTAATTTAAAGGGAGAAAATTTAATTTATAATTAATCCAAATTTAATGGTAATAATTACTAGCGTGACGAGAGTTAGTAGTTATCGAAAATCATCATGTTGAATAATAATTATTTTGAACCTTACGTAGCGAGTAATGGAATATATGGTTTTGGAAACAATAATATGGCTGGAGACGAGAGATACGACAGTTAGAATAAAATTGTTTAGGACACGCGTATGAGTCACATCAATATTCTTTATTGGGGGTAAAAAAGATAAATTATTTTTTTATAACACGTATGGCCATTTTGAGTGCGCCAGTGTGTTCAAAAGGGTCGAAATAGTTCGAAACACTACTCGGGTGTTTTATTTGGAGTCCGGGGCATTTTAGCTCAAATTGACATCCCATAAGGGGTATTTTGGTCTTTTGGGATTTTTAAGGAATTAGATTGGACGAAAATTAGTTTTAAATTAAAAGAATCATGGGTTAGAGGTTGCTGTCAGTTACAACCTATGTAAAAGAGAGAGAGAGAGAGAGAGAGAGAGAGAGAGAGAAGGAGGAAGAAGACTCCGTAGGAGAACAAGGCTAAGAACTCAAGGATTTCCACCCAGAATTACACCAAAGAGTAGATCGCGATGAGAGGACCAACCCTATACCTGTTTAAGCTAGAGAATCGGAGATCCAAAAAAAGGCAAGTGTTTATCATGCTACCCTTTTTAGCATATATTGTTCCTGTTAAACTTTATTTGATTAGATAGACATAATACAATGACATTTGGGTTTAATTAGGTTTAATTGTAAAGAAATCTTAGAATTTGGAGATGGGTTACATGTAGAGGATTTACCCCTTTTGTAGACTGTTAAATCTGGAGATTTTATGTTCAAATCATGAATTAAATTAATGTCTTTGAATAATTCGTTATATGAGAATTCTTTGAGATTTAAGAAATTGTTGCATTCCCTTTGAAAACATAAAGATTTGAACTCTAAATTGTGTTAGAAAGTGCCCCATAATGATTAGGGATAGTTTAGAATCATCTAATTTGATGTTGGACGTGATTAAGGTTGAGTTTGAAGGTTGGAATGTTGGAAAAATTGGATTTTGGGGAAGAACAGACCAGTTCGGAATTCTCGTTCGAACGATAATTCCAACGACATTTCCAACGAGTCTAACAACAAGTTTATAGGTTTAAAATTCGTTAGAAGTATGTTCGAACGACCTCGTTCGAACGAGAATCTTGGACTTCTAACGAGATTTCAGAATGTACTTTTAAGGTCCGATTAAGTTAAAAATCATCCTAGGTTTTTCCAAGTGAGAGAAATAACCTACGTGAGTAACAGGTGGCTTAAAATCCGAGCTATTAGTGAGTTGGGAGTGTAATGGTTTTCAGGATGTAGAAAGTTTATAGAACCTAGGAGAGGAGGTATGTTCGAGAGAAAAAATAGATGACTGAATCACAGTGAGATGCCTTTCAGAAGGCACATCCTCCGAAGATTACAGGGAGCTCCGATCTGGTGGTGGCGAGCCAATGGAAGAAGGATACCCAGAGGCATTTGAGGATGCATGAGTGCACGGAGGTGCAAAGTCAAATACTGGCTACGTTTAAGCTAGTGGGAGTAGCACTGCAATGGTGGGAGTCTATTACCACTGTTGAGGAGAGAAACACACTGACTATTTGGGATTTTTGGGTGCGGTTCGATCGCAAATATTTTTCCTCATCCGTCAAGACAGAGATGAGGCAGAAATTAATGAACCCAAAATAGGAGGGAAAGACAGTGGCTGAGTATGAGGTAGAGTTTACCATCTTTCTGAACATTGTATCGGATGAAATGCTAACTGAGGAGAAGAAGATTCAGAGATTTATGGATGGGTTGACATGGAGGATCTGCCAGCATCTGATAGGCAATCGTTCTTTGTCCACCTATTCCGATGTTGTTAACACAGCACTACTCCACTGCCAGGACCACCGTTTTCATCTATGAGAGGTTAAGCGAGTCGAAGAGTCCAGCCAGCAGGACATGACATAAGGAAATGGTGCCGGTGGGGCACAGACACCACAGGGTCAGCATAGGCATAATGATAAGGGTTCCCAACAGGGGGATCATAAGAGATTCGGATCATGAGATTTTTGACATGGACATGGATGCTTTAGACATGTCCAGTAGGGTTATCTTGGCCATCAGGGCTAGCAGCAGTTTTAGCAGGGCCATCATGGCTAATGGAGGGGTGGTAATGGCCATCAGGGCCGGGGATAGTAGGGACAAAGATGAGGAACCTTCCTAGGGAAATGTTTTACTTGTGGCAACACTGGCCACAAGCGTCAGGACTGCCCTTAGAAGGGTGAAGCCCAAAAGCAGCATCAGTCGTGTGCTCGTCAGGAGCCCTAGAGACCGTTATTTCCCACAGCTCTCCTAGCACCCCCACAGATGCCAGCATTGCCACCTATTCTAGCAGTCCCAGTTTAGCAGGGACAGCTTCAGTATGGACGAGTCTACAACCTTCACCAGGCCACAGTTTCACAGAACCCACCTGCGATGGAGGGTATGTTTTCTATCCAGGGGACTTTAGGGTGCATTTTATTTGACACTGGGGCCACACACTATTTTATTACCACGAGGTTCACACGTACTACGGGATTATTATATACAACGGAGAGTACGATCACTTGTGTGGATTGGCCATTGATTAGGGGTTCTCTGATTTCTTTTATATGCCGGGGTGTGGGTGTAGAGATTAGTAGGTTTATCTCACCCGTTGACATGCTCGTATTGGATATGTCCGGGTATGATGAGATTATAGGTATGGATTGGCTTGTCAGGTATAGGGCCATGATCAATTGTTTTAGTATGAGTATTATTTTTTCCATACCCAGTCAGGAGATGTTCCTGGTGGCGATGCCTTGTCCTGAGGGAAGATCGTCCATGCATTTACACTACATAGAGGAGGAGACCTCTAGGGAGGTGGTGATACCACTTGACTCGATTCCTGTTGTTCGGGAGTTTGCTGATGTGTTTCAGGAAATTTTGGGGTTACCACCGAGTAGGGAGATAGACTTTATTATTGATTTAATGTCGGACACTCCGCCAATAGCGCGCGCACCTTACCATATGGCTCCAATAGAGATGAGGAAGTTAGGAGATCAGATTAAGTAGTTGTTGGGGCTGGGATTTATTCTTAGGAGTACTTCGTCATGGGGTGCTCCCGTGTTGTTCGTTAAGAAGAGGGATGAATCATTACGGTTGTGTGTTGATTATTAGGAGTTGAATAAAGTCATGATACAAAATAAGTATCCGTTACCTCGAGTTGATGACTTATTCGACTAGTTGAGAGGAGATGCCTTCTTCTCAAAGATTGACTTGAGGTCGGGATACCATCGGTTGCGTATCAGGGAGTAGGATGTATCGAAGACAACCTTTTTGACGAGATATGGTTCCTATGAGTTCAGGGTTATGCCTTTGGCGTTAACCAACACCCCAACCTTGTTTATGGACTTGATGAACAGGGTGTTCAGAGAGTTCCTGGACCATTTCGTCATCGTCTTCATAGATGACATTCTAGTTTACTCACAAACTGAGGAAGAGCATGCCGAGCACTTGAGATAGGTTTTGCATACATTGCATCAACATGAGTTGTATGAAAAATACAAGAAATATGGGTTTTGTCTGAAGGAGGTCCAATTTTTTGGGCATATTATTTCTGACAGAGGGATATCCGTGGAACCAGGGAAAGTGTTAACGGTGAGGGAGTGGGGACAGCCCACGACACCGACCTAGATACACAGTTTCTTGGGCATAGTCAGATACTATATGTGGTTCATTCGGGTTTTTATTAAGATTGCGGGTCCATTGAAACATTTGATTCGCAAAGGGGTGCCGTTTATCTAGAGTGATGCATGTTAGTTGGCCTTTGATGAGTTAAATGGCAAGCTGACTTCAGTACCAGTGTTAGTATTTCTCATACCGGGAGTAGAGTATCTAGTCTACACTGATGCGTCCTTATTAGGACATTGGGTGTGCTTTATTAGGAGAATAAGGCTATCACTTATACTTCCCGTAAGCTTAAGCCTCATGAGAGGAATTAACCCACTCACGACTTGGAGTTGGCGGCAGTCGTGTTTGCACTTCAAATTTGGAGACATTATATCCTGGGGGAGAAATTTTTCTTGTTCATAAATCACAAGTCACTACAGTACCACTTCATGTAGAACGAGTTGAATACGCATCAGCATCGGTGGCTTGAGTTTGTGAAGGATTATCAATTGGATATCCAATACCACCCGGGGAAGGCTAACGTGGTAATAGACGCGTTGAGCCATAGGCCAGTAGGTGAGGTGGTCAAGGTGTGGAAAGAGAAATGGAAGGAGTTAGGACACCAAGACGCAGTGGCTCGATCGTTCATTTCTGTGATGACAGTTACGCCCCAGATTATTACGACAGTAGTATAGGCTCAGGAAGCTGATCCATTCTGCCAGAGTCAATAGTACAACTTCTAGCAGAGGGGGTCGAGTCTTATATTATGGGTTCAGATGAGGGTTTACGTTTCAATGGAAGATTGGTAGTTCCTGAGGGAGAAGACTTACGATACGAGGTGATGATATATTCACACGGTTCATGATTTGTGGTACATCTCGATGGGGATAAGATGTACCAGGATATGAGGTGACAGTACTAGTGGAGCGGGATGAAGAAGGATATTATCGATTTCATCTCGAAATGTGCCACTTGTCAGTTGGTAAAGGTGGACCATCAAAGATCGACGGGACTTTTACAAACATTAGAGGTTCCTATATGAAAATGGGAGAGCAATTCCATGGACTTCATCACGAGATTGCCTACATCATAGAGGGGTCACGATTCTATATGGGTGATCGTGGATCGATTGAACAAGGAAGCCCACTTTCTACTAGACTGGACAAATTACACCACGGGACAGTACACCTAGATATTCATAGCAGAGATAGTGAGACTTCACGGGGTGCCTCTCAATATCGCATTTGACAGAAATAAGGTTTTTGTGTCTTAGTTTTGGGAGAATTTCCAGGAGGTGATGGGTACAGAGTTACGACTGAGCACAACCTATCACCCACAGACGGATGGATAGATCGAGCGGACAAATCTGATGTTAGAGTACATGTTCGTATGTGCATCATACATTTTGGCGGAGGCTGGGAGTATTATCTTCCACTGGTGGAGTTTGCCTATAACAACTCCTACTAGTTTACTATCTGTATGGCTCCATTCGAGGTACTATACGGTAGACCTTCTCGCTCCCCAGCATGTTGGTTATAGGTGGGGGACAACAAAGTACTTGGCCCATAGGTGATCCAGGATACTTCGACGATGATAGAGCTGATACAAAGCCATATTAGGGTTTCTCAGGATCGATAAAAGAGTTACGTCGATGCCAAGTGGTACTTCCGAGAGTTCAATGTGGGGGACCAGGTGTTACTACGAGTGTCTCCTATGAAGGGGGTTATGCGTTATGGGAAGAAGGGGAAGTTGGCGCCCAGGTATGTGGGGCCATTCCCTATCATCAAGTAGATTGGGCCAGTTGCTTATAAACTTGGTTACCAAATCACTTCCATAGGATCCATGACGTGTTCCATATATCTTCACTAAGGAGATACCTTCGAGATGATTTGGACCATACTCACATTTCTTTGGAGGAGATTAACTTATAGCCTAATAGCTCCTACGAGGAGGGGCCGTTTGCTATCCTATATCGTAGTGAAAGGAAATTGAGGTCGAAGAAAGTACCACTAGTGCCTGTTCAGTGGCAGCATCATAATGCCGAGGATTCTACCTGGGAATGCGAGGATGAGATGCGCGAATGTTATCCAGAGTTATTCTTTCCAAGTATATTTTCATTTTCGAATTTCGGGATGAAATTCTGTTATTAGGGGGAAAGTATGTAATACCCCTTATTTTTGCTAAAATTGATTTTATTTTGAAATTTTGGAAATTGGGATTAGTTAATTTAATGGGAGAAAATTTAATTTATAATTAATCCAAATTTAATGGTAATAATTACTAGCGTGAAGAGAGTTTGTAGTTATTGAAAATCATTATGTTGAATAATAATTATGTTGAACATTACGTAGCGGGTAACGTAATATATGGTTTCGAAAATAATAATATTTTTGGAGACGAGAGATACGACAATTAGAATAATATTATTTGGGACTCGCGTATGAGTCACGTCAATATTCTTTATTGGGGGTTAAAAAGATAAATTATTTTTTATAACTCATACGGACGTTTTGAGTGCGTCAGTGTGCCCGAAAGGGTCGAAATAGTCAGAAAACACTACTCGGGTTTTTTGTTTGGAGTTCGGGGCATTTTAGTCCAAAATGACACCCCAGAGGAGTATTTTGGTATTTTGGGATTTTTAAGGAATTAAATGGACAAAAATTAGGTTTAATTAAAACCATCATGGGTTACAGGGTTGTTGTTAGTTACAACCTATGTAAAAGAGAGAGAGAGAGAGAGAGAGAGAGAGAGAGAGAGAGAGAGAGAGAGAGAAGACTCCATAGGACAATAAGGCCAAGAACTTAAGGATTTCCACCAAGAATTACACCAAAGCGTCGATCGCGATGAGAGGACCAACCCTATACCAGTTTCAGACAGAGAATCAGAGATCCACAAAAAGGCAAGTGTTTTTCTTGCTACCCTTTTTAGCATATATTGTTCCTGTTAAACTCTCTTTGATGAGATAGACATAATACAATGCAATTTGGGTTTAATTAGGTTTAATTGTAAAGGAATATTAGAATTTGGAGATGGGTTGCTTTTAGAGTATTTTCCCCTTTTTCCTAGACTGTTAAATCTGGAGATTTTATGTTCAAATCACTAATTAAATTAATGGTTTTGAATAATTAAATTGTTGGGTTCATTATATGAGAATTCTTAGAGATTTAAGAAATTGTTGGATTTTCTTTTAAAACATTAAGATTTGAACTCTAAATTGTGTTAGAAAGTGCCCTATAATGATGAGGGATAGTTTAGAATCATCTAATTTGATGTTGGACAAGATTAGGGTTGATTTTGAGGGTTGGAATTTTGGAAAAATTGGATTTTGGGGAAGAAAAAACTAGTTCGGAATTCTCGTTCGAACGAGAATTCCAACAACATTTCCAACGAGTGTAACAATGAGTTTCTAGGTTTAAAATCTGTTAGAAGTAGGCTCGAACGACTTCGTTCAAATGAGAATTCTAGACTCCTAACGAGATTCCAGAATGTACTTTTAAGGTCTGGTTAAGTTAAAAATCATCCTAGGTTTATCTAAGTGAGTAACAGATGGCTTAAAATTCGAGTTATTAGTGAATTGGGAGTGTAATGGTTCTCGGGATGTAGACAGTTTATAGAACCTAGGAGAGGAGGTATGTTTGAGAGAAGAAATATATGATTGAATCACAGCGAGGGGTAGAAATACTAATACTACTTACGTACTATGGGAATTAGGTTGCATGAATGCCTATTGAATTATATAAGTTGTGTGCATACTTGTTTTTTAAGATATTTTGTGTATGACATACCAATGCTACTATATATCGAGGGGAGGTTTACGCGTTGTGGACGACCATATCTTGTGTGCCTACGGGGGGATTTTGAGTCGTGCCACTAGAGCATTGAACCTAGGTACGGGCTATCTGTGAGAATGATAGTGTTGATGGTCGTATGGGTGCATAACCCATTGGCTTGGAACTATGTTTGCCTCCAATATGTGTGTATGCTTTATTGATTCTCGAGAGATGGAACCTTTTGTCCTTTATGCATTGAGCAATGCAATAGGACCTGATAGCCGAGTAAGTAAGGCACCAGGGGGTTTCCTCACCATGGGTGTAGTATTAATATATGTATACATAGGGAAAATGAATATATGTATACTGATTTTCTATCATGTGTTGCATGTTGGAAAATTTAATAAAGCATATAATTTGTGTATAAACAATTGAGCATAAAGAATGTTATGAGAATAAAATTTAAACCTCTAAATACCTATTCCTAAATTATGGTAATGTTATATTAGGGACACTTAGGAATTTATTCAATAGTGTTGGGTATACCACCTATGTCACCAGATTAGTTAGGCAGGATATCATAGCTAGTATGGGTAGTTTGGCTCGCTTGGCGTGCAAATTAGATGAGAGGTGAGCATCTCAAGTGAGTACGTTAAGTTAACATGAATAATATATGTGTTATTTAATCAATTTAAGCACTTGCTAGTTTTGAAATATTTTTAACTCAGGCTCTAACCCTCTTTTCTGCAAATCTCTTCTCTTGTTCCATTATTTTAGGTTCTCAGCCACAGGGACACCACACTTAGGAGATCCCATTCATTTGTCGAGTTGTAGCTACTGTGGAAGCTCCACGACATTGCTAGTAGACACTTCTGAGTCTATCCTTCTTTATTTATGAGTTATTTACTTTAGTTGGAAATGTCGTCCCTTCCTATTTTACAGTCACAGATTAAAATTTGTTTTATTCTGCTATTAGACTTTGATTTCATGGAATTGGATTATTGTATGAGATTTTGACTAGATGTGTTTACTCCAGTTTCTTTATATTATTTTAGTTAGTTCTTTCATTATGATTTTTTGTTGAATGGTGATGCTTAATTAATTCCTTTAATGAAAACTATTATTGAAAAGATTAAATTTTGACACCAACCTTTTTAAGTATTAGGTGGTTAGTTTTTAGTTAAATAAAATTGAAGATTTTTTACATTGATGCATTATATGAACCAACTGGATATTCTGAATTTAACTAATAAAGGACTGATCACGTGGTAATTAATTAGGCGGGGTGTCACATTAGGATTATTGGATCAACTACATTGAATTGTGGCCACCAGTTGGGAACTTTAGTTTGAGAGTGAACTAATTTATTATATAGATCTCTCTTCTTCACTCCTGCTCAACAGTCGATTATTAATTACGATTTTCCATTCACTTTTCTCTCTTTTTATGGTATATTGACTCCCAATACTCCGTAATTGACTCACACTATGTTAAACTAAATTTATGTCGTTTGACAATTCTCTAATTCTCTATTCAAGAAACTATTTAGCAACAACCAAGTCTTAAACTGATTGTTCCTTCTCGAGAAGAAATATATGGTTTATTTTGTCTCTTTAAGTCAAACTCTGTAATTTTGTGTTGAGTAGTGCTAAACTTACAGCCTCCTTCATACAAACTTTTTACAGAAACTGACATGACAGTCAGTGAGTGGAGGAAAAAAGCACAAAACATTAGGGACAATGCTAGGATTATAACTAATTACAATTATTTTATACAAACTGATGTGGCACCAATTAATGAAAGAGAAAAGTAATGTAAAACATTAAAACTGCGGTTCCAAGGGATTATTGATTGGCGCCACACCATTTTATATTAAAAAAGTTGTATAAATAACTTTCAAGTGTAGCACTTCTCAAACATTAGCAATGTGGGACTCATTTATTATATGTCAGGCTGGCACACTAGTTTGTAAGTATAAAAAGTTGTAAAAATAGCATTTTTTTAATTTGTTTTTACGATTTGCTTACTTTTTAGTAACCTTACACCTAATGTTTACCCAAACAAAACCTTACATAAGATTATGAGATAAAGTTTCCTCCATCAATAACCAATATAATCCATTTTTTATTTAATTTAAATATGTTTCCAATCTTCTATAGGGTGAGTCATGGGATCCTCTATCCCCTGCTATATTTTTTTATCCTAGCTCAGGATGTTTTCTCCAAAAAAATGATTTTTTTTGTTAAATCAGCCAAGGGTCATGCCTTACAGAGCCTCTCATGCCGGATTTTACATAGGCCATCTTCTACTTTCTATTTACTGATGAGATGCAACCTTTTTTTGATGGAGACAATAAATCAGTTGATGGTATGATGAATTTAGTGAAGTGCTATGAACTTTTGTCAGGTCAATTAGTGCACAATGCTAAAAGCATGCTCTCGCTAATGCTAGAATTCAAGCTGTGTTATGTGTGATTCCTATATATGTGTTATAAGTTCTTTAGGCTTAACTTCTTTTGGAACTCTCAAGGTGAAAAGCATAAGTCAATTTGGAGATTATTAAATCCACTTGGGGATGAAGTCTCACGTTACGGGCTCTCTTCATATCAAATTGCCTTGGAATTTTTTTTGAAAAAGGAACTATACAAGATGATTATATGAGAGATAATTATCTAATAATTGAGGGTCAAAGCTTACATCAGCTAAAGAGAGATTCTCGTTAACATAAGTCTATATCCCTGTTATCTTAAGATTTATGACCAAAAAATGATCCACTCACTAACTAATAGCTATTTACTATTGTGTTGATGAGGATAACTGGGATATAAACATGTGTTGAAGAGGATACATCTTTAGCTGGGTTAAGCTCTGACCCTCAATTCTTAGATAATCAGACCATCTTTTTTGTCAAGAGACATGAGAAAATATGGTGGAGATTAGGCAAGTTGTGGAGGCTAGTTATAAGGATAACCTAATTTAGCAACTTAACACTTATGGTGCTTTTTTTGTATGAATTTTGAAATTAATTTACACTAAAAAACAACATATAAAATGAATTTCTCTCTTTATTCTCCTCCACCATTTTAAAGTAGTAGTGAATACAAGAGTGAGGGAAAGGGCCTTATTGATAGGGTACGTTATCTTACTTGTGAAGATAGCCCTAAAAGGTAAAATGAGAATGGGTGGAATATTAAAATATTTTAAAGGAATGATATAGTGTATGCAACATCACTCAAAACAAAATACTCCAGGTTAGCAAGCACACAAAATAAAATCCTCCAGATTAAATACTCCAGGCTAGCAAAGACTGTGGTGATCTAATGGAGGCCTGCTCCTTTAATGGTACAAGCTATTTTTCAAATTAGGAGTTAACTAGAGTTTGGGGAAGAAAACATGGAGCTAAGAGAGCTAGCTTAATACTTTTTCAACCATGGGATTTTGTGATTTAAAAATGTTGGAAGATGGATGTCAAGGTGCATTGACCCAGAGGAAGTAGCATAGAGGATAAAAAAAACCCATGAAGAGCATTGCAAGACAACATAGATCCCTATTGATGGAAGAACTTAAAAAGATATATTAGTGTCATACGATGAGGCGAGATTCGACAACAATTCAAAGGGAATGTACTAAATTCCATTTATTCTATGAGGCAACTGAGTGAAACTTTATAGAGGTACATGTAGATTGGAGGCATCCTTATATTGACTTCATTAAAAAGGGAGTCATTATGAAGAGAAAATGGATACTATAGAGATAAGAAGATGGGTCCCACACTTTTACATCCAAGAGGAGCAACTATATCCCAAAGGACACTTCAATAGGCCACTAGGATGCATCACAAGAGAGGAGGTAATAGAAGTATTGAGATAGGCCTACGATCCATCTCATATTGAGGGACAAAAACTTTATGACCAACTAATGACCTTAGGTTATTATTGACCAATTATGGAAAAGGATTCAACGGAGTTTGTTCTAAAGTGAAAGGCCTGTCAACTCCATGGGAACATGATTCATGTCCCTTGGGTAGATCTCTACTCGCTGGGAACCCCTTACTTATTCTATACTTGGGCATTTGACCTATAAGAGATAATTAATCCTTCCTCAAGGGGAAATATATGGTAATGAGTGTCCACATAATTCTTTACAAAGTTGGCAGATGCAATACCATTGAAGAGTGCAACAGTAGGTGTGGTGGGGCAGTTCATCAGAGAGTACATTATTTGTCATTTTTTTCATCCCCAATATTATTTTGTCTAATAATGGAACTCCATTTATCAATAAATAGGTGATTTTTATCATAGACAAATACTCGATCATACAACATACCTCAACGGTAGCCTACCCCAAAGGCAATGGTCAAGTGGAAGCAACTAATAAGACCTTGGTCAATATTTTGGCCAAGATGATGGAAGAATTTCTGGGAGCGTGGGATGACAATATTTCATTTGTGTTATAGCCTTATCGAACAAATAAGAGAAAACCAATTGGTTATACACCGTTTTCTTTGGTATATTAAGCTGAGGCAATCTTACCTATGGAGCTAGTAGTCCCTTCGACCAGATATACCTTACGAAGTATAATTCTACCTTAGAGCAGACATGTGCAATTCAAAGAATTAGACGAACAAAAAGATAATGGGATGCAACACTTACAAATGTAAATGAAGCAACTATCCATGATATATGACACTTTGGTAAAGCCAAGAAAGTTCGTGTAAGTGGACTTCATTTTTAAAGGAGTAGTAAAGCACATCAGAGGGCTTCCGTTGCTCAAGTTTACTGCTAATTTGGATGTTCCATTCATAGATAACGAGGCACGTGACTTAGGTTATTGCTCATTCTCCAAATTAGATGAAGACAAACCTTTCAAATTCAATAAGTGAGTATAGGTCTACCATGTTTGAGAATGGCTAGGTTCATTTTGAGTATTTGAATCCATGTTTACTCTTTTGGGGTCAAGTTTATTTTTGAGCTTACAGATATGTAAATTTTGAATATACCATCATGTTTTAAGTTATATCATGTTTGAGGTATATCATATTTCAGTTATAACATGTTTGAAGTTATATTAGGCTTTGAGTTATGAGTTTTTGAGTTTGAGAGAAAGAAGTCAGAGTTTGAACACAAACACAATTGATATAAAATGTACTATATTTTATTAAATTGAACTTTGAAGAAGTTCATTAAAATTTGGACTACTGCCTAAGAAATACATAAGAGAAAAGGAAAATACATAAGTGAGGAGCCTAGTCAATAAGGAACCATAAGTATGGGGTAGTGAGGAAGCCCCCAAGCAAAACATAAACATCTTGGGCACAAGCGTATTGAGCTTCCACAAAGTCTTGAAGCCTCATTTAAGCTGAGGCATATTGTGCTTAGATGGACTCAAATTTCTACAAGGCCTAGTTAAAGCTTATTTAATAGCTTTGATTTCCTAGTTTAGCCCCTCAAGTAAATGATTAAGTTATTTAAGACGTGCCTATTCTGAACGTTGATCCTACACGCTTTGAGAATAGAGCTCCCGCTCCCTCTGTGACTCCAACTTGGGATCCTTGAGAAGTTTTAAATAGTTGATCATCCATTAAAAGTTGAAACCCTACTTTTCCATCCCTTCAGATTACTCAGACTATGTTCAAGGGTTCCTCGGGCTAAGATGGCTATGGGGACATTACCAATCTTATAAATAATAGTCATCATAACGAGGAGCTTTGAACCCATGATCACACGATTTTCTATGAGGAATTCCATCACAAAGGTTTCAATATGATTATGAATAAGTTACTCCAAGATTGTTCGATTACTGTCTTGTATAAACAGAAATTGTTGATGTACATGAAGGTAGAACCGATGGGGGCATCATTGGGTAGAAGAACCTCATAGCTATAATGTGAATCAACATAGGCTTTGGTCTTGGATCCACGATCATTGACACTGCTGGAGGGCGTCGAAGGGGCCAGAGTTACGAGAGTTGCCTTAATGTTAGCAGAAGGGCATTAAGAGGTTGCTCTTCCTCTTGATTCTCAAGGGGTTCCCTCAAAGCTTGTAAAGATATATAACAGAGTTAGAATAAAAAAGACATTTAAGTTCGAATAAAATCTTAGCACTTTTGCTAAGTCACCAAGCAAGTGTGAGTTTGAGGAAAAATCTTTTCACTTTTGCTAAGTCACTAAGCATGTGTGAGTTTGAGAAAAAATCATGGAACTTTTGCTTAGTCACCAAGTAGGTGTAAGTTTGAGAAAAATCTTGGCATTTTGCTAAATCATCAAACGGGTGTGAGTTTGAGAAAATCTTAGCATTTTTGTTAAGTCACCAAGAAGGTGTAAAATTTGAGAAAAATCTTATCATTTTTTGCTAAGTCACCAAACGAGTTTTTAATGTGTTTGTTGTGTTCATGTAGGTATATCGAAAGCGAAAAGGCTTATAGATAGATGGAACAAACCCAGGGATCTTAACTTGGCAGAGTTGGAAAGGCTGTCATTTCTAGCCTCAATGCTCGGGCTAGAAAGGAGCTGCCTCGGATAAGACCTATCAGAGAATCCCATCAATAATTAGCCTCATCATAGGAGGAAGGTCAAAGGATATTGTGAGGGAACTTACCATCCTCAAAATGTCCACTTGAAAGCGAAGTTTGTTTGAAGAGTTAGCTGTTTGAGTATGCAAACATTAAAACTTAAAACATTTAGAGAATCCTATAAAAGAGGTGAGTTACCATAGAGGGACCTAGAGGAGGAACCACAGCCAAGGGCAAGACATCCAAAATTGATGAGCCAAAGGGGTTTGGACAAGACTCCTCTAGCGTTGATGAAATTCCTCCTCCATTCATGGAAGGAATCGTTTCCTCTCCAAGGGCAAGCCTACAAACAGTCTCATTGATCCGTTTAGAGGAGGGACACCTTGTGTAGGTCAGTCCAATCATAAAAGAGCATGAATTGGAGCCGTCTAGGTAATGGGATCTTTCATGATTGGACTTGAGGAATGACATCCCTGTAGAACAAATAAAATAATACAAAGAGTTAGTAACTCAAAGAAAGTTTTCAATTTTTTTCTAAGTCATGAAACTAAAATAGTTGAGAATATGCCTTAGAAATTTGAGAAGGAGAAGAGGGCGACAAGGAAACAAACCTCCTTGGGACTATAATTGTTTGGTGTTCTCTACAAAGTTGTCATCTAGCATAATTGGCTCCGAAGAATTTAAAGGTGGAGGAGAAGCGGTAGGGCTGGTAGGTATGTTAACTCAAACCTGAGTTACCCATTTGCACAAAGATTTAGTACCTAATATTTTTTCCCGTTGGGAAGGGGCACTGGTGGAAGGTCTTCTGGAACTTATTCCCCTTGCAAGTTGTGATGATAAAATTGGGGCATGAGGGGACAGGATAGGGTCTCTGGGGAGGCAACTTCCCTAAATGCCCCAAAGTTCAGTCTCCAAATGTACCTTTTCAACAAGCTCAAGGTTAGCAGGTGGAGTGACCTCAGAGGGAATACCCTAAGGCTGAGAGGTACATGGAATCTTTTGCTCTGGGACTTTCGATTTTTTTTTGTTTGGGTTCTGAAATCCTTTTGCTTATAGGAGTAGCAGCATGCCTCTTCAAGGCAGTAACTTTCTTACTCTTTTGGGGTACATCGCTGAGAGGAGACAGAGGGGGAAACTTTGTGGGAGGGTCTTTGGGGTGTTACTTAAGGGAAACTCAACCCCTATGATGGAGGTGTTATTTAACCCAAGTTTATTGGGAGGGAATTTTTGGACTAGTGGGTAGACGGGGGAAGTTTGAATCCATTCCTTGAAAATCTCTAATTGTCTAAGCCAAAACTTCAAAGACTAGTGATACGTTACATCATGTTTTTCTCTCTTCACTAGAAGGGTAAGTTTTCCATCCGCAACTCCACACATTGTAGTAACTATTTCGTCGGTGAAGTCATAAGTAACTTGAGTAAAAATGTGCTCACTATCAATTGTGGGAAGAAACGAAGAGTTATCTTATTCATAACAAAACTTGCGAGAACATTAATGGGGTCGTATGCTTTAGAGGAAGATCCCCACTCAGTGAAAGAAGTAAGTTGGGATGGTGTCGAAAGGACCACGGAAACACAACATGGGTTCAAATGAATCTCTTAAACTATTGTAACCTAGATGGAGTTAGAAGCTTGAGGAAAGAAAGTCCAAGATTGGGCTTCAGTTTCATCTCTATATGCCCTCGTGACAAATGATTTGTATCGGTTAGTATAGGGTAAAAGGTGTCTCCTAATTTGTTTCTTATTCCACTTGAGTAAATAGTGGGGTATCATGTCAAAAGGGGCATGGATATTTTGTGGAGCTAGATAAGGGAACCTGGTATATAGGAAGCTTGTCAGACGTATGATATTAGTAAAGTTAGGAACAATGTACCTTCCCATTGAACATTCCCTATTTAAGTGGGATATTCCTAACCAGGTGTAGAGGGAACCAAGTGTAAAACCAACAAGAGGGAGCTTGATCCCTCGAGCCAACCTGACTAAAATGCTTATAAGATCCTTCCCTAGTTGGTCATTGGGTTTTTTCGATAATAAAAATTGATAGAGCATGGGCAAAATGTATGAAACTAAATATAAGGGGGAACCCTTTCCTTCCTTATAAGTTACCTCGAAAGTTTCCCATTGGGATTATTTAGGGGGGACATAGAAAAAATAATTGATAAGTTGGGTGAAGGTAGCTTTGTTGGATTCACCAACACAGTCCCTGTAGAGTTGATCCAAGTTTGTTCAGGCAGATATTTCTTCGGTGCCCCGAGGATCCTTAAAGTAGCGAAATAACCCAACGGGCTCAAGCTTTAATAATTCGCACATATCTTCTAGTGTGGTTGTAAATTACCTTCACGTAGCAATAAAACTATGGGAACTAATATTCAATTTAAAAAAAGGACTTACAAGACAACTTTGTGTTTGGATAGAGTGAAGTCCCCCAACTAGTAGGGTCGCTCGAGCCTTGCAGAAAATCCATCAGGGTAACCTCCAGGCCATTTAAATTTGATGTGCGAGTAAATTAAGTCCCACGATCCAAACAGAAGCAAAGAATTCCCCCGGGAGACAAAAATCCCCAAGCACCAGTCACCAGCTTCATCACCTAACGTTAGGGAATCATATTTGGCATTGATCTGGCTCGAGCAAAGTTTGCATTCCTTTGAAAATTGTCATTATTTTGAAAAAAGGGAGAACGACGGTAAGTAGTCAATTTCTTAACACGTGCAACTAACTTCGAGGAAATTTCATCGAAGATAACTAGAGTTTGACTGGAAGAAGCCATATAAATCAGTGTATAATGTTTGGATTGATTAAAATATGGTTGACAAGGGGGAAAAAAGAGCTCAGGCATCCAGAAGAAGGAAGAGTAAGTGAAGTTTTGAGGAAATTGGGAAGAAGATGAACAAATTTTGAAGGCAAACTGAATTTTTTTCTCTCATTAAAGGCTAAAGCTCTGAAAATTGTCAGTGGTAAAAATGTAAACATAAGAGGCAAATGAGAGACAAAAGGTTTAAATATGTAGAGGTGATGACCGTTGAAAAGAGATAGAAAGTACGTTTGATTTCCAATGCCTAGGAAATCAAATAGCTAATTATGTCTTTTAAGTTACCAAAGGACACTACACAAAAAATGCTAATCTTAAACGCTTGGACAAGAAGAATCTAGCACGGTTTAAAATTGTGCCAAAATTTGGCATATTTTATCAATAATTTAGCGCAGTTTAAAACTGTGCCAAAAATGTATCATATTTGGAAAAGTTAACTAAAACAAGCCAATACTAAAAATAATATGACTTTTCATTTGGAGTCATCTACAATTTTACCCCGTTCCCTCTCCCACTAACTCTCTTCCAATCTTGTCTCTCTCTCCTTCTGCTATATAGATCGGTGAACCACCACCACCATCTTTGTCCACGGACACCACCATCTTCGCACTACATAGATTGATGAAGCTCTCATACCCAATCAAGCTTGTAGGTCTGATTGGGGTTGTGGTTGCACCCCTTGTGTCGAACGATGAACCTCTCTCCTTTTTATTTTGTCGAACTTGACGAGATTCAATTTATCTTGGATCGAAAGTTCGATTGGTGTTTTGGTTGCACCCCTTGTGTGGACATCGCTGCTCGCTGCTAGCCTTCTGTGCAGGTATGTTTTTTAGGTTATGCGGTTTTTGTTTGAGGTTTGGAAATTGGTATGTTTTTTGTGACTCCTTTGTGTGATTTTGATTATTTTTTTTTGTGGAATGTTTATAGTATGTCTCTCTAATTGTGATTTGGGGACACATAAGATTGCGGTGTCTTTTTTTTTCACGTTCTTTGACACAAATTAAGAGGTAAATTTTTGTTGGTTTCAAAATTTGGATTTAGTGTTCATTTTAGGTTTATTCTTTGAAGATAAATTACGTTTTATAATTTTAATGAAAGTTATTATTTTGTACATATGATTCGAGTTTTGTCATTTCACTAATATTTGTATGTTTGTTTTTGCAGACCATTTTTCCATTTGACAACTAAGTATTCTCTCCACCCTCATTACTTAAGACTATGAGGTTTATTTGACGTGATTTTTTTTTTCATTTAGAGTATTTTTCTCTCATAGGTATATGTGAATAATAAACAATAGTTTATTGGGGTTGGATTTTGTTTAGATTTTATTAGCCTGCTAAGGAAAACTTTTGTCAATGCTAATTATATTTTAAATTTTACCATGATTTGGGGACACATATGTTTCAGGGGTTGATGGAATTCAAGTATTAGTGGAAATTTCTCATGATTGGGGTCCAATGTAGCACTTTTTTGGTATGTTTGTGAGTTGAGAATGTGTGCTCAATTAATAATGGCACACGCGGAGAGAGAGAGAGACATATTTCACGCCTCTTTTTTTGGACAAGACTGTTCATTAAAAAAAATTCAAATTTTTTTCACAAGATCCATTACAAAGAGTTCAAACTCAGATTAGAGCGGGAGGATTGAAGGTTTTTCGGATTAAGATATTTCATGCCAACATTTATTAATCCCAAAACAAATGTCTCCATTTAGGGGCAAATACAGGGAGACTTGAAGGCCAGGAGAGCAAGTACACAAGCTGTTTCAAACCGGGGTGGAAGAATGCAGCGATAGAGATTTTCATAGGCGTCATTTCTCCCTACCTTGTATATCACTTAGTTTAAATTTGAATATTTGTAAAGAACAATTGTAATTTGTTGTAATGTGTGAGTGAGGTCAATCGGTACTTATGAGGGACCAGATCTGGTAGGGCATGGGAAAGATGTCATGCTCTATTGAACGACCTCACTGCGGGAACCTCAAAGGGAACTGGTTTGGAGGATTAAGAATCAAGATAATTTTAAAGCCTGACTTAACTAAACACCGAGGGAACACTGAGGAAGCATGTATCGAGATAACATGTCCAGAGTAACCCTCAGCCCCTTTTCTCATGGCCCTAGTGACAAACAGACTTTAACCAAAATAATATCTTATTCAAGTGTTGTCACGTGACACCAACCTAATGTTTAATCCAAACATGAGTGAACTATAGCGGTTTGGTGGCTATCAGGGGGCTTGGTGGTTATCACTGTTGTAATAACTCCCTGTCCAATGGACAGTCACCTCATCCTTGTCCGTCCGCATTTAATGACCTATGACAAAGAGGCATACTATCACATCTGTTATTTAATGGCAGTGGTAGATAATTTACAAGGATTCCCTTTCACATTTTTGAGCATCAGATCACTCAAGTGGAGTTTTAGCTATTTAAGGGCATTCTTGCTCCAAATGAGAGAGAGCTCTTTGAGGCATTCATTGATATTTTTATAGATTGAGAGAGAGAGAGAGAGAGAGAGAGAGAGAGAGAGAGAGAGAGAGAGAGAGAGAGAGAGATGGTGATTGATAGCCACCACTATTAAACCTTGTTTACAGAGCTTTTATGAGTATTAGTTAACTTGGTGTTTGAGCTCCCTATCTAGGGTGTATCAAAGCATGCTTATTTCTCTCTCCCTCTGACAGAATTACTTTTAAGGTTCATTTATTGTTCGTTATTGTTTTTTGAGTTTATACACGAGTGATTTGTGAGTTCATTACAAGAGTTTGGGATGGTTTAATAGAAATCTATTTCATTATTATTGTTAATACCCTGTCTGAGTGACTTATTGCCATTTCTATAGAGGTTACGCTTCCATTTGTGTTGAAATACCCTAGCTCAAGATCACAACACACATGAAAATATATATTACAAAAATACCCCTATGGATATCGTTCTCCTGCTTTATTTCCCCTTTGAAAAATCTCCATACAGTCCCTATATTAACAATATAATGGTTTACAAAACAAAGTTTAACACGGTAATACTGATTTTGTATCCCGTGTGTGACGAACCCCCTTCAATGTAAGATGATAAAACTGAATGGCTTGTTTTATAAATATATATACATTTAGACAGTGTATAACATTGAACTTTTAAAACTCTTGTTTAGTGACATAAGTTCGGTCAACTTCTTGATTAATTCTGTCGACTGTCGTTGCAAGGTAATATTATTAACTGGATTAAGAATCATACAGTAACAAGAAAAATTAATTACACAGGCTATTTTTAACGAGGAAAACCTATGCACTAGGAAAAACCTCAGTGACCTTTACTCCATAAGATATTTTTTTCACTAGAACACAAGTTATTTTACAGAGTTCAACGCCACAAAACGATACCTAAAGCTCAAATTCGCGTGGATTAGGTCACTGGGGTCAACCCCTTTGTGTAATGAAATAAATCTTCTCCGTGTGAATTAGGTCATTGTGCTCAACCCCTTTGTGTAATTAAATAGATCTTCTCCACACCTTCATTTTTAGATGTTCCAGCCAGTTACATCAACGACAAGGTACCATTAGTCATTTTTGTGAAATTTTCAAAATGATGTATACAAAAGTGGAATTCAGTTTTAAAATTTGAAACTTAACAAAACTGTTTTTGTTTACATTCTTAAAACTTCTTAGTTAAATAAATTAAAATGTGATCTTATTAATAGTCTTTAACTAGTGTAGTAACTATAACTATATCTATAAAATTATAGGATTACTCATGAGCAGACACATGGAAGCTTTCTTAATCTATTAATTTGAAATTTCTCTTCCCCTTATTTAGGCCTCTTTTTTGTACACTTATATCCTCTCATCCTATGTCCCTTACTATTACTTTCTAATATTTATTATCTCTCTTCATAGTCCAGTTAAAATGCAATTCCAATCTCAATCCACAGTGTTGTCTTAAGTCATCACGAAATTAAAAATAATGCCTCGCCCTACCACGTCCCACAATTAGATTCTCCTATTTTTCCTTAGACCCCCCCTCTTTCTATGATCGAAAATATATAAAAACGATGTCTTTAATTATGAAAATGGGGGCTAATTAAGGGAGTTCATCGGGATTAGAGAGTGGAGCGGAGGAGAAAATTGGGTTGGTTGAGTATTTTGGATGGGTTTATCATTTGGGGGTTAATAAGATTCGCCATGAATATTATCACCTTTGATTTATTTTCATTAAAGGTAACCGTGTTCTGATGTATAATAGGGATGTTTTCTCCTTCATTTGACGCGCGCTTTTGTTCCTTTTATGATTAGTTAAATTCTTTATGCTATTGATGGAATAGTGTAACTATAATATATAGAACAACACCTAGTGGAAGGCCTTATGCTTTGTTTTCTTTACATGGTTTCATTTATTTGATCTCTGATCAAGCCTTAGATGCATTTCATTGGGCATGGCATCGTCATGGATGTGATGTCACTTCTTGGCATCGATGCATGCCATCGATCGACTACCTTAGCAGTCTTTCAAGGGAGAGTTTTGGCTTCTATATCCTTGCCTATAAACGTTTATATTTGTATTTTGTGGATACCTTTTAGATGGAAGAAAGGCATCTATTTGTAGGGGGGATAGGGCCGAAATTACAAAGGCCAATTAATCTCAACCATCCATTAAGGTTGAGATTTTAATTGGAATTTTACCGCCTTTTAGTATCCATTTCATTTTTGGAATATGAACCATTTTGTTAGGAAATAACGTATTTTAATTAAAAATCGTAATACCAATGACCATATTTTTGGGAGGTAATTAAAATTATTAAGGAGCCCAAAGGTTAATTAATAATTTCCTAATAATCTCCCACTTGGTCGTTAGAAGCATTCATTAATGTTTTCAATTAAGAGTCATAAGTTATGCATTATATAATAAATCCTTCAATAATTGGTTTTCATAAGTGCTTTGGCTAGTCCAGTAGTCAAGGGGAGTCATGGTAGTCACATACCATTATGTAACATGATTCCTTCCATTAACTACATCATCATCGACCTTTTTAACTAGGACATAATCAAAAGTTTGCGTAATGGTCCCATAATGTCTTGAAAAAAAATGTTGTTATAATTCATCCAATAATAATATGTGTACACAATGGAAAACATTATATAATAGATGTAGAAATTTTGTTAAGAGCTCAACAAATGTCAATAAAAAAGTGTATAAAAGAAATAGCTAGGAACTATGTTCAAGACCCATGCTTTCAATATGTCTCTGAAATGTCTTTGGTGGTAGTCCTTTTGTAAAATTTTCTGCAACCATGAGATTTATGCATGTGTGTTAAATGACAACTTTTCCTCTTCTAATATCTTTCTTTAGTGAGATATATTTAAGATCCACGTGTTTGGATCCTTTAGATATCCTAACATGCGTGGAGAAAAAGATTTCGGCCTCATTGCTATAGTAAATAGTAAGGGCTTAGAAATGAAACTCAAAGTTTCGAACTCAGAGACAAAAATCCGCAACCATGCTCATTGATTTGTAGCCTCATAACATGCTACAAATTTAGCCTCCCTAGTAGATGTCTAGATAAATTTGGACTTCTAGATTTTCCATGATATTGCACCTCCAACTTGGAGATACTCATAGCCAAGAGTACAATTTATAGTATTAGGACATCCACCAAAATCTGAATCTAAAAGCCCAACCATTTGTATATGTGCTAGTTTCCTATATGTTAGCATGTAATCCTTGTTCCCTTTAAGTATCATAGTACTTTCTTTGCAGATTCTATTGAGCGATTCCTTGGTTACTCTAAAATCTACTTAGCATGCCAATAGCATGGATAATGTCAGATCTAGTGCAAACCTCGGCATACATTAAACTTTCCACAAGAGAAGCATAAGGATAATTTTCCATTTTTTACGTTCCAAGTAATTCTGAGGACATTGCCTAAGATCAAGCTTGTCTCCTTTCTGCAGTGGAAGAACACTAGAAGAACATGTCATCATGCTAAATATCTCTAGAACTTTGCCAATATATTCTTTCTGAGACATTTTAAAAATTCCAAGTGATCTATCATGGAATATTTCAATTTCTATCACATAGGAAGCCTCACCCGTATCTTTGATTTCAAAATTCTTAGATAGATGATTATTAGTCTCATGTAATAGACGAAGATCATTGCTGGCTACTGTATCCTCTCCCTATTAAATGGACTCATCCTCATTATGGTGACCCCACTAAACGAGCAAAGGGTATCTCCTTAGACCTCAAAATATGGACCCTGATTTCTAAAATGCACATAGGCTCCTCACTATACATATCATTGGCCTCTCGCTGACTATCCCCCAAGTCGATGTACTGATAAGCAAACTCACCTCACAAGAACTTAAAAAGAAAGAATACATGAAACACATTATGTACCATATTTAAACGCTAGGAGTGATAGGCAATACTTGAGTATCCCTATCATATCCTCAATCATGAATGACCCAATATATCTCGAGGCGAGCTTCCCTTTCTTCCCAAAATGCATCACCCCTTTCATTGGTGACACCTTGAGAATCACCTCATCACTCACCTGAAATTGCGCATCCAACTAATCCAAGCCCACATAACTATTCTTCTTACTCTCGATAGTTTTGGTCCTCTCCCGATTCATATTTGTAAGGACGCAAATTTTCAATTGAGTCTTAATGTAGTGTTGGCTCAATTCCGGACAAAAATACTTGAGTCATAGGATAGTGTTCTTGAGCATCCATAAAGCCTATGACATGTAAAGTTGAAGACGTAGCGGCCTTGTTTTCAAGTGAACAACATTGTTGAGTTTCAAATGTGATGTTTCACGTCATCAACATCATATTTCAAGTCTCTAAATGGTATGAATGCTTTTATATATTTGTAGGAGACTTGGAATAATTTTAATGGTTGTATTTTTTTTATTTAAACAATTTTTAATGTCAGAAACTCATTTATTAACTTGGTATGAATTTTTAAATATCACAGGAATTAATCTTCTGAATTTTGTACTCAATTTTTTGGGCTTAAACTTGGATTTCCTTATTTTGACATGTCATTCGAAATTGTCGTTTGAACGAGAATTTCGTTCGAACAATAATTTCATTCGAACGAGTTTAGTGTTTTACCAACGAGTTCCCTCTTATTTTGCACTGAAAAATTATTCGAATTGTCGTTCGAATGAGAATTCGAACGAATTTACTAACGACTTGTAATATATTTTACACTGGACTATCGTTAGATGGGTCGTTTGAACGACACTTCATTAAAACGAAAATGTTTTTGTGTTTTTGAGAATCCATGAACTAATTCCTACAAAAAACACATACACCCAACTGTTTTAGTTTCATCCAAGTTCCTACACTTATATATATTGCTTGGAGTGTTTGGCACCGGGTTCCCTTTTCTACCCAAGATGAAAAGAGTTTGGGTACTTTTATCTACCCCAACAAAAGGAGAAACATTTGTTTCCGCTTCGGTGTTCCCACTCGAAGAAAGGCTTCGTGTGAGGGTGACGATGTCCAAGAGCCCCATCGGTGGAGTCCGAGACTGTGGAGGAGTCCGCGGTTATTCGCTAGGCGGAGGTTGTAGATCGAAGAAGCGCGTCAAGGCTTGAAAGGAGTCGAGTCTGTTGTGTAAGTCCTCTTGTCGAGTCTTTGTAATATTTGAACCATACTTAGTGAATTTGTTAGGCCAGGGTCATTCGAGGTTTTTCCCATTTGGGTTTTCCTTGTACATCGGTGCATCTTGTGATATTGTTTATTTTATCTTACTAAAACACCTTAGAATGCATGCTTAGGTTAACAAGATAAAATTGGTTTAATTATCACACTTATTTAATTTGGTGCTAAAACTAATTGGGTGAAATATAAGTTAATTTAATTTAAGTCATATATTTAATTTGATAAAATTTGGTTTGGACTAATTTAGTAAAATGGAATATTTGGTGTAGGCAATTTTTTAGGACTTGTGTTACATTATTTTTGGGCTAAAAGTAAAATTCTCATATTTGGTTTTGCGTTAATTTTAATTTTGAGAAAAATTTAAAATTGATTTGAGTGAATTTTTAATGTGTGTGTGTTCACCCTAATTCACTTCTTTGTACTTAATTTTAATTTTGTTTTTAGATATTAAATGTTGTAGTTAATTTAATTTTTTAACTTCAAAAAAAAATTATTTATTTTTGAAAAATTAAATTGTGTTAGTAACTATCCTCTTTCCGCACGTGTTAAGAAATTAATTATAAAAGAAAGAAGAATTTTTAAAATTGGAAGTCCCTACGTTCTCTTAGTGGCATCAGAGCATTGAGTATGAAAATATCCATTTTCAATTATAATATTCTCAGTCATCTCCTGAACGTACTTGATCGAGTCCAACCAATATTACGTGGGTGATATACAGGGTCACCCATACGGTGCCACGTTGATCAAAACTATTATTGTAGATGCACTCCACCAATGACAAATACACCTCGCAAGTACCCTGAAAATCCAAAAATCTAGGCTCACAAAATATCCTTCAAAATCTTATTCACACGCTTCGTCTACCCGTTGTTAAAAAGATGATAAGATGTATTTAATTTCAATATCATCCTTATGGCCTCCTCAAAACTTCCCCCAAAATTGAGATATAAAAGTTCAATCCTGATTAGAGATGATCGATAAAGGTATCCCATGCAAACGAGTGATCTCGGACTCATATAACCATATGTATGCTCTGTTGTGAGATCTATGAAGATGCATAAGAATTGTGGAACCTCAGTCAAGTGGTCAACTATAACCTAAATAGTGTCATGTTTTTTGGGTGTCAGAGGTAATACTATAATCAAGTCCATCGAGAAGTTTTACCACTTACAATCAGAATGGACAAGGAATAAAGAGTACATGGCGATCCCTTATGATCCACCTTCATCATCTAACATGTGCTGCGCTAGGACATAAATGTAGCAACCTCCCATTTAATACCTGCCCACCAATACACTGTCCTTATATCTTAGTACATTTTACCATTGGGATGTACCAAAAGCTATGACCAATAGGCCTCCTGCCTGATGACCCTACGTCACTCCTCGTCTGAAAGTACTATAATCTTCCTATTGTACCTCAAACAAACACCAGAACTAATAGTGTAAAGAGGTACTCCAGTAGATAAAATATATCCCATACTCTCTTTGAATGCCACATCATTTACTTGTGATCTGACTACCCTCATAATGAAACGGGGAGTCAATGTGAGAATCCCCACAAAATCACATGAATCATCTGAACAAAATACACATTAGTTAATTCAAGAGTAGATAAACTAACACTCGATCATCGACTAAAAGCATGTGCTAGCACATTGTCCTTCCCCAAGTGATATTGAATCATAAACTAGCAGTCCTTATAGAACTCAAATCACCATAGTTTTCTTGTGTTTGAATCCTTCTACGTGAATAGATACCCAAGACTCTTTTGATAGCTGAAGATCCTAAACTTCTCACCTCAAAGATAGTGCCTCCAGCCATGTAGTGTGAAAAATATTTCCTCTAACTCCAAATCATGTGTTGGATAGTTAACCCCATGAGGCTTTAACTTCTAAGATACATAGGCAATCAGATGATACTCCTTCATCAACACACCCACCTAGTCCATATTGGGAAGCATCAATAGAGACTAAATACTCAACCGAACTAAAACTAGAGTCTAAGTCTACTTCTCCTTTATAGGTTCGAAATTATATTGACCCCTATTAGTCCACACAAACTGAATACCCATCCGAGTAAATTCATCCATCGGTATCATTATCTACGAAAGACTTAGAATAAACCTCTTATAATACTTGGAGAATCCCCCAAAACTATGAATTTTTGTAGTGTCATGGGTTTTTCACAATTTAGTATGGCTAATACGTTCTTTGGATCCACTAATAATATCGATTCCGAGACTACATGGCTCAAAAAGTACACCCCATGTCTTTGTTAGAGTGGAGTCCCTGATACCACTTATAAGCACATGAACACACTCGACAAGGATGGTAGCAATCAAAAAGTCTATTTTTGTATTTTTTTTCTCAATATGAATCCCAACACACACAAATCAAATTTTAGTCTTTGATTATATTAGGTGATCATGCAAATATGTGTTCTAAATATATAATTGCAAGTATAAAAAAAATATGCAAACACTTAGAGATGAGGAAAAATCCTTTTCTTGGAAAAACCTATATTAAGCACTTTAGAAAGTCTTACAAGATAGTCGACTAAGTATAATACACAATCTTCACAAAACTTCTAAAGAAAATGACTCAGTACAAATTCGTCCACAGGTAGTGGCCTACCCTTGGTATCTACCAGTCAACCTTATTCCTTCTTCTTCTTCTTCTTCTTCTTCTTCTTCTTCTTCTTCAGTCATGATTCCTAAAGTCATAAGTATAGAATCATAGAATCCTCCCCACAAGGTGTATGCAAGTTATAGAAACTTTCTAGGGTTTCAAAAGGACTCACAACATAACTGGGTATGCAAAGTTTGTGAATAAAAAATGTTTTAATAAAATAAAAGATGAAAAAGTTTAACAAAGATATTCTGTTCACATTTTTTTCAAAGTCCCATTGAAAAAGTCTTTTCAAATAGGCATTTATAAACTTGACATGAATTTCGAGACGCCAGCTTGTTCAAATGAAAATTGAAGTCATTCGAATGACAATAACATCTTGTTTGAACAACAACCTCAGTTCGTTCAAACAAGCTGCATTCTCGTTTGAACCAACATCTAACGAGATTATAACCAAGTAATAACTTCTATAAAAAAATTCTCTTTCGAAGTTCATTTGATGCCCTGATCGAACGAGAAGCCAAAGTAATTCTAACGAGCCGAAAACTCTTTCGGACGAGATAAAACAAAAAAATTGTTTTAAATTCTTTAAAAATTCGACTTCAATTTTTTTTAAAAACACATCCCAAATATAAATATGAATAATTAAGAACTCCTAAAAATTTTATACCTTCATTAGATGAAGAGGATTATTGAACTTGGAGATGTTGGAGTTCGGTTCAACGTGTCGCCCCATGATGGCTTGTAATAGGATACGCCAAATAGGCCAAAGTACAATAAATACAAACAAAAAGCCTAAGCTAAAATATTTTTTCTTAAAAATCTCCCCCTTTGGCTATTCTGGTATAAAACTAACCGAAATCCAAATTACAATAATTATCCCTGTAAGATAAAAAAAATCCTAAAACCCTTCCCAAACCCTAGAAATGGAACAGTGTAGTGAAACTTTGTCTTTCATCTCATCCTGTTCTTCCCTTGGATAACTTTATCTTTATCCGGTGTAATATGTTCCTCCTCTTAGATACCTACACAGATGAAGCAAATAAAATACTCATGATGCATAGAGTTTGAAATAGACAAAGCAGTGGAAGCTAAACATGAAGAATAAAGAATCATAAATAAAAAGTGAGATATAATCAGATAGATATGTAAAGAATGCATGTGTAATTATAATCTCAAAGGCAAATCTCAACTAACTATTTTTGAAAATTTTCAAAATTTTCCCAAGTATAAGATTTTACAAATACAACACGACAACTCAAGCGCTAATAATCTAAAGCATGATCAAGTATGTGACAACATGGACTAAATATAAACTGCAAAGAGTCAAAACACGATACTATATATAATATATGAAAAATATACTAATCAAAATCCGGCATACATATATAGGTATAAACGATCACAAAACACATAAACTTTACACACTAGCACAGTATCGATGAGTCTAAACATATGGGATGGAGTGAATGGGAATTAACTAGATACGAATGAATTATGACTCAAATACTCAAATATGTTCAAGAAGTTCTAATTGATTGAAAAACTTTATCAAACTAAGATTAGCCTCTAGTGACAAGTAAAATTGAAATTAATGAACAAACAAGCACAATGCACACAAGCCTATAATATTGATGATTCTAAAAATCAATAGTGTCACGAAAAAATAAACATAACTAGGATTTATTGTGTAAAGTCGTTGATCTTTAAATATACAACCTCAAAAGATAAACACATATCACATTTTCTTTTCTTTTCTTCATTCTTTTGAAGTTAGTTATTTTTGAAAGATTAAAACTAAAAGTATGTTGTCCCTTTTTCTATTTTTATTGCCTTTAAAATTTTCATTAGGCGCTTGCCAACGGTGGATTTTTCGCAAATGAGATTTGCGCCTTTTATATCCCCTTCTCGTGCACCCTCGTATATTTTCAATACAAATCAAATAAAGCTCGCGAGCTACAGTTCTTACATGCACAAATCCCTCATAATAACAAAAATATAGATGACACAATTTATGAGAGAACATCTCATAAAGCTCAAATATACATGTGAAATTAAAGTTCGAAAAGCTCGTGCATATGTCTATGGAGGCATATATAAAGTTGAATCCATTAATCCAATCAAGTTTGAAACAACTCCATGCAAACATGATTAAGAAGAATTCAAGTATCTATCATCATAACCAAATGTTATAGACACATGGAAAATGCATAATTAATTGGATTCAAACACACCAATATACCATACGCAATGTGTAAAACTAATATACACAAAACTAAAATATTTGTGTATTTTTTTGAAAGAAATTATCAAAATAAAATCTTTTTGTATTTTTCCAATATGACTCAATAAAATAAAAATAAAAATATGAAAGATACACATGTCATAACACTAGTAAACATGTATCATGAAGCACAACTAGAGTATGAAAAATAAAATCATGCAAGTAATTAACCATAAGATATAGCATGTGAAGAGTCATGGGCAAGTATGTGAGAATCAAGTAGTCGAACATTCAGCATCACAATTTTTTTTCTTAATTCAGATACATGTAAACTTAAGGCATCGGGTTTTGGGAACCAAAGAGGCAATAGACTTCAACTTCCTAGGACCTCTTGCAATATAAAAAAAATGCCCTAAGGTGACCTATCCTACCACAATGAGAACACATGTAAATGCGAGAAATGTTACCTATGGGTTGACCTTTTCTAACGTCCTTAGATGTGGTTGACCCTCTAAAACAAACAATGGTCTTTCTTTGGTGACGAAAGCATTACAATCATGGGATCCAATATCATCACGGAAAAACCTAATCGATCTTTTAAATCACTTTTAACATCAAAATTCTAGACTTAAGCAAAGAATTAGACTATTCAAGTTTTAGGGACTCCTTCTCTAAATTTTTAATCATTCCTAAAAGGTTACCTCGTTTCCCCTCAATGCAAGGAAACTTATCCCTAAGAATCTTCACATGAGCTTTCAACTATAAAATTAATTTTTCATTATCCTCATTGGCTCGTAAACTAACCATAGAAATTTTTCAGTCCTCTAATTCTTTATCTAAAACCCATACTTTAGCGTCACTATCTTTCTTGGAAAGTTTTAATTTTTTAAATGATGCTTCGTGTCCACAAGCTTCTCATGAAATAAATCTCTTTGAGTTTGAACAGTTTGAAAAAGTTCCATAACATCTTTAAAATGAAAATATTATTTTTTCAATAATTTTAATTATTTTAGCAAACTTCAAATTCAAATGATTTAATTTTTTAGCACAGTTATGAAGCTCATTAAACTCCTCTCGAATATCAAACCAGTCGTCATTAAACACGCCGGATCACTTATCACTATGAGAATCCACTCGGAAGAAAAAAACACATATACGCAACTGTTTTTGTGTAAAAAACTAAAGTGTGTATTTTTAAATCAACGATAAAAGCATTATGTGCACCCAGAGCACAAAATCGATCCATGTAGCACCTCTCCCGTGTATAATAGTTTGATGAACTTCAAAACCTAAACTGTGGCAAGTGTTGTTCAATAACCCTTGAAAAATTGCATTCATTGATTCAAATTCATGAGTTAAGAATAATCTCTTTTGACATGTGTTTCATTATGAGTGACATGGTAGAAAATGGAAATTGATTCAAATTGTGAGTAGGGTGAAGGTGCTTTGTTAAATTGATAAAATAAACAAGGAAAAAAGTGTGATTCTAAAAATTGAAGAAGGGAAATTGTCCCGCCCAAAATTGGTTATGCAATACACAACTTGAAATATTAATTTAAGGTCTCTCTTATGTGTAATTATTGAAATCCTAATGTTATCTAAAAACTGACAATTAGTGTAGGGTGTATGTAAAAAACAACGTGCTCTGAGGGACCTTATCTGTCATGTTCACGAGATACGAAACATGTAGGGACAAGGTCGTGTGGGTGAGGACATGTCTTTGGTTTTAAATTTCCTTAGTAAAATATATATGAATTAGAAAATGTCACATTTAGTCATTTTACAAATAAATATTACTTGAATGAACAAATAGACGACTCATTTTAGTCTAATGTATTAACATGTATTGAAAAAGATAAACCATCACTTAATTCACATCCCTTTGTTGCATGTGGTAAAATTAGTATAGATACACCATAGACAAAGATTACAACTTCAAATAATATAATGGATGCAATTTGATAACACCCACGTACCAAACCTATTATCACTAAGGGTCCATTTGGTTCATGTTAAAATATTTTTCACCGTGTTAAAAAAATCACCTAGGTAAAATATGTATTTGGTTGGTCATTCACCATGGTGAAATAAAGTGAATATGGTGAAAACTTTGGTGAAAATTTACCCAATTTGAACCATGGGTAAAGTGATTTTTTCAACAGGTGAAAGCAGTTAAATAAATGTTTTGACCAAACTACCTTCACAAACCATATACCCATTTATCAACTTCATTTGCAAGTCCTCAACGTCATATTCATAATTTGAATTTACATAACAGGTGATCTCTCTCTCTCTCTCTCTCTCTCTCTCTCTAGTTCCGTCCTTATTTCTCTCTCTCGCTCTTGTTCGATGATTGTTGGTGATTGTTCTCAAAATCAAATTTGAAGACATGTATATATGTTGATTTAGTGCCCTAATTTGCATCCAGATATGATTTTGTGCCCTAATTTAGATCTAAATATGATTGTGTGCCTTAATTTGGTTCTAAATTTGCTTTTGTTCCCTACTTTGTATCAAGATCTGATTTTGTGCCCTAATTTGTATCTAGATTTGATTTAGTGCTCTAATTTGGTTCTAAATTTGACTTTGTACCCTACTTTATACCCAGACCTGATTTTGTTCCTTAAAGTGATTTTGGATCTGATTTTCCCTAGTTTGGTTCTAGATCTGATTTTATATTCTAATTTGGTTCTAGGTCTCATTTTATGACCTAATTCGGCTCTAGATATAATTTTATTCCATATTTTGTATGTAGATTTGATTTGGTTGGATAATAAATACATGTAGATATGATTTGATGGTCAATTAATATATTTGATTATAAATCATGGTGTGGATCTAATTCTAATTATTCTTGTAATTACAGAGTTTCATTTGTGTAATTATTTCTTAGTTTGGTGATAACTTATTAAAGTTCAATATATCGTATGTTTTCATGATTATTTAACTAGATAGTAATAAATTAGTTTAAGCTTTTCCCTTATTATATAAGGAATTAAACTTTTATTTTTGTTTAATTGTGTGAACTATTGGTTAATGGTTAACTTTCATACTATTGATTTGGTGTACAAAAATGACTCGACTTATATTGTCTAGGAGGAGGATTTTATTGTCACGGGAGGGTTTTAGGACTCTTTTGAATATTATAACTCACTTTTGTATTTTCCTACTCCGAAGAAGAATTCACTATTATGAGACCCAAATGCTAAAATCGGCTACTCTTTTGTGCCCCCTTTCACGTAAGGTCCATCTGTACAAAATGACTAGGGAGAGTGACTTAGCATGCAAGGAACAACTTCGTATGAATAATATAACTTTTCTCAAGTTGTTTCAAATGCTCCATTTATAAGGAAATGATTTTATAAATGTCCATTATCAAGTTAGTGTCATATACCGCTACAACCGTCGAAGAATTGTTCAAGATCAAATATGCATCGAGACGGATCCGAATATCAAGTTCTTCAGCAATCAAGCCCAACAAGGATGAATTCGGTAAATGAGTTTTAGTTCCATTTACATTTTACTTTAAAAGTGTTGGGATATTTTGTGAAAAAATAAAATGTTTTCGATTTATGAAAAATGATTTTTGAATGATTTTAATTGTTTTTTATTTTTCAAAAACATTTTCACATAAAAAGATTTTGGATAAATGTCTCCCGATCCTATGAACAGTTTTGGTTTTTGAGGATTCAAGTTATTTAATTATTTTAACTGTTTTAAAAAGGATTAGTAATTGTCGTTCAAACGACGTCACATCTCATTCGAACGAGATGGAGAATCGTTCGAACGACATCGTTTTTCGTTCGAACGATATCTGTTTTAGTTTGACATGCCACCGCCTTAATTGTTTTTATATAAAGGGGGTCAGACTACTGGATTTCGTATGGAGAAACACTGGTTTTAAATAAAATACAATTTTTAGTGTTTTTGTTTATTCTCCATCAATTTTTGAAGGTTTAATCCTTATTTTCAATTCACAAAACGTCCCAATCCTGGGTGAATTGTTTTTGGAACCCAAGAACATTACTTTTATTTTGTTCATCCTTTGTGGGGAGATATCTACAACTGAGAGTTGCATGCTATTGCGGAGGGAGACTCTGCGAAGTTTTAGAGACTGCGTGTCTAAGGCTGCGTGTCCTTGCGGTATAGCTACGAGTGAACCACTGCTGATTTCTAGCCGACGCTTAGAACATTTTATGAAGACACCGTGAGTTGCATTTGTGCATGATTATCAAGTTGTTTGTAAGTCAATGGTCTTGTAAACTTTTCAAAGTTCTAGAAAAATAAAAGGTTTTTCCCCTGTGGGGGATTTTTCCTGAAGTTTGTGCTTACTTGATTTGTTTTGACACGTAGTTGCATATTTTTAGGGATGAACTAAAATTGGTTTAAAATTGTGTTTTATATGCTTTGGACTTTAATTGATTAAAAAATTGAAAATTGTTTGAAACCACCCATAGGCAAATATTATTGCATTAACAAGTGGTATCATAGTGGGTTATGCTAATTTATTGCGTTTGATCTTGTTAGCCTACATCTTGAGTGGTTTGTTTTGTTTCTCGATGGATTTGTGTAGTTTTGTCAAAGAAAATTTTGCGATTTTGAAAATTGCACATGATTCTTCCCTTACTATATCTTATAAATGATTGTGTTAGTTTCTTTTATCATACACTAGTTGTACTTCATGATATATCCATGCTAGTGTTATGACGTATGTACTTTTTGTATTATATTTTTCTTTTATTTCAGTCTTATTTGAAAAAAATACAAAAAGGTTTTGTCTTTTGAAAAATATTTTGAAAAAAAATCCAAAAATATTTTCGGTTCTTTGTGTTTTAGTCTTACACATTTCTTGTGGCATATTGGTGTGTTTGAATCCAATTCACTACGCAGTTTCCATTTGGCTATGACATTTGGTTATACCTCTAGATACTTGAATTGATCTTAACCATTTTTATGGAGTTGTTTCGACATTGACTTGCTTTACGGATTCGACTTCGTATATGACTATGCATACACATGCACGAGTTTATTAAATCTTGACTTCATGATGCATATTTGATCGTAGTGAGATGTTCTCCTATCAATCTTATCATCTACTTGTTTATTTAACTATGGAGGATTTGTGCATGTAAGAACCGTTTGCCCATGAGGATTTAATTTGTTTAAAATCTGAAAAAGATAATGAGTGAACGGGAAAGGGCTGCGAGAGTGTAAAATTGACTCGTCGCGAAAGCCACCACTTGAAAAGAGCCCGAGAAAAAATTAAGGTAATAAAAAGAAAATTATGCCAAAAAGGGCCCAATAGGAATTTAGTTTGTTCACCTCAAAATAAAAATAAAAGGATGTATTACTTCTGAGGGAGTTAAGTTGGATAATAAACAACGGGTTTGCACAATGACTTTGTATCCTAGTTGAGCTTATTTTGTCATGACACTATTGATTTGAGAATCATTAATATTCTAGGCTTATGTGCATTGTGCTTGTTTTGTTCATTAAGTTCAACTTTATCTGTCACTTAAGGCTGAAACTTAGTTTGATAAAGTGTTGTGGTCAATTAGAACTTCTTGAACATTTATAAGTGTTTGGGTTATAATTCATTTATTACTAGTTCATACCCATTCATACCATACCACACACATCAATATTGTGCTAGTGTGTATGACTTATGTATTTTGTATCATGGTTTGTGGTCGTTTATACCTATATATGTGTGCCGAAATTGGTTTGATATATTTTGCATATATTATATATGGTAGTGCGTGTTTTGTAAATTTTTGTACGAAAAATTAAAAAAAAAAGTTTGTGGAACTCCGTTGAGTTTATCTTGCAATAAGCGCATTTGTTCCATTTTGATATGCTTTTCGTGACACCCCAATTTTATTAATTGGTTTATTCTTTTCCTTGTCTATTTCGAACAAATAAAAAGGGGGAGAACGAATTGTTGGGGGGGTTTTGCATTATGGGGGAAATTTGATTATGTTAATTGATTTACTCTGATTATATCATTTCAAACTCGATGCATCACGAAGATATTTTTCTTTGTCTCATGTTTCTAGGTACGAAGACTGATGATCATATGTTGCACACCCTGATGAGAAAATCTTTGAGATTTTGAAGATTTGATTGTTGAAGACTGTAAAGAATGATGAAGAGACTTACACATTGTACCTTTTCAATTTTCGGTTCATGGGAGGGTATTTTTGTATAGGTCATATTTTGATGATAATTCGATTGTTTTTATTTTGTACCGGCATATACATAGGGGGAGATTTGTAAGGAAATGATTTTATAAATGTCCATTATCAAGTTAGTATGTCATATACAGCTACAACCGTCGAAGAATTATTCAAGATCAAATATGCATCGAGATGGATTCGAATATCAAGCTCTTCAACAATCAATCCCAATAAGGATGAATTTGGTAAATGTGTTTTAGTTCCATTTACATTTTAATTTAAAAGTGTTGCGATATTTTTTTGAAAAAATAAAATGTTTTCGATTTATGAAAAATGATATTTGAAATGAATTTAATTAGTTTTTATTTTTCAAAAACATTTTCACATAAAAAGATTTTGGATAAACGTCTCCTGATCCTATAAACAGTTTTGGTTTTTGAGGTTTCAAGTTATTTAATTATTTTAAATGTTTTTAAAAGGATCAGTGACAGTCGTTCAAACGACGTCACATCTTGTTCGAACAAGATGAAGAATCGTCCGAACGACATAGTTTTTCATTCGAATGATATCTGTTTTAGTTTGACACGCCACCGCCTTAATTGTATTTATATAAAGAGTATCAGAATTCTAGATTTCGTATGGAGAAACACTGGTTTTAAGCAGAATATGATTTTTAGTGTTTTGGTTTATTCTCCATCAATTTTTGAAGGTTTAATCCTTGTTTTCAATTCACAAAACGTCCCAATCCTTAGTTAATTGTTTTTGGAACCCAAGAACATTACTTTACTTTTTTTTTATTCTTTGTGGGGAGATCTCTACCATTGAGAGCTGCATTCTATTATGGAGGGAGACTGTGAATTTTTAAAGACTGCGTGTCTAGGGCTGCGTGTCCTTTTGGTATAGTTGCGTGTGAACCACTGCTGATTTCTAGCCGATGCTTTCAAGGTTTGACGAAGACACCGTGTGTTACACTTGTGGGAGATTATCAAGTTGTTTGTAAGTCAATGGTCTTGTAAATTTTTCAAAGTCTAGAAAAATAAAAGGTTTTACCTCTGTGGGGGATTTTCCTGAAGTTTGTGCATACTTGGTTTGTTTTGACACGTAGTTGCATATTTTTAGGGATGAACTAAAATTGGGTTTTATATGCTTTGGACTCTAATTGATTAAAAAGTTGAAAATTGTTTGAAACCACCCATAGGAAAATATTATTGCGTTAACACCGTAGCATCGACAAGTTAAAGGATACTAGGCGTCTAAGTGTGGAAGAGATGGTAGAGATATTTGTGTACCCACTTCCATATCATTTTAAGAATAGTGATACAAAGAATAAGTTTATGCGGTCGGGAGAAACAATCAGCAGGCATTTTGGGGATGGGTTATCTGCTGTGATGAGGTTGCAAAGCCACTTACTTAAAAATCCATTAGAAGATACCGAAACTTATATGGACAATAGATGGACATGGTTTAAGGTACTAATGTGAATTTATATGTCATTTTTAAATATAAAAATTTAGGTGATGTGTTAGCTTTGATTTATAATTTTTTCTTATTTTCAGAATTGTTTGGGAGCTTTGGACGGAACATATATTGAGGTACACGTAAAACTAGAGAACCAACTAGAGAACCAAGGGGGATATCGGATGAGAAAGAGTGAAATTGTTACAAATTCCCTCGTTGTATGCTCCCAAGACATCAAGTTTATTTATGTTCTTCTGGGATGGGAGGGTCCATCTCAAGACTCAAGAGTTCTTAGAAATTTTATTTATAGGAGAATTAGTTTGAAGATTCCCCCGGGTAGGTATTTAATGAAACTATGATATTTTTTATTTTTCCAATATGTTAAACAAGATTTTCAAATATTCAAGGTTATTACTATCTTGCTAATGCTGGTTACCAAAATGGCAGTGGTGCTCTTACACGTTATAGAGGACAACGATATCATTTGAATGATTGGGGAGAGGGACAAGAAGTAGACACAAAAGAGGAGTTTTTCAATCATAAGCATTCTAAGGCAAGGAATGTAATTGAGTGGTGTTTTGGTACGTTGAAGAAAAAATGGGGCATTCTACGGAGTCCGACATTCCTTCCCGTAAAAATTCAAAACCGCATCATCATAGCATGCGCATTTATCCATAATTATATAAGAAATGAAATGCCAACGGAGATGGATACCCAACATCAAGAGAATTTAACCCAAAACTTCATAGAACCACACGGAGAGCCTTATACACACATAGAGACATCAGAAGAGTGGGGCGAGTGGAGGGACAATCTAGCAACCGAAATGTGGATGTTTGAGAATAGTTAGTATGTCATTGATTAGCATTATTTTCTTTTTTATGTAACACATCAGTTCGATTATAAATTAAAGGATTATTGAGTTGTTTTTAGTTTAAAATAGGGGTTCAGGACAACTAGAAATTTTAACTGTTTGAGTTTCTATTTCCTAACTTTGGAATGCTTATAACTATTTGAATGATTATAAATTTTTGGGTTTCTATTTTGAATTGGTTTTATGTTAAAGACTTGTGGGATGCCAGTGATGATCTGTAATTTATTATCTCTATGTGTCATATTAACATTATTGTTGCATATATTTTGGTTTTGTTTTTCAAATAACAATCCAGGTATAACTATTACCACTTTTTTGTTTCATGTGGGATATCATTGTGGAGGACTTAAAATAACAATTTAGAATACTGGAGTTACCATTTCTCAAGTATCACAAGCGGTTTAAAACAGGGGTTTAAAATAAGGGGGATAACTTTGGTGACAACCTTTGGATTGGACATGGTACTTCTCTTAATAGACTTCTTTACACTTTAGATAGGGGCTTTGGATGATTCTATGAAAAGAGCGATTATGAACAAACGCAATGTGTGATATCGAATTAAAAATTATTCGCAAGTTTCCAAGTAAACCATTTTTAATTAGAGTCTATTTTAAAACAAATTGAATACATCCCCTAAACATGTACATGTGTGTTGAAATTAAGAAGTTATTTAATTAAACCCAGTTTTTCAATTAAATCCTAAAAATGTGCATCCAGATGATTTATCAAATAAAATAAAGCGTGTGACACAAAATATCAGGAAAAATCCCCGCAGGGCAAAACCATATTATTTTCACTATAATTTGTAAAGAACGGTTACACGGATTATAATGAAAATAAATGTGACATACATAAATACCCGCAGGTGTTGGTTCTGATGTCATCGGCTGGAATCTCTCGCAAGAATTCCAGATGGGTAACAATGAAGAAGGGACCAGCTTCTCCACAAAAATACTCGAAAATACCCACAGGTGTTGGTTCTGATGTCATCGTCTGGAATCTCCCGCAAGAATTCCAGATGGGCAGCAATGAAGAAGGGATCATCTTCGCCACAAAAATAATCATAAATGAGTAAAATAAATATCTTGAAGGTTTATTGTGTGCACTTGATAAATGGGAGTGCAAGTGTGCATTTAAAGAGGCATAAATCCTTAAAATGATGAAGTCTAATGCCTTAAAATGATGAAGACTAAAAAGACTTAAAATGATGAAGTTTAAAAAGACTTAAAATGATAAAGCCTAAAAAGATTTAAAATGATTAAGACTAAAAAGAGGGCCATTTTAGGTTGGTTGGTGTGGAAATAGAGTTGAAAAAAATTCTTTGAAACACTTGAGTAGAATGGGACATAAAGAGATTTGCGTCAGTCCATTATTATTTTTATTCTCCATTTTCAAAGGGCCATAACTTCTACACCGTAGCTCACATTGAGATTCCGTTTCTTCCAATATCTTCGTGGAGTCGAGCTCTTCAACTTTCCAGTTGACTAGTACTCCGGATGGTGGCTGTAAAAATTACCAAAATGCCCATGAACTTTCATATCGTGCCTTCTTTCACTGTTTTGACTTCTCTTACATACCACTTGCATAAAGTGCCTAAAATCGTGGAAGGTGAATTCGTTGAGGAAGAAGTGGGACACATGATGGAGATGTTGAATGCTTGATTCCCAGAATTCGGATAGCTGCCGTCGTATGAGATCGTGTAGAGACGTGCCGAATGTAGCGGTATCAGACATACAAACTGTGATCTAGGAAAATAGAATATTCCTAGATACTACCCAGACATTTATAAAATTGTCCTTACAAATCTCCCCCTATGTCTATGCCAGTACATACATAAAAATCCGAATTATGCAATCTCCCCAAAATAAATGACATATAAGATTATATCCCCATTAAACCCTCAAACTGAGAATACGAAATGACATGTCTTCAATCAAACTTCAACATCTTCAAATCTTTAAAAACTCCCAAAGCTTTTCTCATCAGGGTGTGCAATACAGTAGATATCAACTTTGTACCTACACACATGAGAAAAAGAAAATCCCCGTGACACGCAACAGTTTGATTTATAATGATATGCAAAAATCAAAGATCAATTAAGCTTAAGCAAATCATAAATAAATCAATAAGAATGTCTCCCCCATAATTCATTCTCCCCCTTTTTATGATGTCCCCAAATAGACAGATATGAGAAGCATAAACATGGAAAATGTCACAAAAAATGTTCTATTCTTGAATTTTTTCAAATTTTTACACAAAATATACAACAAAAAATCTTCTATTTTTTGAATTTTTTAAAATTTTTACACAAAATATACAACAAAGAATCACACCATGAAAGAACACAAAAACAACCAAGTCGATGATAGCATAAATGTAGGGGTGGGAACACATTTGATAGGTAAATAAACTCAATCAATCATATGTGCACGATGCATACGTGTACTCCTAATGAATGAACATCAAAAGTATCCTTAGGTGTAAAAATTATTGAATTTAGATTACATAGTCTGAATCAAATCAACAAATCAAAGTTAAAGTGATTTCCACACCAATAACGTCCAAAACTATTTAGCATTTTTTCAAGATTTTCAAGGACGTGCAAATCCCTTTAAATTTTCCAACCAAACTCCCTCAGATATATATATTTTTAGAGGTGTTAAACTAAATTCTCAAACTTTGGAGAATTGATGGTGAAACCTGTTAACGAAAATGTATTTTATCCCTAATTAATTAAATTAGTTTAATTAATGTACATTTCAGTTTAACTTAATGTATTGATTTTGATGATTCCAAACATATTTTTATTAGGTTATTCTATATATATTTATTATTGTATAATCTTATTTATATACCATTATATACATATATTTATTATACTATATAATGTTCGCATTTAATGTGATATTGTCCTGATTACATATCTATTCTGACTGAGTTATACCTGCTTATGTCAAGTTTTATTTTCATGACTCAGTACGCCTCGACTCTACTCAATGTCATATCTGAGAAAAGGTATTCACGTATATTGCACATTTGCACTTGACACATTAGGCACACATGCATATTTTTTTTATCTACGATTTTAATTGTGTGACTAATTAATTATGAGCCTAAACACTTTTTCTAAAAGAAATTATATTTTTTTTGAAAACTTTTTTTTTTTAAATAAAATTGGTGTAAGACATGTTTTAAATAAAGTTCGCATTTGTTTAAAATAATTTTCAAAATTATTTTGTCGATTAAACTGAATTTATCTTAAACTTTTTTTATGTTTTTTTTATAATGTCATTTTCGTCCTTTGTGACTTGTCTTGACTATGTAGACTCCTTTGTGACTTGTCTTGACAATGTAGACCTCCTGTAGCTTTCGCCCTTTTGTGCTTTGGCATTTGAGTTGGTAGACATTTCCATTAGGTTCAAAGCTATACACAAAATCTGTTAACCGATTTGACTTATGTTGGCATGAGTGCATATATTATATTATATATATATATATATATATCTTAGCTTGTGCCTTAGCAGATCATTGCCTAAAGCCTTGCTTTCTTTGGTTTCTCAAAAATGGCGCCACATGTCCCTATGACATGACTTTAGCTTCTAAAGCTTTTGCAAAAGATATCTATTATATAATTATCTGTTAATGAGTTGATCTCCTATGGCTGTACGCCTCTACCGAATTTGACGACCTTTTTGTTTATCCATACCTGTGCTGTCAGATTTTTGTTCATGATTCCGTCCCTTGCCAGAGTTATAATGACTTTCGACCAGTTCTATAGTTGCATCATGGAGCCTTTGTCCCTTTATGAGAATTATAAATTACCGTGTATTTTTAAACTATATCCTACTGAAACATTGTTCCACTTGCTGATTTGACCACATATAAACCTTCTTCTCCGTCACAGAGATCTTTTCATAAATTACCTTCGGCCATAGATGATCTATTAAAGTGAATTGTGTTGTTTTACTGATCTGACCTCTCCCTCTATTCTGTACGCTACACTATTGTTGGTGTACTACACCTGATGACAAACACCTCCCTCTTAATTGGCTTTGGCCGATTGAACTGACAACCACTTACTTCCTAATTGGTTTACTGATAAACCGAACTGACGACGTCTGATTTCCGTCGTTGATAGTCATGTATAATTCATGAGTAGTTGTACCTGCTAGTTCTTAAACCTTAAGAATATTTTTCTATCATAATTTTTTATATATACGGTCCGTTTGAAACTATACCATTTACCTCGAGCCATGCATTCTTCTGTCTTTGGCAGCTAATATATTGGGCCACGCTCCTACTTGATCTGACTGCATGAGTATTTTTTTTTAAATTTCATTGTGCCATGTTTATCATATCTGGCATTTCTTTGACAGGAGTTTTGGACAGTTGAAATAACTTATACTATCAGAATTCTATTATCTGTTGGACTAATTTTTTTTTACAGAAAATATATGAGTCACCTCAAAGCTACCTTCAATCACATATATTTCCAGATTACCACTTATGTGCTACAACAGCTATATTTTTATGGAGAAGATAAAAATAAATATTTGCATATCAGATTTGGAGATTATTTTCAGTTATCTCACCTCAGCAAAATCAGGAGCATTTAATGCTCAAAATGCATGTGTCTAACAGCTAGTTTTTGGAAGACACATTTAAAGCTTTGAAGAGCTACATTGAAGACCAATACACTTGAATGAAAATATGAGAAAGACTTATTGAGAGAATTTATTTGACTACTCAGCTACACATTCAAGAGAGCAATTAATTTTATCATCTGCTCAATCATTGAAGAAGAAGACTTGTGCCTACTTCAACATCATTTATTAAAGTCTGATTAAAGAAGGAGAAACTCAGATTACAAATTGTATTTTAAGGAGTTTCAGTATTGTATCTTGTACTACAAAAATTCAGATTTGTTGTGAAGCTTTGTTGAAGCTTCGGTTTGTACCGGTGATTGGTTCCTACCCGCAAGTGGGCCACGGGGTTTGAAGCTCGGAGTTAGCTTGCAAACAGTTATACGCGGTGGTTTGATCCTACCCGCAGGTGGATCAGGTTTAGTGAAGCGCAAAGGAGACAGGGGCTCTAGGCGCGTGGACGTAGGCCGGGATTTGGCCGAACCACGTTAAATTTCGGTATCATTTATTTTCCGCACTATTATTTATTTATTTGCACATGCTTGCTTGAGTCAATATTTTCAGCACACTATCTTGCAAATAAATTTATTCCTTTTTTTGTCTAAATTAATTTTAAGGTTAAAATAATTATTTTTGAATTAAATAATTAATTTCAGAATATCACTTAATATTAAATACGAAAATTAATTTAATATTCCTAGAGTGTTAAAATCTGCATTTCTAGTTGTTTAAATTAGTTGGTTACATTTATTTGATATTGTTGGATTTATTCTTTATAGTTTTATAAATCTGAAATTTGTTTAAGTGATATAAATTTACTATTTTTCTAAAATATTAATTTGACTTAAAGTTTGTGAAAACTCAATTCACCCCCCGTCTTGAGTATAATGCAATACAGTAGATATCAACTTTGTACCTACACACATGAGAAAAAGAAAATCCACGTGACACGCAACAGTTTGATTTATAATGATATGCAAAAATCAAAGATCAATTAAGCTTAAGCAAATCATAGATAAATCAGTAAGAATTTCTCCCCCATAATTCATTCTCCCCCTTTTTATGATGTCCCCAAATAGACAGATATGAGAAGCATAAACATGGAAAATGTCACAAAAAAATGTTCTATTCTTGAATTTTTTCAAATTTTTACACAAAATATACAACAAAGAATCACACCATGAAAGAACACAAAAACAACCAAGTCGATGATAGCGTAAATGTAGGGGTGTGAACACATTTGATAGGTAAATAAACTCAATCAATCATATGTGCACGATGCATACGTGTACTCCTAATGAATGAACATCAAAAGTATCCGTAGGTGTAAAAATTATTGAATTTAGATGACATAGTCTTAATCAAATCAACAAATCAAAGTTAAAGTGATTTCCACACCAATAACGTCCAAAACTATTTAGCGCTTTTTCAAGATTTTCAAGGATGTGCAAATCTCTTTAAATTTTCCAACCAAACTCCCTCAGATATATATATTTTTAGAGGTGTTAAACTAAATTCTCAAACTTTGGATAATTGATGGTGAAACCTAATGTCCCATATTTGGCATGTATTGATTTTTATTGCCTTTAAAAATTTTCGGGCTCTTTGGACCCCGGATAATAAAATTCCTCAATTTTTTAGGTCCATTTTAACGGTGGCTTTAGTGCAAAGGATAGATCATTGCCTTTCATATCCCCTCCCCATTTTTAAAATACAACACAATCTCACCAAATATTTTTTACATGCACAACCTTTCTTATCAGGTTTTATCATGCTTGGTTCGTTTTAAGAACATGATTGAAGTGAAAACACCAAACCAACATGTGATAAGACAAGTATAATAATCAAACAAATCCGTGCATGTGTGCACTAAAGGAAATCATGAGTCAAAAATGTAGGAAGTAACACTTAATTGCATCTTAATGACTCCAAACATTATAAAGCACAAAGATGACATGATATATTGTCTTAAAACACTATCAAATAGTCACATGAAAAATATGGAATGATGTTGTGACTTTTTCATCCTAAGTGTTTATCCATAACGGTGCAAACAAAAAATAATTTTTATTTTGGATTTTCAAATAATTTTATAAAAATAAAATCTTTTTGTATTTTTTTTTATTTTTTCAAAAACAAAAGTTTATACAATAATGATACATACTAGCAATAGGCAAATAATGTCATCATGAAAATCATCCTATGCTAGTAAACAAGTCAAACCTCAATCGTTAGGTGCGGAGGGGTTTTCAAAACGTGGTGTCAACTTATGAAAAACCTTCATAAAATCTTGTGAAGTATAACCAAAAACTTAGCTTGCTCACCTAAATGTGCAAACACTTTTCTTAAAAACACCTTCTCTCTCTCCAAATCTAAAATCCGACGACCTAAATTTCTATTATAATTATTTGTTTTCAAGGTCTCGGTGTACAAATCTCCACTTTCACTCTCGCATTCTCCCTCACTTGAAGTGCTCAAATCATTACTATCGCATTCGTGCGCACTATTGTGAGACAAAGAGGGTGTACACACACGACTCAAAAAAGCAACAAACTTCTCACCACAGTCTTATCATCCTCACCTTCACTACTATCACTAAGTGTGGCGGGCATTGCCACATTCTTTCCTTTCTTTATAAGCCACGTAGGACATTCAAACGACTTATGCCCCTTACCTACACATTCAAAACAAGTCACGCTCTCAAACTCCTCCTCACACTCCTCATCTGAGTCACTCTCTTTTTCCCTCTCACCTCTTTCTTTGGTCTTTTCTATCTTTTTATTTTTATCAAAAAATCTCCTTTAATTGGAAGAATTTTCTTTAGAAATTTTGAGAAACTTTTTGAAATTTTGCGCAAATAAGACCAAATCATCAAAGTCTCCCTCAGAATCGGACTCACAAACGTTTTATTTCTTTTTCTTAAAATGAGTCTTTAAAGCGAAGCCTCTATCCTTAGCCTTAATGGTTTCGGGAAACATGTCAATCTCATAGGTTTGAAGATCTCCTATAAGTTCTTCTAACTTAAGTGATTTCAAATTTCCCAAATAGTTCAAAATGGTGACTTTAGGAATAAAGCGTTTTGGAAGAGATCTCAAAATCTTTTTAACGACATGTGTGTTATCAATCACCTCACCCAAAACAATGTCCGACAAACGTGCATAAAAATCATCAAAGCATTCAGACTCAAACATGGTGATAGTCTCAAATTGGGTGGCCAAATTTTGTAACTTTGTTTCTTTAACCGCATTCGTACCCTCATGTGTCAGTTTCAAAACATCCCATGCTTCTTTAGATGTGGTGAACGTCATAATTCGGCGGAACTCATCCGGAGTGACAGTTTCAGAAATAGTACTCAGACCATGGGAATTAAAATTAGACATTTTAAAATCATCTTCAGTCCAGGATGACACAGGTTTTAAAGAGGTGATATTATCAACGGTGACTGTGGGAGGTGTCCACCCAATTTCACAAAGTAAAAACCAAACACTCCCATCAATGGATTTTAAACAATATTTCATATGAGCTTTCCAGTAGGCATAATTAGACCCGTCAAAAATAGGCATCATATTAAATGAATGTTCCATTGGAAAAATTGTGAATAAACAAAAAATAGATTTTTTTAAAAATAAATAAATATGACACTATTTTGCGAAAAATAGGAATACACGATAAATTAGCGCAACCCACTCTAATTTGAAAAGTGCGATTATGAACAAACGCGGTGTGTGATATCGAATTAAAAATTATTCGCAAGTTTCCAAGTAAACCATTTTTAATTAGAGTCTATTTTTAAACAAATTGAATACAACCCCTAAACATGTACCTCTGTGTTGAAATTAAGAAGTTACTTAATTAAACCCAGTTTTTCAATTAAATCCTAAAAACATGCATCTAGATGATTTATCAAATAAAATAAAGCATGTGACACAAAATATCAGGAAAAATCCCCGTAGGGCAAAACCATATTATTTTCACTATAATTTGTAAAGAATGGTTACACGGATTATAATGAAAATAATTGTGACATACGAAAATAACCGCAGGTGTCGGTTCCGATGTTGTCGGCTGGAATCTCCTGCAAGAATTCCAGATGGGCAACAATGAAGAAGGGACCGACTTCTCCAAAAAATACTCGAAAATACCCGCAGGTTTCGGTTCTGATATTGTCGGTTGGAATCTCCCACAAGAATTCCCGATGGGCAGCAATGAAGAAGGAACCGGCTTCTCCACAAAAATACTCCTAAATGAGTAAAGTAAATCTCTTGAAGGTTTATTGTGTGCACTTGATAAATGGGAGTGCAAGTGTGCATTTAAAGAGGCATAAAGCCTTAAAATGATAAAGTCTAAAGACTTAAAATGATGAAGTCTAAAAAGACTTAAAATGATGAAGACTAAAAAGAGGGCCATTTTAGGTTGGTTGGTGTGGAAATAGAGTTGAAAAAAAATTCTTTGAAACACTTGAGTAGAAATGGACATAAAGAGATTTGCGTAAGTCCATTATTATTTTTCTTCTCCATTTTCAAAGGGCCATAACTTCTTCGCCGTAGCTCGGATTGAGGTGCCGTTTCTTCCAGTATCTTTGTGGCGTCGAGCTCTTCAACTTTATAGTTGACCAGTCCTCCAGATGGTGGCTGTAAAATTACCAAAATGCTCTTGAACTTTCATATCGTGCCTTCTTTTACTATTTTGACTTCTCTTGAGTACCACTTGCATAAAGTGCCTAAAATCGTGGAACGTGAAGTCGTTGAGGCAGAAGTGGGACACATGATGGAGATGTTGAATGCTTGATTCCTGTAATTCGGATAGATGTCGTCATATGAGATCATGTAGAGACGTGCCGAATGTAACGACATCAGACATACAGACTCTGATCTAGGAAAACGGAAAATTCCTAGATACTACCCGGACATTTATAAAATTATGTCCTTACATTCTACCTTCTGGAAATGTGTGTCTGCGTCTTGAACCTTTTCCATCTCCTTTTGTTTCTTAAGGAAACTCTCTTTTTGCTTCTTGAAAGCTTTTAATTTGGCAGATAACTGAACTTGAAAGACTTTTTTCATTTTGCAACAATGCACATGGTTCAGAGTGTTTTTTAATATTACAAGGGGTTATTTTGAAAAACTAAAACTTTAAAGTTCCTTTTGCTCTTTCCCCTTATTCATCAAATAAGTTTGGTTGTAGGGGAGGGAAACGTTGCCTAGCGTATGATATATTCCTTCACACGGAGATATAACCTAGAGTTTATGTGTAATATGCATATTCTGATATAATTGTAGGACACTCTATCTAATTACTACTTCTCTTATTTATTTACTATAACTGCCCTTTCATTTCTTTATCTTTTACTTTGGGGTCTTGAGAATTTTAAATCAGCACCACCTAAAGCTCTGTGATGGATTTGGAGGTTGTTTTATACTAGACTGAGTATAATGGCTTCTTTATGAAGGTGTTGATACCAAAAATTAACCTGCTACATGGACCACTTAGATATGAACACATGTTATACACTGGGACATTAATCCAAGTTAGCAAGGATGATACGTCGACCAACTTGTTAAAGAAGGCCGACCAACTCCAGGAAGACAGACCAATGATGACAGTAAAATGCCAATAGTTGTATACATTAATGAATGTTGTACAGATGTAAATGCCTATGTTATAAAGGCATTCCATCCCTTAGTATTCCAACTTTTGTACACCCTCAGCGGGCTATAAATACATTGTAAACCCTACATACAAGGGGGATGAGACAAGAGGCATTGAATAAGCCCAAAGTAATACACAACAGTGGACGTAGGCTTTTCCGAACTACTTTAAAAATTATGTCTCTTTTTTATATTTATCTATGATCAATTAATTAGATAATTCAATTTTTTTGCATCAATATATTGGCATCGCTTGTGGGAACGTAATTCTAATCGTTGTGGTTTATTCAAACACTTAAATGGTTGATATTCCTGAATTAAGTCTCCGGAACGATGGCATTCAATCTGTCCCTTCTGCCCCCAACGACAAACGAATTAACTGGAACTCTGGCCAGTCTTGCAAGAGGCAAAGAAGATATGCAGGAAACTATCAGGCAACTTGCGTAAGCACTTCAAGAAGGAGAACCTCCTCTATCTACCCGGGGAAATATTCCATCACCGCTTCCAATAGGGGATAGTCAATTAAGGACCACATGGGACACTTCCTATTGTCCAGGGTCAAATTCACTATTTTGGGCATCAGAATCCTTCAACACATAGTCTTACTCTCTAGAGAGGCTAAGTTATTTATAAAGACTAAGTTATGGCTTCTCCTTTTGAGCGTTCGGGACCCAGGGGAACAAAAATATTCCTAAGGCATTATCGAGAAACACTCGACGACCATCCAATCAAAGGGAAGGCTCCGTTCAGTCTAGATTAGACGCCTACTGAATTGCTCGGACTAAGCAACAATCTTAAGAAGAAAGCTCAATGAATAATCGGGCTAGAACGCATAGTTCTAATGCTGGGAATGATGCTTGGAAATGTTCTATCCATAGATTGGAGGACAGGATGTGAGAGATGGCTAAGGCCGAAAACCAACTACAAATAATCTTTGTAAAATGATCTCCCTTCGTACAAGTAATTATGGATTTCCCCACTCCAGTAAAGTTTAAAGACCCATTGGTCACACCCAAATACGATATGAAAATTGAACAAGTCCTCCATATAGAGCAATACCAAACAGCACTCGATATTTATGCAGCCCCTGACAAAATGAGTCGAGCTATTTATTAGCAACTTCTTCTTTGGAGCTAAGCCTGTAAAAAGGGTGGCACATCTGCTCAGTCTCAGACAAAAATAAGGAGAGATCACCATAGATTGCATCACTCATTTTAATAACGAGAAATTAGAGGTCATGGACTATGATGAAAAGACTGTAACAACTGCCCTTATGAGTGTAATGCTCCCTTATAAACTGTACTAGACCCTTACTAAAGATACCCTGAAGACAATGGTAGTGTTTATGGTTAAAGCGGCCAAGATCATGAATGCCGAGGAAGCGATGGCAGCCAAGCGTAGCTCGGGAGTAAAAGCTGAAGGCAAAAATGACAAAAAAGAGCATAAAGATTCTAAAGAGCATAGGGAGTCAAAGAAGAAAGGGGTTATAGAATGACTTAACAAGTATAACAACTATAGTCCACTAAATATAGGCATTCACCATGTCTTGGAGGAGATCAAGCATCATAAGGATGTGCATTGGCCTAATAAGTTGAGAAGTTTCCCAATTAAGAAGGCTATAACTAAATATTACGAGTTCCATAATGACCATGGTCACATGACGGAGCACTGCATTGCCCTTCAAAATAAGATTAAAATGGATTAAAATGCTAATCCTAAGAGGAAAGTTGAATCAGTTTGTTGATCGGCAGAATAACAAAGGAGCTCGACACATATCAAAATCTCTTTACAGACCTACATAGGAGAAGAAAAGGGCTCACGAAGATGACCAAGATAATGATATCGATCTACCCAAAAATCCCCAATAATTAGAACGTAAGGTATTCACACTCAGAATTGGTTCTTTTGATTGCCAAATGGTTACAGGAGGAGATGCATGAGGAGGAGATCATACAGCAGAGAGAAAATCTTACTTCAAAGAGGCTCAAGTTTGCTCGTACATACATAGGATTAATCTTGTAGAGGAATACAAACCAAGGAAGGTTCACAAAGACAAGATAATAATAGAATTTTCTAAAAATAACCTCTCAGGACTGCAGTATCCCCATGACGATCCTCTAGTAATTAAAATCAGAAAGGATAACATCATTATTTCTAGGGTGTTAAGAGATAATGGAAGCTCAGTAGTTATAATTTTCTATCCTTGTATCAGTAGATTGGATTTTAAGCTCATCCAGTTAGAGCCTTGTCATTGACCGCTAATAGGTTTCACAGGTGGGAAAGTCATCCCTTTGAGGACCATCAAGATGGAAGTAATGATCGACATATGGCCATCCAATCGAATAAAGAAAATCCATTTTTTGTAACGGATAAAAACGTCCATTTAGCTTATAATGTGATTATGGGAAGAGTTGGGCTAAAGAAGTTTGAGGCAGTGCCTTTTACTGTGCATAAATGCTTGAAATTTTTGACCAACTTTGGTGTGGGTGTTATGAAAGGCGATCAAAAAGTAGCTCGAGAATGCTACTACTCTTCTGCCGAGCAGGAGGATCTGGAAGAAATAAAAAGGAAAACCATTACTTGCCAAGTAAACACCACCGAACCTGATATAGAATCTGAGGTTAAAACCTTAGATCCAATGGAAGAAATAGAGCTAGTGAAGGGCCAGATTATGGAGGCAACAGAAAGCATCGTGTTAGGCGACGACAAACCAGATCACACCACTCAAATTGGAACAATATTGGATCTTGTTCTTAAACAGGATCTAGTGAGCTTCCTAAGATAAATAAAGCATGTGTTTTCCTGGAGTCACGAATATATGCCCGGGATAGATCCCAACTCCCTTTTGCCACGAGATCAACATTAATAAAGAAGTCAAGTCGATGAAGCAGAGATAAAAACTATTCAACCTTGAGAAGAATCAAGCAATACAAGAGGAAGTTAAAAGCGTTAAAAAGATTCTTTTATTGATGAAGTGAAATATCCTGATTGGTTGGACAATGTAGTTATTGTTAAGAAGAAGAATAACACGTCGAGAATGTGTGTAGACTTCACAGATCTAAACAAATCATGCCCAAAGGATCACTTTCCTTTACCTCGGATAGAGAAGCTTGTCGATGTTACCTCAGGACATGAGCTACTCAGTTTTATGGATGCTTATTCTGGTTATAACTAGATCAAAATGAAGCCTCAAGACAAAGAAATCACTTTTTCATTACTCCCTGAGGAACTTACTGTTATAATTTTATGCCTTTGGGTTTGAAAAATATAGGTGATACATATCAAAGGCTGGTGAGCAAGGTATTTGAGGAACAAATAGGCAAAAATATGGAAGTGTACATAGATGATATGCTGACAAAGAGAAAGAAAGCATCTGATCATATTGTCGATCTTCGCCAAACCTTTAATCAACTTGAAAAGCACCAGATGAGATTTAACCCAACCAAGTGCGTCATTAGAGTACAGAAAGGGATGTTCCTCGGGTATATAGTAAATCAAAGGAGGATTTAAGAAAATCCAGATAAAATTAAGGAATTAATTAAGATGTAGTCCCCAACTTGTAACAAGGAGGTGCAAAGGTTGACTCGGTGAGTAGCAACTCTGAATAGATTCGTGTCTCGAGCTACAAATAGGTGTCATTATCCAAGGTTCTCAAAAATAGCTTTAAAAGGAACGAAGAATGTGAAAAATATTTTTTGGAGTTAAAAAAGTATTTGGGGTCACCTCCATTGCTTTCCCGACAAACCATAGGTGAAAATTTATATTTGTACTTAGTTATTTCTGAATCAGCCGTGAGCTCTACTTTGATCAGAGAAGAGAATGGAGTTCAAAAAATGTTTATTATACCAATAAGGATTTTCGAGGGGAAAAAATCAGGTGCCCTCCCTTAGAGAACCTGGTACTAGCTTTGATTGAAGCATCCAGATGCATAAATCCTTATTTTCAAGCCTTTACAATAGTAGTATACACTGATATGCCACTAAGGCATGCTTTTCATAAATTAATGTACCGGGTGGTGGAATTAGGGGAGTACGATATTATCTATAAACCAATGTCTTCTTTAAAAGGCCAGGCGGTAGCAGATTTCATAGCTGAATTTGTTGGCCCCGAGGTTCTCGAGCAACAAGATAAGCCGATCGAGCAGGAATCAGGAGGAAATAATGTTGACAATCAAGCTCTCAAGGAACTTTTATCAGAAGAAGTCATTGCCGACCTACTATATTCCTCTTCCTGAACACAAGAGATGTCTACGAAGTATGAAAAAGTAAGGAGAAAAACATTCCACTACGGGATTTTGATAGACCAAGTGTTTGATACCTACCTCCCTATATGGAACTTGTATATTGATGGGTCATCTTGTGAATTCGATAGTGGTTCATGTATAATACTTAACACTCCTGATGATATTAATATTGAATATGCCCTATGATTTTAGTTACAGGCCTCATATAATGAAGCAGAGTATGGAACTCTTATTGTGGGCTTAAGTTTAGCCCAATCACAGAGTGTTGAGAAAGTTGTGGCACATAATGATTCCCAACTGGTGGTAGATCAAGTAGTGAGCTTGTATGGAGCTAAAGGCAAGTTGACAACCAGATACCTATCCAAAGCAATTGAGGTAATAACGAAATTACCAATTGAAATAACCCTAGATTTTAGGAGGCTAATTTTATATTAATTTTACCCCATAAGTTAATTATATAAAATGTTGGAACTGGAGTAAATATTAATTGAATGAGTTGGAAGTTAATCTTTACTGGAATGTTGCATATTTATCGTATGTGTAGGTAAATATCCTCATGTTGTATGTTTTATAGTGTCATGTATTTTAAATGACATTATGGTTTAAGTGAGATTGGAACTGGAAATAATTTATAAAATTTCCGGATGCCAATTTAGAGGGTGTAGTTAGTCCCAGAATGTTCGAGATAGTCAAAATAAGTGTCATATTGTATTTTTGAATTCCGGACACTTTTGACTGGTTTTAACTTAAAATGCGTATTTGGGAGTCATTTTAATGTGGTATTAACCATTTAAGTTGGGAATTTTAGACTTAAGCCACGATTTAAGTCTTGCCCCTTATTTCAATTCTCTATTATATGTCTTACACATAGAGAGAAAAATGGAGAAAGAAGAGAGATTTGGAGATTGAAGATTGGGATTGCTTCTACCCAAAAGAAATCTGAGATTTCAACTTCAAGGCAAGTTTTCTACTTACTAATATATGATTTAAGATGAATAATTTGTGTGATATTTATGTATTTGCATTTGGGTATCAAAAATGGAAATTATGGTATTTAAACCTAGATTTTGGTTTTGATGATGAAATTGTGAGTTAGTTGTGAATAATCATGTAGGATGATTTTGGGTAGATTATTGATGTTAGATGTGTGCATAAATTTGAAGAGATTTGATTTTGGGAAAAATCTAGGGTTCATAACCCTTAAATCCATAGGGGAGAATCGATTCGGCCCTTGGGCGAATCGATTCGCATAGGACCAGTTTCCAGGTCTGCTTGGACCGAATCGATTCGGGTCCAAGCCGAATCAATTCGGCTAGTTACAGAATCCCATGTCTTTATGTTCGAACCGATTCGCTACTTGGGCAAATCGATTTATTTTCCTGTTGTTTTTGAGTTAATTTTATAACTCAATTTCAATTCATTTTCTTTAATTTTAGGGCCTAGGAACCTTCTTGAATGAAGTAAACTTATTGTCCTATAGTTTTAGTTGAGTTAGTTGATTACCCTACATTAGGATTGGGTTATGTGGGGACTTTTTCGGGGATATGCCAATTGATGTTAGGGCATTCTTTTCTTCTAGTGATTTTTATGAAACTACGAGTTATAGTATTATATTCGGGAGACTTTAGAAGCTCAATTGAGCTATGTTGGCCTTAATGGTTAATAGTATAACACCACAAAAGGGTGTTGGGTGAATTAAATTGAAAGTTTATTCATTCCTTTGAGGTATGATAGCATTGGGGTTTTAAAGTAATAACCTAAAATGTCTGGAGATAACTAAGAGTTTATTCACTCCTTTGAGGTTGTAATAACGACACGAATTACATATGGCTCCGGATAAAATATGAGGTATTTACAAAATGTAAATGACTATGGTTTCGAATAAAAAGAAACATACAACGTAAATTGGAATTGAAAATGAAATGGAAATGGTAATGATGATGGTAAATGATAATTTACTAATCATAAATATGGTAAATGCTAATTTACTTAAACACACCTCTCTAAATGCCATCATAAGGGAAGTTTCGTGCGTGTGGTGATGCCCCTTGGCTAGTGAATGCAGGGTGGATATAGTCCTTAGCCATATGAGCGTTGTTGTATATTTTCTGCGCTGGTGAGGAAATTCCGGGTGTGGTCTTGACTCTCCCGCAGGCATATAGCCGCTTCCCGACATTGCGATAGGTGCCCAGGCTACCTTGTTTGATAGGCCCGTAGAAGATAATGGTTATTTAGGGGCGCGTCCAGTGGGGAAACTCGGAAGGGCAGTCTTAGAATCGTTATATGTATATAAATATAACAATTCATAATCAAGTGGGACTTGATGTATGTGATATGCCATAAAGAGCATGATGTAGTGCCATAAAGAGCACAATGAAATTCCATAAAGAGCATTGGATGATGATTATATTCTTGATAAGGAATGGAATGCCATGAAGGGCATGTAATTGAGATAAAAGCCACAAAGTGCTTAATGGTAATTATATATATTCCTAATAAGGAATGGAACTATGAGATGAATCAAATTATATGATGTAAGCTTTTAATTTAATGTTAATCATTCTTATTCTCCTGCATAATTAAATTTAGATTCATGATTAATTAAATTGTCTTAGCTTATATTTTAAAATTGTGTAGGTAGATTCTTATTTATGTTCATCATGATTTATCATTCATAACTGTCATACTTTTTATTCATCTGGTAATCATATAGAACCGGGTCCTCGCTCGTTCATATTTCTTGTTGTGCATGCATCTTGTATCCGCTCAGGTACTCCACCACAAGGATGCCTAATTTGACTTCCTATCCCGGTGTTTTTGGCGAGCCGTGATGCCTTGCGGGTATTACGGGACATTTTGAAATAGACGCTGTCATCCTTCTTCTCTAGTCAAGATCGGGTCATTTACTCGGGCGCGTGACCCAAACGGTTGTAATTGCTTAATGTAATGTAATATGTAATTTACATTAAAATGTTGTATCATATTGTATGAGACTGTTGACCGACAGCATATTCGGTCCCTTATTGTATATTTGAGGTGTATGTAATATTATATACCTGGGGTTTCCACTTTCTTTTTAAATTGGGTTGTTTAAATTCTTTTCTTTAACTTTAAAACCAAAATTTTTGACAACTCGATTTTCTGGAATATGGAGTGGTTATCTTGTATACTTTTTATTTTGTTGTGATGCTGAGAATGATTCCATCCTTGATTCCTATTCTATTAGAGTATTGGGCTGGCCACCCCCTATTTCGGATTGCGGGTTGTCACAGATGGTATCAGAGCATCAGGTTCTAGAGTCTTTAGGGGTCTGTATGAACGCTTTACGCTTTCAGCATTGCTTTTGATTGGACATAGAGCCTTAGGATTAAGATCGTTGATTTCTCTTGTGAGATCTCATTCTTCTGCTATGAGGTAGAACCTATAGAATCTTTTGCGCATTTGTGTGAGAGTAGTAGGCCGATTGAAGAAGGGCGCGAGGAAAGGTTATGGTGAAGGAGTCAATAGATGGAATTAATAGGAACTGTACGTTGTGGTCTGGGATGAGGACCACTTTGGAGGTCGCTCCCTTTTTGTAGCACTTTCTTGTCTTGCTACTGCGACTACTAATTACAGTAGACATAGTTTTCCCAGTACCGCTAGACTTAGAGGGTGGTACTAAGCTTGAGATTCCAAGCTATGTTAAATTGAAGTGGTGAAGAGCCCATGATAAGGGCCACCTGTTGAAGTAGGATGGAGGAGAATCCTTCACCCGTAGGAGTAGTGTTGAAATGTGGGAATGTAGTCACCTTATTTGTGGGTGTCGGAAGTTTTGCCCATGGAGAAAACCGGTGGACATTTTCAACAGCCGGTTTCTCTAAGGTAATTGGATTGAGGAGAAGATGAATTCTTAAACGTTCATGCGAGGCTCGATCAAAGGCCGATTGTGAATAAAGAGTTGTACGGTTAGGGAGGCCGTGCACCCAAATAAGGTTGGTGTTAGGAGGGGAGAGCCCTCTAATGGAATGATAGGCTCCAGAATAAGTGTCGTTAACACTTCTGATGGAGCAGTGATCATGAAACCCGATTGGTGGACATCCACCTGGGGAGGTTTCATTGAACTGAGGAAGAGGAGGCCGATAGTGTGTTCTCTTTTATTGAGAAAATGAAAGGGACTGCGTGGGTAATTATTTGACAGCTAGGGATGGAACAGTGGCTATGATGTGGAATGTAGAACCACTCATCTTGATTCTGTTGATCGGAGAACAAGGGCGAGGATAAGGTGCCTGGTTGGGGCGTTGATGGAAGTAATATTGGTTCGTTTAAGACTCGAATACGGTGTCTGAGAACCATTAGTAATAACCCGGAGTGATTAGCAAAAATGTTGGCGGGAATTCCACCTTATTAGTGGGTGGTGTATTCCTTAGGATAAGATTTAGTAGTATGGTATTTACTATAGATTCGGGTGTGCATATTGAGTTTGTAGTAGTATCGACGCTACTATAAATAAGGTAATTATATGACTTTCGTGGTAGGGAAGTTTTATATTTCCCTTCAGTCATTATAAAGAGAGTGATGATATATTTTCTTTTTAAGTATTATGTACGTTATGACTACTTGTATGATGTGTACTATACAAGTAAAGATATTTTGGTTTAATTGGGGTGATAGCAAGCAAATAGATTGCGAGGCTATCCTACTTCTAGTTTCATGATGGAACTATTTGTCCTATAATAAATATCCTGGATACAGGTTGAGACTTTATAGGGGTGTTTGAGGTAAGTAGGAAGTTTTTATTACTTGTGGTGTTATCTTGTTTGGTTGTTTGTTTGCATTTTATGTAATTGGTATGCCTTATCTCCATGACCAACAAGGTTGAGTTGTAATGCATAGGAGGGGTTCCTTGTTTGGATTCCGCTTTTGCGGGACGCTCCACGCGTGAACCTCAACAACGTTGAGAGTGGAGAGATGCTATTCTTTTTTTTCTTTTTTTTTTATTTTATTTTGTTGTTTGAGAGTTGGGTTAAAAGGTTTAACCGAGAATCACGTAGTAGAGTGATTAAGGGCTATTAAAGTGCGAGATAGAAGCACTGTATATAGTTCTCTCCTCTGATCGATGTGAGGGAGACTGAGATACGAAGTCGAATTGAGACTTCGGGTTATGCCTTGATAAGAAGGCTATTTAGAAAGTTGTATATATGTTGTGGGATAAAATTGGTAAGACTTTATAGAAAGTGAATGTCCGATTAGTTGAAATCCTTTAATTATTTGTCATGGTAATACATAGAAGTAAAATCTTATTAATAGGGTTGCGAGTTAGATTTTTATCAGTCCCGAACATGTTTATTAGACTGTTATATCTTGATGAGCGACAATGCGAGGTAGTAGTGTAATGGGAGGGTTCCTTGTCTGGATTTCGCTTCGGCGAGACGTCCCACGCATGAAATCGAGCGAATGTCGAAAGTTGAGATAGGTCTTGGACACTAGGGATATACTTAGTATTATATGTATATGACTTAGATAGGATATATATACATATATATATATATATATATATATATATATATATATATATATATATATAGAGAGAGAGAGAGAGAGAGAGAGAGATCGACCTTAGGTTTATTAGGATGTAAGGCCTTTAGGTCATGTGATGTTGATTTAGGAAGGCTATAGGGTGTTGACCACAAATATGTTGTGGGTTAACCCTTAGGGGGAGTAGGTCCCTAGAAATGAGGAGTGTGGAATCTCGAGAGATTTCGAAGGTTAGGCCGATGGAGATGAGACCTCTCCTAGTTAAGTGTTACATTGGTAACCTAACTTTTGGGGAGTTAAAAGGATGAATTGACTTTCACTCCCGAGTTTATGTGGTTAAGCTCGAGGGTGAATTTAAGGAACAAGTCTCTGCCAGGATGGGGAGTAATAATACTGGAGCATGGACCCATTGTCTATGCGTCTCATAATCTTAAACTCTGATGTATTATTCCATGTTTGAATTAAAATTCATTGCGGTAGCAATCGTCTTAAAGTGTTGGAGGCACTACTTCCTGGGTAGGAAATTTAGTCTTTCTCGCGAGCAACAAGTTATTGCAGTATGTCGTGGGAGAAATTGAGTTGGTATACGAAGTCCATGACAGACTATTGATTGGATTTTTTTCTCATTCTCTAAGGGAATGCGATTAGGGTAGTAGATGCGTCGAGTGGGAAAACCATCGGAGATATTTGTGATGGCATGGAAAGCCAAATGAAACGGGAATGATTAGGAAGACTTTGTAGCAAGAGCATTTCGGTCTATGATTGACCATTTCACCTACTCGCGTGAAGAGAGTAGTGGTGGAACGAAGAAGGGTATATTCATAGATGTCTTCTTTGAATTACCGACACTAAACTTTCATGATCCTATCTGAGAAAATTGTTGATCGTTTGACCGTTGCTTTTCCGGACATTATAGGTGGATGTTATGTAGAGGAGTACGCCCCGCTTTTTATGGAGGAGTGGTGAAATCGTGTGAAGTTCCTAACAATAGTGGTGGACCGAGACTAGTTATTCATGTCAAGGTTTGGTAAAGTTTCCATGAAGGAATGGGAACAGTATGGATAAGATATTATAGGTTCGTGGGGTATATATCTTACCACCCTAAAGTGGATGGATGAATGGATGAAGTTAACGTAAGGCCGAAAGGCATACGTTAAAGGTGTGACTTAGGCTAAATAGATGGACGAGGGCAGTAGTTTGTATGGAATGGAAATTCACATGCAATAATTGGGCTTTTTGACTGGCCTTGTGTAGCCGGGTGAGTAATTTGCATACTCGTTGGATGAGGCCAGCGAACAATTGGTTCCTTGGACTTGGAGCGGTCCTGGAACATTTCTTTAGTGACTGGGCATTTGAGCCATATGTTTTGAAGGTCTACGCCTATGTGAGGAGAAGTTGTGTAGTTTTGGGGTTAAGCCATTTAGCGTTGGTGTGAGTACCCCTGAGGTGTGATGTAACGCGATTCAAGATGTAAGACTATTTACGTCAAGTCGCGTGGTTATCATCTTCCGCCGTAGGAAGTTAGAATTGATAGTTTGCGAGGAACGCTTTGTGTTATGCCAAAGCACAAAGATTGTAGACTGAGATCGATAGTGACAACCTTAGTCCAAGTGTAACACCCCGCCCGCCCGGGGAGAGCGAACGGAGCGCTAATGCGATAAAATAAATCCAAATCCACAAGTGACAAGGTATAGAGCATCTAAAAAAATCCCACAATATAAACGAAACCACTAATTTCAATTCTTCAATTACAACAAGTCTCTCGAATTAAATATAACATCTAACTCGAAATAAAATAAATCCCAACGCTCTATACATCAAAATAATACAAATATTTCCCAAACAATCCTCGCTAAAATCAATCTCCATAGCACCCCGAAATCCGCGCTAACCTGTCACTAAAAGAAAATATGGGGAAGTACACAATACGACAGGAATTATGCTCAACAAATACGGATTAGCAACGAATAAAACGTAACAATACGAATACAAATATTCAAATCAAAATGCAAATCTCAAAGCATTTATCAATATAATTTCTCAACAACACATCAATGGGTCACCAGGCCTCACCACATCCGTATATGCTTTATCAAGCCATAGCCCGGGAAACAGGAATTTTGGCGGGTGCCCAACATCCGTGCCATATTAAAATCTCATGACAACGTGCTCATCAACAATATAATGATACCACATGAATCAAAATAATTTCAACAATTATTTTCCAGATTTCAATGAATTTAACAATTCAAATATGAGTTCAATTAAACAAGAATTCAAAGAGAATGACACTCGCGAGATTTAAGGAGCATATTGTGTAAAACCCCATACCTCAAACCATGATGAGAAACCAACGATAACATCCTCAAGATCAACTCAAAAGATCTACAAAATCTCCTTCAAGAACCTCTAACAAAATAGCCCCAAGAACACCTCTAATCTAATGTTGGAACTCACAAATCTCAAGGGCCAATGTGTATATAAAAAGAAGAGGAATATAAAATATATTTGCTGCCAAAATTTGTGCCAAAAGTATGTTAAAAGGGTTGCCCACATCTCCCTTTTATAATGCAAAGAAATGAAGAGTTGGAATCCAAAAGACTCCTTTAAATAAGGCAAAGAAATGAAGAGTTGGAAGTCAAAACAACTCCTAGAGTTAAAAACATTTAAAAATCATTTTAAAATCCGTTTTAACTCCGTTTTCGAAACCGTTTGAAATTCTCGCCTTTAAAAATAATAACCAACATATTTGAGCAATAAAAATAATTTTATCAAAAACTTTATTTTCCTCCATTTTCCAGAAATTAATTAAAATAGCCCAAAATTATGCGGGTTGTTACACCAAGTCCATTTTGGGACGCCGTAATAACGAGGGTTTGTTAAGGGTGATAGAATGACAGTTTAAGATAGTATACCCTTTATGCGATAGGGTATGCCCGAATTTTGAGGGCAAAATTCCCTCATAAGGAGGGGAGTATGTAATAACCCTCGCTTTTAGGAGCCTAATTTTATATTAATTTTACCGCATAAGTTAATTATATAAAATGTTGGAACTGGAGTAAATATTAATTGAATGAGTTAGAAGTTAATATTTACTGGAATGTTGCATATTTACCGTATGTGTAGGTAAATATCCTCATGTTGTATGTTTTATAGTGTCATGTATTTTAAATGACATTATGGTTTAAGTGAAATTGGAACTGGAAATAATTTATAAATTTTCGGATGCCAATTTAGAGGGTGTAGTTAGTCCCAGAATGTCCGAGACAGTCAAAATAAGTACCATATTGTATTTTTGGATTCCGGACACTTTTGACTGGTTTTAACTTAAAATTCGTATTTGGGAGTCATTTTAATGTGGTATTAACCATTTAAGTTGGGAATTTTAGACTTAAGCCACGATTTAAGTCTTGCCCCTTATTTCATTTCCCTATTATATGTCTTACACTTAGAGAGAAAAATGGAGAAAGAAGAGAGATTTGGAGATTGAAGATTGGGATTGCTTCTACCCAAAAGAAATCTGAGATTTCAATTTCAAGGCAAGTTTTCTACTTGCTAATATGTGATTTAAGATGAATAATTTGTGTGATATTTATGTATTTGCATTTGGGTATCAAAAAAGGAAATTATGGTATTTAAACCTAGATTTTGGTTTTGATGATGAAATTATGAGTTATAGTTGTGAATAATCATATAGGATGATTTTGGGTAGATTAGTGATGTTGGATGTGTGCATAAATTTTAAGAGATTTGAGTTTGGGAAAAATCTAGGGCTCATAATCCTTAAAGCCATTCTTGGCAAATCCGTAGGGGTGAATCGATTCGGCCCTTGGGCGAATCGATTCGCATAGGACCAGTTTCCAGGTCTGCTTGGACCGAATCGATTCGGGTCCAAGCCGAATCGATTCGTTAGGTTACAGAATCCCATGTCTTTATGTCCGAACCGATTCGCTATTGGGGCGAATCGATTCGGCCCTTGGGCGAATCGATTCATTTTCCTGCTGTTTTTGAGTTAATTTTATAACTCAATTTCAATTCATTTTCTTTAAGTTTAGGGCCTAGTAACCTTCTTGAATGAAGTAAACTTATTGTCCTAGAGTTTTAGTTGAGTTAGTTGATTACCCTACATTAGGATTGGGTTATGTGGGGACTTTTTCGGGGATATGCCAATTGATGTTAGGGCATTCTTTTTTTCTAGTGATTTTTATGAAACTACGAGTTATAGTATTATATTCGGGAGACTTTAGAAGCTCAATTGAGCTATGTTGGCCTTAATGGTTAATAGTATAACACCACAAAAGGGTGTTGGGTGAATTAAATTGAAAGTTTATTCATTCCTTTGAGGTATGATAGCATTGGGGTTTTAAAGTAATAACCTAAAATGTCTGGAGATAACTAAGAGTTTATTCACTCCTTTGAGGTTGTAATAACGACACGAATTACATATGGCTCCGGATAAAATATGAGGTATTTACAAAATGTAAATGACTATGGTTTCGAATAAAAAGAAACATACAACGTAAATTGGAATTGAAAATGAAATGGAAATGGTAATGATGATGGTAAATGATAATTTACTTAATCATAAATATGGTAAATGCTAATTTACTTAAACACACCTCTCTAAATGCCATCATAAGGGAAGTTTCGTGTGTGTGGTGATGCCCCCTGGCTAGTGAATGCAGGGTGGATATAGTCCCTGGCCATATGAGCGTTGTTGTATATTTTCTGCGCTCGTGAGGAGATTTCGGGTTTGGTCTTGACTCTCCCGCAGGCATATGACCGCTTCCCGACGTTGCGATAGGTGCCCAGGCTACCTTGTTTGATAGGCCCCTGGAAGATGATGGTTATTTAGGGGCGCGCCCAGTGGGGAAAATCGGAGGGGCGGTCTTATAATCGTTATATGTATATAAATATAACAATTCATAATCAAGTGGGACTTGATGTATGTGATATGCCATAAAGAGCATGATATAGTGCCATAAAGAGCACAATGAAATGCCACAAAATGCATTGGATGATGATTATATTCCTGATGAGGAATGGAATGCCATGAAGGGCATGTAATTGAGATAAAAGCCACAAAGTGCTTAATGGTAATTATATATATTCCTAATAAGGAATGGAACTATGAGATGAATCAGATTATATGATGTAAGCTTTTAATTTAATGTTAATCATTCTTATTCTCCTGCATAATTAAATTTAGATTCATGATTAATTAAATTGTCTTAGCTTATGTTTTAAAATTGTGTAGGTAGATTCTTATTTCTGTTCATCGTGATTTATCATTCATAACTGACATACTTTTTATTCATCTGGTAATCATATAGAACCGGGCCCTGACCCGTTCATATTTCTTGTTGTGCATGCATCTTGTATCCGCTCAGGTACTCCGCCCCAAGGATACCTGATCTGACTTTCTATCCCGGTGTTTTTGGCGAGCCGTGATGCCTTACGGGTATTACGGAACATTTTGAATTAAACGTCGTCATCCTTGTTCTCTAGTCAAGATCGGGTCATTTACTCGGGCGCGTGACCCAAACGGTTGTAATTGCTTAATGTAATGTAATATGTAATTTACATTAAAATGTTGTATCATATTGTATGAGACTGTTGACCGACAGCATATTCGGTCCCTTATTGTATATTTGAGGTGTATGTAATATTATATACCTGGGGTTTCCACTTTCTTTTTAAACTGGGTTGTTTAAATTCTTTTCTTTAACTTTAAAACTAAAATTTTTGACAACCCATTTTTCTGGAATATGGAGTGGTTATCCTGTATACTTTTTATTTTGTTGTCATGCTGAGAATGACTCCATCCTTTATTCTTGTTATATTGGAGTATCGGGCTGGCCACCCCCTATTTCGAATTGCGGGTTATCACACCAATTGTTCATGAATAGGATCCTAAGAGTGGAAAACACCCGAGCAAATGCTCTTGCTCAGCTAGCTTCATCCACTAGAGTTGAACTTCGACAAACAATTCCTATTGAGATTTTGGCCAATAGGAGTATAGATGAGGATTTGATGATCAATTTTATTATTGTAGACATGGGAAAATCTTTGATGGATCCCATGAAAGCATACATTGAAGAAGGAACTTTGCCAGCAGATATAGTTAAAGCTAAAAAGTTGAAGTATAAAGCTTCCAGATATGTGCTAAATAAAGGAATTTTGTATAGGAGAGGATTAAAAGTTAATTTGCAGCACCGCGATTTATTCAAGAAGTACATGAAAGATCTTGTGGAGCTCACATAGAAGGAAGAATACTTCTATAGAGAATAAGTGTGCAAGGATACTATTGGCCAATGATGTGAGCATATTGTGCAACTTTTGCTAGAAAGTGTGAGAAGTGCCAAAGGTATTCTAGAATTCGTAAGACTCCATAGGTTTCTCTCACCCTAATCACTTCACCTTTGCCATTTTCTATGTGGGGTATATACTTGGTTGAGCCACTGCCGACCACCTGAGGAAGATTCGGAAACTTAGTCGTTGCAGTGAACTACTTTTACAAACTGGGTTAAGGTAGAGCCATTGATAAACATGCCTTATGAGAAGGTCTACCAATTCATTTGGAAGAACATCATTTGCAGATATGGGCTGCTCTATGCCTTCATCACCGACCATGGAATGTAGTTTGGCAATAATGAATTTATAACTTACTATGCTTAGTCCAATATCCAAAAATTACATTATGCTCCAGGTCATCCTCAGAGTAATGGGCAAACTAAAGTTACAAATAGAACTCTGCTCAATGGGTTGAAGAAAAGGCTTGATAATGTAAAGGAAAACTGGATTAATGAGCTACACTATGTTTTGTGGGCGTATCGAACAACCCCGAGGACTGCAACTGGAGAATCCCCATACATGTTAGCATTTGGTACTGAAGCAGTCATACTTGCTGAGTTAGGTCTTCCATCCCATAGATTTTTAAATTTTAACTATCCTGTAAGTGATCTAATGTGAAGATTGGAATTAGATATGCTGGAAGAAGTGTGAGAAGATGTTTCTCTAAGAAACACAGCTTACCAGTAGAGAACAACTCGTTTTTACAATAAAAGGGTGAATATGACCAACTTAAATGAATGAGATTATGTTCTAAAGAAGGTTCTATAGAAAAATAACAAACTTGAGGGAAATTGGCATGGGCCATATTGTATTTCAGCAATCATCCGACCTGGAACTTATCGAATTGAGACTTTAGATGGGGAAGAATTCAAGAACCCATGGCATGCCGGGAATCTCAAAAAATAATACCAATGATGTAATCAATCGTATTCAGTTCAATATCAATTTTTAGTATCAATAAAACTATCATTCCTCTAATTTCTGATTTTTGAAATTTTTTGGGGGGAGTATTAATGTTATGCACTACTATAATATACTTGATCCGGGGATTTTGGTAAAGGTGGAAAGTTGCCAGAAAAACTTCAACTTGTTGCTCAGTGTGAGAATTTACTCCAAATAATAAATATAACGATGGTTATATGCAGAACAAGTCTTTACGCAACAGTTGATCAGTATGAACAATAAGTTTCTCGGTGCGATCAAAACTTGATCGGCGTCCAAGTAGAACAAGATATTAAGCCCTCAAGAAACTTGGTTAACAAGCATAAGGATAAAATAAGATCTTTATCCTACTAGGTAAAATTCTAGAAGAACGTTAGGAAAATTCCTGAAGAGGAATATAGGCACATATTACAAACACACTCGGTCACACCACTGGTAACTAATGTAGAAAACTTATTCATTTGGGTGCATTAGTAAAACCTTTGGACTCACATGGGTAACTAGCTCTAAATTTAGATTTTAATCTAAGTATGCTACTAGAACCTATGTATTCGTTGGTAATTGATACTAAATTTAGATTTTAATCTAAATGTCTTAATAGAACTAATTAAAGAGTTACTCACAACACCTTCACATTCAACAAGATAAATTGATCAAACCTACTTCATTTCATTCAATTGTTATTACATAATTGTGTTCGTAAAAAAGTACATGGCATTATTCTACGGGGCGTTTCCGTTCAGCTTTGAAAATGAGATCCATGCTAGCAGGAGGATCATTTAAAGTATAAGGACAATTGATGAAATTAAAGTCTTGAAGCATTCTTCTATTTCTACTACTTGGATGATCTAGAAGATGAGGAGTTCGGATGACTTCCAGCTCTTTATGTAGCACATAGTCGCCCAGATATTTAGAAACCAGACACTGAGCAATTGTGTTGACAGGAATCCATCTAACATCCAATCTAAAATGGGGTCTTCAAGGTCGAGCAACCCAGGATCATACCACTTCCATAGTTTGCTATCTTGGTCGATTTTCAGCACTGTTAGGTAATTGGTCCAACCCCATTTGTAACCTTCATTCTGGGCCTATTTAAACCTATTATCAAAATTCCCCAAATCTTTATTATACCCTTCCATCCAGATGTCTCTAGGTTTCTTGGGGATTGGAAGGTTAGTCTCTTAACTTAGTGATGTAACTTTTTCAACAATCCATCTTTAGTTTGCAGATGAAAAGACTGAGTAGAAATTGCTCAAATAGAGTTTGAAGCTTCTAAGACATGTCAGTAATGGATTGATTTTTGGCCTTCAACTGGGTAGCTTGGCTGGTAAAAGTCTATTGAGTCTTAGCCTCCTCTAAAGTACCTCGATCAGGTTTAATTCTAGCTCGAGAAGAAAAAGAAGTAGGTTAGGTGGTCTTTTTTAGTGCCTCCAATTCTTCCCTTAACTTGTCATTTTCAGCCTCCAAGAAAGAATGCCCTTTATTGGTAGTGGCAACAGCAGTAGAAGAAGACTTCAAAGCATTCAACTCATCTCTTAAATTATTATTCTCCTCCTCTAGCAGTTTGGCAATGGCTCTAGCTTCCTCCACTTCACGATTGAGCAAAAATTCCTGTCTTTGAAAGTGAGAAGCAAATTTTTCCAACTTCTGTTCAAAGCCCTAACCTTCACTAAAGGCCTTGTACTTCTCCGCATAGTCATCATGTAAAAGTGCCTCAGCCTCCTTATAGTCCTCCTACACCTCTTCAATCATTTCATAGTAGGCAATATTATTGGCCACTGTCTGATAAAAAACCATTTTAAATGAAGGTAGGATTCTTTGGCTTGCTCAGACACACCTTCCCCGAGAAGATTCAATAGATCTTCCTCGATCATAGATAGATGACCTACTTTAAAAAATTAATTGCATCTCTAGAGTAGCTCAGAGTTAGTGGAGGAAAAGTGTTCCAATTTATCCATGAACTATTAAGAGAAAGAAAAATACCCAATCAACAACAATGTGCAAAATGTAGAGAAAAGATAACCAAAAGAGGAAAAAGATTTTTATTCATTGATAAATTGTCAAGTACAAATACATCAGCAAAAAGAAAAAAAATTACAACTGAGCAAAAGAAAAACAAATATTTCTAAGTAGAGATGACCAATTCTGCGGGTCGAAGCCAATTCTGTGGGCTTAAGTAGAGATGACCAATTCTGCGGGTCGAAGCTAATTCTGCGGGCTTAAGGAGAGAAGACCATTTCTATGGGTCGAAGCCAATTCTACGGGATTAAGTAGAGATGACCAATTCTGTGGGTCAAAGACAATTCTGCGGGATTAAGAATGAGATGACCATTTCTGCGGGTCGAAGCCAATTCTATGGGCTTAAGTAGAGATGGCCAATTCTGCGGGTCGAAACCGATTCCACGGGCTTAAGGATGAGATGACCATTTCTGCGGGTTGAAGCCAATCCTGCGGGTTTAAGTAAAGATGACCAATTCTTCGGGTCGAAGCCAATTCTATGGGCTTAAGTAGAGATGACCAATTCTGCCGGTCGAGGGCTTAAGTAGAGATGACCAATTCTGCAGGTCGAAGCCAATTCTGCGGTCTTAAGGATGAGATGACCATTTTTGCGGGTCGAAGCCAAATCTGCGGGCTTAAGTAGAGATGACCAATTCTATGGGTCGAAGATAATTCTGCGGGTTAAAGCTAATTCTGTGGGCTTAAGTAGACGTTCCAAGACCGAGGTGAATTTTGACCTAAAGAGAGGTGTACATTTCCTTCAGGAAAATCAGGGATTTTGCTGGGGATAAAGATTGGATTTTGGGTTCTGCTGGGGAATAGAGAATGAGCTGGGGAAAATGTACGGTGTCCTTTGGAGACATGACTTTCTGGAGTTCCCTGGGGAAATTATCTCATGATGTTGTTTTGAGCCAAGGAGATTTATCTTGTGGTTTTATTTTGGGTTGGGGAGTCGATTGCTGGGGAAATCTTTTGCATCCTCTAAAAGGAATACCCAAAATTCCACTGGGGAGGTGATTAGGTGGCAAAGAGTTTGGATGTATTGCTTGGGGAAAATTGAGACCTTTGGGGTATAGGGGGTGATCTTTAGAGATTCTTCGGGGACGTTGTCGGGAGGAGTTTTACTCGGTTGTTGGAAGTTTTGCTAGGGAAATAGGGGTTCCACTTGAGGGAGTGCAAAATTTTCTTAGTGAAAATATTCTAAATCCTTCTTGGAATTTTTAGGAATTTTCTAAGAATTTTTCAGGGCTTTCTAGTACTTTCTGGGAATTTTTGTACAAAATTTTAGGGGGGTGCTGGTCAGCATGGTATGGAGGGTGCCATTCGGAAGTGGCACGAACTTTTGGACTGCCTCAGGAAGGTAAGGAGACAGTGCCGATCGGTGGGTGGGGGGTCAATGCCGATCGACATGACTCTTGGCATCCTATATAAAAGGGGCGAATTCCCTTCATTTTTTATAGCTTCTTTCTTTCTTTCTTTCTATGATTTTCCTCTGTAAATCGTTCTAGCATTTCGATCTTGAAGAAATTATCGCCTTTGTGAGCACTGCAGTGCATAAGGAATGGTTAATTGTTGATGATTGGGCGAACGTGGAGTGGAGGGCTAGGGCGCCTCTTGCTTTGGGGAGTGAGAACTCCTTTAATTTATTTTTGCCGATTGTGGATGAGCAGACCTTGCTATGGGAGCTTTCGCATCATCACTCTTCGAGGGTGGTGAGCCCCGGCGATTATGTAAGTAACCTGACTTTTGGCATTCTTCTCTTTTTGATGATGTTTCCTTCTTTTTGGAATTTTGACAAGGTTTTTTTCTTTTAACAGTCCGATATCTCTTTGAAGAACATGAGTGCCCGTGGGACGACGGGGCTTAAGGATGTTTGGGGGCATCTTCCACCGGTGGTGCGCTGGGTGGTATCCTCAGCGCATTTTGGGAGGTTGGCGTTCGCATTGGATGAGATGCCTAGTTCGACAGCGGTCTTGTGCGCTTTGGGGGAGAGGTGGTGGGATACTACCCACGCCTTCCATTTCGATTTTTGGGAGATGACTATGACTCCCATAGACGTTCAGCAGTTGTTGGGGCTGGATTGTGACGGAGAGCAGCTAGAGCTGGATCGTTCTCTACGGGTGCAGTCGGAGGCGGTGCGTACGGCACTTGGTGATGTGGGGAGGATAGTCTCTGGGGATTCCATCCGCCTGTCCTTGTTTAAAGATATTTTGTTGAGTAGGGAGGTTGATTTGGAGGATGGGCTGCAGGTGAGGCAGATGGCCCGGTTATTCATATTGTTGGTGCTGGGAGGTTTCATGGTAGCGTCGAGTGGAGACGTCGTCCATTTGTGGTTCTTGCCGTACTTGAGGATGTTTTTGAACATCCCTCTTTATTATTGGGGAAGCCTAGCCTTGGTGACCCTCTATTTTGCTTTGGACGCATTCAGTCGGTGCTGCCTGCAAACTTTTACTGGAGCCACGTATCTTCTTGAGGTATTTCTCAGTTTGCGCACTTTCCTTTCATGCATTTGTATTTTCCTTAAGCGTCTCCTTTTGATTGTGAATTCTTGTCTTTGGTAGACGTGTTTCTATGAGGTGATTGGGTGTAATACCCCGTTGATTTCCTTGAAGGACGAGACTGATGGGGACTTCTGCCGATTGTATCAATGGTGCAAGGTCAATCGATAGTCAAAGGGATCTTTCTCTTTAGAGGCGGTGCATCAGGTCTTGAATGGCCAGACCAGTGGTAGGGTAAGACTCTTTATTTTCAGCCTTGATTTTCACACATTCTGATTCTGTATTAACTTATGCCTACTCCGGATTTTCAGGTGACTTTTTACCCTTGGGGGACATCCATTCAGGATATGGGGACGACTGGGATAAACGCACAGTTACGGCGCTTACCAGCACATGAGTTCAGCCATTCTTGGTATCTTAGGGAGTCGGTGGTTTGATAAATTGCAGAGGAGGAGGTGGTGGCTCCACTTGCACAGCCTCTTATGTCTATGAGGTGGGAGCGACTATTGTCGGAGGATGCGAGGATCGCAACGATGATCGGCGAGTCCTACCTGTTGTACACTGATACGGCTGCGTCATATTACTGTATAAATTTTATGACGAGCTGGTTGATGGCGCCCAACATATATGATCCCTTACCTTTCCCTCCTGCGGGTTCGAGTTGGGCGATGGGGTCTTCCCACAATGGAAGTGACCCATCGACGTCTACGGCGGTGGCGACTTCAGAGGTTCCTTTTGTGTGGTTGCATACCCCTTCATACACCATTCGGTGGGTTGATGGAGGGATGGTGCCTATGTTGCACCGTCCTCACATAATGGATCCGGAGGAGTTGGGTTTGACAAAGGAGGTTCTTCGTCCTGCGATATACCTTCTTTCTATTTTTGGTTCCTTTTTTGTTTTGGTCCCTCTTTGATGCTGATTTTGCCTTTTCCTTGCAGCAAGTCCGGGTGTCAACCACTTGGATATCTTCGACAACTGCCCATATTTGGGATGCGTTCTCGTTTCCTTCTTTCTTGGTGTCGTCTGCTTCGTCCGAGGAGGACTCTGGCTCGGGTAGTGGTGGTGCTTCGTCTCGCCGTAGGGGAAAGAGAGCACGTCGCAGGGGTGGAAGCTCTTAGAGAGGGGGGTGAAGGGTAGGTGGGAGAGAGAGATTGTGGGCTCGGGCTGAGTCCCGTTGTTTTTTGCTTTTCTTTTATTTCCTGCAAAATTCGATGTAACACAGAAGAATATATGTATGAGATTCAATGGGATTTTTATTATCTTTATTAATGGTGAATGAATGAGTGCATGTACATGCGCTTTTTACATTGCTGCAGAGACCGTAAAAAGAGATATTTTTGGGATTTTGTAGGAATGTTTTTTTTTTAAATAAGGGATTATATAAGGGTGGAAGGGGATTTTTAAAATTCTGTTGAGAATATCAACTTATTTTTTTATTGAGCTTCTAATTTTGTCAAAGGAGGAAAAAGGAAAATTTCCAAAAATAGGTGGTTGCCGATCGGCAAGTCCCTTGTCCTACCTATCGGCAGTCAAGTCCAGTCCCCTCAATTCAAAGCTTTGATTAGTTCCCTCTTTAGCCTCTGTTACTTTGTGGGGTAGGATTCCATTCGATTTCTACAGAGGTTATGTTTTTTGTGAGGGTTCTCAAGTATAAAAAGGGGTAAAGGGTGGAGTGTTTTCATCACACCTTCACTTGTATACTGTTTCTTAGTTTTGCAAGATGGATCTCCCTGGTAGCATTGAGTTTGCTAACTACCTCGAAGCCTTGGAATCAATGTGCTCTTATAATGTTGACTATGATGCTTTCAACATGCGTCGAGTCTCTTTGTTCCGCAATCGACCCATTGAGTGGAACATACTGATGATGGCGGTACAATTTTGGTACCCCGAAGACCATGTATTTCACTTCGGGTTGGATGAAGTTTGTCCTACCTATGAGGAATTTTCTGCCATGCTAGGGATAAATCCCAGTGTTGTCGTGGCTTTACCCGAATTTTCCCGTTCTCCTAGGGATTTGCTGGCCGGGCTTCTTCACATTTTGCCTTCGATGACTAGATCATTGGTTACTAGAGGAATGATCTCCCTTTCGACGGTGTTACAGTCCATGCATTGGCAAAAGGCTGGCGATGGTGGATACGCCGGAGCCGTTGCTCTAGGCTTAGTATCAAAATTACTGCTGGTGACTGAGGAACTACTGGTGGACCCACAACTGGCAGCTATTACTTCATGGATGTCATATCGTCGCAATCCTACGACGGTGGTACTGATGGAGACTTTGAATGGCCTGGATGCCTGGCGAGAAGGTCATTCTGACTTCCTGAGGGGTAGCCCCGTTATGTTATTCATGTGGTTGTCTGAGCAACTTCTCCTGGTGACTCCTCCAGAATACCCTTTATCGGTTGTACCCAACTTTTTTTTGCGCTACTTTATCAGCGTTGGATTGGATATTGAGAGCTGGGAGAATTGTCTTGTGGAGCAGGGGGCTTTAAATTTGTACTGGTCAGTGCCTTGGTGGGGACAGTTGCTGCCTATTCTGGAGCTGGGAGAATACCCGTATGTCCGGCTAGTTGGTCTCAGATAGACCTCTTTCTGTTTCCCCTGGAGGCTTCTATGCCAATTTGGCTGGGAGCAGGTCGTGCCACCTCGGACACTAGACTTCTTTTCGATAGAAGATTTTGACTGAGCATCTGCGCATGCGGCTCGGGTTTATGTGGGAGAATCGACATCCATTGACCCGTCCTTCTCAGTCTGTTGGGAGAGTTTGGCATATCCCTGGGGATTATATAAAGTGGTTGTAGAGGAGAGTAGTCAGCAATATGTTGGCGGTGGAGATTGGACAAAGGTGGCTTGTCTTATTTAATACCATGGAGGTAGGTGTGGTAGTTTTTTCAAAGCTGGTTCGAGATTATCGATCCCTGGAGCGTTTGTGTCACTCTGTTCAGGCAGGGGAAGCTTGGGGACCCCAGGATGCAGATGATGATGACGGAGCAGGCTCCTTTGGTAGCTATGGATAGGACTCTTAGAGAGTTTGTTGTGTAATGGGGAATAAATGTGGGGATTTTATTTTGTCTTTTTTTAGGAAGGTAGGGGGAAGGGAGTTATCCGTTCCTTTATGTAATTTCACTGTAACTTCTTATTAATGAAATAAACAAGTTTTTGATCATCCAGTTGTGCCTTTTTATGAGTTTTGTTTCGTTCCAATTATCTATATCGATCACTAAGGCATACATAATCCTTTTGTTCAAGTATATGTTAGAATGGACTGTCGTTATCGGAGATAAGAAAAGAATAGTATTTTGTGAAAAAGAAAGGGCCGTGCTCATCTAAGGTGTATGAGCTGCCTATGTACCTCTGGGGTTTTTTAAAAGTCTTAATTGTTTGAAAATGGTTTTTACAGAGGATCAGGCCCACGTAGTTCTGGGTAGAGGTAAATGAAGATTTTTTTTGGGGGTGGGGGGAATAAAAGGGAGATGAGAAAGGACGTAACGCGCCGAGATTTCAAACTAGGGGTAGAACTTCTTGAGATGGTCCAGGTTGACTGGACGAGCCATCTCTTCCCCATCTAAATTAGTGAGCATGGTAGCACCGCCAGACAAGATCTTCTTAACAATGTAGGGGCCGCTCCAATTGGGCTTGAATTTCCCTCTGGGGTCCCAGATGGGTTCTATTATCTCTTTGAGGGCGAGATCCCCTTCTCGGACACCGTGATCCTTGACTCTCTTATTTAATGATCGCACTATTCAGTGATGGTACCCTTGTATGTGGTATAGCGCTTTTAATCTCCTTCCGTCTAGGAGGGTCAGCTCATCAAGACGGCTTTTGCACCAATCTTCTCCACTGACCTTTCTTTTAAGCATGGCGCATAGCGAGGGTATTTCCAGCTCCACGAGTAGGACTTCTTTCATGCCGTAGAGTAGAGAGTAAGGGGTAGCCCCAGTAGAGGTTTGAATTGAGGTTTGGTAGCCCCAGAGGGCGTACGGGGTCCGGTCGGCCCAATCCCGACAGCTTTTGGTCATTTTGTTGATGATGGCATTGAGGTTCTTATTGGCGGCTTCAAATGCACTGTTGGTTTGAGGTCGGTAGGGAGAGGATTTGTGTCTCTAAATCCCATACTTGTTGACCACTTATGTAACTTCTGCCTCGAAATGTAAGCCGTTATCTGATACTAGCTCGTGCGGGACCCTATATCGGCAGATGATATTTTTCTTAATGAATTTGCCTACTTTCTTAGAATTTAGCATTGCGTATGACTCAACTTCGAACCATTTGGTGAAGTAATCAATGTAAACTAGGATGACCTCATGCCCGTTGGAAGCCTTCGGTGTAACTTTCCCAATAATGTCGATACCCCAGGTGGAGAACGACCAGGGAGAAGTCATGTTGTATAATTCGCGTGAAGGCAGATGCTGAAGGTTAGAGAATTGTTGGCATTTGAGGCATCTCCGGACGTAGGCGGTGCAATCTTGGGTCATAGTGGTCCAGTAGTAGCCCTGTCGAATGATATTCTTGGCAAGCATGTGACCGTTCATGTGGGGTTCTCATTCCCCACTGTGGATCTTCTGCATTATCCTTTGAATGTCATCCCTGCAATATAGTGCAGATGAGTTCCATCGAAGTTCCTTTTGAGCAGTGTTTTGTGACAGATGATGTACTGTGTGGCCAGTCTTCGAAAGGTTGCTCAATCTTTGTTATTGGAACCCTCGGTATACCTATCGTGCTTGAGGAGGTGCCAGATATTATAGTACCAATAATTGTCTAGCTCGAGATCTTCTGTGGTGACGAGCTCAATGTGGTAGCAATGGGTTGGTTTTTCTTGCTTCTGAACAAGGAAGGGGGTTATTTTGATTCCTTTGGGCATGTCGACCATAGAGACCAAGGTAGCAAGGGCATCGGCGAGGTTATTCTTTGCTCGAGGTAGGTAACGGAAAGTGATGTCTTAGAATTGGGAGGCTAGTTCTTCTAAGTGGGCATGGAAGAGATGGAGCTTCTCGTCCTTAACTCTCCATTTTTTGAGCACTTGACCGATGATGAGGGAGGAATCCTCATAGACGTCTAGGCATTGAATACCTTTCTCGAGAGAAATTTTGAGGCCTACCGTGCATGCCCCATATTCAGTCATGTTATTGGTGTAGGGGAAATCCAGTTTGATGGCGATGGGAGTGTGAGATTCATCTGGGGCGATCAGAAATATCCCAATGGCATATCCCTTTTTGTTGGCAGCACTGTCAAAGAACATTTTCCATCGGAGATTGTCCCGGGCAGTACAGAGGATGCTTTTAATTGGGAATTCAGAGATCCAGACATCGGCCTCATCCATGGGGTAATTATCGAGGTAGTCAGAGATGTCTCTTCCTTTCATGGCTTTTTGTGTGACGTACACGATATCGAACTCCGCTAGGAGCATCAACCATCGGGCCATTCAGCTGGACAAGGCGGGTTTCTCAAGCAGGTATTTGATGGGGTCCATTTAGGATACAAGTTTGATGGGGAAGGCGAGCATGTAGTGCCGCAACTTTTGGGTGACCCAGACAAGTGCAACATATGCCTTTTCCAAAGCAGTGTAGTTGACCTCATATCCGGTCAATTTATGACTGGCATAATAGATGTTTCTTTCCTTGTGGGTATCTTCAAGGTATTGGTCTAGCAAAGCCCGAGCTGCAGTGTTGGTTATGGTTAGGTGTAGGAGAAAAGGGAGATCAGGTTGTGGTGGCATGAGTACCGGGGGTTGGGTCAGATATTATTTGATTCGGTCAAAAGATTCTTGGCAGGCCTTTTTCTAAACCTTAGTTGAATCCTTTTGGAGGAGTTTGAAGATAGGTTCACAGATGGAGGTTAGATGGCTGATGAACCGGTTGATGTATTGCAATTTCCCAAGGAAACCTTGGACTTCTTTCTCTATTTGGGGAGGTGGCATCTCAAGTATGGATTTTATCTTGGCAGGATCTTATTCTATCCCTTTCTCACTGACTATTAATCCTAAGAGTTTTCCCTTTGTAATGCCGAAGATGCATTTTTACGGATTTATTCTCATCTAATACTGTTATAGTCGTTCGAAGAACTTTCGAAGAGCGAGAACATGACCTTCTCTAGTCATGGATTTGATAATCATATCATCCACATAGACCTCAACCTCTTTGTGAATCAGATCATGTAGGATGGTTATGGAAAACCTCTGGTAGGTAGCTCTAGTGTTCTTGAGACCACATGGCATAACAGTGTAGCAAAAGGTTCCCCATAGGGGTGATGAAACCAATTTTTTCTTGGTGGTCTGGGTGCATTTTGATTTAGTTGTATCCGACAAACCCGTCGACGAATGACTCAAGAGCATGACTAGCTGTGTTATCTACGATCATGTCGACATTGGGTAACGGATAATCATCCTTTGGAGAGGCTTTATTAAAATCCCGATAGTCTACACACATTTGAACTTTTCCTCCTGATTTCGGCAGGGGCACTATATTGGCTAGCCATGTGGGATATTCGATCACACGAATGAAACCTACATTGAACTGTTTGACCACCTCTTATTTGACCTTGAGCGACCATTCGGTGTAGAGCTTTCTCAACTTTTGTTTAACCGACTTATAATCTGGGAGAGTGGGAATCTCATGCTGAGCTATTTCAGGATCAATGCCAGGCATATCGTCATAGGAACATATGAAGACATCCATTAATTCCTTTAGCAATTCTTTGAGTTGTGCACGCTCATGCTCATTAAGGGTAGACCCTATCCTAATCACGCATAGTTGGCTACTAGAATCGAGGTTAATAACAAGAGTCTCTTCTTCATTAACTTGAACGCGGTTATGTTGTTTATTATTAACCTTATTTAGATCAGTTAAGAATTATTCATTTACAAAATCATCATCATCAAAAGTTTGATTAGAATCTAAACAATTAATGTAAGGCATAGCAAGATACTCAAAATCTTCATTTATTTCATTGATAGGAAAAACAGCATTGAGAACCTCGTCAAAGGAAGTCTCGATTACATTTGAGCAAGGATAGACAACAAAAGAAGAAATAGGGTAAACATGGGGATTAGGGGAGATTTCAGCAGGTAGAACTGGTGTAGCATGCCAGTTGAGGAGAGGTGTATCAACAACTTTAATCAGTTGGGATGGATCCCGTGATGTAGTGCCTGAGTGACCCATGCAGAGTGTCAGCCCCAGTGTTTGTAAGTTGAAGGAATTTTCAGAGTCACTTTCCTTAGTCTCTTCGGTATCTTTGATGAGCAGTTGTACATGGTGTTAGGAACTTTCGGCCCATGGGTAGCTGTCTTGGAAGAAGATCTACATTCTAGTCTTTAACTTCTTATCTGTATGGTCATACCATGGTTCTGGAAAGCTTCAAAAGGGGAATTCTTTGCCCTCTTTGATGAATCGTCCATTCAAGGAATCACCGGATAGTCTGGATGCAGTCTAATCCTCTCTTTGGTTAAGATCGGTGGATCATTCTGAGCTCTTGTTCTGATGGTTGATACCCCAAACCATAAGGAGGGAAACCTTTCTTCAGTTCAATCGGCTCGAGTATACCTTGTTGTCTTTATCCTAGCCCCAGCCCGGGCATGAAGTGCATGTTTCTAAACATCTGAATCACATTGACGTTGCCATGAGGGTCGTATTCTGGACAAACCCTTTCCTTGAAGTCGTCCCTAGCCACGAGTAGAGGTGGTTCAACTCGATATCCTGATAGAAGCATATCATTTGACCCGTGTTGTATCTCAAGAATTAGACTGCTGGTACTTGCACCCTCGGTATTTTTATCGTCGTCCAAAATGGTGATGACCCATCCATCGGAAAAAAATTTTAATTTCCGATAGAGTGAGGAAGACACACCTTTGATACTATGAAGCCAAGGTCGTCCGAGCAACAGATTAAAACAAGCTGGGATGTCAATAACTTGAAATTCGACGATGGGGTTTATAGGGCCATCCCCTATTACAAGTTTTATGGATTCCATCACCTCCCGACGTGTATTATCGTAGGCACACACAGCAGCGGAGGTTCGAGCGAGGTCGCTTTCTTTCATTCCTAAACATTTGAAGGTTCTCAGTGGGAAAACATTCAAGGCGAATCCATTATCGACAAAAAAGAGTGGCACGACCTTTCCCATAACTTCGATGGAGATTTTGAGTGAATGATTGTGGGTTGGCCCAATCTTGGGGATTTCTTCTTTGAAAAAGGATAGCATTCGAGTAGAGGTCAAGGATTCGACCAAATTTATCGCTTCTTATGGTGTGGTAGAGGGAGGAACTGTGGGTCCAGTGAGCAACTTGATCAGAGCGTTTCTGTGCAGCTGAGAAGACATGAAAATCCCCCATAGAGTGATGTTAGCTTAAGTTTTCTTTAGTTGATCGACGATCATGCTCTCCTCGAGAGTCATCTCTGGCATAGGAAGGTTTTCCACGCCCTTCCCCTTGTCATTTGATGGTAGTGAGTTTGGAATTTGGTAATGCCTCCCTGATATGTTCATGTGATTTACTAAAGAAGGGAAGAACATGTAATACCCCGTGATTTTAATGACTTTTAAAATGGGTTATATTTTAAATTAATGGATTAATTGGATTTTACTATAAAAAATTCATTTGGGTTTTATCCGAATTGTGGATATTAAAATGTATGATTCTGAATATTACTTAAAGATATTTAGGTAATATATGAATTTGATGCTATTGATATTGCTGTGAATTGTTAATTCAGTAATTTGAATTTTTAGTCAGACGCGGTATGGGACGTGTCGGGACTGAATTGTTAAATTAAAAAGGAAACTTATTTTTATATCGACATTATAGTCATTTCGACTACGTCGTTGCATCCGAAAGGGTTGAAATAGTCAGAAAAGTCTATTTGGATGTTAATTTTGAGTCCCGGGTCATTTGGAAATGAAAAGACAACCCAAAAGGGCATTTTGGTTATTTTTACAAGGGGATGAATAGTGATTTCGGATTTTGTCTTATTATAAGTATTTGGAGATTAGTTGAACGTGGGTTCATTCATCTCTTCTACACAAAATTGAAAGGTCATCTTCTTAGAGAGAGTGAAAGGTTGCTTGGGAAGAGAAAAGCTTGATTGGAAAGGAGGAGAACTAAAGACCAAAGGTCACCACCACTAACCACCACTGAAAGTGGCCGGAGAAGGGGATAACCACCTGTGATATACAACCCCAAAGCATCATATCTTCATTAGAGGCAAGTGTTTGATAATTGCAATCTAATTTTGTATATTATCCATATTAGAATAGTTATAAAAACAGATGATTTTGCATGTTTGGAAGATAATGAAGAGTTGTTAATGGATTTCTGAAAAATGGAAGTTTATAGGAATCAAACTCATGTTGTAAGTAGATAGTAATCTACGAAATAATCATAAATCTGTTGAAGAAATGTTGAAAATCATTGTTGTGTTCTTGAAGATATCATTTGTATAATTTTCTGGAAAAAAAGGATAAACATATGCTTTTAATTCAAACTCTTGATGATTCTAGGATGTTTAGATCATTAGAAATCATTCACATATGTTTCTATATCATGTAGTAAAGTTTATAAGGAATTTGGGTAGTTAATATGAAGGTTTTAATGATCAAAAGTGATAAAACCCGTTGTAGAAGAAATGCAGAAAACTGGGTTGTTATCTGGGCGATCGATCGATCGACCCCCTACCTTCGATCGATCGACCTCCCCAGAATCTTCGAAGTTGTTTCTTTTTAATGCTTGTTCTTATCCTGAAGCTTTTTTGAGTCTTTGGTGATTATTAATTTGATATTATGAATCTTAGGGAAGATCAGTAAGCCCTAGATGAGAATCAAATTAATGTGATTGGGATTTAATTGATTAGAATTATGATAATTAAATTTAAAGAAATTTCGGTTGCTAGATTCATGTGTTGGATTCTAATTGGTATGTATGAGGATTAAGGATAGGTCCAGTAGGGGAGATTTAATATAACACCTGGGTAGCCTTAGGGTTACAATTTGAGCATCAAGGACTGATTTTAAGTTCATTATTGATTGCGCAAGGACTGAGTACAGTACAAGCGCTTAGTGGTATGGCTCCTGGATAAAGATGGGAGTTCAGACTACATTTGGTTGAAAGAGGGGATGAGGTTATCCCGGTTGATTATTTGAAGTTGAGGGACCTCCACGACCGACAAAGTTAAGTAGTAGTGTATTGGGGGTTCCATGTTTGGATTTCTCTTTGCGAGACGCTCCGCGCATGAACCTTAACGACGTCGGGTGTGGAGAGATGTTATAGGATGCGAGGATGTTGATTTTATTGATAAGTCATATAGTGTGAATGAAACACTATAGACTATGAGCCATGTGATGATGGTAGTCAATTCTAATTGATAGAAGATGTGTTTATAAGAGATTAGAAACAATCGGTTTTAACCCTAATTAAGGGAGAGTTTAAATTCGTAGTAATTCGGGAGATAAGATGATATGGACCAGTAGGATATTAGTGATTTCTTACTGAATAAGTATATTGAGGAAAACGTATTTAAACCTTGGGGAATGAGTGAGACTCTGGAATAATTAAATTAAAGAAGTAATGTCATGATATTTTAATACGTGGAATTTAAATAGATATAATGCTACGTATGGGAATTATCTTAGGGTAATGTGAGTACCTTGTTGATATTATATTATAGGTGTGATAATGCCTATTTGATTGATTGATGATTTATGTGTATGACATATCTAGCTTACTTGCTATCGATGGGAGGTTTGCGCGTGAGGGAAGTCATATCCTGATGGGATCTTTGATTTGTCGCTAGAGAACATAGGTCTATGAAAGACTTACCGGGGAGTTGATAAGTCCGCTAACTATGGGAACGTAGGTATGTGCGTGGCCCGTGGGTATGAGAACTATGTTCGCCTCCAATTTGTATGTTGTTGTTTGTGGTTCGAGGAATCCTTATCGAACCTTTAGTCCACTATTCGGCAACCAGCGATATTGGGACGTGATAGCAGAGTAATGCATGCACCGCAGCTGTGACTTGGGGTGCCGTATTATATATGTATATATATAATGAATTAAATATATATGTATATAAAGTCGTTAAATCAATCTACTATGTTATAATTGTAGATAACGGTAAATTGAGAAAAATAATTGAAATAAGTTAATGAATATTTATTGAAGAGCTTAATTCATATTAATGAGATACGATTGATATAAAGGAGAAACGTATAAGAATGTTTATACTATGTATGGTATGGGACATACGGGGTTATGATATGGGATGGAATCATATTATGGAAATTTAGTGAAGAGGAACCATTAACTAGGAGGTTAATAGGAAACGTTAAGTGTGCACTCTAGATGAGAGGTGAGAATAGCAAGTGAGAGTATGAGTACTAACATGTACATAATTAATGATTTATTGCACTTGTTAAATACTTTCTGTTTTCAAAATCATTATACATCGGGCTCTGACCCATTTCCTTGCATATTCTCTTTTCTATTGTACCTTCTATATCAGGTGTCTAGCAGCAGGGACGCCAACCTTAGTGGATTATGACGAGCTATGGCGCTATGGAGTATTGCTTAGATGCCTATATTCATTCGATTCACAGTGTTCTTTTATTTAGGGCATGTCGCCCAAATGAATTCAGTCATCTCTTTCTATCTGAGTCAAATACTCTTGTATTTATGTCATTTTAATACATTTGTTATTGTTTGGATTACTTTATTGGATAATTATTTGGGAATGTTTATTCCAATTTCATTTAAATTCTTTTGTGTCATCTGTTCAGTTATTATTGTGGTAGAATAAAATGTGTAGGGTTATTCGTAAACTAAAAATGGTTTTGTTGAATTAAAATTTGGAAAGTTTTTAACACCATCTTAATTGGGTATTGGGTGATTAGTTAATGTTTTCGACAGTGATGCTAAGAATGAGCCAACTGTATATTATCTTTAAATTTGGTATGGGATTGGCCACCTGATATTTAATTAGGCGGGGTGTTACAGGTGGTATCAGAGCATCAGGTTCGAGTGTCCTTTAGGATCTATACGACTTACTGTGTTTTCAGCTTAACGTTCTTTGATGTATAGCCCTATGTTAGGATTGTTGACTTCTTTGGTGACATTCAGTATATATTAGTGAATCTTATTTCCGTTCGGACGGGTTTGTACAAGAAGTATGGTAGATGAGGGCCATTGGACGGATAGCGGATATCGTACTTAGGAGGTTATGAAGTATGTTCGAGCATGATGACCGTAGTCGAGGTCACCCCTATTATGGAAAAATTGAGGAGAGTCATTAATAGAAGTTCTTGAAATGCGGGAATTGTGTGTGTTACCAAACAAAGGCAATATATTCAAGGGCTTGGGCATATAGTGGAGTGTGGTTAACTAGAACTTAAAATTTGGGGTAAAATTTTTCTTGACTCGTCGGAGTAAAGTTATAATAGTGGGAGTCAACAACCACCACCCGCGAATGAGGGTATGATTTCTATCTAAGGAATTATGAGGCGTATAATGATTTTTTTTAGCGATTAATATTGTATAGGCTAAAGGGTTGCTAAACTTAGCCTATAGCACTGTTATTTACGTAGACTCGTCGAGGGGTTGTGGGACACCTATATTTTTCATGTCATCATGTGGGTTTGATTTTTATCACAGAATTACTTACTTTAGGCATGCCCGATCATGATGTGACTATCGGCGTGGATTGATTTGTGGTATATGAGAGCGTATAGCCAGCATCTTGTCTTTAACAAGAGAGTAGATGAGTAGACTTTATTTGAAATCGATAAAACCTGTAGAGAGGTTATAAACTATTGACTAAGGACCTGAGGAGTTTCGATGACCGACTACTTTAGGTAGTAGTGTATCGGGGGGGTTCCTTATTTGGATTTCGCTTGCGAGACACCCCACGCATGAAACTAATAACTGTTGGGAGTCGAAATAAGTTAGGTCTTTAGGATATGAGTTTATAACCTTTGCGATAAATATTATAATGAAAGTTGTATGATAGGGTGTATGGGCGCCCTGGATGGTTGGATTATAGTAGTTTTCAAAATTGTGAAATAGTAAGTAGTTGTGACTTCGGGATTTATTTGTTTAATAAGTGAGGATAAATTTTTCCAAACTTTGTCACGAGGATGGTATAGGGAAGATTACGTAAAGTTTAAATTCGATTCAGTTGAAACTATATGGTTAGGCTTGGCGTATAACATCAATGGGGATTTTCGTTAATGTACTGTATGGGCAGTACGACATAGATTAATTACGATGTGAGATTTATACTCAGAGTTGAACTTACCGGTATGATTTATCTTTTCGAATTTCGGGACGAAATTCTGTTATAAAAGGGGAAGTATGTAATACCCCGTGATTTTAATGACTTTTAAAATGGGTTATATTTTAAATTAATGGATTAATTGGATTTTACTATAAATAAATTCATTTGGGTTTTATCCGAATTATGGATATTAAAATGTATGATTCTGAATATTACTTAAAGATATTTAGGTAATATATGAATGTGATGTTATTGATATTGCTGTGAATTGTTAATTTAATAATTTGAATTTTTAATCGGACGCGGTATGGGACGTGTCGGGACTAAATTGTTAAATTAAAAAGGAAACTTATTTTATATCGACCTTATAGTCATTTCGACTGCGTCGTTGCATCCGGAAGGGTTGAAATAGTCAGAAAAGTCTATTTGGATGTTAATTTTGAGTCTCGGGTCATTTGGAAATGAAAAGACAACCCAAAAGGGCATTTTGGTTATTTTTACAAGGGGATGAATAGTGATTTCGGATTTTGTCTTATTATAAGTATTTGGAGATTAGTTGAACGTGGGTTCATTCATCTCTTCTACACAAAATTGAAAGGTCATCTTCTTAGAGAGAGTGAAAGGTTGCTTGGGAAGAGAAAAGCCTGCTTAGAAAGGAGGAGAACTAAAGACCAAAGGTCATCACCACTAACCACCACCGGAAGTGGCCGGAGAAGGGGAGAACCACCTATGATATACAACCCCAAAGGATCAGATCTTCATTAGAGGCAAGTGTTTGATAATTGCAATCTAAGTTTGTATATTGTCCATGTTAGAATAGTTATAAAAAGAGATGATTTTGCATGTTTGGAAGATAATGAAGAGTTGTTAATGGATTTCAGAAAAATGAAAGTTTATAGGAATCAAACTCATGTTGTAGGTAGATAGTAATCTACGAAATAGTCATAAATATGTTGAATAAATGATGAAAATCATTGTTGTGTTCTTGAATATATCATTTATATAATTTTCTGGAAAAAGAGGATAAACATATGCTTTTAATTCAAACTCTTGATGATTCTAGGATGTTTAGAGCATTAGAAATCATTCGCATATGTTGTTATATCATATAGTAAGGTTTATAAGGAATTTGGGTAGTTAATATGAAGGTTTGAATGATCAAAAGTGATGAAACTTGTAGTAGAAGAAATGAAGAAAACTGGGTTATTATTTGGGCAATCGATCGATCGACCCCCTGCCTTCGATCGATCGACCCCCCTAGAATCTTTGAAGTTGTTACTTTTTAATGCTTGTTCTTATCCTGAACCTTTTGTAAGTATTTGGTGATTATCAATTGGATATTATGGGACTTAGGGAAGATGAGTAAGCCCCAGATGAGAATCGAATGAATGTGATTGGGATTTAATTGATTAGAATTATGATAATTAAATTGAAAGAAATTTATGTTGCTAGATTCATGTGTTGGATTCTAATTGGTATGCATGAGGATTAAGGATAGGTCAAGTAGGGAAGATTTAATATAACACCTCGGTAGCCTTAGGGTTACAATTTGAGCATCAAGGACTGAGTTCATTACTGATTGCGCAAGGACTGAGTGTAGTACAAGCGCTTAGTGGTATGGCTCCTGGATAGAGATGGGAGTTCAGAACACATTTGGTTGAAAGAGGGGATGAGGTTATCCCTGTTGCGTATTTGAAGTTGACGGACCTCCACGACCGACAAAGTTAAGTATTAGTGTATTGGAGGGGTTCCTTATTTGAATTTCTCTTTGCAAGACGCTCCCCGCATGAACCTTAACGACATCGGGAGTGGAGAGATGTTATAGGATGCGAGGATGTTGATTTTGTTGATAAGTCATATAGTGTGAATGAAACACTATAGACTATGACCATGTGATGATGGTATTCAATTCTAATTGATAGAAGATGTGTTTATAAGAGATTATAAACAATCGGTTTTAACCCTAATTAAGGGAGAGTTTAAATTCATAGTAATTCGGGAGATAAGATGATATGGACCAGTAGGATATTAGTGATTTCTTACTGAATAAGTATATTGAGGAAAACCTATTTAAACCTTGGGGAATGAGTGAGACTCGGTAATAATTAAATTAAAGAAGTAATGTCATGATATTTTAATACGTGGGATTTAAATAGATATAATGCTACGTATGGGAATTATCTTAGGGTAATGTGAGTACCTTATTGATATTATATTATAGGTATGATAATGCCTATTTGATTGATTGATGATTTATGTGTATGACATACCTAGCTTACTTGCTATCGATGCGAGGTTTGCACGTGAGAGCAGTCATATCCTGATGAATCCATGGGATCTTTGATTTGTCGCTCGAGAACATAGGTCTATGAAAGACTTATCGGGGAGTTGATAAGTCCACTGACTATGGGAACGTAGGTATGTGCGTGGTCCATGGGTATGAGAACAATGTTCACCTCCAATTTGTATGTTGTTGTTTGTGGTTCGAGGAATCCTTACCGAACCTTTAGTCCCCTATTCGGCGACCAGCGATATTAGGACATGATAGCAGAGTAATGCATGCACCGCAGCTGTGACTCGGGGTACCGTATTATATATATATATATATATATATATATATATATATATATATATATATAAGAATTAAATATATGTGTATATAAAGTGGTTAAATCAATCTACTGTGTGATAATTTTAGATAACGGTGAATTGAGAAAAAGAATTGAAATAAGTTAATGAATATTTATTGAATAGCTTAATTCATATTAATGAGAAACGATTCATATAAAGGAGAAACGTATAAGAATGATTATACTACGTATGGTATGGGACATACGGGGTTATGATATGGGATGGAATCATGTTATGGAAATTTAGTGAAGAGGAACCATTAACTAGGAGGTTAATAGGAAACGTTAAGTGTGCACTCTAGATGAGATGTGAGAATAGCAAGTGAGAGTATGAGTACTAAGATGTACATAATAAATGCTTTATTCCACTTGTTAAATACTTGTTGTTTTCAAAATCATTTTACATCGGGCTCTGACCCGTTTCCTTGCATATTCTCTTTTCTATTGTACCTTCTATATCAGGTGTCCAGCAGCAGGGATGCCAATCTTAGTGGATTATGACGAGCTATGGAGCTATGGAGTATTACTTAGACGCCTATCTTCATTTTATTCACAGTGTTCTTTTATTTATGGCATGTCGCACAAAGGAATTCAGTCATCTCTTCTATCTAAGTTAAATACTCTCGTATTCGTGTTATTTTAATACATTTGTTATTGTTGGGATTACTGTATTGGATAATTATTTGGGAATGTTTATTCCAATTTCATTTAAATTCTTTTGTATCATCGGTTCAGTTATTATTGTGGTAGAATAAAAGGTGTAGTGTTATTCGTAAACTAAAAATGGTTTTGTTGAATTAAAATTTGGAAAGTTTTTAACACCAGCTTAATTGGGTATTGGGTGATTAGTTAATGTTTTCGACAGTGATGCTAAGAATGAGTCAACTGTATATTCTATTTTAATTTGGTATGGGACTGGCCACCCGGTATTTAATTAGGCGGGGTGTTACAGAACATGAATATCGTTTCCTCGTCAACCTCGGGTTGTTCCGCCACCTTGTTTATTTCTCCGAGAAGTTCTTCAAATGATATCATCCCACAAATGTCGGCTATCGATGCAGTTTTCTCGAAAGCTTTCTCTTCATTCGAATCTTCGAATTCTTCCCCCCCCCCCCCATCCGATGGAAACAATTATGTCTTTCCATATAAAGTTGTACATTCCACAATTTCAACGACTTCTTCATATAGGTCTTCCCAATTGGTGGGGATATGTAAGGGTGACGGGACCAGGCTCCCTTGTAGCATCAAAGCATCGAATAACTTGGTGATACTGCAAATGTTTTTGGTTTGTCCGAATAATTCTTCTATAATCTGGACAACATCATCAAGGCTGACTTCATCGATCGATACTACCCAACTATCTGACTCTCGAGCCCATTTTCTTACTTCCAAGAATAGCGTACTTAACCTTTGGCAACCAATGATCATCTGTGAAGGCAATTTCAGCCTGAACTCTAACACTTATGATAATTCCATACTTTCATCTTCAGAACGGGTACGAACGATGATGCATGCTCTGGTAAGGAGTGACAGTGCCTGATCAGTGAGGCTAACAGGGTGTAGGAGGAAATATGGGCAAGTTTGTAGAGGTTTAGGAGAGTATATGGGTGTGATTTGTGTTAAGGGATCAAATTTTGGGTTCTCTTCTAAGAAGATGGCATTGGCATGATTTGGGAGTGGGTTGTGAGTAGTGTTTGGCTTAAGATTAGCTGGTGGGGCGATGGTACCCCGGTCAATTAGACATTCGATTATGTTTTGAAGGTGAAAGCATTAGTCAGTGGTATGGCCACCTGTTTAGTGAAAGGCACCATGGGCATCTTCCTTGAAGTTTCTTGGGAGTGGATTTGGCAATGGATGGGGATCCAAGGGTCTGATAAGGTTTCAGCTTTAGCAGGGCTTGATAGACTTTGGAGAGGGGAGCATGGAGCTCGGTGTATTCTTTTCGGACTGGGACGGGGCGACTTTCTGGTGCCCATAATGTGGTTGGTTGAGAGATGTTGTTGATGGTTGAGACCGCAGTACTGGCAGGCTTATCGTATTTCCTGGGGGTGAACTGTCCAGACACCTTCTTTGGTTCGACATCTGTTTTAGCAAGACCCTCCTCGATTTCTACTCCTATTTATTTGAGAGCTCGAAAGTGGGGATAGTATTGTCCTCCCATCATTGCTCGGACATGGGGTAAGAAGTTCTTCTTCATTATGCTGACTTGTTCTTCCTCGGAAGGCCGATTAGTCATAGTAGCTGCTTTTTCCCTCCATCGGGCTATGAAGTTATTGACTGATTCCCCATAGTTCTGTTTGAACAGCTCTAAATCACGGCGGGTGACCTCAAGATCTTTGTTGTACTTGTATTGCGACATGAATTCTTTGGCCACATCATCCCAGCTATAAATTCTGGACTCTTTGAGAGACAAAAACCATTGGAGGGCACTATCCTTCAAAGTTTGCTGAAACAATTGGACCATCACTTCTTCGAAAGACCCTAGTAGAGTCATGGAACGGTGATAGCTACGGAGATGAACAATCGAGGGTCCACTTACTCCGAATTTCTTGATATTTAGCATCTTAAACTTCTCGGGTAATCTCTCTTTAGGATAAGGAGACATGTGGGTATAGTACATGTAATTACCCGAGATTCTAACTTAGTCAAACTTCTTGGTGAGAATCTTGAGGTCCTCTTTGACTTTATTCAATTCTTCTTCCTTCGGATCAATGATCATAGGCAAGTTAGCCCCATGCTGGGCAAGATTCGGCATCGAAAGCTGGGCAGGTAGCGATCCATTAACAGGAGGGGCGCATAGAGCGTGGTGATACTCTTCGGGAACCCAGATAGGCTCGAGTGGATCCATAGCATGAGGAAATAGGGCCTCGAGCTCTTGAGGAATAGGAACCTGGTTTCGTTTCATTTCTTGGACCTCATTTTGGAGGTTATCAATCTTGGACACGAGCTGAGCCAGGACTACCATCAGATTCGGCTGCACAACGGGGACTTGATTTGTGTTCTCCATGGAAAGCGGATGGATTTTGGACTCGAAAGAAGTAACAAGGGAACGGACAGAACTCCGGGGTAATTTGACTGAAGACCGAAGCCAATAAGGAGCTAGGCCAAGGGCTTGCGATCAACTTGAGAAGACGTAAAAACGAGATTTATTTTTGAGAAAACAAGGATGAAAATATTTTTGACATTTTTTTTTAGATGGAAAGACAAAATATTTTTGGATTTTTGATAAAGAGAGGAGAAATGTTTTTGGATTTTTTTTTTCGGAAGACGAATCTTAGCATGATTATTGTAATTATTATGTTCTCACTTGTATTAAATTCTCCTAAATGCAAAATAAAATGTCGGACGGGACCCGAGACAGGAAAAATTGGGTTTGTAATATATGAAAAGCTATGGCTGGACTTGTGACCAGGCTCACGGACAGGGTCCCATTTTAAAAATGCTCGAAAATTTGGGAGGCGGGCCGATCCGAAATTTCGACAGAGTTTCGGGTTTAAACCGGTAATCTAACATGTGTGTCCTAGGATTGACACCTATATGTGGGTATGCAGCTTGGTTGGGTGAATCGAAAAGGGTTCCCCCCTTTGGCGTGACTTCCACGATATACATCTTGCTCTTGTGGGAAATCGGTACGTGTGGACAAGCCATTTGATATACCTGAGTGTACGTGAATTGCCTCACTATATACCTCGTGTGGACGGTACGTGTGAGAGAAAATTTGATATGCTTGGCGTATGTGAACGAGTTCCCTACGATATACCTCCCATTATGACTTCGGTCAAGCGGTACGATGCGGGGGAACCGTTCGATATATGTCTAAGGTACTTGGCCAATGGAAGGAGAGAGTCATATCGCTTAGGCTAATTGTGCCCTGTCGAACCAGTGCCCATCACGAAGTGACCCTCCAGTTACTGGACAGAATTTGGTCAATAACAATGCTCTTTGGTTATGTCGTGTGAATCATACATGATTATCTTATTAGTATCTTATGAGAATGTCTTTCTTGATTATGCCAAACAGGGAGCAAAGTACAAGTACCAATGGTATACCAAGTATGTATGGGTGATGCATGCAACATATGGATATATGTGATCCTAGGTGCACATGGTGTGAAGTGTACATGGAGAATTTTTCTACAAGTGTGTGAATAGAAGCATAAGCATGGGGTACACATGAGTAATAAAAGGGAACATGAAAATAGGGGGAAAATATAAACAAACATAACACCCATGTAAATAGAGTCTAGTCCTCAAAATAATAAAATTCCCCAGTAGAGTCGCCACTGTGGCCATCCCCGATCCTCGCAGCGGGAGGGAGGATCCTAGGTCCCGCGCATCCCTCTCGGGAGCGCTTCGGCCGACATCATTTGGGTAAGGTGAAAATGTAGAGAGATAGAGTCATCAGTCTATTTTACTTAAAATAGACAAAAGAGAGGGAGCCATCCCGAAGGACAGCATCCAAAGACATACTGATGCATACAAAACCAAAATGATTCAAAAAGGGTCCGGAGGCTAAGTTAAGAAATGGGAAGGTGTTAGGCACCCATTCCGCCCTTATGGTCTCTCATGAGTTTTTGTTATTTTTCATTATTTTCCCCGTGATATGTGTGAATGTGTATATATAATGGAGATAGGAATCCTCGACTTGTACCATGGAAGGGGTAAAGCGAGTCATCCGTAGGAAAGTATAAAAATATTAGAAAATAGGATTTACGCGATTATCCTTACATTGACCATTATAATGAAATGATAACGTATGTGGAATAATACGCCACTAAGAACAAATATATGTATATCTATGTAATCTAGGAGAATTGAATTTAGAGAGAATAGGAGATGAAAGAAAAAGTAAAAATAAGACTCGAATCTCGAATTTTACCTCGAGATGCCTACGCAACGTATAGAGGCATCATAGTTCGCATGCAAAACGAGGGGTGGGGTTTATCCCACAAATCCAACTGGGAACTTCTCTTATTTGTGTGTGTGTGTGTGTATGTGTGTGTGTGTGTGTGTAAAAAAGTGTTTTAATTGTGAGAAAAGTATAAGAAAAGTGTGAGAATTCCCATTTGGAATTTATGAGCAAACCCTCTTTTTCTTATTTTTTGGTTTTTTATTTGTATGAAAATAAGAGATGTGCAATAATACTAAATAAAAAGTATATTAGGACATGTGAGATGATAGAATAAAAGCGCTAAGCAACAAAACAAATTGATACGAATTTAAGGAGAGAATTGAGAAAATTGGACCTTCTTGAAGATCTTCAGCTTGATCTTGAATGTCGAAGAGCATCACTTGCACTCGGATGATGATGGAGAGTGGTTAATTCACCAAGTTTGATGAAAAGGATGATGAAAGGTGAAGGTTGGAAAGGGATTTGGATGTGGAAATTGCATTGACTTCGAGAGAGGTTTTTTGGATTTGCTGAGAGTGTTATGTTTCTAATCTGGGCTCACCTGAGAATGAGGTCAAGGCCTCCTTTCTATAGGCCCAGGGCATTTCCGATCGGCATAGCCCTGTTCCTGCCAATCGGCAGGTGAGTTTAGGCACACTGTCGATAGGCAGGGTCTGGGATCAGCCGTTTGGCAGTGTCTTTCAGTCCTTTTCAGAAAATCATCCGCAGAACGCACTGGGCAAACCATTGGAAAGGTAATTCAGAGACCTTCAAAAGTCCCTTAGACTACTCCCGAGTTCGGGAGTTGACTTTGGGTTAAATGTGGCTCGGAAACATTCGTCGGTCCATTGGACGGGGAATCGTCGGATGCAAATGGATCGTTCGTCCGCATGGTAAGTCCAAATCGCGCACGAGGCGGACCATTGGAAAGGTTAGGATATGTACTTCGACATTCCATAGAGTTTGATTTGGTTCGGGGAGTTGAATTTGGTCAACTGGGTCCTGAAAGCATTCGGTGACCTCTTGAAGTAAAATGGATCATTCGTTCGTACCGTAAGTCAGAATCGCGCACGGAGTGGACCGTTGGAAAGGGGTTTCAGTTCCATTTAAAGATTCATTCAGTATTGGTCAAGCTGAAGACCTTGACTTTTGGTCAAATGGAGCCTGGGAGTGCTCGATGGCTTCTAGGTCAGTACTCGAGGTATGACCTGGGTTTATAGTGATGAAGGGAGGTGCTAAGGACCCAAGGAGAGTTTAAGGGTAACATAATGGGGTGTCTACAGGCGCGATTTATATGTCGCCACCTCCTGAGGTCCCAAACCACATGAGAAAATCTGTGTTGCTTTAATCCACTTTAGAGAATTTAATTAGAATAATACAGGTATTCGAACAACATCGATTCCTAAAAGTGTCCTGATTCGATGTAAATGAATACTGAACCATCTGCAAATTATTATCAACATATATCCCGCACCAAAACCACAACCTCATGCAACATAAACCTTTGCTCAAATTTCTTGCATTATGTGAGTCAGATTTTCGAATCTGCTTGAGAAATCTTCCTTTGAATCTTGGACAGTCATTGAATCTTCTTGCTTCTTTGATAGCCACAATCCTAGTGTATGTCTTTTTTTTGTAAAGAGTTCTACCTCATATTGAGCACCGAAAGATTACATCCTCGCCGATCGCCTATGAAGCACCCGTGCCTTATTTTGCCGAATCGCCGAATCCATACCCCGCACCCTTAACTGCACCCATGCTTCATAGCAATTATCAATCACCATGCATAGTTCATGTGAGATCTTCCCCAAACCGATGAACGGCGTTTTATTCACATTTGATGTCAAAGTTTGAGTTGCGAGAATAATTTCAGTATCTTAAGATGATTCAAATGCCCAATTTGAGGAAGAATTAGTCACAAGCATTAGAAAAATCATTCCTGGATAAAGAAATAACAATACAAACATTAGAAAAATCATTCCCGAATAAAGAAATAACAATACAAACATTAGAAAAATCGATTGAAAATATCACAATGTTAAAAGATGCCCACATTTGATAATATCACCATGGAAAATATCAGAATATCACAATGCCATTGTGATATGTTCTAAATATTTTGATTGCACCTCTACTGCCACTGCTAGTGTCGCATATAATGGGTATTTCATTCCAAACATAAGACACATTGGGAGTTGAACCTTACCATTTAAAACACGTTAAGAACCCGAACATGACTTTTGAACCCACACTTGTTTCTGCGATGACAGCACAGTTGGCACAAACTAATTAGTAAATGTTATACCTGTACAATACAAAATCTGGTTACTGAAGTTTTGACATCAAATAATTAATTCAAAGAACACCTCGTGGGAACCGTAGCCAGAAGAACTTTCTTTATTTAAAGGTTTCCAATCACTTACTATTGAAGAGTTATCTGGATTCTTCACAATGCAAAAATGAGAAAAATAATTAACCAAAGGAATAATACAATATAGTAGTGAGTTCATGCCATTTATATGGTATTCTAGGTTAAAAAAATCACATAAATAACAAACAGTACTCCATCAATGCATCCTCTTTCGAAATTACCTCGTGGATATGATCATCCTAAATACAAAAAATGACTATATTAATGAATTGAATTGAAGTATGATAACATTATGCAACTTCAATCAGAATGATGTTGTAAATAGTGAAAGTGTTTAAGACCATTAAAGACGAAACGTAAGGCAATTGCAGTTCAAGCTCCAAAACCTTAAACACTTTAAACTCAAGTGGAACCCAAATCATCATGAATTTGAAATTAACAATTAAAGCACTACAACCCATACATCCATACAAAACAGAGAACATATAGGTTCCAAGGCACCAGCAATAGCCTAATATCACTTATTTTTTGTTCTTACTAAATAGATAACTACAAAATTTTATTTAATGTAAGAAAAACACCATAAACCTTATAAATATACTACAATTCATTTAAAACCTGATAAACTTGATAAGAAAAACACCATAAACTTTAATTAACAAAATGTGACCTTGGAAATGGGCATGTTAAAAAAGTAGCCTGATAAGAATACTTTTACTAAAACCATAAAATTGAGTAAAAATATAACCCTAGAACTCCCGAGAAAATCAAAACCGAAGGTCCTACAACTTAATAAAATCATATCAAACAGAGAGAAGAAACACTAAAAGCATCTCAGAATCAAAAACTTAAAACCTACAAACAAAAACCCAAACCCCTAAAATTCAGAAATTAAGATCCCTAAACTCTTTATAATAAATAATAAAATCCAAGATTCCCAACCTAAGAAGCAGAAAAATCAAACTCAACATACTAAACTATAAAGCAAGATTTTAAAACCCATGTAGGGGAGATGGATAATAAGAAGGAACCCATCACCCCCACTACTCCAAGACATACATGTATAAATAAAACCCTAAGTCCGGGGCAGAGGACAAGTTGTATTCTCCGTACTTATTCTTCAGAATATAGAGAAATAACACTGACTGAACCACCGTGGACGTAGGCACTTTTTTGCTGAACCACGTACTCCCGTTGTTGTGTGATTGGCTTTTTATTTGTCTTTTCTTGGTTGCTACCTCTTTCATATTTATTTGTGTTGCATAATAATTGTCACCACAATTGGCGCCGTCTGTGGGAAACGTTTATCTTTCCCTGAGAAGAGCCCACACCGAGAAAAAATCTAAGATGTCTGGTCACAGCAGCAACGCTCCTCAAGCAGGAGATATTCAGGAGCCACCCGCTCCTCGCAGGATTAGGTCTGAAGTCCGACGTTCAGATCAAGGGGCTCGCTTAGAAAGGCCAGCCTCAGAAGAAAGTCAAGGACCAGCAAGGTCCACTCAGATATCCAGATTGATCGATGCATACGAGGCAAGGCTCCACGAGCAGAGGGAGTCTTCTCGCAGGTATGAGGCTGAGAATGCTCGCCTGAAAAGAAGACTGGAAAAACTGGAAAAAGAACTACGTCCTGATACCAGGAGACGCCCCTATCGCACTCCTAGCCCTCAGGCGAGCAAATCTCGCAGCCGAGGAAGGAGCCCTAGGCGGCAATATCAAGGGTTCGAAGGTGGCGACTCAGACGTCGACCTCCGCGAGCAACTGAGAAAAGCTCGCCGCTATCAGAGCCCTGCTCGCAGCGACGACAACATACGGAACCTAGTCCGCAGAGAAATGGACCAACATCCAGCTCACCGTGGCACCAGGTCAACCAGAGAACTTGCCAGGAGATCCCTCAAGACCCAGATGAAATCGCCCTTCACGAGGGAAATTGAAGAAGAAGAAGCTCCCAAAAAGTTTGCTATTCCAAGGTTTAAGATTTACGACGGGAAGAATGATCCCATTGATCATGTCAGGCAGTACCGGCAGGCTATGACCCTCTGGAATCACCGAGATGCACTGATGTGCCGTATTTTTCCCTCGAGCCTTCATGACGTGGCCCAAAAATGGTTCGAGAAACTCCCTCACCGATCCATCAGAAATTTCAAATCCCTGGCCGAGCTCTTTACGGCCCGGTTCATCACCAGCAGCTCCCATCCCAAAAGTATGGATGCTCTATTGACGATGAAGAAAACTCCTCAGGAGACACTTCGAGACTACGTAAAGAGGTACTGGGAGTTATTCAACGAAGTCGAGGACTGCGCGGAAGAGGTGGCAGTGGCTTCATTCAAAATTGGGCTACCTAGCTCTTCCCTCCTTTACCAGTCCTTGACAAAGAAGGAAGCAACCACCATTGATGACCTGATGGCCCAGATTGAGAAATACGCAAAGGTGGAAGATGTCACCCACCTTAACGTAGGTGAAAACGGTCGAGCCAAGCTCGCCACAAAGGGAAGTGAGAAAGTTGATAACCAGAAAAAAGGAGGAAAAAATGGGAGCAAGAATGGCCCCAAGAACGGAGGGAGCCCTGACGTTGCAAAGTCGTTCCAGGCAGTCAACACCATCTTCAAAGAACCAATTTACAAAATTCTCGCTAAGATCAAGGATGAGCCGTTCATCAAATGGCCCCGGAAAATGGGAGGAGACCCATCAAAAAGAAACAATGCGCTGAGATGTATTTTCCACAAAGAGGGAGGACATAAGACCGAGCACTGCAAGGCTCTTAAGTCCCACCTCGAGGAGTTGGCCCAATCCGGACATTTGAATGACTTTGTGGAAAGGAAGGTAGAGAGAGTGACTATCCACAAGGAGGCAAAACCCGACAACGTATTAGAAGACGACACCGGACACGAATTCACAGTAATCCATGGAGTATCCAATGTTAAGAAAATCCAGGGCAACTCAGCTCGGATGGAGGTAAAGAAGCTGACAGCAGTAATGCAAGCTTTTCAAATAGATCCAGCGAAATCACAGGCAGGAAAACGCCGGCGAGCAGAGGACATCAACTACAACAAGCATATTGTTTTCACGGATGAAGATCTTGTGGGAGTAAGGACCCCACATCACGATGCCTTAGTCATTACACTCAGGATAGCCAACTTTGATCTCGACAGGCTGCTCATCGATCAAGGAAGCTCATCTGAAGTAATGTACATCGACCTGTTCAGAAAATTGAAGTTGAACATCGCCGACCTGAAGGGAACCACTGTTCCTCTGGTCGGCTTCGCTGGAAAAATGACCATGCCTCTAGGCAAGATAGTACTACCAGTGCTTGCTGGAAATGTTTCGAAAATGATCGAATTCTTGGTGGTCGACATCGATTCACCGTATTAAGCCATCCTCGGCAGGGGATGGCTTCATGCAATGAAGGCAGTCTCCTCGACCTACCACCAGAAACTCAAATATGTCACCGAGCGGGGAGTGATGGAGATACATGGCGACCAGGCGATGGCGAGAAAGTGCTTCATAGCGGCCATCCGACCAAAGCCAGAGAAAAAAGACATTCAAACCAGTGAGAGAGGAGAGGAAGGTGCAATCCCTTCCAAATAGCAATTAAAATATGGAAGGCCCGGAGTGGAAGAGACCAGGCTCCTCCCCTCCGAACGTGTTGTAGAGGACCTGGTAGAAGTAATTTCTAGAGAAGGCGACAACAGCAGAGTCTTCCTGATCGGGACCTCACTCACTGACCAAGAGCAAAAGGATTTGTTAACCTTACTCAGAAGCAACATAGATGTTTTCGCTTGGGAACCCTATGAGCTGCCAGGAATCGATCCCAATATGGTCTGCCATCGGTTGCACGTCAATCCCACATTCAAGCCGATAGCACAGAAGGCACGACGAACTGCTCTCGAGAAAGCCAAAGCAATAGAACAAGAAGTCGAAAAACTGCTGGATGCAGGATCCATACGTGAAGTGCAATTCCCCAAATGGTTATCCAACCCAGTGGTAGTTCCAAAAAGCAACGGGAAGTGGAGAGTTTGCGTAGACTTCACTGACCTCAACAAAGCCTGCCCCAAGGATAGCTTCCCTCTTCCAAAAATAGACCAACTAGTAGACGCCACTGCAGCTCACGAGCGAATGAGTTTCCTGGACGCATACTCAGGCTATCACCAGATTCCCCTATATGCACCAGATCAGGATAAAACGGCGTTTATCACGACGGTTGGTTTATACTGTTACAAGGTCATGCCTTTTGGGCTAAAAAATGCAGGGGCAACCTATCAGCGGCTGGTTACTAAAATGTTCAAGAATCAGATGGGAGACACGATGGAGGTCTACATCGACGACATGCTCGTCAAAAGCAAGGACAAGGAAAATCACCTCTCGGACCTATCAAATACCTTTTCAAATCCTCAGGAAGTACCGAATGAAACTCAACGCGAGCAAGTGTTCCTTCGGTGTCCAGTCAGGAAAGTTTCTTGGGTATTTGGTCAGCAAGCGTGGCATAGAGGCTAATCCGGACCAGATTGATGCAATCAAAAGAGTGCAACCTCCTCACATAATCCGCGATGTACAGAAGCTCACCGGAATGCTCGCTGCTCTAAACCGTTTCATTTCTAAATCCTCCGAGAGATGCAAGCCCTTCTTCCAACTCCTGAAAGGCAGCAAAACAGTAGAATGGATCCCAGATTGCTCGCAAGCATTAGACGAGCTCAAGTCCTACCTAAGCTCCCCACTACTGCTAGTCATACCACAGCAAATGGACCCTTTGTACCTCTACCTCTCTCTATCTAGCCATACTATCAGCTCAGCGCTAATGTGTGAAGTTACAGGGATCCAACATCCAGTCTATTACGCGAGCAAAACCTTACTAGATGCCGAGCAGCGCTACCTGCCATTGGAAAAGCTCGCATTCGCCCTAGTAATGTCCTCGAGAAAACTGAAGCACTACTTCGAAGCTCACACGATCATTGTCCTTACATCACACCCCCTCAAGGCTGTCCTAAGGAAGGCAGATTTGTCAGGCAGACTGTCTAAATGGTCTGTCGAGCTCGGCCAGTTTGACATCCAATTTCAACCAAGGACAACTATCAAGGGTCAAATCCTTGCTGACTTCATAGCTGAATTCACAGGCCAAGAACCCTTCGACCAGCCTAAACCAACAGAACAAAATAGCTGGGCTACAGGGGGAAGCTGGAAGCTATTCGTTGATGGAGCCTCCAACTCAAAGGGGGCAGGAGTAGGAATTGTTCTCATCACTCCAGAAAATGCAATCCTCGAGCAAGGAATCAGGCTGGGATTTGTAGCCTCCAACAACGAAGCAGAATACGAAGCCTTAATTGCAGGTCTCCAAAGGGCGCAAACTCTAGGAGCAAAACATTTACAGGTATTCGGAGACTCGCAACTAGTTTCCAATCAGATAAGTGGAGACTACAACGCGAAGGATGGGAGGATGGCAGCCTACCTATCCTTAGTAAGAAACTTAATGACGAACTTTGAAGAAATCAACATCCAACAGTTTCCCAGGGGGCAGAACAGCCACGCTGACGCCTTGGCAGCCCTAAGCTCGACAGTTGATTCCAGCCTTAAAAGGATAATCCCTATCGATTTCCTTAGCTTCCCGAGCATTCACCCCAACTGCGAGCTGACAAAAGCGAAACAAATACTCCAATTGGAACCATCCCCTAGCTGGATGGATCCCTTAAGAGACTATTTGAAGAACGGAATGCTCCCAGAGGATAAGAGGACTGCCCACCAGATAAGAGTCAAAGCTGCTCGCTTTCACTTATCCACGGGAGGCGACTTGTATAAAAGATCTTTCTTCGGCCCCTACCTTAGATGCGTCCACCCAGGCGATGTCAAGACAGTGTTTCACGAGCTTCACGAAGGAATCTGCGGGAGTCACGTCGGAGGAAGGTCTCTAGCCTTCCGAGTAATAAAGGAAGGTTACTGGTGGCCATATATGCAAAGGGACTCCGCAGTATATGTCCGCAGATGCCTAAAATGCCAGCTTCACGCCCCCATGGTCCACCAGCCTGCCAGCGAATTAAAATCCCTAACCAGCCCCTGGCCTTTCGCCCAGTGGGGAATGGACATTGTGGGACCACTGCCCACCGCTGCCGGCAATCGCAAATACCTGTTGGTCGCCACTGATTACTTTACCAAGTGGATCGAGGCAGAACCACTGGCGAACATCCGAGATGCTGACATGATGAAGTTCATATGGAGAAATATAATCACTCAATTCGGGATCCCCAGAACCATCATCACTGACAATGGGACACAGTTCAAGAGTGGCCCCTTTCAGGACTTCTGTGACCAACACGGGATCAGGCACCACTTCAGCTCGGTAGCTTATCCTCAAAGCAATGGACAAGCTGAGGCTTCCAACAAAACAGTGATCGCTGGATTAAAAAAGCGGTTAGAGCGAGCAAAAGGTGCATGGACTACCGAGCTACCACATGTCCTATGGGCATACAGAACGACTCCTAGGCGAGCCACTGGTCAGACGCCATTCTCACTAGCATATGGTATGGAAGCGGTCATCCCATTAGAAGCATGATTGCCTACAATGAGATCCTACCTTGTCGAGCAGAATCAGAACGATCAGGCTTTGCTCGCTGAACTCGACTTGGCCGACGAGCGCAGGGAACTTGCACTAGTAAAACTAGCGAGCTATCAGCAACAGCTCGCGAAGCACTACAGCACAAGGGTCAATCCGAGGAAATTCGAAGTTGGGGACTATGTTCTAAGAAAGGTCCTGGGCAACACAGTGAAGCCATCAGACGGTAAACTGGGCCCGAACTGGGAAGGACCTTATGAGATAATTAGAGACGATCTGCAAGGTGCCTATCATTTGAAAACGATGGAGGGCAGAGAGATACCACGAGCATGGAACGCAGCTAATCTCAAGAAATTCTACTTTTAGGAGTTAAATTGTTAGATCTTTTATTGTACTCATTATGAGAAAAGACAGTTTATTTCTCTATTTACCAATAAAAATCTCTCAGTTGATCACTCTCTAAAAAGTAACAATTATATCTTATTGCACATCCTTTTCAAATCACAGGTATAATGGTTGACATAGCAGGGGAACACCCCTCCTCAGGTCATCGTCATGAAGCACGACATGCCTCTTAGCATTGCCCATGGCAATATATGAAGCCCTACAGAGCATTCTTAGGCATTAAACCTACTTTGGTTAAACAAAATCCTGACCGGATGAAGACATCCAATAACAGGTGTGTCCTCGCCAATTGCCCGACTTAGACCTAAGGGAGTGTGACGACACAACCTAAAAGGTAAAGAAAGGGCACAATGGTATTCTTAATACTGGACTGGGCGGACGCTCACATGACAAGATAAAAAAGATTGTGAAGCTGCAAAAATATAAAAAAGATTGGATAAACACGTTTAGTCGGCAAAATCGCCCAAAACTCAAACTTTCCATTAAATATTTTACATTTACAAATAATAATAGTACATGTTTAGTCGGCAAAGCTGGCCCAAAGCATTTACAATTATTAAAAACAAAAAATCAAGAAGGTGGAAGCCTCCGATCAAGGTAGTCAGCAACTTTAGCTCTCCTCCCATCATCAGGAGCAGGGTCGAACTCCTCCACAACCTCATTTACGTCCAACTCTAGTAATCGCCGGGGAATAGCATCGATGGGAATCCATTGATCATCTCGCCTGAATGGATTGGGCATCAGAGTAGAGGGAGACATCTCATGCCGATACCACAATATCGAGTTTCTCGGGACCTGCAACTCTTTGAGAGCACTCAACCACCCCCTGATGAAGGAAAGCTCCTCGAACTCTGATAATCTTGTGGGAGCATCCAGCCAGCCCTGATCATAGCCATCTGTCCACACTTGGCGAGGGCCCTTCTTGAATAGATGTCGCAGTCGGGTGACGTCCCTCTGAAGCCCAACAGCAGTCACATAAGCTCGCCGGACATCGCCGCGCAGCTCCTCTATTTCCCTCTCACGTTGCTCCTCAACTTCTCTGCTCCTACCCCGCGTACTCCTACCAGCACGCGGGAGGGGAGGCCGAGCAGCTCGCGACGAGGAAGAGCCTTGTAGGACTACCGAAGCGGTGCTCGGCGAATGCTCCTTAAGCTTCGAGACCTCCCGCCTCAGGTCGTCATTCTCCCGCTGAAGAAACTCCACGACTTGATTGATCTCGGTGGCCTCCAGTAACTTTGCTCTCAGCTCGCTAACTTCTTCTTGCACTAAAGCTCCGATCTCTTCCATTTCCTGGAGCCTGTCTTTCAATTTGGCCACCAGCTCGGACTGATCCTTATATTTCTGGTTCCTTGACTTAGCAAACCTGCAAAGCCTAGCAAAAGCCTGGAGAACTGCAGGGCTTGCATTAGGACCCAGAGTCCTACCTAATTGGGAGGTAACAGGAATATAGTCATCCACATCAACCAACTACAAATAAAAGGAAGAGAAGAGAAAGGGATCAGCATAAACAAAAATAAAGTCTTTTCATTGATAATGAGCGAGGTTACATCAGATCAAAAAAGGAAAAAGTTACAAAGAATCCCTATCACTTAGAAACCTCGGTGGATGGACCCTTGTCTTTATCAGCATCAGCAGGGGTATTACCCTCTGCAGGGGTATCCACTACCTCCTCGACCAAAGGAGCGTCAGAAGGAGTCGCCCGAGAAACAGGATTGGCGCCTTCAGTAGTTGGGGTTGGGTCCTCATCCACGACCGGCTTTGGCCCTGGATCATGCTCGTCAAAGAGTGGGGATGCAACATCCACCCCAGCGGCCACGAGGGCCTTGTTCCACCCTTTCTTGAAGTTCAGACGGCTAATATAGCCTATATGAACCTCGGCGTCTTCATACGCAGCAGCCCAGCCAGAATTGTACGAATCTTCTTTAAGGGTGGCTGCCTGGGCTTTCTCCGCCTCCAGCTGCTCGGCAAGAACCCTGTTCTTCTCCACAAAGTCCAGCTTGCTCGAGCAGACCTGATCATACGACTTCCTCAGCTCGCCGAGCTCCCTGACAGCATTATCTCTCTCGCGAGCAGAATTAGCAAGGGCCGAGGCAGATGAAGCTCGAGCCGCATCAGCAGCCTTCAGATCGGCCTCCAGCTGAGAACCCCTGGCCACCAGAGTAGACTTCTGCTGTTCCAGCTCGCTGTTCCTTCTCAACAGCTCGTCGCGAGAGCGATAGAGCACAGCAAAGCCAGTCACAAACTGCAAACCAAACAAAGGAAGGATCAGAAAGAAGAAACCATCAAAACGGATTAAAAGAAGTTGAGAATTAGAAAAGGAACCTTACCAAGGCAAGCCTCTAGCTATCTTGCAAAGCCAGTTGATCAGACCCTGACGCCCTCTCACGATCTGCAGGGAGGACTGCCCTCTCAAGCAGCGCAGGGGCGAGCTGAGGAGAGGTGGCCACCGAAGCCCCCTCAGGCAAAGAAGATACTGGGACCAAGGCTTGACCAGTTTTGGTCCTCAGTTCCATCTTCC